>NQVE01000209.1:0-607500 GCA_003260385.1 Cuscuta australis | reverse complement strand
TGAAGGCAACGACGTAAGCTTTGAAACCATGAGGAGTAACTAACGGTGCACATTACCAGCAGTTGGACTCGTGTTACATTACAACCTATGTGTGTAGGGGTGTTCAAAAATATCCGATCCGAAATATCCGTCCACGATCCGGGCCGATCCGATCCGAAAAATGGATATCTGATCCGATATTTTAGTTTTTGGATATTTCGGATCGGATACCCGAAAAAAATCGGATCGGATATGGATTCAATTTCTGGAATTTTTCGGATAATCGGATATCCGATTTTTTTTTGCTATATGTTTTTGGAATTTTATGGATATATATTATGACTATATATTTAAATGTAATTTTATGTTGATTTTGGAACTGAACTATTTTGGAATTTTTACATTAGCATTTTAGAATCTTTTGTTTTAATAGTGTTTTTTTTGTTTGTTTAGGCAAAATTACCAAAGTTACTTCCAAATTAAATTTGGTATCATTTTTTTATTAGGCCATTACCAAGTGGTGGAATTTTTCTTTTAGTAAATATATATTGAATTTGATATTTTGGGTTGATTTTGCTATTTTACCTTTTTTTTTTGTAAATTTTGGCTAAAAACTCAACTTTTCGGATAATCCAGTGATCCGATCCGAAAAATCAGATATCCGAATTTCGGATAACCGAATATTTTCGGATCGGATATGGAATGAGTTTTACGTGATCCGAAATTTTCGGATATCCGAATTTTTGGATATCCGAATTTTCGGATCGGATCGATCCGATTGAACACCCCTATATGTGTGTGTGTGTGTGTGTGTGTGAATACATGCATACATATATACCTTGAGGAAGCGCATCTGCAGTCTCCATTTTCACGATCATCCGAGCAATTTGTTTGTTTAAAGTCACTTTTGTCTAGCGAATTAATTAATTACTTCACATGTAAAGTAGGAGTAGTTCAATACTACGCACTACCCCGTTTTATATATACACGCAACAAGGGATGCCGTGCGGATGACGCTACACAAATTTAGTCTTTTGCCCTCATACTTCTTCTTCTTTTTTTTTTTTGGCGCAAAAAACACAAAAAATTCCAAGGAAATGACGTCATGTCCTTCGGTTTATGCCTTGCAGAATTACAGGGCTCAAACCTGAGTGAACTTCCCCGTGAACCTTGGGGAGTGAACTTCCTACCACTCAAATCAGAGAGAAGTTCATGTCAGTTTTTTCTTTATACTCTGGCCACAGCTAGTCTAGGAGTATATATGTCCTGCAACCCTAGTTAGTAATATACCGCTTAAGAATAATACGTCAATACCTAGGTATGTGTATAATACATTAAGATTTTTTAAAATATAGTTTACTATATATGCATATCAAACATTCAGCATACGGATACGAATGCGTACGTGTTCTAAAAGTTTTCTAGTTTTAAAATATGTCTTATTATATGATTATATATATTAACAAAGTATACATCAAAGTGACACATATTTATCAAATGATAGTCATCAACTCATTATAATTGGTACTTTTCTCTATGTTTTAGTTCTATTTAAGGTGGTTTCTATTAGAAAAGAAAGAAGCTAATAGCTGTCAGTCACTCATTCCTTTCTTTTAAGAAATGAAGTTTTTAGGACATACGAAAAAGAGACAAAGTAAAATCTTTTTAGGATGGACAACAAAGTATAAAGTATTTTTTTTGAATGTAGAGAGAATGTGTTTTCAAATTATTCCCTCCGTCCTAAAATGTTCTTCCCACTTACTTTCCACACGGTCAAACTTTAATCACTTTCTTTACCTATTTTTATTAGGTATTAGATAAAATAATATAGTCTTGTCACCACTTGTTTTGTAGAACTTTTGATGTAGTTTTTAAATATATAAATTTTATTTTTTAATTTTACACCGACAATCAAATAAATTGAATTGAAAATAAAGTCGGTCAAATTTCGTAAACAGAACCGGGAATAACATTATATGACCGAGGGAGTAATTAATTTAGTGATTAATTTCTAATATTAATTCAAAAAAAATTGACTATATGGATCTAACAGTTAATATATATGGACTCTAACGGTAAAAATATTACACAATTGGTGACAATAATTAAGTATTGTATTAGCTGATACAAATAAGTATAAGTTTGTTTAAATGTTTGTTAGAGGAAATTAATACGTAGTATTTCTTGTTGTACCAAAAATATTATAATGAAATATTCATTCAATAGGTATTATACGTATAATTTCAAATATACGTATATTTTAAAGTATATTTTAAAATCATACGGATACGTGCGCATAATACGTGTATTATATGTACGTAAATATAATACGTTTATTATACGCAGTGGCAGACCTAGTCAGTGTCAATTGTAGTCAATTGACTCCACTGTAGTTATTATTAAAGGATTTAGAAGTACTATTCTGATTGTGTTAATTTTAGTTTTGAAATTTTAGTAGTACAGTTTTAACTTTTTTTAAAATTGTGAATATATTAATTTCAGTTTTAAATTTATAGATAAAATTAAGTTATTGAATTAAAAGTAATTACACTCTTTACAATTTCTAGGTCCACCACTCATTATGCTCATATTAACTAAGTATGGTAGGCCTGCAACAAATGGAGGACGACGTAGTCAATCTACTAAACTACGAACTCTCATTCCTCATTTTTTTCACAAAGTTTTTAATTTTGACGTTTAGACACACAAATAAGAGATTTCACACGCAATGATTATGTGGAATTTTTGTCAATTCAACGAAAAAAAGTTAAATAGAACGTGTGAAATCTTGCATTTACAATGTTTCGGGTCGGTCGGTTTCGGGTCAAAACCGAAATAACCGAACTTTTTTTCAATATATGATAACCGACCGAAACTGAACCGATATATTGGGAAACCGAGCAAATTGAAACCGATAAAACCGAATGGTTTCGGTCGGTTACTTAAAACCGAAATGCACAAGACATTAAATGATATGGACTGGGAAATTGCTAAATGAACACTTTAATTGACAATTAATGGTCAAGAGTAAAAAAAGATTCATAGCATTTGGAAAAATATTAGGGAGTAGTACTCTGGTAAAACCTAACAACATTACAACAAAAAAAACAGTCCAAATTTGGAGGCCCAAAAACACAATATAATCTTCAAAAATCAAAATGAGAAAATAATGCCAAAAATCTACAAAGGCACAACTGAATGAAAAATAAGATTCCAAGTATATTTTAAAACAAGTTCAAATTATAATGATATCCAAAATAACAAAATGATCCAGCGATGAAACGATCATCCGATTGGAGAGGTCGTTGGTCTCGGACTCACAGCGACAGAGCTTGGAGAAACCGAGAAGGTGAGTTGGTGAAGAACTTAGAAAGTGAGGAGAGAGAGTGTTGTATAGGGTCTCTTTGTGGCCTTTGTGCGGTGCAAGAAGTCCCCATATATTTATTTCATTTGTACTGGACTAGACTCGTACCCGTGCGTTGCACGGACAAATTATTGACTAAAGAATCATCGAACATTTTGAAGACGGGAAATGATTAAAATACTTAAAGATAGAAACCACCAATTTTACAGATTAAGCATCATAGATGTTCGAAATCAGAAGTGGCACCACATTGTCAATGATACATAACGCCACTCGAATCATGCTTTTTAAGAATGAAAGATTAATACAAATAAAGTATCATTAACGTACAGTTAATAATAAATCAAAATGCATGAGTTTTTTAATAGTGTGTGTACGTGCACAGATGCGAATTGTTCTTGAGTTTTATACTTTTATTAATTATCATTTTGTGAAAATTGTACGTACTCATATATATAATGCTCTTTGTAATTTAAGATTTTATATTAAAACACTTACGTGATGTTCTTTTAGATTCTAGTCATTAAATTACGGAGTATAAGGTAACATTTTTTAGCGATTTCAAATTTATTTCAACTCAGTGTTTTTGGATATGAAATATTATTGTGAAAATGAAGAAAGTTTATTTATGTGAAAAAGTGAGTGACAAAACTATTACTCATTTGAATTCTCTCACAAAACTGTGATTAGAAAGAGAAATAGTGTGAGATAAAATTTAAAAAAATGAAGTGCAATTTTCTTTACTAAATTATGAAATTTTAAAGAATAATATTTTTATCAATACTTCATTTTTCAAACTCTTTTAATTTTCTTAAACTTTTATAAATCTTTTTCCACTTCTTTCTAAATTTTTAAAAATTTGATGTTATACAAAAAAATATTCATCCCAACATAAACTTTTTCAGTGAAGTATGGAAAGGAAATTATTAAACCACAGGCTACTTATGTTATTATGTAACTTCTCAGTAAATTGTACAAAAAACCTTTAAATTGAGGTGTTACTATACGTATGAGTATTGTTTTTAGATTCAATACTCATTTCAGCCAACTCAACCTACCAGCCCCGTCCTTCCGCCTAACCCAATATAAACCCGACACATTTATACTCTTTTACCTACCCATGGTAAAAAAATAATTTGAATACTTATGAATGATTTTAGAATAAAAAAATAATGGAAATAATATTATAATACTCCATGAGTTCTAAAATTGATTGCAATCTTTTTTCTCTCCTCTCGATAACTTTTGTTTATTTATGTATTTTCGTTGATTATTTGATAAAATAAAATATTTCTGTTACTTCTTATTTTCTAGAACTTTTGATGTACTTTTTAAATATGCACTTTTTACTTTTTATTGATGTAAAAAATTTGTAAATAAAGTGATTTCAAAAAATTCATCGTTTTACCTTGTAAATCTCAATTTGTAATCAAATTTAGGTAGAGAGATTATTAAAGTTTGGAAACGTCTTACAAGTAATTACTTTAAATAAAGTAATTGTTTTTCATCACAAATTTAGTATTATAAAACCTCACAAATTAAATTTATTGAATCAAATTTATTACTATTACCGTCTCAAGTTAAGTTGACTGTTTATCATTTATATTATCAAACTTTAATCATGTTTTTACTCATTTTTGTTATTTGTTTGATATAGTAAAATAAGTTTAGTTTTGTTATCTCTTGTTTTGTAAATTTTTTATTTAATTTTTTAGTGGAATTTTTTTTAATTTTATGCAAATTTTGAAATAAATTGAATGAAAAATAATTTTAATCAAACTTCGTAAAGAATTGATTGAAAAAGGTATTCTGTCTTAATTTAAATGTCTTGTTTACTAATTGATAAAATAATTTCATATCTTCATTTATAAAACTAATATAATTTTTAATTTACATATATAATTATTATTGTTTTAATTTTACATCAATTTATAAATAAAAATAAGTTTAATAAAATATTGTAATCAAATAAAAACCTTAGATTAGTAAGAGCTTCATAATGGGTGGAATAGAAGGATTAGATAAACGGTGCTAACCTAACCGGATGAGCCCATCTACCCCGCTCCCAATTATTGCCATTCCCCAATCCCATTCTCTATCGTTTGCGCCGCTCTTATCTCTTAAGAGTGTGGTGTCTCTTTTCTCCTAGCGTCGATCTAGAAGTCATGTTCTTTGATCTGATATTGGATGAGATGTAGAGATGGTGGTCGTCTCCAAGAAGTCCGTCTATCGACTGGCTAGATGTTCACGCCGTTTGTCTCTGGTAATCCTTTCTCTCGGATCTGGGAGGATTTAACATAGAAAATATTTTTATTTTCTAGTAGATTCATGAAGACAATCATTTGAACTATTTTCTCATATGAATCGAATTTTTTAACTTTGGGCTAAAATATAAGATTGAGTCTTAAAGTGCTCAGATCTTAAAAAAATTAGACATCAAAATATAACGCTTGAATTTGAATGTTTTTTGTCTTCTACGGAGATGTTAGGACATCAATATGAATCTACCATATATCTTATTATGATTTAATAGAAATTTCTTTAAAGTCTTTAAAACTCATTTATTGTTTGGAAGGTATTTTTGTTCTAAAGGATTGCACTTTGCTTGTGTTTTAGTTCTTTTTATTCCATCTTGATATTCTTTTTTCAATCTACTGGGTATTTTTCACATGCATAGCACATTTTCCCTAAAAAAGTTTAAATTATAAAATTGGTATAGATTTGTTTGAGAATGGAAATTAAATTAGCAGATCAAATATTAAAAATATTCACAGTAAAGGTAATGACTCCTTATTTCAATTCATGAACTGTTTGCGTGGCTTAACTCAGACTTATATCCTTTTTGCCCGACTTAAAGGCAATGACTCCTAATCTTATTTTTTATTTTGAATCCTTGTGATGAAGTTGGGCACACTAATTGAGCCAAACCCTTAGGAAACATGTACCTATTAATATTTTCTGGAACAAATCTTTTTGCCTCAGGGTTTGGCTCAATTAGTGTGCCCAACTTTAATGTAATTGTAAATGTTTTTTAATTTGGGTTCAAGAGTGGCTTTCTTTCAATGCTTTTAAGTTTAACACATCAAAAAGTTCATTATAGACCTCTTATATGCCCGTACATAATGGCCCATTTGCATATGTGTGCATTGCAAATGTATGCATTAGTTGAACTAATCAGCAGGCTTCATTATGTATGCTTTGATCTTTCAAAATACCCTCTTATGCTTTCCTCTTCTTATTTGAATGTTTTTGCTCAAACTGTTTCTAAGATTTAAGAAAAAAATCCTCTTTCAAACCTTTTGAATGATAAACTTATACTCCGGGACATGATTTTGTCAAACTACCTTCGTGGATGATTTTGTTCTTCACTGCAATGCTACAAACTTTTATTGCATGAATATTGTTGAATGTATTTTTCGGGCTGATTTTACTACTACAATTTAAGTATTTGCAAAGATTATTAAAGATATTAATATGGTTTCAAGGTGGAGAGAAGTACCTAAAGGGCAGAGGCAAGACTGGAAAGTACCCAAGATGTACTTCGTATTTATACTGTGTTCTGGTGTAAGCAGATATTTTAAAAAAATTGGTGAATCAAGTTAATTATTCATAGTAATAATGATAAAAAATTTGCAAGATCTTCACTTTTTGTATTTAAATGATACATTTGGTGCAAACAAATAGATTTGTAAGATCGTCACTTTTACCATAGCATAAAAGATTTGTAGAATCACCTTAATAAATGCTGATTTGAGATAAAAGGTAACTTACTTTATGGTGTGTGGCTCCATGCAACACACATACCCATAAAGTAGTAAGTTTACACTTACCCATAAAGTGTTCGTTTAAGCACATTAAATGCTTGGATTGTGCAAATCTAACCATTAAATTGATTAGATGGAAAGCATAGATGGAAAGCATTATTATTTCACTTTATGGAGCCACGCACAGCCGCCAACCGCAACCCAATAAAGTTGGTCCGCAGCCCCGTAAAATTGTCAGCCGCATGCCCAAGAGAGGATGACTAAATTCGGCCCAATATTAGCAGCTCAACCCGGCCCAAAGGATGGAGGAGAAAATGGCGGGAACACTATTCATAAGGTCCTCTTATCATTGTATATAGGAGGATTGAGGATAAATTAGTTTTGGGCTGGGCATCTAAATTGGATCAATAGATTGGGTTAACTTAGTTTTGGGCTAGGAATCTGATTGGATTATGCTACAATGGTTTGGATTCGGTTTTTCGGTCGGTTTTAACTATTTAAGTTCAAAACTGAAAACCGACCGATTAACCGAAGTAACCGATTTTTTTGCTAACCACTAACCGAAACCGAAATTTCGGTCGGTTCAGTTTTTCTCCATCGGTTCCACAGTTGGTTCGGTTAAAATGCTCACCCCTAATTTACATTATATTTTTCTCATTTACATTATTATTTTCTCATTTAATGTTCTTAACCCTCAATGGATTGACATCCTTCTTATTGGGTGCATCAACAACAACATGCATATAATAGAACTTCCTCGTCCACATTTCAAATTGAAAATATTTGCACTAAATAGCACTAAAACTTAAGTCATTTTTCTAAATAGCATTTAAACTGTTGTATTTTCTAAATATCACTTAATAATATCTAGAAGGAGGAATAATGTCCAGTTATGTCGAACATTTACTTGAATAATGACTAATGAATAATTATTAAAAGTGATACATTGGGACAAAAATGCGTACAATGTTATTTAAGAAAAATCATTATGTTTAAGTGTTATTTAAGTAAATTCCCCTTTCAAATTATTGTGTAGTGTCACACTCAACACGTTCTTGTAAGCATCTTGCAAACAAAAAAAAAGACATTTTTTATAAATGACATATTTTAACAAGATTCCCAAAATAGTATTTGTAATGATGTTTTTTTCCAAATTAGTCTTTAATAAATTCTTATTATCTACATGATATCTTATATTTGAGATTTATTACCGAAATATATAGTTCTTCGTAAAAATGTCACTTAAATAATGATTATCAAATTAATTATATTGAACAACTTTGAGAAGGTAGGGGAAGAAATTAATTTTACCCAATCCTATCCCAACAATCTCCTTGTCCGCTTTTGGGCTTGCTGCTACCCCTGAAAGTATCCTTTCCAGTTGGAGAATCCGCCGCAATGGGATAACCTTTGTATTCATTTTTCATGCCAACACAAACAAACAAACAAATAGAGGTTGTTTGAGAGATCAATATACTCCCTCCGTCCTAAAATGTTCTTCCCAGTTACTTTTTTTACGGTCAAACTTTAATCATTTTATTTACCTATTTTCATAAGGTATTTGATAAAATAATATAGTCTTGTCACCACTTATTTTGTAGAATTTTTGATATAGTTTTTAAATATATAAAATTTATTTTTTTAATTTTACACCTACAATCAAATAAATTGAATTGAAAATAAAATCGGTCAAACCTCGTAAACAAAAACGGGAAGAACATTATAGGACGGAGGGAGTATAATTTACATATATTTATACCATGAAGGAAACGACGTAAGCTTTGAAACCATGAGGAGTAACTGTGCACATTACCAAACCGCAGGAAGTATTGAGGCACCGTAGGTACCGTGTCACAATGTAACCAGCAGTTGGACTCGTGTTACATTACAAGGAAATGAGATGTGGGCATGACATCACGAGTCGGGGACTCAGGAGTAGACGTAATTCCAAGGAAATGTGTGGAATTTGGTGAAAAACCGATCTGAATTTCATTAATCGTGAACTGATATAAATACAAGTATAGAAGTGGGCCTGGCCCAATATGCTACAGCAATACAAATATCCGCTAACAATCTCTCTCAAGTGTTGATGCATGAATGTCATGAATGCCCAACTTGCAAAGTAAGAAATCAAAAGCAGGTTTAGACAAGGGTTCATTAAAAATATCCGCTAATTGATAACGAGTAGGGACGTAGCGTGTGGACACTTCATGGCGCTGAATAGATTTTCGAACTGTATGACAATCAACATCAATATGTTTCATACGTTCATGAAAGATGGGATTCGCTGCAATGTACATGGCCGATTGATTATCACAATATAGCCTCGGAGGATACAAAATCGGCACATCAAGAGCTTTCAGAATACCAAGCATCCAGCGAATTTCCACACAAGCGTTTGCCATGGCACTATATTCGGCCTCGGCAGAAGAACGGGCAACCGCGGTTTGCTTCTTGGTCTTCCAGGAGACAAGAGAAGTGCCTAGCATGATAAAATATCCGCTAACTGACCGGCGTGACATCGGGAAACTGGCCCAATCAGAATTACAATATGCGGAGATCTGTAGATTACTTGTAACACTCAAGAGAATGCTTTGGCCCGGACGACCCTTAATATAACGAAGAACGCGCATAGCAGCGTTCGTATAATCAACTGTGAGTGCCTACATAGACTGAGATAAAACATGAACAACATCATAAATATCCAGGCGAGTGATCGTCAAATAAATCAAGCGTCTAACACGACGTCAGAACCGTGCCGGATCATGAAGAAGAGGGCCAACCGACGCATGCAAACCGTGAGAAGGCGGGAGGGGGGTGGTCGCGGGTTTACAACCCAGTAAGCCGGCCTCTTGTAAAATATCTAGTGCATACTTACGCTGGCATAAGACCATCCCAGAAGACCAACGAGCACACTCAATACCCAAAAAATATTTCATCGGGCCCAAGTCTTTCAGCTGAAAACAATGATCCAAGTACCATTTGAAAGAATCACACATGGAAGCATTATTCCCTGCAACTATAATATCATCAACATAAATCAAGACGGTCAGAATATCACTCCCCCTTCGAAGGATAAACATAGTGTGGTCCTTATGAGCTTGTTTTAATCCCCAAAAACGCAAAGCAGAACTCAATTTGTGAAACCAGTTCCGAGGAGACTGACGCAAACCATATAGAGATTTACGTAAGCAACGCACTTTGCCAGGAATAGAGAAACCAGGAGGCAACCGCATATAAATTTCATCATCTAAATCCCCATTTAAAAAGGCATTGTTCACATCAAGTTGGTGAATAAGCCAACCCTTAGCAACTGCCACAGATAAACTTGTCGGTATAATCAGTACCAAATTCTTGGTGATTACCCAAGACAACCAAACGTGCCTTATCACGTTCTTTTGTACCATGAGAGCGAAACTTGATGCGATAAATCCATTGACACCCCAAGGCCTTCCGATCGGGAGGAAGATCTATAATCTCCCACGTATGATTCTTTTCCAACGCCGTGATTTCCTGTTGCATGCCAATCGCCAATTGGTATGTTGCATAGCCTCCTTAAAAGTATTTTGCACCTCATTTGAAGAAACAACAGCAAGATATATTTTATACCTGTCATGTAATTTCTCATAATGAACAAAATTGTGGATATGATATCGAGTACCTGGAGAATTAGAAGAAGGAATGGATCGAAGGAGCAACAGGAGTCATCGTTTGGGACTTTGGGCTGTGTGACAATAGTAATCAGATAAGTGAGCAACGGGTGGTCGAGAATGGACACAATGTAATGGAGAGGGCGACGGAGGACTCTGTAGTCAACACGACCACCATCGACATTCTGCATTGTTAATACCATAATGCCACATTAATTAAGTATCAAATACAATATCAAAAGAAACATAATACATTCACACATAACACCAACATAATGTCACTATTAACAATCCATACTGCCATAGCCCATAGGTGCCTATATGTAATGCCAAAGATGTGGATTTAGTCATTTACAGTGCTACACAAAGGCTTAATGCCAAACTTGAACCAATGCCCTACACGATTGCCAACGACTATCACCCCTTTCACAATCACTTTTGTGACGACTGGATGAATAATAAAGGGTTAAGAAACAAAATGGGAGCAAAACATTGATAATATATTAAAATAGGAACAAAAAAATCAAAATAGGACCAATATGAATTTCAGTTGTTGATTTTCTTAATTAAAAAAAATTTAAACGCTCATCCATTTCAAACCACCAAGAGGCCACATAAACAAAAGAAAATCAGTAAAATTTTCTTTGTTGTCGACACCCCTGCTACTTTTTGTCACTACTACAATCTCCATTGTCACCAAAATTTGCCGCTTCCATCATTGTTTATTGTTGCTGTCAAATTCTTTCGCTGTTGGGGTGTCACAGGGACTCTCAAGGAAAAATAAGAGTCACAAAAAGTTCACAAAATTCACAAACTTGCTTTTTTTACATTTTTCTATAAATAAGATGCACTTAAATAATAAAAGATATTTTAGTTTAAAATCCACAAAAGGCAAGTTTGTAAACTATTTTTTTGTGACCCTAGCATTTTCCTTTTGTCATTTACGACAATCGCAAGATGACGATAATACTGGTTTAAGTCCATACTGCCTTCGCATTAATTTTTTTTATTTACTATATACTCTTTCCGCACTGAATAATGACAGAGTCATAAATAAAATATTCACAAAATGCACAAATTTACTACTCCCTCTGTCCCTGAAAACCTTTCTCCTTTTTTTCATCCGTTCCAAGAAACACTTCTCATTTTTATTAAAAAGTCACTTTTACCCCTCACTTTTTCATACCCTACCTATCACATTATACTTTTTTACTAATAATCTATCCATCAAATCATACTTTTACATATCACATCAAAGGACATTTTTGGAAATTAAATACCAAAATATACCCCTCTTAAATCTCTCTTCAAAATCAAAACTCCCATGTTTTCCGGGACGGATGTAGTATTTGTGTACTTTAGCTTTTATTTTTTTTAATTATGTAAGACCATTATTTGAACGGCTACTTTACATATTCGACAAGTTCTTGAATTTTGTAAATATTTTATTTGTGACTTTAGCAGAACTCTTTCGCAATGGTGCAATAATGTTGTTATTTAATGCATATGTCTTCACGACTGTGCAGTAATACTGATTTTTAGTAATTACAATATTTATGTAGAATTATTATTATCATATAACGCTACATAAATTTTTTTAAATTATGTAGATTATTTGAAGAAATATTCAAGTCTAAAGCTATGGTCCGATAATCATTCAATATATATCACTTTTGCTTTAACTTTAGCCACAGTCCATAAAGCTAGGAGTATGTCCTGCAATAAATGAAGGACGACTTGTTCAATCTATAAAACTACCAAGAAAAAATTGCATCATGTATGACTAGAACATGTAGTCTTTCTCAACATCCGACTAAGAGTTTATTCTTTAGGACTAAAAAAAAGAGTGGAATGTTAGAAGAAAATGGAAAAAATTTGAAAGAAACTGGAAGGAACTAGAAGAAACAGGAAGGAACTGGAAGAAAGTGGAATGAGTGGAAGGAACCAGAAAAACTTCAAAAAAATGGAAAACCTAAAAAAACTTTAAAAAAAATTATTTTAGTGTATTTTTATATTAATCTGATTCTAATTCTTGTTGTTATGAGTTATTATTATTATTATTTTATTATTATTATTATTATTATTATTATTATTATTGATGGTGTAAATATAACTGGGTGGATTGACCGGGTATGACCTAGACACACTCGACCCGTAGTAAAACATACACCAAGAACACAAAGTATGACCTATACCGGGTAAATCTCCTGAGTCCGAATTATATTTCTTACTCTGTCTCAAAAATGCACTTTTAGTGAGAGAAAAATTGGATCTACTCCTCTATCCATAATCATCATATTTATAGAGGATGATTTGTGACCTTCCCCTGTTCATCCATAGACAAAATAGGAAGCCCGTGGGAAGGTCACTGTAGTTAATGGAAGCACTGTACAACCATTGATTTTAATAGCTACAAGCTAAGACACTGTTCAATCAAAGACTATAAAATGGATATTCTCAATCCAATCAACCCTGCAAGATGACAAACATCCCTTTCACTGTATGCCTCGTGATGGATGAGCGACGGGGTGGTCCCTCGATTTTTGACGTGGTTCACCATGCCTAAGAGACTGGATCAATGTTAGCCAAGTAAAGTGTCATGACCGGTCACCTTTTTCTCAAAGGTTACCCGGACATTTCTTGAGTTCAACCCGTCTCTTTGGCCTTCTGAAATATCCTTCGTAACATTAGGTGACATTTTGGCTATCGCCCAAAATGTGACCGGTCACTTTTTTGAGGAAAGTGACCGGTCAACTTTCGACCCGTCTCAATCGAAGAGTTTACCCCATTTGATGATTGATGAAAGTGACCGGTCATATTTCGACCTGTCCTTTTCGGTTGTCCGGGTCGGGTATAAGAATATACCCATCAAGAAGTCCTCCACTTACCGGTCTTGTGAGGAAGTCATCAAGGGTGGGAAGTACATTTATGTTGGCCCGTCACTTTTGAAATCATCTTATTTCTCCGACCTGTCACTTTTAGAATCATCAACTCTTCCCATGACCTGTTCTTTGTTTGTACTCATCAAACCTTTCCCTTGACCTATCCTTTTTTGGAATCATCAAGTCTTCATATTAGACCTGTCCATTTTGAATCATCAAGCCTTTCCCTTGACCTGGCCTTTTTTGGAATCATCAAGTCTTCATATCAGATCTGTACATTTTGAATCATCCAGCCTTTCCTCATGACCTGTCGTTTTTCTTCGAGTTACCCGGCCTCTTTTATGACCTGTAACTTTGTATCCGTAGTAGTCTAAGCGTCAGGCATGGCCTTTTAGTTTATATTTTTCATATGTATTTTTAATTGTTTATATTATCCTTGTAGTAAGAGTTCGTATTATTGTAATCTGAAAACATATATTAACATATAATATTGTTGATTATCCAAGACACATAATTAAGGATTTCCATATATAAGTAAACGGATCCAAAATAATATTAATATTATCCAACATACATAATATATGTAAGGTGATGAGTAATATACTCGTGATCAACATTTTCAAATTTAGTACTCCCTCCGTCCCTAAATAAACTTCCCTTTTTGACTTTTTGAGGATTTAAGGAAGGGATATTTTTGTGTTGACTTTCCAAAAATACTCTTGATGTGATGTGTAAAAAAAAGATGTGATATGTAGATTATTAGTAAAAAGGTATGATGTGATAGGTAGGGTATGAAAAGGTAAGGAGTAAAAGAGGTTTTTTAAGGGAAAAAAGAAGTTTATTTGGGGACAAAGAAAAAACGAAAGGAGAAGTTTATTTAGGGACGGAGAGAGTTTTATTTAGGATTGTTTCTTAATAATCTTTTTTGTTAAAAATAATATTCTAATTTCCATTAATATAGGTACTCTATTGATTTTAACTCTTATTATGTACGAATTTCCACAATAAACCTTTGTAACTTATTAGTTTAAGTATGTAATTTTTAAATATGGAAGTAAGATAAATGATTAATATATGTAGCATGGTCCTAAAATTCTATTTAAATTAAATGAAAAATATTATATTTATTTTTTAAATAGTATTTATATTTTTTCATATTAATTTTTAATTATTTTATATTATCATTATAATAGGAGTTCGTATTGTTGTAATCTGAAGGAAAGAATTTCGTTGAAGGCCAGTGATTATCGCGTAAAAAATCTGCGGTCAATTGTTTTCAACGGGAGATCCGCTGGTGCATCGTATATAATTTATTTCCGCTGGTTACTCGGATATTACGTGGCGTGCTGACATGTTTAAATTTTGCCACATAGACATGCCAAATGTCGAATTTCTCTGCATCCGAGTCTCCTTTATTATATTAAAGGATTATTGTCTGTAGCATTTTGGTGATATGGGGGGGAGGGGTTTGAGTGGAGAAGGTTATGGGGCGAAAGAACCACTCTCGGTCGTCACGGAGTATCATATGAGTCTTTAAATGGACTAATGTAATCACATTGGACTTTAATGTCAATGGAATCACATCGTACTCTATTACAAATATGAATAGAATTGCGATGTCTTTTAGTTTATGAGTAGTCTAGAAATAAAATTATTGTATAAGATTACTATTAATATTATATTCACACATTTGAATGCCATGTTTCCGAAACAGTTCTCAACTAGCGTTATTTAGAGTACTTTAATCCTTTTTATTTATGTTTTTTCTTTATATACAAAAATTTATTGCACTTCAATTTTAATCGAGAAAGTATTTAAACTTTTAGCTAGTAATTTTTGATATGTTTATTCGTCCCAAGCCTAAAAAATCTTAGAATGGGCCTGCGTGTGTACATATGTATCACAATCTTATTTCAAACTTTTTCTGCATTGTCAAGAAATAAGCACAATGTTATTAACATCAATGGACTTGAAGAAACAATGACTCTAAAATCAAGGCCGGCCCTAGGGTGGGCCAAATACCCTACCGGCCCAAGTTCATATTTTCGGGGCCCAAATATTTTATACTTTAATATACATTGTATTCTTTTAATAAAAAATTTCAAACTTAATTTTTTAAGATAACTATTAAGATACTCCCTCCGTCCAGAAATATTCTTCCCACTTTCTTTTTTGGCCCGTCCGAAAATATTCTTCCCATTTCTTTTTTAGTATACTTTTTAAGGATAAATTTCAATAATACCCTTCTATTTTATCACTAATCTACTTTTTATTGCTTTTTTAATAAGAAAATGAGATGTAAAAGTTTATAGTATGTGCATTTTTGAAAATTTGGTATTTTTTAATGATTCCCTAATAAGCGTGCCAAGTCAACACGAGAAGAATATTTCCGGATGGAGAGAGTATTTAATTGCTCCCTCCGTCCCGAAAAACATGGGAGTTTTGATTTTGAAAAGGGATTTAAGGGAAGTGTATTTTGGTATTGAATTTCTAAAAATGTCCTTTGATGTGATGAGTAAAGTATGATTTGATGGATAAATTATTAATAAAAATGTATGATGTGATATGTAGGGTATGAAAAAGTAAGGGGTAAAAGTGACTTTTTAATAGAAATAAGAATTATTTTTTTTGGACGGATGAAAAAAGAAGGGAGAAAGGTTTTCAGGGACGAAAGGAGTATAACACTACAATTTTATTCTATGTATTACTATAATATTTATTGCTTCATTCAAAAAAATTATCATGTATGTTGATAAAAAAATAGTTTATATGATTTAATATGTTAGAGTCAAGACTTATTTTTTTTTGTCTCGTCTAGATCCATCGTATCTTCGAGGCCACCCAGCCTAAAATGATAATATGTTAAAAAGAGCAATAAATTGGCAAATGTTTATTCTTCATATCCATATTATCCCAGCTGAGGCAATGAATGCTTTTAAATTTTTTACCAAATTTCAAAATTAAATTATGAGTGTTACAATATTTAGGGTTTATAATTTTTGCATTGTCAAGAAATAAGCACAAATAATCGAGAAACTCTATGTGATAATGTCTGACTCTACATTGCTATTTTTACAGGTGTCAAATTGATAAGAATTGAAAATCTTGATTTGTGGTGAACAAAACAATTTTCTGAATCAATTTATATTTAATTGATATTAAAATACACTATATACATTATATCAATTATATATAAAAATTTGAAGTTATTGACTTATTATCTTATTCTTATTTGTGACTTATTTTTATATTTTATTACACTTATTGTTAAATAAATTTTTTATGTGCTTCGCACAAGTTAGAATCTAATTTCTTACCCATTCATACATAATAATTGTCCAGTCACAGACTCCGTACACCCCACATAATATTTCTGATTTTGTTTTTTAAAAGATTTTAAGGGAAGTGTATTTTAATATTGAGCTTCCAAAAATGTTCTTGGATGTGATCGGTAAAGTAAGATATGATGGTAGATTAATAATGAAAAAATATAATGTGATAAGTAGGTTAACCCTATGTGTAAAGTAAGATATGATGGTAGATTAATAATGAAAAAGATATGAGCTTCCAACTTTCATTTTGTTGCCTAAAACGGACATTTTCGTTAACTCTACGTTAGAAACTTAATGGCGACCCAAAACTGGCAAATTTCATTAAAGTTGGGATTATTATGCATCACAGTGAAAGGTGAGATTATTTTTGAAAGACCGGGTAAAGTTGGGATTATTTTGGGTAATTTTTCCAAAAAGAAAAGAGAAAGATTTTGTGGGATGGAGGGAGTATAAAATATCAAATATTTCAACTTAGTTAGTAATTCAAAGTATTGGTGTAAAAGTTGGTAATTTCTAAGTGCAATGGTGCCAATTATTCAATTTCAATATATTTACATAAAATCACATATTTGTTTGAAGTATCTGCGTGAATTTTTTTCTTTATAAATATCGTGTACGTATTTTTTGATAAATAAAAAGAGTTTTTTTTCCTTTAAATAATTATTCTTCCAATTTGTGACTAAGCAGAGAGTTACCCGCAACAACAAGGACTTCTTCTGCACCTAAATCGTTATATATTCGGACATTCCGTTCCGTTTCTGCATCCAATCAAGATCCCCCCTTTACGCAATTGTGCTCCGCCCCCATAAAAAAACGCCACCGCCCGCCGTCGGTTACTTGACCTGCCATGGCCGGAGGAGCGATCCCCGCGACGCCGCTGCTGAAAGATGAGCTGGATATCGTGATCCCCACGATCAGGAATCTCGATTTCCTGGAGATGTGGAGGCCCTTCTTCCAGCCCTACCATCTGATCATCGTCCAGGACGGAGACCCTTCGAAGACCATCAAAGTCCCGGAGGGATTCGACTACGAGCTCTACAATCGCAATGACATCAATCGGATCCTCGGACCCAAGGCGTCTTGCATCTCCTTCAAGGACTCTGCTTGTAGGTGCTTTGGGTACATGGTTTCCAAGAAGAAGTACATCTTCACCATCGATGATGATTGCTTTGTAAGTCTTCTGCAATTGATTTTGAATTTTCTGGATTTTGATTGATGAATTGATCTGGGAATTTCATGCTATGTGATTTCTGCATTGTTTAGATTTATGTGTGTGATTGATTGTTTGGATTGTTTGGATCATGGGACTATCTTCAAGATCTGCTTGTCAGTCTACATTTTGTTTCATGTGGGCTTACTTTTCATTGTTATTCAAACTTTTTGCAGAAAAGTGATGCCTTTGTTTTAGATCTTATGATGGCCAAAACACTTTTTTTTAAATCTGATCTTTTTCACTATCTCGCAATTTTATTGCTTAAAAGTAATCTATTATTGCCCAAGATTAAATTTTTGATGGTTTGGTCCCCGCCACTCAATTATTTTGTATGTTTAAAAAATGTCCTTGTTCTTGTACCCTTCAGGTTGAACTATTATTGAATTGTGATTTGGTTTCTATGATATTTGAATGATTATAAACTAGCCCTTTTGTGGAAGAAAAAGAAAGAAAAACTTAATGTTGCATGCATTTGTTTGTGTTGAGTATCTCACATTGTCTTTGAGTCTAGCATAGGATATACGTCGTGAGGATTGAATTCGGTTAAGTTAGACAACTAATATGATATTCAACCAAAGGTGGTCAAAGGGGGCTGATGTTTTGACCATATTTTCCCACCTTTTATTATCTTGTCTGGTTTGGCCTGAGGGGGTGTATTGAGTACCTCATATCTCTTGTATACATGGTTTGAGTCTCTATATGCATGCGCGAGTTACCCCAAAGGATCTTTTTGAGGAGTTAGTCCCAAAGTTATCAATTTTGATTTTGAGGCTTTTGCTCCGATCTATACTGTTTATGACACATTGTTGTATGAGAATGTGCAGGTTGCCAAAGATCCGTCTGGCAAAGACATCAATGCTCTCGAGCAGCACATCAAGAATCTCTTAAGTCCCGCCACCCCACAGTTCTTCAACACTCTCTATGATCCATATAGAGAAGGTGCTGACTTTGTCCGTGGCTATCCCTTTAGCCTTCGTGAGGGAGTTCCAACCGCTGTTTCTCATGGGCTCTGGCTCAACATCCCTGACTATGATGCCCCAACTCAGCTTGTTAAGCCGCGTGAGAGGAATACCAGGCATGTGCATATTTCTTTTTGACAAAATTTTTAGGTTATGTTTGGAATTTGTAAAGAAAGCAGAGAGAATGTTTGGAATTTGTAAAGAAAGTAGAGAGAACATACCAGTTGTAAGAACCTATGATTTGGACTCTGAGTACAATTCTGTCAATTTAACATTGGGCATGGTTTCAGATATGTGGATGCAGTTTTGACCATTCCCAAGGGCACCTTGTTCCCCATGTGTGGCATGAATTTGGCTTTTGACCGTGAGCTGATTGGGCCCGCCATGTACTTTGGGCTCATGGGTGACGGGCAGCCAATTGGACGCTACGACGACATGTGGGCCGGTTGGTGTACCAAGGTACCACAAAGCTATTTGTTCAAAAAACATACTATGTAAACAACATCCGGGATACAATAAAGCCGGATTTGATTTTGAGTTGGAAGAAAGCACTAATATCTTTTTTTTGATAAATTTGCAGGTTATATGTGACCATTTGGGGCTTGGAATCAAGACAGGTCTGCCATACATATGGCACAGCAAAGCAAGCAACCCTTTTGTGAATCTCAAAAAGGAGTACAAAGGCATCTTCTGGCAAGAGGAGATCATCCCTTTCTTCCAATCCATTGCCCTTCCCAAGGACTGCACCACTGTCCAGAATTGCTACATTGAGCTCTCCAAACAAGTCAATGAAAAGCTTGGCAAGGTTGATCCTTACTTCAACAAGCTGGCTGATGCCATGGTCACTTGGATTGAAGCTTGGGATGAACTCAACCCTACCGGCGAGGACTTTGCTAAGCTATCCATTTCCAAGGGTGCTTCAAAGTAGGTTTCCACTAAAGCATATAAAAAGTCCTATTTTTTCCCTTTGGTCTCTAGTCGCGGTTTAGTCGTCCGGGGCAGCGCGCTTTAGTATGATTCGAGTTATTTATTGGATTTTTGTTTTTTGTTGTTGAGAAGTATTTTTGATGAACCATTTCATGAGATATGTTATACTTTATGTTTCCTGTCTGCTCAAATTGCATGCCATTGTTACCATGCACGGCGAACTTCACTAACATAAGCCATTTGAAAGTTTGGTTCTAGGATTGCTTTGACATATTCTCTGGTTTTAGTGTTATTTTAATATGACTGCCTACTGCCCTACTCGTTATAATATGACACCATGTCCATTTGAGAGTCATACGGTGCTCTGTTTGACCTCCAAGTGGTTCTTATTCTCCTAAGGTCATGTTCTTTTTACTTGATCTGAACGGTTTTGATCTGATATGAATGTAGTTATATCTAAAGTTATTTTTGATCTGATTCTAATAAGAAAAAGTAATAATAAGTTGACCTAAATCACCCCCCACGAACAACTATATGTTATAGTGAACCTTGTAGCTTACTAGCAAAGCAGGGCAGGCTTGGGAATAATGAATGTGCTGAGTTTGTCTTTGAGGAGGGGGAGCATAGCATCGTAGGGTCCTCAAATTAACCGGTGTCACACTGGGGCTGGGCATAGATAGGCTGCTAAACATTTTGTTTGAAAACACTAATTGTTAAAAGTTGTTGAATAATTTCAAAACGTTGAAGCCAATTATGTTGAAGATAATGCCAAATGGAACCAAAAGTATTATTGTTGAGGAACAAGCTCAATCAAGGCTTCATTTGGCATTAGAATGAACATATTTTAGTTTAGCGTTTTTAAAATATTATGACGCAATTACTTTAGCGTTAACATTTTAAAAGTTAATTTATATTTTTGAAACTTGAAATCCAAAATGTTAATGCTAATCAACTTTTGTCCCAAACCTCGACAATAACTTCGCTCTCAAGGCATTTACACCATAACTTTCAGAGCCATACTAGGGGTACCTCAATTGGTATCCCAATTTGTATACACTGACACAAGATGCTAGTACTACACCGACAAAAATGTCCGTATAAGCCTATAATGTACAAATTGGGATATATCAATTGGGATAGACCTATCTTTTTTCCAACTTTAATTATCCAAAAAGTCAATTGCTCCTTAACCTTGACCCCAACTTTGCCCCATGTCGGTTTTTTTCACATACATTTGTTCATACGATATGCTACTTTCTAGTTATCTATTCATCTAGTTTGATTTTCTTTTAGCTACATTGGATAAATTTTAGACTTCAATTAAACAAAAACTAGCTATAATGTACTCCATCCGTTCCACAAAACTCTTCCTCTTTCGATTTTTTTGTTTTTCACAAAACACTTCCAGTTTCCATTAAAAAACCACTTTTACTCCTACTTTTTCATACCCTACCTATCACATCATACTTGTTCACTAATAACCAAACAATCACATCTTACTTTTTTCCATCACATTAGGGGCAAAATTGGAAAGTCAACCAAAATTTCACTTTCCTTATTTTTTCTCAAAGTCAAAATCGGAAGGGTTTTGTGGAACGGAGGGAGTATATTAATATGAAAATGATTTCATTATTAGATTTATTTTGTTGAAATTTTGAAATTGTATTGTATTGCATGCAATTTAAAATGAGAGTAATTGATGATTAAAGTTTTTCTAATTTAACTCGAAAAGCTCAAACTAGAAAAATACATTGAGGCGAGGGAGTATCAAAATAATCATGAAAAATATATAAGAAAGTCCACATTTCACATGTAGATTTTAGATTACAATAGTACAACTCTCTTTTTTTACTCTACTAAGAACAATGTCTCATAACGACCTCTTAGTTGTCAAGGCAATGAGTGTCAAGGGGTCGTAAGACCCGAGTTTGATTCCTGACAACTGCATTGAAGGGCAACTATGATAAGCATAGTACATCTGCAAGTTTCAGGTGTAGGCTTCACTCTTTGTCACCAATCTGCGATCAAAGTCCAATTTACCTCGTATTAGTGACCGTCCAGCCGCATTTGAGTGAATCAAAGTTTAATTAAATTTCATACATCAATTCCTACATTTTTTTACGTAATTGTCAAAAATAAATCCAAGGATTCTCTTCGTACTTGTTTCTTACGGAGTAAATTTTACATGGATCATACTCCGTATAAAATAAAAGCAGTCCAAATTTGTTGAAATTGCCAATAAATAAGGCCGGGTTGTATTTTTAATAGGAAAATGCTAGGGTGCCACCAAATGAGTGCTACCATGGGTGCACCCATGCTTCGCACAGACAAACACAGACGATAATTGTCTGTGCGACACAGACAATTATCGTCTGTGTTTGTCTGTGCGAAACATGGATGCACCCATGGTAGCACCCATGTGGTGGCACCATAGCATGGTCCTTTTTAATATTATCTCGGACATCAAATACGTTGGAAATACACCAAGGGTGAACAGTAGTTTGTTAGCAAATTATTTTTCCAATGTTTGAGATATATATTTTCTATTGTGAAATTTACACTAAATAAGACTAAAACATAATTTATTTCTCAATGTAGGATTTAAACTTTTTTATTTCCCAAATATTACTTAATAATGTCTAGTGAGAGGAAAAATGTCGAGAGATGATAGACATTTATTTGAATAATATAATGACTAATGAATAATAACCAATGATTCTACATTAGGAAACAGAAATATATCACCATATATTGAGAAAGTCATTATATTTTAGTTCTATTTAGATAAATTACCATTTTCTATTCTCTAGACAAATGCATATAAGAGCTTTAGCATTAGTTGTTTTGGACTTTTTGCATCGATTTTTTATGCAATCACTCTAGTGCAATTGAATCAATTGTAAAATAACCGATGTAATTGGTGTTTTTTGTGCCAAAAAGGGGCTTTGACATCGGTTCTTAAAGAATAATCGAGAGCCTTTTTTTATTTTAACTAAAAAAAGTTAAATAGGCTTTTGCATCGGCTAAATATTATTTAAAAATTGATGTCAAAGCTTTTTTAAGTAGGGCAATGGCATCAGTTTTTCTGAAATAACTGATGCCAAAACCTATTTACTTTTTTAATTATAATAAAAAGGTCTTAGTGTCGGTTATTTCTTAAAAGGGAGACAATATTTTGGGATGGAGGAGTATATACAAACTTCATATTTTTTTAAAAATTAAAAAATTTATAAATTTTTAAAACAATTCTGAACTTGTTTTATTTTATTACTCTTTAGTACATGCATGCACATATTTTTAAAACTACACATACCTTTTTTATTTTATATTTTTTTACTTTATATTTTTAAAAAAAGTACTCTCTCCGTCCCATAAAGATTGGGACGGTTTGACTAAAGTGGTAAAATAAGGAGGGATAATTTTGTGTTGACTTTCCAAAAATACCCTTGATCGATGTGATGATAAATTATTAGTAAAAAGTTATGATGTGATAGGTAGGGTATGAAAAGGTAAGGGGTAAAAGTAGTTTTTTAATAGAAATGAGACAAACTTTAAGGGGCGCAAATTTTTCGAAACGGAACTGAATTTATGGGACGGAGGGAGTATTTAGAAATTTTAAAAACTATAAACCATTTATGTCATTCGATTAGACTTTAGTACATCCTTATTTTTAAATAAATTATTTTATTACTTTTTAAATGTTATATGAACTTTATATTTTTTTAAAAAAATTAAAATATTTATAAATGTTTAAAACTATTCAGAATTTATTTATTTTATTTTAAATGTTCTATATATTCATTTGCATTTTCAGTTTTACTTTACATATTTTTACTATTTATTAAAACTTCTGATATGGTTTGTTATATTTATATACTCCCTCCGTCCCATGAAACCTTTCTCCTTTCTTTTTTTATCCGTCCCACAAAACACTTCTCATTTCTATTAAAAAGTCATTTTTACCCCTTACTTTTTCATACCCTAACTATTACATCATACTTTTTTACTAATAATATATCCATCAAATCATACTTTTACCCATCACATCAAAGGACATTTTTGGAAATTCAATACCAAAATACACTCCCCTTAAATCCCTCTTAAAAAGCAAAAGTCTCATGTTTCATGGGACGGAGGGAGTATATAAATTTATACACAAACTTAAATTTAAATGGAAAGGAGTAAATATGATTGTGTGAAGCAAAAATGAAAGGGTAAGATTAGATAGTAGTGGAACTTTATTTTGTTTTGATGTGCATGCAATGTTGGATATATGACATGAAATTCAAAGTCAAGGTGAGGAGGAGACACATATAAAACCCCAAAAGAAAGACATGTCTAATCAAAGCCTCCCAAAATAGAAACCAAAGAGGGTGTTCGTAGATCAAATGATTATTTCCAAATCCATATACAATCAATCTCTACAAAATAAATAATAAAAAAAGTAAAGTAGGGTTTTCTGTTCGAGGAGTAATTCAAAAAAGAAGTAAAAAATTCAAAGGAGAAATTAAATTAAAGTCTCTTATACAAACACAGAATGTTTGTAGAGATGAATTGCAGGGCTAGGTTGTTTCCATGTTTAGCAAACGAGGAATAGTCCCATCAATCAAAAGACAGATGCAAATTAAAATAAAACCCTAAACTCTTTTTTTTATATATAATTTTTTAATACTATAAAAGAAAGCCCTAATAAAGAATCACTGCTCCAAAGTTAAAAGTAGACATGCACAGACCTTATAATAAAATAAAACCGTAATTTATATCAACAATTTAATCCGTACATATATATATATATATATATATATATATATATATATATATATATATATATATATATATATATATATATATATATATATATATATATATATAATATATATATATATATATATATATATATATATATATATATATATATATATATATATATATATATATATATATATATATATATATAGCTTGAAGACTCTATATATGTAACACTGACAAGTATAATGCACAGATTTGACTGTTATGAAGATTTGTCTTTTTACTCCACATAAATCACAATTCACAAACACATGAGAAACTAATTGGTTTTAGTATTCATTCGTGTGTATGTGTGTGTTATGACAGATGGAGCTCAGGACGCTAATTCCGGGGAACGGGTCGAGAGCTTGGGAGAGAGAGATCAACCCGAGTATTCATTCGTGTGTGTGTGTACACACACACTCCCGTATGATAGATACTCATACGGGAGTATCTATGCTCCCCACATTTATATATATATATATATATATATATATATATATATATATATATATATATATATATATATATATATATATATCCCGTATCGGTAGGGTTTCCATGACATTAGAACCTCATGTTATGTGATGATCCGGTAGCGCATCGGTGTCCCATTCGTAAAATTAACGGTTCGTACCACCCTTAACCTCCCGGTAAACCCCTCCCCAACCCGATCTGTTCACACCCTCCGGCCTCTTCAATTGCACCGCTCAAGTTAATTTTGATTTTGGAATCAAAATTGAGAGGAGAAGAAAGAGGGAGTATTGATTATTGCTTGTATATGTTTGATGTACAAAGAGTTCATGCATGCCACACAAAAAAAAATGTTTGCTGAGGATGGTGACAAGTGATACAATCATGAATCACTTTCATATTTCCTCATTTAGAAATGGATGCACCCACAAAAGGGAACCTATTACAGATACAGGCCAGGGAAACCATAACCCTCTCTAGTTTCTCTCTTTGTTTTTTAATGTATTGTTCATTGATGAAACATTAATTAATACATAACTTAATTAATTAACTCATTCAGTTCTAATATGAATGCATTTTCATCCATTTCAACTTTCAATCAGCTTTTTGTTTTGTTTGTTTTTGTGTTCATCATCTCATTGCTCATGTCACCTGTTTGATTTGAGAGTTGAGGTCTCTTGTTTGTTACCAATATCTCACTCATAGAATGGACTACACACACACACACATATATATGGTAAACAAATTTTACGTTATCCATTTTTACTTTCAACATTTTTCTTAAGTTCCCGAAAATCAAACTATGTCAATTAATTTGGAAGAAAAGATGTGATAATACTCCACAATGAGTATAAGCTTGAATTCTTAAATGTCACCCATTCAAATCTACCATCACCTATTTCATCAGTACTCTCTTCCAAAATATTTATCCCGTTTGACTTTTCATGGTCTCCAATGTTGCATTTTGACCATTAATATCTATATTTATACATACATATATTTTATAAAAGATTGATATTTCAAAACTACGTTTCATTAGGAATATATTGATATTAAATTTCCATCATAATATAAAATATTTTTCCACAAATTAGAGTCAAAATTTATAAACTTTGACATAAATAAAATCAAAATATGAAGAACATTTCGAGACGGAGGGAGTATTTTAGAATTTAGATGCTCAACATTGAAATTATACCTTAATTACCATGGTTATCAATTCCAATTTTTTGGCATCTAATGATATGATTATTATACACAAAATAGTCAAGCGAGTACGACTACTGGTGCACTTACTTCGTTAATTGTTTACGTGCATATTCCATACATTCATCATCTCAAAGTATTATTCATAATTTGATATTTATAGTTGATCAGAGTATGAAATTTGATTTTGGAAAACAAAAATATAACTCGTATATTTGCGTTTCGGTGCATATTTTAATTTTAATTTTTCATGATTCATTTTTAAATACGTTCTCCGCCCCAAAAATATATTTCTGTTTTGACTTTTAGGAAATTTAAATGAGAGATTTTTTGTATTGAATTTCCAAAAATATCTTTGATGTGATGGTGATAAAATTTAGGATAGGGTATGGATCATTGGATTAAGTAATAAGACATTTGAGTCGAACCACATTAAAAGATTGAATCCAATCGATTAGTTAGTTCAACTCAAGAGCTTATATACCGATTAATTTTCTCACACTTTTCCGATGTGGAATGCTCTTTAATAGATGGATAAAAGTAAAATGTGATGTGTAGATTATTAGTAAAAAGATATGATGTGATAGGTAGAATAAAAATTAGTAGATATAAAAGTGGTTTTTAATAAAAATGAAAAGAATTTTGTGGGACAAGTAAAAAAAGAAAAGGAAAGAAGTTTTTGGGACGAAGGAAAAAAGAAAAAATATCCATCATTGAGTGTGATCCATAATAATCTCAACTTTACTGAAATTTGTGAGTTTTGGATCACCGTTAAGTTGCTAACGGTGAATTAACGAAAACGGCTTGTTTGCGCAACAAAATGAAAGTTGAGATTACTTTTGATGAATTTTCATTTTTTTAAAAATTTTAATTTAAATTTTTAAAATTACTTTCTACCTCAATTTCTTTTTCTTTTTTTAAAGATTAGTCTTACTTTAAAAAAATAAAAAATATCTCACCCTTAGCAATTTAACGGTGACCCAAAACTTGCAAATTTCAGTAAAGTTGAGATTATTATGTATCAAAGTAAAATGTAAGATTAATTTTGAAAGATCGGATAAAGTTAAGATTATATATTATGGATAATTTTTCTGGGAAAAAAAGATCTATATATTAGATCACGTTCATTTTCTATTAAAAGATCTATTCTATCCTTACTACTCTAAATCAGTCTATTCCAAATTTATTTACTTGTAATCAACTTATCACATCCAAAGTAAAATTTGAAACTCAAGTACAAAATAGAATCTTTTAATTTGCCAAAAGTAAAAAAAGAAACTCTTTTGCTAAGTTGGAGTACAAAATTCTACCAACGAGTTTAAATTTTAAAAGTATGCATATTTTTACACCCATGTCGTTTATATTAGTTTGAATACTAAAATACATTCTCCTTAAATCTCTCTAAAATTAAAATCTCTCATGTTTTCAGAGAGAGAGTGAGTATATATATATGGTATCACCACTAGCTAACACTCTATATAGCTAGAGTCTCATCTCATTTCATCTACTTGTACTTGCAAACCCACTTTCCCCATACCTTCTTTTATTACTAGCTAGTACCCTATATATCCTCTACACACACACAAGTCCTAGTATAGTATAGTACTTAATTTATGCCATTATCCTCCCCATCCCTCTCCTCCTCCTCTTCTTCTTCCTCCCCTTCTTCTTCATCTTCCAGGCCTCCATTTTTCTCATCTCTCTTGGAAAACATAGACAAAAACTCCATGGATTTGAGCCAGCCTTCTTCTGATCATCTCTGTTATGTCCGCTGCAGCTTTTGCAACACCGTTCTCGCGGTACGTTGTTAATTACGTACACACTCCGATCTCCCTGCATGCATGCATAATATATTATATTTTAGTCCTCTCTCTCTCTCTCTCTCTAGATATATGATATATATACTTTTTATGTGGTTGTTTTTATCCCATTAGAAAAATCAATTTCTTGGTTATTAAGCGTTAAAAGTGCTAAGAAAAGAAAAGGCTAGGGCTTCCTCTTTATGTTGAAAACCAAAAAATATCACTTCAAACTAGCTAGGTACGGACTAGACTTAAAGAAATTCCAAAAAAGAGCCCTAAAAAGTTCTTTTCTTTTTTTTTAAAAAAAATAGAGTTTAATAATTGTTATGTGTGTGTGTGTGAGCGGTGTGTGTGTTTATTTAGCACATGGATTTTGGGTGAGTTTGAAAACAACTTCAGTGTTAAGCTATTAACGTTTTGAAAAAAATTATGATATGTAACAACAGCTAATTATGGAAAGAGTACTCGAATAAATCTTTAGGTCAATCTTAAAAAAATGTTTTTCCCCCATTATTCTGGGTTTAATTTGTTATAATCCTATATCTTCAAGTTTACTTTATATTTAAGCTGAAATTTTCTTATTAATAATTAGGTTGGGATTCCATGCAAGAGAGTGTTGGAAACAGTGACAGTGAAATGTGGGCACTGCAGCAACCTTTCCTTTCTCACCACTAGGCCTCCATTTCAGCCCCAGTGCTATGATCACCTCACTAATCTTCAGGTAAATTAATTATTCTATTTTATTACCATCATTCCATAATTTATTATTACCTCCTTTTTTAAAAAAACATTATTCACTAATTATATTTGTAATAAATTGAATTGTTATATTACTCTTATATTTTTAATGATGATATAAAAATTGATTAATTGTTTAATCAACAGGTATCATGCAATGGTTACAAGAGGGGTCAATCATCGTCTTCTTCGCCAACATCGGCCGAACCATCTTCCCCAAAGGCGCCTTTCGTCGTCAAACGTAAATACATGCCAATATTTTTTTAAAAAATAATATCTCTTAATTAATTAATTAATTAATTAGCTTTTTAATTTCCAAATAAAATAGTTCATTTTTAGTTCTACCATTTTCCAAATAATTAAGATGCTTATATGAAATTGGGTCTCATAAATGCTAAAAATGTTTTATTTACACTTCAAAAATGCTAAAATGTGGCTGGGTTAACTTGTACGGAGTATCAATTAACTAATTACCATTGTTTTAATTAATCTAATTAATTTAAATTTTTTTGAGCATTTCATTTCATATTATTCACTTTCATTTTATGTTAATCAATTTCAGCTCCTGAGAAGAAACACAGGCTTCCATCAGCCTACAATCGCTTCATGAAGTAAGCTAAGCTAGCTACCCATATATATATACTCTTATTTAATTTTCTTTACATTTGGATGTGTTTGTTCAAGGTCCGTTTGGTACACGGAATTGACGGAATTAGATTTGAATCGGAAGTTAAAATTCTGTAGAATTGATTTGTAGATTTGGATGGAATTGAATTCTCCCATTTCAATTCATTTCTGGCACTATCAATTCCAAATCTACGTATTTTCTGGTAACAAACACTAGAATTTGAATTATTGCTCCCAATTTCAATTCCATTATTTGAATTCCGTATACCAAACTGAGCCTCAACATTTTTTACTAGTATGAATTAAGTTACAAAAAAATTACATTAAATTGTAATATAAATTAAATATAGAAAAATCAATTCACAACGTTATTTTTGAATATCATATTTTTTTACAATACGGAGTATATGTTTATATATAAATGGAGATATTAATAATTAAAATATTAAATTATCGGACAACGTGGAATTTCAGTGAATTTGAAAGAAAAAAAAGATATGAGACATAGAGAGTAATTTTTAGTTGTCAATATATTACACATTGAATAACTCTATAAATTTTGGAAATTAATTAAATTAAGGTGAATAGTATATTTATTTTATTATTCTATTAGGGAGTATTATTATTATACGAATATTTATAGTTTTTTTAAAATAATAATGGGAAATTAAAGGGAGGAAATTCAACGCATCAAAGCAGCCAATCCAGAGATACCCCATCGTGAAGCTTTCAGTGCCGCAGCCAAAAATGTATGTACTCCAATTAAATATTCATGAATAATTATATTATCCATTAATTAATATTTCATTTTTAATTAAATTATTGATATTTTAATATACATTGTGTTTTTTGTTAACCCAATAAATTGTTTTATTATAATTAATATATGTAGTGGGCAAGATACATTCCAAACCCACCCTCAAGCAGGTCCGCACCAGAGACCATTGCACCACCAATGTGAGAATCCATTTTTTTAAATTTCCTCTCCAAAATTATTTGAAATTTAATTCTTTTATTTAAATGATAGAAATTAAATTAAAGACTATTTTATTTGTTAATAATATATATACACACAGTATATAACAGATAAAAACAATTTATATTTGTTTCCTTTTTGATGTTTTTATTAAAGGCTTAATTAGAGCTGATAATTAACAAGCTAAGTTGGTGGATGATCCAAGCAAGTGTGGCTGGGCTCAATGCATGAAGACAAATTGTGGGATCTCAATTTAATTGTTTTATGTGTCAACTTTATTTTATTTGTAATTTTGTGAACTTAATTGCTGTTTTTATTGTTAAGTATGTTTATGTGTTTGTGAGAGTATATTAATTATTAGGAGTGCATGCACAACCCTATTAATATGCTATGTTATATTTCCTTAATTTGCTCAACTCTTTTTTATTAATTGAAAATGTATCTTATTTCTGCTGTTTGAGTAGTTTAAGTTGTTGTTTGTTGACATCAAGGCCTAATACATGCTCCCAAAATAAAATTTTATACTTTAACATAAGGGTCGTAAGTGTTTGACAAAAGTCAGGTGTGCCAAAGATAGCGTAGAAGGACACACACCAGTTATGGATAGGAGTTCAAACTCAGACCGAATATACTCTGATACCATGATAAAAGTTTGGCAGGCAAAAAATAGTGTGGGAGGACAAACGCCCAATTGTGCACACTGCACGCTTGCACGATAGACCCAACAGATAAGCCTATAGGGGTTCCAACCTAAAACTAATTGATGATAGGAGAACAGATCATGGAATTTATATACTCCCTCCGTCCCATTAAGTGTTACACATTTTGACTTTTAAGCAAAATAAGGAAAGCATATTTTTCCATTGACCTTCCCATATTACCCTTTACCCTAATGTAAAAGTATTCTATGAATAGTGTAAAGCAAGATATTATAGCAAGTAAAGTACACATACTACTCCCCTTCAAGATTTAAGGGTAGAACTGTTCTTTTTAAGAAAAAGTGTAATTCTTTATGGGACAAAAAATTTATTAAACGTGTAAATCTTTTTGTGACGGAGGGAGTATTTGATACTTTGTTGGGTCTTTTTGACGTGGGTGAAATTCTCAATAGTAAGAGACATCATCAAACTTTAAGCTACAAAGCCCAATAATGGGAATACCGGGCATTAGAGTAGTGGAAATACCGGGCCATCAGTTGTAAAAAAATGGAAATATTGGATTTCAATTTTCTTTCAAATTAGAACTTCAAACCTTTATTTTTTTAATTTTTTAGTATACATTTTAAAAATATAAATAAAAGTTCCATAAAATTTAAATAAAACACATAAAAAGAGTTACATAAAATTAATGATTATTTGAACGATTGAAAATATGTTCCATCAAATCCGTCATTACTGCATCGTGAATTTCTCAACTTCATACTTTTGGGTGATTTCTTTGTTGATTTCTTCGTAGATAGGTGCCTCCTCATCCGGATTGTAATAACAAATCGCAAACTTGTTATTTTCTATAATCATATTATGAAGAATAATGCATGCGTACTAATGACGCACCAATTAATTGCAATCTTGTTGTCCTCATCTGGATTTCTTTCTTAATTTGCTCAACTCTTTTTAACTAATTGAAATGTACTTCCTCCATCCCACTCTCTTTGTCCACTTACCTTTTGGCACAGCATCCAATTCACTTCTTTAATCCATTTTATCTTGTAATTTGTATATTAAAAATTATAGAAATTATATATTAATAATCTATATGTTAAGACAAATCAAACAAGATCACACATGACTATATTTAGGCTTACACATTGAGAGAATTTGATGAGTCAAAGTGCTTAGATGAACAGTTCCAAAAGTCAAAAGTGGACAAAGAGAGTGGGACGAAGGTAGTATCTTATTTCTGCTAGATGTTTGAGTGGTTTGATTGTTATTTGTTGACATCAAGTTGATATTAACTTTAATCATGCATTAATATCTATAATTATTGATAAATATATTATTTTTTAATTAAATTGATCAACATTTCTTAAAATTACACTTCGAAGTAAAATTAATGTTGTTAAGTTCACATTATAATAACTAAATGCTAGAGCTGGCAAATCGGTCGGTCAGGTTGGGTTCGGGTTCGGTCACGTCGAGTTAGAGTTATTTCGGGTTCGAGTCAATTCGATTTTGGGTTGAGAACTGAATGTTCATGACCCAGTACTATCGGGTTCGGGTCGACGCAACGAGTTATGACTTTGGTTTTTAAATTTTTAAGTTCACATTAACACTTACATTTTCTATTAAATAAATTTAAAATATTAAAAATATGTATTAAATCTATTAGATTATTCTATTTTAAACCCTAAATTTTTTTTTAGATATATAAATCAATATAAGGAATTTTAAAAATGCTTAAGTTTTAGAAAAAAGTATGATAATTATGCAATATCATTAAAATTTTGTCTAAAAATATAAATTTATACATTAAAAAAAAGTAGTAAAGTGTATGATTTTGAAAGACTTACTTTAGTGGGTCGGTCAGGTCGGGTTAGGGTTCGGTCGGGTTTGACCCATTTTTAGCGGGTCAACTTCGAGTTCGGTCATCAAAACGCAGTGTTTTCAGGTCGAGTTTCGGGTCAAAAACAGATCGAATCCTTTTGTGTCATGTCTACTAAATGCACTCTTTTTTAAAAGGAAAAGAATCTTTAATTTTGTCATACCTATTATCCTATTAATTTTGCAAAAACTTTTACACACTTTTTAAAAGTCAAAACTGAAAAATGGAGTAATGGAACATATTACTCCGTACGGTCTAATTAGTGGCCCAACCCAAGAAGGTATAAAATTAGTAAGCTAAGTTAAGCCCAAACTTGTAGGCCTGATTATGGAAGCTTTTAAGTTAATAGTGATATATAAACCCAGCAGTTTGAGACTGGTTTTAAAAATGGTTCTCAATTATTATTTTTTAGAAAAAGTAGTTTGAAATAATTGGCAGTGCCTAATTTTATTATTTTTACAGATGGAAAAACATAAGCTAAGGGGCACCTATAAAACATGCTTTAAAATTCTATTATAAAAATAATCTTTTTTTTCAAAAAAATAAAAATAAAATAAAAGCACAACCAACCAAATTCCTTCATAACCTCTTTAATTTCTTTCCACATACTACAAGTAATTAAGAATGAAAAATAAGATTTCATATTCCTTCAGCTAAAATGTCACATAGAGCAACAATAAAGTCTTAACAAACATAAATGTAAATTCCATTATAGTGACATTTTGGATAGAGTTTGGCAAGGAATATCTCCCTATTATGGGCAATGTGATGAAATATATATTCTTGTGTATATGGTATATATATAGTGAATTTTTTTTAACAAAAGGGATGAAGAATTATAGATTAGTATATATAATCATAATTTGAAATGCACTCAAGAAGCCAACATCATAAAAGAATCTAGCTAGCTAGCTACAATAATCTGTCAAAAAGATTAATTATTATCGAACAAATCGTTGTGATTGGCAACGATTACGGACGCGAAGATCATTACGGTAAATATATGGGTCTTCATAAATTAATCATAATCATGTGGTAAAAGTAAAACATACGTTACAGCTGTGGTGTTTCACCTTACCATAGCTTCTTCTCTGCTGCTCCACTCTCAATAGATGAGTGGAAAGCTGCTGCAGATCAATGGTTTCCCCTCTTCCAGCAGAAAAATATGGAAAAAACTCAAGCAATCTAATGGTCTCTTGTGCAGATTTTTATCCATTTCAGCTTCATAATCAGCTCAAAAACCGTTCATTATCGTGCCCGAATGACAATTTTCTCTACCCATTTTTGAGTTGCGAAGAACGTTTCTTGAATGGGCTGACAGAAGAGAGTGAGAGCCTATGGAATTTCTGCCCCTTGGCATATCTAATAGCCTTGGCCCTGCAATGTCTTCAACGTAACACGTAAAAAAAACAAAAACCATTAAACTTAATCGCTGTAAATAACGCTAAAGCTACATAAGTGAAATCACGTTTATTACCCCAAAGACATTCACGGTGAGGCTTTCGTCTGCGCTCATTGTGGCCTACCAGGCGCTTGCGACAACTTCTTTTATCATCATCAAATTCAGCTAGCATATGAAACCTGCATATAGTTTTATGTTTATTGCAAATCCAGCCATGATATCTCTTTGGTTGTCTGCCCTTGACCCATGATTCAGCATTTTCAATTAGTGTTACTGATCTGGATAAATATCTTATGGTGCAGATGAACTTTGAAAATGCTAAAGTTGTTGCCAAACGGGCACTAAATAAAAAGTTGGGCGAAAGATTGAGCAAATATACCTACTACATTGCTGGCAAAATCGCTGCTCCATGCCGTTCACAATGACTTTGGGAGTCTTGGAGTGCTCATCACAAACTTTATGCCTCTTGTGATAGTCTTTGGAAGAACCCAAGTCTCTGTTGCATCCAAGAACTTGGCAAACAAGGGCTTGTTTGGAACTGAAATTCGTGGTCCGAGCCCTTTTCACTTGTTTGGACTCTGTGTTACTCTTTGGAGACATTCTCTTTGTTGTTTCCCTTAGATCATTATCGGTTTCGGATCTCTGTAGCATTTCAGCCAAACTGGACTCAGTGAACACTTCTCCTTCATTGATTTCATGATGATCAGAAAAGGGGTTTAAGCTCAATTCTTCTTTGTGACTTCTACTTCTCGTGAAAGAGTCTAACGGTAATTCATCCGAAAACATAAAACCTCTGTCCTCAAAAACACAGCTCAAAGATTCCATTTTTACTGAACAGAAAAACCAAACACAGAATCACAGATTCCTCTTCCAAATCCAATTTTCTGAAACCCCACAAACAAAGATTAAAAAAAAGTGTCAAAGTCAATATCAAATAAACTATGACTACTTTCAAGAAAACACAATGCTTGTGTTTCAATCCAGACAGATACTAAAAAAGACCACATCTTTCCTCTCAATTTCCAACAAAAAATCAGTTTTCTGAATACCCATTAGAAAAGAAGAAAAAATTGTGAAATGATAATTATAAACGATTCCAAAATCGGGTCAAGAACAGATGAATTGCAATATAACATGAACAAAAAACCCAAATGTTTAAGCTTTAATCAAAGGAGAAAGTGAGAATAAAGACAACTAAGTAACAGTGAAACTGAAACAAAACCCTCAATCCTAAAAAGAAAATCATGAAATACAGAGGCAAGAAATTTGAGGATACAATAAGCTGGAAACAGAGAGCACAAAAAAAGGCTTTTTTTAACAAGACAATGAACAAATGAACAATAAGAATCATCCCTTAGTCAAAATCACAATACAATGAGGTGATGAACACATATGCAAGAAAAACAAAAAAACATTAATTTTTTTAAAGATGGGTTTTTCTTGTAATTATGCTTACAACAGAAAATAGGGAGGAAAAGAGACTTGATGAAAGCTTTGATTATTCTTTCTTTAAGTGGTTAGAGTGTGAGATTAGATCCCTTGACTGAGAGTTTTGTCATTTCCATTTCGGTTTCTATTTTGGTTTGGGGAAAATACTTAACGAAGGCTGTTAAAGGGGACCGGACTAGGAAAGCCAGTGGCAGACTGAGAGCCATAAAGAAATACTCTCTTCCTTTGCCAAAATTCTTTGTACTTTTGTTTTTACATGTCAAATTTTATTTTTTAAAAATGATTTTATTTATAACTTAGCATAAAAAAAGTAAAATTTACATATTTAAAAAACACTATCAAAAGTTTTACAAAATTAGAAATTTATTTTATCAAATGACTAGTAAGAAACACACTCAAGTAAAAATTATCGAGCACCCTTAAATAGTAAACAGAAAAAGTTTTGGTGAGAAGAGAGTATTAGACTATTAGTAAAAGGCGGGTAATTTGGTATGTCTAATCATTTATTATTATTATTATTATTATTATTATTATTATTATTATTATTATTATTATTATTATTATTATTATTATTATTATTATTATTATTATTATTATTATTATTATTATTATTATGTTGTGTTGTGTTGTTAACATCCGTTGAAAACTTGGTGCATAGGTGAGGAGAAAGGGGACCAACCCCATAGGCTTTAGTTGAGTGCAAGTGGGAGATTAGACAACTTTTTGCCCAATTTGGCATGTGATACATTTTTAAGATGGAGTTTTTAGAGATGGAAAATGGATTGATACATACTTGCACCCTTATTATTCATTATTAATGGCAAAAAAAAAAAGAAATGTAGCAATTCAAATTCATTCAACTTTCAACGAGAAAAAAAAAGTTCCAGTATAACTCTCTCTCAATTTCAGTTTATGTTTGAGGTCTTACTATTTCAACTTTATGTTAGGAATTCGGAATCGGTACTTGAAATCTCTTAAATGCGTGTAGTCACTTTCAGATTGGCCGGTTTATACGAATCTTTCAGTCGGACACAATTCAGAGAATTTAAGAACGAAGTATGAGGAAGATGTGATGATTTCGAACATGTATCTGATGATCAAACTTGCGAGAGGCTTTATAGACGCGGGAAAGGATGAAGAGTTGCCGTTCGCGACTTTCTCCAATGATCGCGTCTAGTTGCGTGAAATAGAGAGACACACTCAACCGGATTTGGTTAAATACAAAGTCCGGAAACAAAATGTAAGACAATTTTTAAATTTTAAAGCAGCACTTTATCCAAAATAAAAAATTTTCAGGGGTTTTGCCTCTTGGACCCGTAGGGGCTACTGCTCCTTGAACCCTGCTCTCGGGGGCGTTGCCTCCTTGAACCGCCATTACATAATTAGAGATTAAACAAGACTTCAATCATAACGAATTCAACGATGCGTGCATTCCACACCACCAAATTTTCTTGATGATTATATTTTCTTGATGATTATTCTGATAACATTAGTCAAATAGTTATTCCAATTACACTAAAATATACTTCGTACTAATTTAATTTGCTTGTGTACATATAGAGAGTATTAAAAAGAATATGTGATTCATCCAATTTCTCTCTTCTATCTCTATAAGTATCACTCGTACATTTTTTAACTTTTTTTAAAAATTGTGTTCAACCAAATTGTACACTTTTATTTGGGATAGATGAGATATATATTTTAGACGATGGAGTCGATATTTGGCCTTTCCCATTGCTGGAGCTTCAATTTTTGTTTAAGAGTTCCATTGTAACTCCACGATTGACACCACGAATAACATCGTTTGTAAATTTGTTCTTACGAAAAATTGATGTTTAATGTCTGTGAGCCATTGTCTCTTGCTCACATTCAAGTGTTAGAGACGATACTAAACCTATTACTCTTCGTATTAACACGGGTGAGAATCTCAAAGAAAAATTATTTATTTATTTAAAATCTCACCAGATTTGAAAAGGGAAAAACTTATTCTAAGATCCGTTATGAGTTAAGACGAGAAAAATTGAGCTACAGATCATAATCCGTAAAATGTTATTTGTTCCTAATACATGCAAGATATCTCTTTGGTCCTAAATGTCACGGTTAGGTTAGTGAGTTGTTAACTCTTGTCACTTAATTTGAAGAAAAAGCTTGTTATACACCCCTTGCCACCAAGTGTGTTACAGACACACATAGACAACAAATGCACGCAAACAATTGTTATCTATGTATCTTGTTGGTCATGTATGTATCAATTGTCCCGTGACGGAGGCTACGTGGATCAAGTCACAATTGAATGTCGTGGGCGCTTGTTTGTGTTGAATGCACTATAAGACTAGGGTATGCGTTTCTTCTAACACCAATCGATTTAGAAGAATTGATAGCGCCTAAGGTCCTACATATGTTTGTAAACATTTATTATCTGTGTGTGCTTGTAAACAATTGTTGTTTGTGCCATTGTGTGTGTTGTAACACACTTGGTGTACAAGTGTTATACCCCAAACTGATGTACTCCTAACACAACCCCTAATTTGATGTTACTTGAGGGGAAGTAGTAACATAAATCCAAGATCACATAGTTTTCTTGAAAAACAATTGCTCTGTTTATGACATAAACTCCCTCAGCATCATTTAATCCACAGAATTGCAAAGAAAGAGGAAAATATTTTTCCTTTCACAAAATATTTTCCAGCACCTAACACAAGAAATACAGAAAATACATCCATGCGCAAGATCCAGGTGAAGCTCTGCATTTCTTCTTCTTCTTCTTCTCTTTTGTTTCGTTAGGAGGGGCATTTTAGACTTTCAGTCTTCTTGACCATGTGGATGATCTTCAACGATGTGTTCGGTACCAAAGTCAACCCATGGCAACATTGACTCGAAAAGAACTGCAAGTGCGTTTCGGTTCGACAGATCCCTCACGGGACGGTTTGCAGCTTGTTGTTCGCCTCCATTGTTCACCAATCTCGGGTCAACCATGAAATTTTGCAGGTTATCTGGGGGCAAAGTTGGAACTGAATCTGAAAATTCAGACACCAATAGATGGGAATACCTGGCAGAAATCAATTATCAACTCAGCATGTGATTAGGCATGACTTAAAACTTCAAGATCTTCCTAACTACTTAGGCTTGACTGCTAAAATATGTTTTTCATGAATGCAAACATAGTGTTTTTGGGTCCCTGTGAATTTATTTTTTTGTTCTTCATCCCTGTAATTTATGCCATTTTCTTTTTAGTTCCTCCCTTCAACTTCTGTTAGAAAAGAATGAGCCTCGTCGTTTTTTACGAAGAAGGATTAAAAAAGAAAAACAATGTAAATCACACGGTTGCATGAAATGTAACAATTCGCCACACAATGAAGAACATATTAAAGCCATGAATGAACTTTAAGTTAGAGAAATACTCATTTTTGTCGGAAGAAAATGCCTCTTTTCGCACACACGTCCAATCTCTAGCATCTGTTTCCTTTCGATCCAGCATTTCAATCACCATAAGTGCAGAGTCCTTGAGGAACTTCTGGATATCAGGAAGCCTCCATATAAGGTAATTCCTCTCAACATATATATTAACCAAATGATCCAAAGATAAGCTCCCACTTTTCTCAGATGCAAACAAACCGTGTCCAATTATACGGTTAAATGCTTGATCTTTCAAAGGCGCCTTAGCCACTAACTTCTTCAGAACGGTAGGATGAAGCATCAAAGCCTGCTTCATCAAATCAGTAGACACAGCTTTCAAAGATTCAGCCTTTGTCACATCTTCTTTTTCTTGATTTTCAAGCTTGAAACGGCATATGGCGAGAGAATAAGAGAAATTTGGGAATAACCACAAAGAATTATCAGTTTTGTATTCTTCAGAGAAACGTTCTAGCCACGAATACTCCTCCGCTCTCAAAGAGTAGTAGTCAACGCAGAATAAGGCACCGACTGGATCATCTGAATCTAAGGATAGGAGCAATTTGCAAATCTCCAGTGCAGACCGGTGACAGCCACGCCTGTCCATGTTTTTCATGTGGGAGAAGAGTACGGAGAAGAAGGGCTTGTTTGTTTCATGGCTATACTTGAGCTGACATTTACCATGTAAGGGAGTGAACATTGGATGCCACGCACATTCCATAGCGTACAAACACCTTGCAATAGCATCCGATGACATTTGAAGTTCACCTGAAAATTTGTAATATTCGGCTAACGTGACGAGGGAGTCTATGTGGTATGGATTATGCATGAGAACATTGACAATTCCATTAAGGTCATGGATCGCCTTTGCAGCTTCGAATGCTCTCTGAGCTTGGCTATAGGATGCCAAATGCACATACCTATATAAATAATGTAACATATAACATATAAATGCCTAATCAAGAATCAAAAAGAGTTATTTGATGACCAATGTACAATTTTTCAGTTTTGGTCAATTACATCGGGCACAAAATCAAGAATCAGTTCATAAAAATTATTTCTTTAACTAAATGTAGCACATGTGACCAGTATAGGACTCTTTCTTTTTCAACTCTTTGAGAATTAACTTTGTTTGATCAAAAAGGGCTCTCCTTTGGGACAACAAAAAATGTAGGAAACATGACTTTTTCCGGACGAGCAAAGTATAATTTCTACAGAATCATTCTACAATTCACCCAAGATTAACAACGAGTTTGACCCCGACCTTTCATTGCACATTTGCAATACTGCATTGACTTCAATGATCCTTGAGTGCAAGGGTACATAGGACCAATATTTGTTGGTGCCAAATGGGGGTAAGCTTCGGTGATTGTAGACTTACTCTTTTTTTACTTATATAGTACTGCATCCATCCCAAAAAAAGGAACCTATGTTTCCTAAAGCTTAAACTTTTTACTCCATATTTTTTAGTAAGATACAATTATAAGAAATCAATCAAAGCATCAATCTTTATTTCAAGATTTATTTTTTGGTTTAATTAACTATTTTAATATTACATACTTAACGTGTATGGCACTTTTTCCCATTTTTCAAAACAATACATTAAATATAACAAAAGACTCTTTTGGAACAAAAATAACTGTTCAAATAGGACTTTTTGGTGGTGGATTGGGGGGGGGGGGGGGGGGTAGTACTAAATTTCAACTTAAGTAAAATGATATTACCTGAAATAATTGATTCCATCTTTGGTCCCCAATAGTTCCATGGTAAGAGAACCGTCCCATCGTGGCCAATGCTCTGAAGGATGAACAAGTAGAGTCTTCCTGTGGTTAGAACCTCCACGTCTACTGCCATGTGCCTGTCTAGAACTTCCACTTTGACTATTCCGTTCAAAAGAACTCACAACTTTAGACCCAAATATCCTCCGAAGTTCATTTTCAGCACTTAGAAATTTTGGATCAATTTGTAAGGTGGCAGTGGAAGATTTATTTGTTCCACTTATGTTTGACATTTTTTCTTGCCTCGAATGAGAAGCCGTATATTCACGACAAGATGAGTTTCCATCAATAGATAAGTTTTCCAAGGTTTCATCCAATGGTTTTTGAAGATTTCCAGTGGTATGCGAATTCTTTTTGTTTTTCTTTTTCTTTTTCTTTGATCTCACATTAGATGACAGGACTGCGTTATTAGTATCTGCACCTTTGGAGGAATGCTTCTCGTCAATTTTCCCGATAGAGGATCTTTCAGGGACCACTGTCTTATCTACCTGCAAGCAAGATCAATGTCACAGTATGAAGCACTTTTGTCATTGTTTGCCCCTAATAAATCTTGTGTCCTCATTCTTTTTTTTAAAGTACCCATTTACGAAGCATAATAAATGACTATGGCTTGTAATAAGGATTACTTTAGTTGACTGTGTGTAATTTAGTTGACTATGGTTTGTAATAAGGATTAAGTACCCATGGGAGTATCAATGATAGGCTTGGCTAGTTGGCTATGATAGGTTTCAGTTTCACTAGTGTATAATCAAGTAAGACTCAGTTACATTGGGTTCAACTCACCTCAAACAGTCAAAACTTGTATAACACTCCCTAGACAACATTGGTAAAGATAAATTCATGTAGTTATGATCTACTTTAGTCATACTAGAAAACAGCAAATTAGCAATGAAAATTTCTTTGCCACAGTTACGTTCTTTGGATGAGACTTGAAAGTCATAAACTAGCAAAAGAAGGTTAAAATAGCAAAAAATGGATCATTTTTAATAGACACCATTACCCTTGCATGACTTGAATAGTTGAAACAATGAATAAACTTTGGAAATTTTACACAATAAAAAAAGAAATTTATGTTGTCCTATTACTGTTTAATCAAGAGTCTTGAAAAGAAAAAAACACAACCCAATACATGAATCAGTAAAGACTAGTGGGAAAGAAAATAGGTCTAGTAAATATCCTAAACCCTAAGGTCCCTTTTCTATCTTCCCAGTTTTTTTTCTGAATGTCCCTAGATGATCTTACTATGTCCTTTTAAGGAACTAAATATTTGGTTTACATCACTTCTCTCTTCTCTGCACAAATTTCACCGATACAATTTCATATTTCTTAAAATTCTTGCAAAAAAAACAAATGAGATTATTAAATAGGGATGGAGAGAGTATCTAAATCTCACCTGGTCAATACCATCACTAGTATCAGTTTGTTCTTTCTCCTCAAAGTCTTCCTCATCAAGAAGATCAAATGGGTTTCTTTGAGAAGCGGATGAGGCATCTTGTGAGTCAGATTCATCCTCGCTCTCGTGTTGCTGCTGCAGAGCATCTTCTTGAGCTTTCAATATCTTTTTCATCAATCGACTCGACATCCTCTTTCTCTCTCCACTTCACCCTTCCAAATTCAAGACAAACGCGTAAACTCAAAGAAAGATCAGTTAAGCAAATCGAATGGCGAGAACATTCGAGTGGCTGAACGTGTGAACCACTGTTATTTTAACATGTCAGTGATTATCTGAAACAAGAAGCTATGCACCCTATTAATCGTTTCTTAATTCTTACCCAAGAATTTCACCCTGTAAAATCTAAAAAACGAATATCTAATATGAATAAATATCAAATTGTCCAAGCACACAAAAAAATTGAGCATGTGGATGCTGATTTTAACATTAATCAGAAGATTTAAATAGAGAAAAGAATACCCAAAAAACGAAAACTTTTTAACTCATTAGCTCGGGTTGAAGGCAAGAATTAAAAGACTACTCGTTGTCGATCAAAAAGATATCATTTTTAGCGAGATGAATTGAAAAAACAATCGAGAGATTTACGGGTAGACAACAAGAAATCGAGAGGAGAGTGAAAAAATTATGAAAAAGAAGCACAGACTTACAATTATTAGATTCAAAGACGATTGATTAATGGATGTGCCAGATGAATCGAATCTAGATATTGTACGGGGCGATGAATAATCGAGGAGCTCGAGTGCTAGATGTGTGTTGAGACCAAAATCTAACCTACGAAATCCTGGAGCTCCAGCTGAAGAAGGCAATGGCAAACGGAGGAGTTGAAACAGCTCAAAAACTTTGCATTCTAAGCAAAAAAAAAAAGTAAATGTTAGTTACTTAATTTTTAAGTTGGTTTTTTCGTTTATCTGTTTTGATCAGATTATTTATAAAATTATTCTTCATCATAAATAATTTCAAGTGACTTATTTACTATATTTAAGTCATTTTACTTACATAACAAAATATCTGACTTATAAGTAATTTATAAGTTAAAAATTATTTATTAACAATAAATCAGTAAGTATCAGAGAAACACTCCCTTAATCGTCAACTTTATTCAATGAGATATTTGGTATTTTTGTTTCTTGGTAATATATTTATTGCACCTCTAGTTTTATTGATTTATTGATGTAGTTTTTAAATAAGTGATTTTTATTTTTTAATTTGACACTATTTCCTATAAAATAATTTGAAGAAAAGTTCAATCAAACATTGCAAGGTACAACAAAAAATAACTTTTAGACGGAGGGGTTTAGTTTCTTGCTCTCTAATTTTAGAAAAATGTCAGAAGTACATCAAAAGATATATCTCAGGTTTCTCTATTACACAATTCAAAATATGGATAAAAAAAATAAAGAGTAGATAAGTATTATGTGGTGGAAAGAGTGATAGTGTACACATGAGATTAAAGGTCGAGTTTATATTTTTGGGGTCAAGATAGTGTTACTCACTTTGTAACAAAATAATATGAAGTCGTAAATTGGTGTGATGAAAATAACCAGATGGATATATTATTCCTTTTTTTAGTTCATCAATATTTTATTAATTCATTTTATATACTCTGAAAGTTATTTTGATATGAGTGTCCTATATTATGACATGGATCAATCTTCTGCCCTTGGCCAACTATTAATTATAGTGTTAATCCTCTACTTTTTTACTATTCATTTTTATCTAATGGAATAGAAAAGTGTTTTTAAGGATGGATGATTAGAAGGTCGAAATCATTTCAAAGTCGAACGAAATTCCATAGAGTTGTCAAAATATGCAAGTGCCATAATATGTCACTTATAACTTCTATGATTGTGATTTATGTATAAAAAAGAAAAATCATATAACCATGAGTTTTCTTTCTTGGTTTCGCCGGACAACATCATTGTGTCTTGTTATTTTCACCTAAAATTCTACAAATTCTTCAATGGGACTTGAACTTAGGTAAAATTCTTCATGAATTTGGGAGAGTAAGCTTCTTATCACTCAAGTTAGGAAAGAAGTTCTTAATCACCTTAATCACCTTATTTTTTTTCCTTTAAAAAAAAAATAAATAGAGTATTTTGCACCGTTTACCCATGAATTTTCCAAGAATTACACATATTCTTTCTAAATTTTAAAATTTGCATCAATATCCCCTGAACTTTTTAAAATGTTGCATCAATTGTCTCTGCGCGCCATGAAAATTATATAAGATAATGTTTGGAAAATAGACATTGCAAAATTCACGTGTGATATATGACTTTAAATGAAAAATACTCTTTAATTTTTGCTTGTTGTGAACAAAATTCATTGCCGCTTAAGTCAACTTTGGAGTATTATATTTTGGAACAAATCTTGTTTCTAAAAACATGTTGTCATAAGGCAAAACGTGTAGAGATTATAGGATGAAATATTCTTATGAATTCTTATGATTCTTATCCATTCATATCCCTAATATCATCAAGTTTTTATTTATATATTTTGATAATTTTAAAAAAAATATATGGACATATCCATATTATTCCCAAAAAGCCAGTAAGGGAACCTCTTTCGGGGACGGAGGAGCATTATTTTTGTGGACCTTCTTACGTAATTTTTTTATTTTTATTTAAAAAAATATATTTATTTATTTTTTTTAAGGAAAAACTCACATTAATTAAAATGAGAAACAATAAAGTCTGGAGGAACAGATTCCCAAACCCCACGTTGAGCAACCACTCGACGGGCTAACACATGAGCAACACCATTCAAATCTCGACAAAAATGAGTGATACAAATTAAACGGAAAGAAGATAAAAATAGCCTACACTCCTCAATAACCGAACCAAAGTACGAGCGAGAATCGGTGGCGTGGTTGATGGCATTCACCACCATTCAGCTATCAGAAAAAAGCTGCACCTCCAAGCATGCCTCTCTCTTTAACCAAGCTAAAGCCTCTCTAACCGCAATTGCTTCTGCTAGAAGGGGATCTTGAGAACACGAAATAGTACCGTTACATGCTTTCACAAACCTACCACCTGGATCAAGAAGAACAACACCGAATCCTATCTCTCCGACCTGAGGAAACAAAGCAGCATCAACAAAGCAATGTCGCACCTGCCCCAAACTTCGTTGTCCTAGAATAGAACAAGACGGCAGAGTCAATTGCTGCCCCAAACGGTTGTCCAGCCAACGTTCAACCAATGACTTAATCAACCGAATAGTTATCGCCGGCATCGAAACCCTTCCATCCCAAACTGTTGCATTACGAGTCTTCCACAAAGCCCAAACTGCATATGCAATAACTTTAAGCTCTCCCATTGACCTTGAACCAATAAGCCCTTCAAAAAATGTATAAAAGAACTCACGGCTACTGTTGAAACCTGAACTCCAATCCCTTCCCAAATAGCCGATGCATAAGGACATAAAACAAAAATGTGATCAATTGTTTCCCCCTCTTCCCACATATTGGGCATAAGTTGTTATTTATTTATATAATTAACAAATATTTATTTTTCTCATATGTCGCTTAATGGTGAACCTTAGATCCCGCATAAAATTTGTCTATCCAAATTTATTTAAATCAATTCTATAACCCGAAAAAAAAATGGGCTATCTTACAAAGGCGGGCTCGATTATTTTCAGAAACCACTCCCCCATTTCGAAATGAGCCCATAAACGCCCGCCACCAGCCCATCAACTCCGCATTGCCGCCTTCTTCCGTATCCACAACCTCCCCGGCGGCCGGCGGCGGGTCTGATTGACCCCCTCTCCGACAACCACGCTGTAACCATGATTCAAAACAAATCTCTGAAAGATTCAGCCCATATTTCATTGAGGAAATCGGGTCACATGTTGCTCCAAACCATGTACAAATCCAGCGGCGGAAGGCGACCGAAGAAGAAAATTTACCACAGAGTTCGGGAATTGGACCGAGTAATGGATCTCCAGAAGAAGCCGTCGCTGATTCTCCGGCTAAAATCCATAATCGAATCTCAGAGAAACCAGTGCCTGCTTCTCAGAGACCTCGAGAAGGAAGTAGGGTTCGTTCAGAAATGGAATTACATAAATGCCATCGAAAGGTACCCCATGATTTTCTATGTCACAAGTGATAATGGAAACCCCCCTGCTGTTATGCTGAGCAAAGAAGCTAGAGAAATTGCAGCTGAAGAAGGGGAAGTGAGACTGGAAATGGAACCCATTCTGGTCAAGAACTTGCGCAAATTGTTGATGTTATCTGTTGATTGTAGGGTACCTTTAGAAAGCATTGATTTCATTCAAGATGAACTGGGGTTACCTCACGATTACAAGGACTCTTTGATCTCAAAATACCCAGAGTTTTTCCTTGTGAAGCCTTTTAATGGCAGAGATTATCTCCACTTGGAGAATTGGGATTCCTCATTGGCTGTTACTGCCAGGGAGAAGGGTTTGGGGTACAAGAACCCGGAAAGAACATCCAAGGACATGAATTTTTATGGCCCGTTCGCGTTTCGTTTGAGTTTTCCACCTGGTTTCAGGCCAAACAAGAGTTATCTTGAGGAAGTTGGGAAATGGCAGAAGATGGAATTCCCATCTCCTTACTTGAATGCTAGAAGGTTTGACATCTCTGACCTGAAGGCCCGAAAGAGAGTGGTGGGGGTGCTTCATGAACTGCTGAGTTTGACCATGGAGAAGCGGTTGACCTCCGCTCAGATCGACGCTTTCCATTCTGAGTACCGATTGCCAGCCCAACTGCTGCTTTGCTTGATCAAACACCATGGTATGTTTTACATTACTAATAAAGGTGCAAAGAGTACTGTTTTCTTGAAAGAGGCTTACAATGGATCTGATTTGATTCATAAATGCCCTCTTTTGGTGTTTTGGGATAAGTTCATTGCGCTTACGGGTAGAAGGGATATAAATTCATCTACTGATTTTCATCATAAGTTACCGCGCGGATTGTGTTAGTTTGACACTCTGGATTGTCCATTCCTCCATTAACGGAAACTTGTACAATTTAGCTTCCAAGAAGTGAGAATTAAATGAAAATGAAAAGAGGAAAGGATGTGTTTTAAGTGCAAGTTCTTATGAATTTTTAATTCCAACTTAACATACTTCTCCTTTTGCTTTGGGCTAATAGAAATGTATAAGTAAAATATGTTTGAAACACGATTTTACGGACCTAATGGGTCCGTAAAATTGTATCAATTAGAATTTGGGACAAATTTAGGGAGAGTGATAGATACACTTATTTGGCCTTTAATCTTGAGGCACAGCAATGATTTTAAACCACTACTAAAGTAATGAAACCATCATTTTTCTCCAGCAGAATATCATCATGAATAGTGCCAAAAGCAGTGAAAGTAAACAAAAGCCAAGACAGACAAACATAAGTAGTGCACCTTTGGAGTCAAAATTTATGATTTACTGTCAAAGACATGAATAAAAGTAAAAGGACATACTAATAGAATCTAAGACCATTTCCAGAGAGGTAAAAATCAAAGGGAATGAAAATCATAATGTGGATCATATCCCAAGGTTTTTTTTTCAAATTCAAATATCTCTACTTTCAGTGATATTTTTTTATAATTTGTACTACCCCGTAAGGCCGTAACAAATATGAGTGAAAAAAATACATGTGAGTGAGTCATACTTTCAACGTAATTGATTTAAATGTATTACCAACAAGGTAGTGTCTATTTGAATCACCGTGGGGTATGGTTTCCATCTATCCCAACCGCCAACTCAATGCCACGTTAGTTTTCCTTTTTTATCCCTTTGGGGTGTGGTTCCCCTTCTCTTTCCCATCCATTTTTTAATAATTTTTTTAACAATTAATTTATTTTACTAAACAATTATGTTGAAAGCATATAGCTCAGTCCCTTATATTTTTGAAGTACAGAGTATTATTAAAAGAAAAAATGAATATCTAAATTCCCATGAAAGCTGAAATCACAAAGAACATGCATGTATATATGTGTCTAATTATAATAAACTAATAATTGCATTAACCTTAAGAGTTGGAAAATAAACCAAACCAAAACCAGAAGGCCAAAGCACACTCAGGATAAAAGGAAAGTTATATTCCCAAAAACTCCCCAACCATATTTATCAAATTGGTGCATTATCATTCCCCTTCTTGATGCAATCCATTTGGGTAGTTTGGTAAACCGGCAAACCACTTGAGGAGTACAAACCCTTCATCAGTTCACTGCTTGGTAAATCAAACAGATCAGAGCTAGTATCACTATAATCATCATCATCCTCGTCGTCCTCATTGTTCATCTTTGTTCTTATCTCCCCCAGATGTTTCTCCTTTCGGGTTGAGTTAGACCTAAACGCGTTCTTCACAAAGCAAGATATACTCTTGTGGTTTTTGGGACCATTAGTGACTTGTTCACTATGGAGATTTGAGAGAATGTAGGATTTTGTAGGGGCATATGTGTAAGTGGGAGGAGGGGTTCTAAATCCGCAACCGGAAGAAAGATTAGTACCCGTAGTAGTAGTAGTAGTAGTAGTAGAAGAAGAAGAAGAAGGTCTGGGGTTTTTTACCCCCAACCATCTTCTTCTACTACTTCTACCTCCTCCAGGGCGCTCATCATCATCTTCATGATCCTCTTTCCCCGCTTTCCACTTCTTCCTCGTTTGGTTGAAGAGGGAGTTGAGGAAGCTGGCGAGCTTTCCTCCGGGAGAGCTTGGCTGCTTCTTGTCCAACAGCTCGACGTCCCCCACCACCCACGATTTTTTCCCCTGGAGAGACCTTCGCATTTGCATGGTGATGTCTAGGCTCCTTCTTCCTCCTCCTCCCCATGCCCTCCCATTGAGATGATTCTTGTGAGTAGATGTTGAAACTTCATTGGAGTCTGAAAAATATTTTGCAGCCTCAAACACATCAAGCTCTTCCGTATCATCATTTCTCCTGCGCAAAGATTTCTTGGACATTTTTACCCCTGCCCCAGATTTTATATATTTGCAAGTGTGTGTATATACATTTAAATATGTGCATGCATGAATTAATGTGTGTGTCTATATATGTGTGTGTGTGTGTGTACACACAAACATATACATACAGATATGTATTGAATTGCTTGGAATGATTAATTGTGAAGATTTATTATGTTCACTACTAATAATTATGTACTCCATATATATAATTATGAGGAGACGTACATGGGGTATGAATGTATGATTGTGCTTGATTAAATAATACTCCCCCCTCTGGCAGCATCTCCATAATTTTTTAAATTGTAATTCTAGTTTGACCAAAACCCCAATATATCAAAAAGAGTTTGGAAATTTGTAAATTTTGTGTGATTAAATGAGAAGTTTGAAGTTTATTGGTTTAAAATTAGAAGTGCTTGCTTCGATAATTCGAAGGTTTTGCGTCATATACATTTTCACTTTCTTTTATTACATAAATCTCAACTATCCAATTGTTTCTTTATTAAATACTGTGCTCGGGGTAAAATGGGCATATTTTTTTTTGGGGACGGGATGAGTAATTGTTAGTGTAAATAATAAATCTCCTTTTAGGGAGAACTTCTCCCCTGCCTTGAGTAAAAGCAAACTCACTCCCTAGGATTTATGAGGAAGTTCACCTAGGTTCGAGCTCCAAGGCGAAGCATTGGCTCTTTTAGGGAGTATTTTATGGTCCTTCACATAAAATAATTTTATGTGATGGGCCTTGTAAAACTAAAAAGATCCAACTCTTAACTCATTGAAAACATGTGAGAAAGTCTACATTTTACATGTGGACTTAAAAACTACAATAACACAACTCTTAAGGGGGCTTACGTCGGGGTTGGGGTGCAGGAGCGGGGATAGGGTGGAGGGGTTTAGAGGGTGGGCTAAGGGGTACTAACCGTCAATTTTACGAACGGAGCATTAGAGGTGCTCCAAAATGACAGTGGCACCGGAGTGTCACCGTACTCCGGTGTCACTAGAACCCCACTGTAATAATAATAATGTGGTTGAAATTTATGCAGACAAATCGAGCAAACTTATCAAACTTCCATTTTTTTTATTTATGGAACTAGAGGATTTAGAGCCACTTAATTTTAAAAAGTTTAATTTAATTTGATAGATACGATATTGTAGGATACATAGATTTGAGGACGTGGGGTAGAATTTGGTCACTAACTTTTATTAATTAATATGTTTCCTACTCATCGTGCATCTTAATTAAGAGACCTAATGAATGATGATTTATACTAATGTTGCCCATTATGGCGGCAAAAACAGCTACCCTGTTTTGTGCCCTTTATCTTTCAAGTAGTACTTTCACTCTATTCATATACTTTCTGTCCACGTGTATATTTTCAAGTTGACTTTTTATGTACTCTAAAAAATGAAGAAAGAAGTTAAAAATTTATTAACATTCTTTTAATGAAATCGGTGAAATATGTTAAATAAGGTGAATGAGGTGTAATAAATAAAGTGAGGTCAATTGTGGCATTTTAATTGTTAGAAAAAATAATGAGAAGATCTTTCACAGAAAACATAAATGACATTTGAAAAGATCTATGACGGACAGATATATAGAGTTTTATATACATACTCCAACCCCACAAATTCATGTTATATATATTTGATTTAAAATATTTTATGTACTTTTTTTGTTCCCTTTTTTATATAGAGAGTATGTGGTACACAATACTTCTAATTTCTATCATATTTTCATTTCTTAATATTTTTAAAATTTCTTTTCTCATTTATATGAAGTTGTAATTAAGAAAAATAATTTCAGACTAAATAAGTCAGCGTATAGTATAGTTTTATCCATAATGCTAACATAAAGTTTATATTTGACCGGCCGAAATTATTGCTTCCTCTATTTTTTTAAATAGTTCCTCTTTCATTTTTTTCTTTATTTCAAAACACTTTCACTTTTATAAAAGATGATTAATATATCCCGATCAAGTCATGCCATTGCAATATATCCTACCCATTTTACATTGATACAATAAATTATTTAAGTAATTTGACTCTCTTTTTTTCTTCGATGCTAAATTATGGACATTATTAAGTGTTATTTAGGGAATAAAACATATAGTTTAAGTGCTATTTACAGAAATAACTTAAGTTTTAGTGCTATTTAGTGCAAATATTTGAAGATAGAATTGGAAAGTCAATCTGCAAACATAAATATGCCAAAAGTTAAAACAAAAAATATTTTGGGAGTAGTAATAAAGATAAACGTATGTGCTTAATCTTTATATGTAAAAAAAGAGAAAATTTATTTATTTTGCTTTTCAGTCACTATTAGAAATTGAGAACAAACATCATTAGGGTGTTTTATGTATAACACAAAAGTTTAAAACCAGTCACCGAACTCCCTGAAAAAAAGTCACCAAATAACGCACAAACACCTATATTAATACTCCGTATATAGTTATTTGTTTAGTGTCATGATTCGATTACAATGTTGAATCTGTTCATTTTTTTCAATCTAATAACGCATAATGAACACACACTAATATAATTAAATATGGTGTAACTAGATTTGCCTTCTAATAAACTTTCAAATGATCATTTCATTTCATTAATATGTCACATAAATTTTATTTAATTATTAATTTGAAATTTATTTGCTTTAAGTAAAAAAGGTTAAACAAACGAACATCCTGAAACAAAGATAGTTGAATGTTAAGCTTGTCCCGAATCCAACCCATATCCGTGTTTGTGCAGATCTAATTTAAGTCATAAATTTGATAAATAATATCCAGTTTCTCTATCTCGAAATAAATCTTACTCTCTCCATAAGCGTGAGCTATAATCCGACACCCAAAACTAAGATGCTACACGTTAGATGTCCTTATGTTGTGGGATATGCCATAGAGCTAGATAGACTCGACTTCAATTTTTTTAACATTAATAATTCTATTAGAATGTAATATCGGATCATACCTTGTCAATCTTTAAAAGCACATATACAGAAATAATACTACTTCCACTCGGATTCAGATTTATGACCTCTGATTCAAAAAAAAGTCAGTTTGATAGTGTTGTACCACACAAAATATTTGGCATAAAAAATCACCTATATATGATACCGGAGTAGAAGAATTCATTTTAATATGTGTGTGACATTGTACCCATTACAAGGACATTGCAACAAGAAAATATATTAAAGTTTGATCATTCGTGGCAACACAATCAACACACAAATTAAAATGTTTTTTCAACTCCACCATACATTTATGCAGCAGCAACTCATATAATAAATAATTTTTGGCGGGTATTAGTCCTTGAAATAAAAGTGGGTTTTAGACACAATAATTACTTTAGTTAAATTGAATTAATTACTCCGTAAAAGGTAACTGATTCCTTCTTTAGCAATTGCCTTCATGTCATTCATTGCCCAAATGTACACCTCAACAAAGATACTCCCGTAGTTTGGTCTCCAAAGTTTCAACACTTCCAATCACTTGATTTTTTGTTTTCTGTTTGGCACAAACTGGTATACTTTAATTTTATATAGACAATATAACCTAAGTATTACGAATTATATAGATACACACACACACACACATGTGTGTGTGTGTGTGGCAGAAGCAATGGAGCTTCGAGAGGCGTTGAAATGGCTTAAGGAGCTTTTCGGATAACGTACGACTCATGGTGGAGATGGACAACGAAACAGTCTATGAGGCACGCACTACGAATAAATGATTATGACATCTCTTACTTCACTGGTTGTTTTCGATGGAGTGTAAAACATATATTCTCTTAGAGTTTTCTTTTCTCTTATGGTCGCTTACTATAAGATGAACGAATTAAGTTGCTGATTTGTTAGCTGGAATGCCTTGTCCTATGTTTGATTTTATAGAATTGTGTCAGTCACTCTAGATTTACTAGGTACATTCTTACTTTTTTATTTATCATTTTAGTCTATTTCTGAACTTTTTTGCACTTCATGATGTAATTTTTTTTACGGCCATGACGTAATTTTAAAATTGGTGTTTAATCTGTATAAACGGGCTTCCAAAAATGAGAAGTTTATAAAAATTCTTTCTTAACTTAATAGGCCTGCCATGCTCCATTAGTTTTGGGCTTTAACTTCTTGGTTTCAATCTGATTTGGGTCATGACCCATTATTTTTTTTTTTGAAGGCGTCATGACCCATTATTACTCTATCAAAAGTTTATAATTTGATTTTTGAGGTTAGACATTTTAAATTTTGACTACAATTTGTATTTGTCATATATTCCATCCATCTTTAAAAAATTTCTCACTTTTTTTCGGCCTTCCAAACAATACTTTCCAATTATTTTTTTAATTATTTATTATTTTCAAAATATTTTTCACTCATTCTAACAAATTCTAACTATATGCTTCCTTTGCCCCAAATCCCCGAATAATGTTTCAAATTCTCTTTTTTGTATGTCCTAAGAAATGTTTCACTTTTTACTATTAGAGTCTGTTTGGTACACAGAATTGACGGATTTAGAATTGAATTGAGAGTTAAAATTCTACATAATTGATTTAGATGGAATTGAATTCTCCAAATCCAATTCATTTTTAACATTACCTGATGGGTAATAACCCAAGGATACCACCCGGTTGGTTCACCGAACAGCACGCGTCTTTTTCAGCCCGGGTTATTTGACCGGTTGGATGGGGAGACCAGACGCCAATACCCGAAGATCTACTTTCAAAGTGCACCTGGTGGGCCGGTCAGCCGCCTGACCGGTTGGATAATCAGAGACGTGCTTGACGTGCTTAGGATTATTATAAATACCCTTAAAAGCCTCATTTGTGAGGCATGTTTTAATTAACCTACACGGCTTATTTGTAATAACTCCTATTATCATTAATAACAAATCGGGTTACAGGTGATTTCACCTACAACTCTTCCGATTACTCACACTTAATATTTGCGTGGTAATTTACACCATCATTACCAATTTGAAATTCACATATTTTTTAATTTTTTGCTACCAAATAGTAGAATTAGAGTTGTCGTCCCCATTTTCAATTTCATAATTTAAATTTTGTGTACTAAACACAGCTCAGAAAAGTTTTTGTAGCTATCATTACTTATCTCTTCTCTATCACGTTCAATTTTATAATTCCAATTTCCTTAATCTGAATTCTCGATCAATTATTAAATACTACTGCCGGAGATAAGGTATTTTATACTTTTCATAAACTCCATCATAATCAAATTGAGTTTGTTATAATTTAATCTTTGCATTACGAGTGCTTCTTTGGTGCAACTTGCGTGCTTATCAATTTTGTAAACCGTCTCACATAAAAAAACATTTTGTTATTGTTTTAATTTAAAAAATAAATGCTTATTTTAGTATTAAAGAAATGTTTATGGTGGACCTTAAATCCACCATAAAATTTGCTTAGCATTATTAATTTTGTTTTGCAATATAGTTTTAGAATATGTTACTGTGAGTTCATGATTATTATTGTTAGAAATATCAAATTAGAACTAAAACATAATCAATATGACAATTTATTACCTAAATAGTACTAAAACATAATAATTTTCTTAATATGGTGTCATTTGTTTTTATTTACTAACTAGCATCACTCCCGTGCGTTGCACGGGTCATACTAATATTACTAAATTAAGATCATTTTTGAAGGATACAATTTCTTATCTAATACTCCCTCCGTCTTTGAAACATCTCCCCCTTTCATTTTTTCTTTATCTCACAAACTCCTTCCTTTTTCTATTAAAAAACTACTTTTGCTCCTTACTTTTTCATACCCTAGCTATCACATCATACTTTTTTACTAATAATCTATCTATCACATTTTACTTTTATCAATCACATCAAGGGTATTTTTGGAAATTCAACACCAAAATATCCCTCCCTTAATTTTCCAAAAAGTCAATAAAGAAACTTCTTTCGGGACGGAGGGAGTAGAATATAAATATTTTATTATTTTAAGGTACAAAAGTTAATTGTTTTACAAATAACGAAAGACTTCTTTATAAACTACATTACTCGTATAATTTTTATATATCAAACTTTTAAAAATTTATTTATTTAAAGACTTCTTCATGATTTTCTACTCCGAAAGCATGAATCTTATTTAAGAACTCAAGAGAGTGTAAGTCATTCAAAATATCGTATTTTTCTATTTCCATGCATCTAATTTTTTTTGGGGTAAGTTATCAATTAGTGGTTGATTGTTCAACATATAAAGGTATATATTATTCAATATGTTTCCATGTATTAAAGGCACACCTCTTAAAACGATATCTCCATACAACGTTTGGGCCTTGATCTCTAAATGAAAACATTATTTTATTGAAAGCTTTTTTGGTTAGAATTATTACACGATAATAATAACTAAGTACGATAATATTATTACACAGTATATTATTATTATTATTATTCCTTCATGACAATAAATTAATAATGATTGAATACATTAATATTATTGCACGATATATTAGTATTATTATTTTTTCTACACGGTAATACATAATTTATTCTTGCTACAAAGTAATTTATGATTTAAAAACTATTTTTGTATTCAACACTTAACATATGTGCCGCCATTTCTATGTATTACTTTGACATTTTTTTATATTTAATTTCTTTTCTTATTTTTTATTTTGATTTTTTTAATTGTTCCTTCCTTAAATGCATAAACTTATATATTTAAATTTCTTCATAAAATATTTGGCACCGAATCTCTAAATGGAAACATAATTAAATTGAAAGCTTATTTTCTTAACAAAATGGTTTGTATGATTAAAATGGTTTGTTTCTTAATTGGAAATTATATAAATTAAGAAACTATAAATTTAATGCATTGATTAAAAAATTTACACCTTAACGTGATTATTACCTTTTATGGACAAAAATTATTTTTAGTTGAATGGTAATCATTTTTTTATTATATCAATTCCAATTTCATAAAAAAGTTCGGTATTAGAAAAGAAGTTTATATAAATAATATTTTTTATATTTTGTTTCCTTTTTAGAAATATATTAGGCATGCAAAATTTCCTTTTAATTTATTATTCTAAATAAGAATAGAGTAATTAAGAAATTATGCATGTGAACTTATTCTAAAAAGGAAACAACGTAGATCTTGTTTGCGAAATTAGTCCCTTGCTTTTTTATCAGAATTAAGTAATTATGCATCTGAAATTTCCTTTAATTTATCATTCTATTATTCTTAAAAGTATTTTCTTTTAAGAATAGAGTGATTAAGTATATAATTACTTTTTGATAAAATAATCAGGCGTAAATTATTCCAAGTAATTATAATAATAGTAGTAATAATTAGGCGTAAATAATTACCTATTTAAAAAGGAGACAAAATATAAAAAATCTCCTGCACTGTCCCTTCCTATTTTCGTATGGGTAGCTTTCCTATTTTCGTAAAAGGAAACGAAATAAATATTTGAATTATTGCAAAATAAGTATAATTGTTAGCTTTCCTTTTTTCCTCCAAATCAATAACAAATACGGAGTATATGAATTTTATACTGTGTATTTATTTAATATATGCACGGGATTTCCTTTTTTGTAATCACTTAATTCCTTAAATACCTTTCTTGTGTTTCCCTTTTTGAAAATACGGTACTTATGCATTCTTACAATATTGTATAAATGTGTTTCCAAATAATTAATACTTTTTTTGTTACAAATTATTAATTATTTTCATTTTTTCTTTAAAAATTATTAATTACTCGCATTTTTTACCAAGGCATCTAACACGTTAAATCTAAATTATTAATAATTTCCATCTTATACTTTTTATATATTAAATATACTCGGAATAAATTAATTTTTAAATATACTTTTTATCTAAATTATTCTTTTTTTAATCTAACCAATCATTTCCCTTGGAATAAATTAATTTTTTCCGTTACAATTATTATTAATTAGTAATTTATAATAAATAAATATACGAATTATTGCATAATAAGTATAATTGGCAGCTTTCCTTTTTTTTCTCCAAATCAATAATAAATATACGAATTTTATACTGTGTATTTATTTAATATATGTACGGGATTTCCTTTTTTGTAATCACTTAATTCCTTAAATACCTTTCTTTTGTTTCCCTTTTTACAAATATGGTACTTTTGCATTCCAAAAAAATGAAACTATCTAATTATAATAATGTATACATGTGTTTCCTTTTAAATCCTTTTTATGCGATATATATTTAATACGTATGAATTATCTTACAATATTTTATAAATGTGTTTCCAAATAATTAATACTTTTTTCGTTACAAATTATTAATTATTTTCATTTTTTTCGTTACAAATTATGGAGTATTAATTATTTTTTACCAAGGCATCTAACACGTTAAATATAAATTATTAATAATTTTCGTGGGAATAAATTAATTTTTTCCGTTACAATTATTATTAATTAGTAATTTAGATATAAAATTGTGTAATTATGTTAATATCGTATATAAATGTGATTCCTTTTAAAGTCTTTTTTGTTGTACTTATTTAATACTTATTTTCTTTTTTTCTCCTTTTCATCCGCAGTAAATATGGGCCATAGATGCATAGATTGACAAATATCAATGGCTCATAAGGCTTGACAAATGGGCGGGAAAAAGCATGGGGCATAATTTCCCTGCTTTTAAGAATAGGTTGATGTAATACCAATGTTCAATGTCTACTGGTCATTGTTTAAGTAAATGTCTACCGTCACTCGACATTGTTTAAACGAAATACCCACTATCATTAGGGGAATAAAGAATGTGAAATTTGCACTAAATAGAACTAAAACATAATGACTTTCCTAATTCAGAACTTAAACTTTTTTATTCTCTAAATAGAACTTATTAATGTCTTAGTGGAGGAATAATGTTCAGTAATGATGGACATTTACTTGAATAATGACTAATTTATAATGACCAAAAGTCCTACATTAGGAAATAAAAACATATGATCTTATATTCGGAAAGTCATTATATTTTAGTCCTATTTAAATAAATTACTCATAAAGAATATATGTTTAATTTTAGTCTATTTAGGTAGCGAGATTTCTAACCTTGTTTTGTCTATAATCAAATAGTCCCGCCGTCCCACAACTGCATTCATAAAATAAACTAGGATGATTGACTGCATTCATTTGCAAGTTAATTTATTTAAATAATGGTACAAAATGTATTAATAAAATTTATATAATATGAATCTTAAAAAATTATATACAATGTTCTACGGAGTATAAAATAAGAGGTGACATGAGTATCTTAATTTAGTATTCCTATTGTCTCTAAAAATCCTTTTTGTATTAACTTTTAAGTGATTTAAGTGAAGTTTATTTTGATATTGACTTTCCAAAAATTAAAATTGGATATGATGAGTAAAAATATGATATAATGGATAGATTAATAATATCTCTGTCTATGAGTATTTGCACATTTTGAATTTTTTGTAGTCAACCATTTTCAGATTAAATAGAAATTATATGGTTTGAAAATATTGTATAAAATGAATTTAATAAAAATATTTTTGTATCAATATTTAATACCAATTTTATTTAATTATGTGTCAAAGTTTGTCAATTTTAACTGCAAAAATTAAAACCAGACAAATATTCATGGACAGATGTGGTAGTAAATAAATATGATGTGATAGATGGATAAAAATTAGTAAGATCAAAAGAGATTTTTTTAATAAATCGTGGCAAGATTACGAGACAAATGAAAAGTCAAAGAAAAAGAACTTTTAGGGACGATATATAAATGATACACGAAAATAAATGAAGAAAAAAAAAGGCAAATAGCATTTGTCACTAGTAAGAATGAGAGTAGAATGAGAGTAGTGAAATGACATTCTTACCCATATATACCAAGTTAGCCAGATAACTAGGCGGCATGCATGTATATAATCAACGGTTGGAAACAATGGAAGCCATGATAAAAAGGTCAAAATGGGTATGAATGAATGCATGAAGCCCAATATCAGCAGTATAGATAATTATGGGTAGTGGAAGTAATTATATTTTTGAGTATTCGTTTACTTTTGATTTTTTCTGATTTACCATTTTCAAATTTTGATCTATAATTAAATAAAATATATATTGTATATTAATTAGATAAAATATTACTTTAATAACTATTTTATATAATAAATAAAATAAAATTAGTTTTGTATCAATATCTAATATCATTTTATATTATTTTTATTTAATTTGATGTCAAAGTTTACCAATTTCGATCGAAAAAGGTAAAAAAAAACAAATATTCAGGGATGGATAGAGTATAATTCTCTCAATTACATTTAATGGAACATTTTGACTTTTTGAGATAAATAAAACTTAAATAAATATAAACATACAAATTAACCCATCAATGAGTCGGTTTTGACGTTCGATTGTGCAATTGGCATGGACTCGAACCATACCCAAACCGGTTGGCTAAGCTAGTAAGCTTCATCCATACCCGACCAAACGTGAACTCAATCCAATCTGAACCAAAGTGCATTATATATATTGCTTGAACTCTCTCCGAAGCGAACTTGTTTTCGATTCTAGTGACTCATTTGGCCTATTTTACCCATTTATAATCTCAATATACAGTGACCCCCGGTCTTTAAACAAATCTAAAATACTCAAAATTAGACCCGACTCGATGCAGATATATATTGGCATTAATTAAAAAGTGTCAATATCAATAAAAAATAATAGTCACTTTATCACATAATTATCCCCTTATCAAGTTAATTAATTAGTTAAATGGAGAATAAAATTACGGGAAAGGACTAACATGGGCCACTTCTTTATGGCTGTTTCGGAAGCGCCACAAAAGCAGAGCCGCACATAATGTTTCCCTATTTTTGGGAATTCAGATAAGACAGAACTGACACGTGAAAAATTAAAATGCCCGTAATTTAACCTGCCCGAGAGGGGCATTTTCGTCCCAAAATTACGGGTGGATGTGCCCCTCCCCTTATCGGCTGCTGGACACCTCATTTCGCGCAGGTCCTATCGGGCAGGGTTCGGGTTTGTTGACTCTTCAGTCAAGCTCAACCCACATACTGTACATGACTACTTTTCAATTTTTCATCATCCAAACGCTCCTTTATCTTCCCAAAATCAAGGCCTTGTTTGGATGCTAGTGAACAGGTAGAGGTAGGTGGAATCAGGGCCCCTCAGAGCATTCACCATAGGGAGGGGGGGGGGGGGGGACCCGCCACGCCACTTCGAGGCGCGGGGCGAGCGGCAAACACCCATTGCAGGTTGGAGATTGAGTCCGGCGCCACGGCGCGGGCCGGACATCGGGGGTGAAGGCGGGCGAGGAAGCTCACTGCAGCCCTCGCCCTTGCCATGCTACTAGGGTGAAGGCGGGCGAGGAAGCTATTCTTTTTATTTTTTGTTTGTTTTTTATTTTTATTTTTTGCTTAGTGTTATTGTTTTATACTCCTTCTGTCTACCATAAATCTTTCCAGACACTATTCACATGGTTAAACTTAGCTCACTTTGTTTGCTTATTTTAACTACTCATTTCATAAATTAAAATAATATTATCACCTCTAGTTTTGTAGAGCTTTTTCATGTACTTTTTTACGTACTATATAAATTTTATATTTAAATTTTATTCTTACAATCACATAAATTGAATTAAAAATAAAGTCGGTCAAATTTCGTAACGCGCAATGAGAAAATCTTTAGTGGACGGAGGGAGTATTATTTTTGCATTTTTCTTTATTACTACTTGTTCCGTCCCACAAAATCTTTCTTCTTTCTTTTTTCATCCGTCCCAAAAAAAATTTCTTGTTTACATTTAAAAGTTACATTTATCTCTACTAATTCTTAACCTACCTATCATATTATACTCTTTCACTACTAATCTACTAATCACATATACTTTTATCTATAACATCTAAAACATTTTTAGAAATCAACACCAAAATACGTTCTTAAATCCTTTAAAAATCAAAACAAGAAATATTTTAAGGGACAGAGGGAGTATTACTCCCTCCGTCCTAAAATCATCTTCCCACTTCCCTTTTTTCTCTGTCTTAAAACTACCTTCCCACTTCCTAAAAAAGTGTATGAATTGACTATTTTATCCCTCCCTCAACTCTCTCAACCTACTTGATCCCTCCCTCAACTCTCTCAACCGTCTCTCGCATCTCTCTTCACTCTCAACTTGCTGCTTCTCTCCTCCGTCTCTCTCCCCCTCCCCCTCAAAATCTATATCTAATCTTCTTCTTCTCTCTCTATTTTAATATCCAGATCTAATCGTTTCTTTTCCTCAAGACATAGATCGCATCTTCGCTCCACCATCGCCGATCAGATCTCCCAAAGAAAACGATGAAGAGGGAGCAGATCTCCAAAATCTGCCTTCATCTCATTGCGCACAGAGAGACTGCAGCTAGAGAGACTGCCACCATCGCCGATCAGACCTCGCCGCGCACAGAGAGACTACAGCCACCGTCGCCATCGCCACTCCGTTTCAGATTCGGTGAAGAGGGAGCAGATCCCCAAATTTGCCTTCATCTCGTTGCTTGGACCAATTTCATTTATTTTATTTACATTTGTTTAGCAGCAATTTTGACCTTTGATTTTGTTTTAGAACCTAATGTTAGATTCAAGAAGGCCAGTGTTTTTGGTCATGTTTTGGTCCAGTGTCAAGAGGGAGAAAGAAGGTTTTCAGGGGCATTTTAGGAAGGTCAACTCAATTTTTAAACTCTCTTAAAAACCACCTCCGGTCAAACCGGGAAGGTGGTTTTAGGACGGAGGGAGTATTATTACTTATTGTATAATTCTTGTTTTATTTAATTTTAAAATTGTTTTTCATTGATTTATTATTAATTATCTATTTTTATTAAAAGAAAAATATTGTATTAAATTTATATTAATTTTTAAGTGAACATGATAAATATTGTAAAATTAAATGGAGGGGCCATTCATATTTAAACAAGAGTACTTTTTTTATAAAAATTGAAAATTGGAAAAGGTTATCGGGAAGGAGTATATTCTTTTTTATCTTAAAGAAAATGGGCAAAGATATTTTCTCGCACCTGGCTCTGTTTTAAGCCAAGGAAAAAAACTAATCCGTACCATTTAATATACACACAAAAAGCAATCTTGCAATATTCCCATTCTTCACATTCTCCCCATATTTACAATAATATCCCCACCCTTCAAAAAAAAATACGAGTGGCCGTTGCGCAGTTAGCAAAACAAGGAGTGCCAAGGAGATAAGATTCGAGTTCGGTTTCTGGCAGTTGCGCTGCGAAGCAAATATGCTAAACATATGACCTCTGCAAATACAATGTGCAGACTCCACTCTTTGCCACCAATATGCGATTAAAATCTACTCCTTCGTTCTTCATAGATCTTCCCATTAGCCTTTTTTTATTTGTCTCATATAGATCTTCTCATTACCTGATATAACATTTAAAATACCACAACTACCCCCACTTACTTATTTATTACACGTATTTCACCTTATTTAATACACCCTACCCATTTTCATTAAGGATATTTTGGTAAACTTTCACCTTTTTTCAACTATTCATAAAAATCGCAAAAAGTCAAAACGAGAAGATCTTAGGGGGACGGAGGAAATAATTTACTTCTGACTGTCTGGACGTATGTGAGGGGCGCTCAGGGATGAGACTCATCTTTTTTACAAAAAAAAAGTAATATCTGCCCACGCTTGTAAATTAAATTAAACCTTAATGCCTAAGAAAAAGTAACAACTCTTCTTGTCCTTGCAGATAGAAAGATAAAAAAAGAGATGATCTAGAGAGAGAGAGAGAGAATTTACTGTCCATATATACATATACAACATAGGCTTTCTTTTATGGCAAAAAGATCCAATCTTGGTAAGAATTTGATGAAGGGTAGATGTGTATTATTTCAGTAATATATATCATTGTTCATCAATCTCTATTATATTTTATTTCTTGAAGTGAATTATAAGTAAACTTTGATCCTGTGTTTCTTCCCACACACACACACACACACACACACACATACATATAGTAAAGTGATCTCTTTTTTGGTCTCTCTCTGCATCTATATATGTATATATAGATACATAAGATTAGTAAAGAGGATAAAGGGCAAAATGGGAAGAGGGAAAGTGGAACTGAAGAGGATAGAGAACAAGATAAACAGGCAGGTGACGTTTGCAAAGAGAAGGAATGGGTTGTTGAAGAAGGCTTATGAGCTTTCTATTCTCTGTGATGCTGAGGTTGCTTTGATCATCTTCTCCAACAGGGGAAAGCTCTATGAATTCTGCAGTAGCTCAAGGTATGGTAATTAATTCATTTCTCTATTTTCTTTTTTTTTGTTTATTCTTGATTATTTAATCAAATCTTGATTTCTTTTTTCATTAAAGATTTGTTTTTTTTTTGGGGATCGGATCATATAATGACAAGTTCAGATTTCATGCTGAAATTTGACGCATAGATCTTTTTCAAGTATACTATGCTTTTAGTTTAACTTTATAATGAATGGTATTAATTAATTACCTTGTATATATGTGATCCTAATCATTAAAGGTGTAGAATTCTCTTAGCTTAATTAATTACACAGTTAAACTAGTAATTAATTTGATTGGCCAGGCCAGTCAAAATCCACATTCTAAAAGCAAGCTAGGTGAGGTCTGACTCAACCATACTACTCTACATACTTTAATTAGTTTTATGCATATTATTATCATATTCTATATGCATGTGTAACTTAGGATTAATATTTTTTTTTTGAAAGCCAATTAATTATGAATCATAATAATGTATATTAATGTTTATATTATTATGGTGGAAATTGCAGCATGGCTAAGACACTTGAGAGGTACCATAGATGCAACTATGGTGCACTTGATGCTAACCAAGCTGCATCCAAGGAGTCACAGGTGATTATTAATTACTTTAATTTATTAAACCTTCAAACATTATATATCAATATGTTATTAGCGATTTCATTTGGGAAATGATTAGCGTTTTGGATCAATATTTAAGGATAGAAATATAATTTCAAAATATTAATGGCAAAAGTTACTCTTAGGGTCCGTTTGGTACAAGGAATCGGTGGAATTGGAATTGAATTGGAATTGAAATTCCATGGAATTCAATTCCATAGAATTGAATTCTGTCAATTTCAATTCATTTTTTGCACTATCAATTCGAAATCCACATAATTTTTGTGCTACCAAACACCAAAATTGGAATTAAAGTCCCTAATTTCAATTCCATAGTTTGAATTTCATGTACCAAACGGAACCTTAGATAACATTTTTCAACATGTTAAAGATAATGTCAAGCGGAGCCAACATTTGGGCACGTTGTTGCTAAATCTACTCTCTTTTTGGCTAAATCTGCTTCTTTTATGCTAAATGGATCATTTTACCCTTAAAAGATGGATTATTGCATCTTAAGCAATTCTTTCATATTTAAGGGCAAAACTACTCATTTATTATAAATGATGTAAATTTAGCAAAAGTGGGGTGTAGTGCATTTAGCAACACCCCATGATTTTTTTCTTCAGAAATAAATCAAAATCATATGAAATGCTCCAAAAATTTGTTTGTTCATCAAAGGAAATGTATGAACACCTAAATATTCATTTTTTAAGGATAATGTTCTGTAAATAGTTGGATTGAAACTATTGTGTGTGATGTGATGTGGTTGCACTATTTTTGTGTCAAAAAATGATGAAAATATATGGTTTTGGATGCTCTAACAGCTTAAGTACCAGTAGATCTCCAGCTATGTATAGCTATAGTGGATTTTCTCTTATTTGTGGTGTGGCTTTTTTTTATATATATATTTTCCAAGAATTAGTAGAAACTAACTTTCAAGGAGTACTGAAACTTAAATCATTTCTGTAAATAGCACTTAAATTATTTTATTCCATAAATAGCACTTAATAATGTCCAGAACGAGGAATAATGTTCAGCGATGACGAACATTTACTTGAATAATGACAAATGGATAATGACTAAAAGTGCTACATTGGGAATAAAAACAGATATGATGCTACTTCGAGAAAGTCATTATGTTTTAGTGCTACTTAAATAAATTCCCTAATATAATAATTGTATTATTATTATTGTTATTATCATCATTACTATTAGTAAAGTAATTAATAATTGCACAGAATTATCAAGAGTATCTGAAGCTAAAAGCTGGAGTTGAAGGGCTACAAGAATCTCAAAGGTTAGCCACACTCAGACTTCCTCTGTGCACATGTTCCACCTACATACTATTCACTCTCTTTTCTAGTCCTCCCTATTCAAATGAGTGTAGAATAATAAGTTTCATTTTTATAGAGAAAAATAGAATATACTCCATGGATATTCCTAGAGGATGAGCCCCATACTGTATATATATTATCTCTATGGAACTACTTTGCATCATAGTGTACATATACATACAAACATATAGTACTACGGTGTATCTGGATTTCGTTCCCTGATCGACAGATACAAATCTTTGTACACTCATTTAGTTAAACTTTTAATAACACAGAAGCGCGACTTTAAAACTAACTTAACTAACTTTATTTGTATTATATGTAGTGAAGTTGTATTAATTAGTTTGCTGCTTTTAGGCACTTGCTTGGAGAAGACTTGGTGCACCTAGGCATTGAAGATTTGGAGCAACTAGAAAATCAGTTGGATTCCTCATTAAGGAGAATTAGGTCAACAAGGGTAAGTATATACTCATTTCTCAAAACTTTTCTCCTTTCTTTTTTCATCCGTTCTGAAAAGTATTTCTTATTTTTATTAAAAAAATCACTTTTACTAATTCTTAACATACACATCACATCCCATCTATTCACTCTTAATTTATCAATCAAATCTTACTTTTAATCATGACATCCAAAGATATTTTTGGAAACTAAATATCAAAATGTACTCCCTTTAAATTCCTTAAGAATAAAAATCTCTCATTTTTCAGAAAATGTGGGAGCACATGTATATCAAATTAATTAAATAATTAACACTCTCCTTCCGTCTCAAAAAAAATCCACATTTAATAAAGTTGCTATTTCACGTAAAGCGTAATTTGGGTATTACTTTCACATTTTACCCTTGGTTTATAGTATGATAGAATAGGATGTCGGGTAGCTTAATTACGGATGTGTATGATGTGACAGATATATGTTAATGTTGGGATTGTGCGTACAGATATATGTTAATTTTTCATTAGTATGCTTTATTCGCTTTGAGCCTACCCCTTGTCAAAACATGAGTTAGCATTCTAAATTTCCCTTTAATTTTTATTTGTCTCTTGTTTTGCAGACAAAACACATGTATGATGAACTATCTAACCTTCAGCAAAGGGTAAGTCTAAGAAGATGAATGTTTCTAGACCAATTTTTAATGTGTTCATAAAAAAGAAGTCTATTATGAATATGAGTCTAAAAAACAAAGCCAATTTTTTCAATTATGAAGTATTAAATTAAATGAGGTATTTTGAACAAGACGAATGTGTATTGACCGAATTGAAATTGAACGAATTTGGAGTGTAAATTTTATAAAATTGATTTGGATGGAATTGAATTCTCTAATTGCAATTTATTTTTGGCACTACAATTTCCAAATTCACATATTTTTTGCTACCAAACAATAGAATTAGAATTGTTGTCCCTAATATCAATTTCATAGTTTGAATTTCGTGTACCAATAATTAAAATGGTTATTGGGGTGCTTAATTTTGAACGTAGCCAATTTATACACGTTAATTATTTCAATCTACTAATAATTAAAATGGTTCTTGGGGTGCTTAATTTGAATTGGCAGGAGAAAAGTCTTCTCGAAGTCAATAAAGCCTTAAAGCTAAAGGTAAATATAAATCCTTACAGAAACCTAATTTTCTTTTATTAAAGTATTCCCACATTGAAAAGTTAGAGAAAAGAATAATGATTCAAATAAAGTGTTCCGTTAAATAAATCTAATATTCCCTCCGTTCTGAAATACATTACAATCTTTTTTCTCTATTGTTGATAACTTTTGTTTATTTATGTGTTTTCATTGAATAGTTGATGATAATATAAAATATTTTTGTCACATCTAGTTATATAGAATTTTTAACGTTATTTTTTAAAATGTAAGAGTAATTTTTATTTTTTATTGTTATACTCCTTCCGTCCCAAAAAGATTCGTACATATTGACTTTTTGGGAAATTAAGGGAGGGATATTTTGGTGTTGACTTTCCAAAAATACCTTTGATGTGATGGGTAAAAGTAGGATGTGATGGGTAGATTATTAGGAAAAAAGTATGATGTGATAGGTATAGTAGGGTATGAAAAAGTAAGGGGTAAAAAGTAGTTTTTTAACAGAAATGTAACGGACTTTATGGGAAGCAGTTTTTTCGAAACGTGTCGGACTTTTTGGGACAGAGGGAGTACTAATTTGTAACTAAAATGATTTCAAAAGACGAGAAATTGTGCCTCGTAACTCCCAATTTGTAATCAAATTATGGACGGAAGGAATATTTTGGTGTTGTTTAACTGAAGTACCTTATGACTCGATTTCATCGAATTTTAAATTTTATCACCTTGTTTAAATTTGTTGGTGAATAATTTATATGTATTAGTTGGGAGAAGGCGAAAATGGTACATTTACAACATCTTGGGAAGCAGATAATGAGCCAAACACACCACAGCACAGGAACCATCATTCTCATCAGCCCCAGATATTCTTTCACCCTCTACAACTCTGCAACACACCACAAATTGGGTAATTTGTCTCTCTTTTACTAATTGTATTTATTTGTTTTCTCTTTTAAAATTTTATTCATAAAAACCCTAACGATCATGTAAAAAATATTGTTTCCAACTAGAGTATACGTAACAAATTGTGACTCGCAATCTCTATCTCACGAATTTTAACAATTTTTTAGAATAGGTAGAGTCAAAATTTAGTTTAAGACAGAAAATATATACTCCCTTCGTTCCACAAAACCCTTCCGGTTTTGACTTTGGGGAAAAATAAGGAAAGTGAAATTTTGGTTGACTTTCCAATTTTGCCCCTGATGTGATGGGAAAAAATAAAATGTGATAGTTTGGTTATTAGTGAAAAAGTATGATGTGATAGGTAGGGTATGAAAAAGTAGGGGTAAAAATGGTTTTTTAATGGAAAGTGGAAGTGTTTTGTGGAAAGCAAAAAAATCGAAAGAAGAAGGGTTTCGTGGAACGGATGGTGTATAAGGTTGAAGCGTTTTTTGAATAGGTACGACCAGGAGGTATCGGAGCAACAAACGGAAAACGACGCCGTCGGAAACTCAACATTAAATGGAGCTGGGGTTATTCCTGGATGGATGCTATAATTAATCCTACATGGACCGTCTTATTATTATAATTATTCTATAATTAAGTATATTTATATAGTTTCATCCAACAACAAAAAAAAATATTTATTATTTATAGAATATATATGTATTGAGGAAAATTGTATGATTCGTGCAGTCTTAATTAGAAATGCTGCATGCATGCATATTTCGCTTGTGGTAGCTCTGTACTTAATTTTGATGAAAATTATTATATTACATGATGAATTAAGTGGTGATTTGTGTATATATTACTTCCTCTCTCCCATAAAACATTTCATGTTTCAAAAATGGCACGCCTTTAAAATAAGTAATTTTAGTGTTATTTTTTAATTATGACTAATCTATTCTACACATCTCATCCTACTCTTTTATAAAGTAAGGGCAAAATTAGAAAATAACACCAAAATTACTCATTTTAAGGGCGCGCTTTTTTTGAAACAGGAAATGTTTTATGGGACGGAGAGAGTATTACATTAATAAAATACCCAATAATTATCATAAGAGTACCCCACGCCATTATTTCGACCCCATTCCCAATACGCCTGCGTACCCCCGCTTTAACCAACTCTTGGGCTGCCATAATGCTCTCCCAACAGTAACTTGGAGTAGACCCCAAACCTGCTTCAAGGAATGCAGAGTTAGGGAAATATCTAGCTTTGAAAACCCGTGACATAAGGGCCTCGGGTTTGGTCAAGAACCGCCACCCCTGTTTACCTAGCATGGCAATATTGAAGTAATGAATGTTTTTGAAGCCCAAACCCCCAAACTTTTTAGGAACAGACAACCTATCCCATGACATCCAATGAATTCCCGAGGCATTAGACCCACCTCCCCTCCACCAAAAGGAATTCATTAACTTCTCAATACGATCACAAACAGACAAAGGTAGACGGAACACACTCATAGCAAATTGGGGCATAGCTTGTGCCACAGTCTTAAGCAAAATCTCTTTCCCGGCTTTAGAAAGCAATTTTTTACTCCATCCGCCAATGCAATGTCGAATCTTGTCAAGAATGTAAGTAACCCATTGCTGGGGTGACACCAAAAAAAGAGGTAACCCATTGCTTCAACAAAGGGGGGACATTCAGACTGAAACAAACATTGGATTTATGAAAATTAATAATCTGACCTGAGATCCGTTCATACTCAACCAAACAATCTCTCACTGCACACACCTCATCAGAAGAAGCCTTGAAGAGCAAAAGACTATCATCAGCAAAGAATAAATGAGAGATAGGTGGAGCCCCTCTACAAACTCGGATCCCATGAATCGCACCTCATCTTTCCGCATCCTGTAAAAGTAATGAAAGACCCTCAGCACAAATAATAAAGAGATAGGGGCTCAACGGGTCGCCTTGACGGAGCCCTCTGCTCGGGGTGATAGGTTCCGTAAATTCACCATTCAACGCAATCTTATATTTAACAGTGGTAACACAAAGCATAATAAGATTAACCCATCTCTGATCAAAGCCCAACCTCAACATCATAGTACGCAAAAAATTCCACTCCATCCTATCATACGCTTTAGCCATGTCCAACTTAAGGCCCACCCAACCGGTGTTTCCCCCTTGCTTACGACGAAGAAAGTGACCCAACTCTGCAGCAAGAAGAATATTATCAGAGATCAAGCGCCCCGGTATAAAGGCTGATTGAGTATGAGAGATAATATCCGAGAGCATAAACTTCATACGATTGGCCAAAACCTTTGCTATGATTTTATAGACAACATTACACAAGGCAATGGGTCTTAAGTCTGCAACCGTCTCAGGAATGTCCTTCGGAATTAAAACAATAGTTGCATCATTCAAATTGTCTGGGAAAACTCCCTCATTCAAACATGAGAGAACAAATCTCGTAACTTCTAAACCAACCAGGTCCCACGTCTTTTGATAGCACTCATTCAAATATGTCCTTTTTATTCATTTGTAGTCGGAGGAGTGCATACAAGTCACGCTTGTGGTTTATTACATTGAAAAGTAGAAGAGCAAGTTCATTAGTTTTGAAAATGAAATATGTTGCAATCTTAAGTGTGCTAGTACTCATTATGCATGATAGGTCTTGGTAGTTTTGTGGTTTAATTTCAAATTGCATAGGAAAGTAGAAAAGTTGTACATTTATTTTGGCAATGACATATGTTCATGCAGTTCTCGTTTTGATATGTCATGTTACTTATTATTTATAGTATGAGCAATGGAAAAACAAATTCATTTAAATAAATTACAAATCTATCATGTTATATTAGAAGGTAGGTTGAATTGAGTGTACCTTACAATTTGCCTTAAAAGAAAAAATCCACTAAAATGACATGAAATGGTAATAGGGGATGAATTCACCCATGGAGCATATTTTCTAAAACTAATTAGGGTGTATATTAGCTGTGAACTATATATTCCATAGTATTGGATTAGCTAGTCACAAATCACAAAACGGCAATACCATTATCAATTGTTCCTAAATGCACTTTCTCTTTACAAAATATGACTCAAATTATTTTTATTCTAATTTATTTAAATAATAAATCTGTTTTAAGTAATTTCTTGCTTCAAGCAAGATTGACTTTTGACCTATAATTAAATAAAACTAATGATATATTTTAATTCAATAAAATAATATCTTGAAAATACTCTATAAGACAAATCTAATAAAATTATTCTCATATCAATATTTTACACGGGGTATAGATTTTATTTAATTAATTTTGACTATAGATGCCAAAAAAGACAAATACTCATGAACCAAGTTAGTGATTAAATATTAGTGTATGTTTGAAAAAGGGAAAATTTTATATATTCAAAAACTAGATAAAGCTTTCTACAGTATAAAATATGACGTGCTATAAATATTTTCTTAAAAAATATTTAACGTAAATAGATAAAAAACTTATAATTATCACGGCTTGTGGAATAGTGAAATAATTTTTTTAATAATAATAGAGTATAATAATAATAATAATAATAATAATAATAATAATAATAATAATAATAATAATAATTTCCCTAAAAAATAATACTCCCTCCATTTTACAAAATCTTTTTGTCTTAACTCTTTGCGCGTTCCATTAAACACTTCTATTGCGGGTAGAAGTTGTTTTGGGGTATTTTAGACATTTTAGGTAGAGTAGAAGTATTTTATGGGATGTGCAAAAAATTAGGATAGAAGTATTTTGTGAAACAGAGAGAGTAATAATAACAATTATTATTATTATTATTATTATTATTATTATTATTATTATTATTATTATTATTATTATTATTATTATTATTATTATTATTCAGTATGTGTGTGTGTGTGTGTGTGAAATGTGATGGTAAAAATAGAAGGACAGTTATTTTGAGCATTAATAATTTTGCAATGGGGAGTACAAAGTTAGTTCTCTCTTATCATCTCATCACTTCAAATCAAAGTCACACTTCAATTCCCTTATGGGTTCCCTTTCCCTTTTGTCGTCGACCATTATATTAAGGAATACTTTTATTTATATTAATTTTTACCACAATTATTATTATTATTATTATTATTATTATTATTATTATTATTATTATTATTATTTACACACTGATCATATATATATGAGTACAAAAGGTAGCTAGCTAGCTAGTTGAAATCCAGTGATAATAAATTCCAGGGTTTCTATATTTAGTTAATTAACCAGCAGAGAGAATTGAAGAAATTAAAGTTAAGAGAGAGAAGAGAGAGAGGGGGCAAAATGGGAAGAGGAAAGGTGGAGCTGAAGAGGATAGAGAACAAGATAAACAGGCAGGTGACATTCTCAAAGAGGAGAAGTGGTTTGGTTAAGAAAGCCCATGAAATCTCTGTTCTTTGTGATGCTGAGGTTGCCCTTATTGTCTTCTCCCACAAAGGAAAGCTCTTTGATTACTCCACTGATTCTTGGTATGTTTATATATATATATATATATATATATATATATATATATATATATATATATTCTTTTATTATCTTTATTTTTTTTCTTTCATTATTATCACTACTCAAATCATTCACTATTTAATCATAACATTATATTATATGATATGATGACTTTTCAAGATTGAATCCTCTATCTTTCACAGATGAGCTAGCTAGGGTTTGTTTCTTTTTTATTTCCAGTTTCATCTCTTCAATTCTTTACACATGTTTGATTCATTCATTCTTTCTTGTGCATTTCCATGTATAATTCCATCAGATTTATTAGCTGGCTGACGATTCAGTTCGCTATTTTCGTGTAAGAATAAAGTCGATCTGTACTTTTTCCCGGAAGACCGATAATCAAGACCGTACTTTTTGTGTGTGTGATTTTTGTGTGGTTATTTATTGTGCTAGCTGTTGTTATTGTTGAGTTTGGTTTTATACTGAATTGGGACAGTCTGATTTTCTTTTTATGTGGGTAAAACTATGTTCCTTTTTTAGGGATCAGATAAGTTTAAATGGATATGTGATTTTCTTCTTTTAATGTTCTAAAAAAGCTCTCTTATGGTCTAAATGTATGTTTGAATTTTGAACTAATAGCAGGTAACGATATTTGTGTCAAATTACATTAAAAGATAATTAAATTTAACCTAAGATTGTATTTCTCAATTAACACATTTCACGTAGTGTCCGAATGCATCTCTACTTTTGTCCAAAAAACGTGTTATAAAGATATTAATAGTTAAAATGTTACATTTCAACGCGTGAAAAATCAAACCGAATGAAAATTTTTGGAAGGGTTCGTGTATGTGTAAATAAAAAAATAACCATCCAAGCAACAAAAAAAAAGTGAATGTAAACTTATTTTGTTTTTCAAAAGTAAATTAAGTTGGAATGATATGGAAAAGTTGAAAATTATTTGATATAGACCATAGAGAGTACAAATATGAATGAATGATGGGAAGACTGAAATGTTGAATGCAGTGAAGAAACTGATGGGCAATAACCAAAGGGTATTAAACTACCTCTACGTACTCCATCTAGTCTACCTATTAATTAATAATAAAATAAACTTCTGGTGCATATTTTTTGGGACTGATTATTATATATTGTTGATGCATAATAAACTTAAATAAGGTTATATTATGTGGAAAATAATTATAATTAATGAACTTGCGCATTGTCACTTACTAATAAATGTATTATCTTCCTTTAATTAATTGACAGCATGGAAAAGATTTTGGAGCGGTACGAACGATACTCATACACCGAGGGTCGCTTGATTTCAACTAGTACAGACCCATCGGTACGCACCCGTTACAACATACGTAAATATGGACTCACTGTTATAACGTCACGCGTAACGTTTTTTCCTGGCAATTACATTGGAATTTGCAGGAAAATTGGACCTTGGAATATGCCAAGCTGAAAGCCAAGATTGAACTTCTTAAAAGGAATCATAAGTATGACTTCAGTTTGTCTAATTTTCGAATTTGGAAAATGTAACCTATATTTATTTTGAGGTCACTCTTAATTATTTGATTATTTGTCTTCTTTTTTTAAAATTGGATTCCTTTTAATTAAAGGCATTATATGGGAGAAGACTTGGACGTGTTGAACTTGAAAGATCTGCAAAATCTTGAGCAGCAGCTTGACTCTTCCCTTAAACTAATTCGGTCCAGAAGAGTATGTTTATATATATATATATATATATATATATATATATATATATATATATATATATATATATATATATATATATATATATATATATATATATATATATTTACAATTTATTATTATTTTAAATATATAAACTTTTTGCTTCCATTTTATAGTATAAAAAACAACTCACTTGCAGAATCAACTGATGTCTGAATCCATTTCTGAGCTTCAGAAAAAGGTAAGGCGTCTTGTGTTTACAGTTTATCTCTATTAGACTTGTTATTAATTATTACTCCCTATTAATTAATGAGTTTTTATACTCCCTATTATTTGAGTTCAATATAAATTAAACTTGATAAAAACAAGTTCTACATCTTATTGTTTATTTGTGCTTAAACAAGATTATATCCAACTTTTTCTTTAAGGAAAAACATACTCTCTTCGTTTGCTCTTTCATTTTTTTCTCTTCCACCAAAACACTTCAATTTTCTATTTAAAAATCACCTTTATCCATACTCTTTCTTACTCTATCAATCACGTAATACTTTTTCACTAATAGTCTAACAATCACATATTACTCCTCTGGAAGTGCATGTATATCCAATGGCATGCGGCCTGTTTAACCCAATTACACGTCTGGAAGTCCATACCAGCTGCTCGTGGTTCTTTAGATGTTGACGCTTAAAAAATCAAGACGATGAGAGTCTATTTGCAAGTGTGTTGTCAACATGTTAGATTCAAAATGACTCGATTGCTCACTTGAGAATAACCCGAGTGCTAAAGAGAATCTCGCATCAGAAAATTGAGAACAAAATAATGGGAAAATAGTGTTTTGAGTTGAACTAAATAATCCATTAGATTCAATCTTTTAATGTGGTTCACTATTCTCATTTCCGAACTATGTGGTCTTCATCTCTAATTACAGTACCAAAAATTACAATTCAAACATTTTCTGTTTGACAGGAAAGGGCTATTCGGGAGGAAAACAACATGCTGGTGAAGAAGGTGTGTTGACTGGTTTTTTCCCCTTTTCTTTTCTGTTTTTTGAGTGATTAAATCTATGAGTGGACTAACGTAGAGTACCTATACCATACATCTGGATGTACGGTGTTTTACGAACATCTGCATAAATACATATTTTCGAGTAACTGAATATTCATTTTAGAATAACAGAATACTCATTTTCGAGTAACTGAATGCTAATTTTCGAGTAACAGAATACTCATTTTCAATTTGAATAATTGAATGCTCATTAATTTACAAGAAACTTTTTTTAACACTAATAACTTTATGGTATGTTTGGGAACATGGATTTGGATTTCAAATCCGGATTTGGCTGAAATTTGATGTTTGGGAAACTTAAAAATTTTGAATTTGGATTTGAGTCAAATTTTTCTCATTCATGACAAAGCCATGCACCTCCTTCTGTCATTTGAAATTCAAGATTTCAAATTTTGGAATTGAAATGCATGAATTGAAATGAAATGTTAGTTGCCAAACACTACCTTAGTGTTATGTAGTGTTTGTACTCATAAAAAACATGACAAACACATTGAGAAATCGTATATGTGCCCACTAGCTTTTCCTAGCTACCTTCTTATTATGATATTGAAAATTAGCAAAGTTTAATTAAGATGATGATGAGTTTTTAAACATTTTTGTTATCTTTTTTAATGCATGTGTGGTTTAGATTAAGGAAAAAGAAAGAAGAGGAGTTGCAGAAGTGGCATGGGATCAGCAAAACCATGCTTCCTTCCTTTTCCAACACCAATCTCTTCCGGCCTTAAACATTGGGTAAGTATTTCAATTGCCCTTAACATGATGGATTAAAGCAAAGATTATTCTCTATTTCTTTGGCTATATGGCTCTTTAAGCACTACTACTTTCAAATGTGAGGTAGTAGTTAGTCAATGCAACTTAATTTAAATTCAATGCTCATCACGGTTTTCAACATAGGGGTTGGGCTGCGAACACCCGACCATACTTACCCCACAATGGGAGGAAGCCAATGACGCGCAAGGGCAATGTTGTTGTTATGGTCATTTAACCATCAACGTTATTTCTTCCTTTCTTTTTAATTCTTGCATTCTATTCGTATCATCGTGTACTGGTGTTATCAAGAAAAATCTTTCTCTACTACCAAGTAGAAGAAGGCCTCCACACAGATCACCCTACTTGTTATGTGTTTTTTTGTGGGATTTTTTTGGGTTTGTTCATTTTGTTGTTGATGTTGTAGCACGACATCGAGTCCTCTCTAGAATGAGTATAATAATGACACGTAAATCATGGGTTGTCATGATTTTGTAACGCGCGCGTTATCTAATACGAGTTTGTACGCTGGATGCAGGGGGAGCTACCAAGGAGTAGAGGAAGAAGCGAGGAGGAACAATAACAACAACAACAATGATGATGAGCAGTTAGACCTTAATCTAGACTCACTCTATCCTCCATGCCATCTTGGTTGCTTTGCTTCATCATAAATCTACTACTATAAGAATATATAAATATAGTATTGTACTAAGTTTGCCATAATTGATTTGGTCCCCAGCTAGCCCTCATATATATATATATACACACAATATATGCAGGTGGATGGTGGTGACTAAAACTTATATAAATAATTGAGCTGTGCCACAACTCTTGATTTGATATTTTTGGAATTCATAGTACTCCTATATATATATATATATTTTGTATATCAGTACTGGATGGTTTTGCCCTACAAAAAGTTCAATGATATAATTAAGGAGCTGAGTATGTATACACACACACACACACACACACTGTTTTTTTTCTTTTTTGAACATTATTATTGTTATGACAAGCCCTTTTGGGAGGATTATGTTTTGGGCTATCTACTTGAATTGCATCATAGTGTCTAGGAGTTCTGTATTCCTAGGTCTTTAAAGTTATGCTATGCTTCTTTTATTTTTGGTATCTTCTTTTATTAGTGACATAAAAACTACCTCAATTTGTTTTTATGGAAATAAAATCAGACCAGATCAGATTAGACCACATCAGATTAAAACATGCCGGTTTAAATATGATTATAATTATATCCAATCAAATCAAATCAAAGAAAGAGAACAAGCTCTTATTCGTGTAATATGTAGGGTCTATTTTGGGAGAAGGACTATTCAGGAATTTACAACATACTACGGCCATGTTTTCTTTAATTTATTTTTTCTTGCTTATTACCTACTTATGTTTATCAAATTCAAACTAGTTTATATAAGTTCTGATCTTATAATTAAGATTAGTTCACTAATAACTTTAAATTATACTTCGTAGTACATTCAATAAACCCTTCATCTTTCATTTTTTCTAATTTTCTAAAATACTTTCACTTTCTATTAAAAAATCAATTTCACCCTTACTTTTTCATATCCTACCTATCACATCATATTTTTTCCACTAAGAACCCAATTATCACATCTTATTTTTATCCATCACATCAAGAGTAAAATTAGAAATAAAAACCATAAATATACTTAGCTTATTTTAGCCTGAAGTCAAAATGGGAAGAATTTAATAAACGGTGGAGTATTTAATAACATATATGAAAAAACATTTCACGTATGTTTCAGTGTGCTATAACACCTCGCGAGTTATACATACACCGTATGTTTCAGTGTGCTTAATTTTTCAAATCTCAAATTCAATTTTAGATCAACATAAGAAATTAACTTTTTTTTAAGAATATAAGGTAACTACGTAGTATACTGAGGCCTCTAACTCTAACTCTCTTGCCAAGAAGGCCCAAAAGATCGAGGAAACCGAAGCGTCAAAGCCCTCAGAAAATAAAATTAAACAAACAAGAACAGAAAATTATTTCGGTGTATCATCGCTTTTCTAATAAGAGTTTTCAGGACTCGTATTATCTGAAATATACTCCGATGCATCCTCAAATTCCTGGTAAGAAATGTTACACCTTACATTATTCAAAATAAACTCCGAAGGGTCCTTAAAACTTGTGATGTTATACATTGAAGGTACGTCTCATTCATAAACTCCGAAGGGTCCTTAAAACTTGTGTTGGGCCACTTATTCTTTTGAGACGGATGCACACAGTTTAAGGTATCCATCAGTTAAATCTTCACTGCTACACTCATTACACTATCATCTAGCACCATTGCTCGTCGGAACACCATCGCTAGTCGATGATGTTGACCAGTTATTCATTGGAAGTTTATTCTTATGTAAAGAGATTTCTTATAAAATATGGAAAAATTTTAATACCTCCAAAAGTCTGTCGTGCCCGCTCAACAATAGCGTGCGCCTGAACTTTTACGGAGTATTATACGGAATATATCCATAATAATGTTTAAAAATCCGGATTAAGCTATTTGTACACCAAAACTTGTGCCTCATTTTGTACCCGAAAGGCATACACCGACACTTTGTCCTAATGTGATGTAGTAAATTACATTAACAAAAAAATATCAATACAAATTTTTTAAATTGAACTAATACTTTTTTCCAGTGTGAATCGTTAAATACAAACATATACTAACAAAAATCTTAGCACATTTCTTTGAGATACAATTTAGAGTACACTTTTTAATGTCCCCTAGCTGGTTGTGCGTGTGAGAATTCAAAATCTTATTTGGGATAAACTTCTACCCAAATCCAAACATTTCTTTTTCCAATTGGTAAACTTTAATAATCAATTTTTCATTGGCGATTTAATCATGTTTAGCGATCACCATGTTAGAAATTGTATACTCAGTATTATTTTTCATTTTAGAAATAGAAAATAATTGTGTGCATTTGTGTTTGAATAAAGAAAAATGCTAAGAATACACAAAAAAATGTACCCCAAATGTACCTCAAGAGCTCCTAATATCACACATTAATGCATGTAAAGAAAAAAAGAAAAAAATAAACAAAATAATAATGTATGATTATAAAATAGATGATGCACATTTGGGATACACATTTGGTGTACCCTTAGTATCTCTCTTGAATAAATGATACTCCTATGTCCCGAGTGAAAAGGCACGATCAAAAAATACACTTTTGATTTGTCACACTAACTTTGTCTCTGAGTATTTGTCGAGCCACTTTTCATTCTTTTATTTAGCAATCACTTAAAATTGTCTTACTTTTTTCATGAGTTTTTTGCATTGTTTACCACGAAATTCTCCAAAATTTGATCGGATTTCTATTGAACTTTAAATATTGCATCAAATGGTCCTTGAACGTTTAAAAATATTGCACCAATAATGGTTTTTCTGCGCCACATTTGAGAGCGATTGATCACGTACGTGCTCACCAAAATACATGTTGAAGCTTGATGCATAAATCATCCAAAATATGAGTAAAATATAGAGTGTCATTTATTCTCAAAATAAGAGTTTCATATTTTTATACCCAAAATAAAAGTTTCATTGTACTCCTATTTCGGGGATAAAAACAAGAAATTCCTATTTTAGTATTTTCTTTATGCTTTACTTCTAGTTTAGTCATTTTCTCATGAAGATGACATGAATCGATGAAAAATTTAAGAGCTTGATTGACTAATGTCTGGGCTTCGAGTTCGATTACAGATCTGATTGCTAAAGCAAGGATAATAATCTAGGTTTCAAGGATAATATATACTCTCTCCATCCCTAAATATATCTCACATTTCTATTATTGAGACAAAATACGGAGTATCAAGTTTTTTCAATTCATTTTATTTGCATATTGGTATAGAAATAAAAAAATAAAATTTACATATCAAAAAAACTTCATGAAAAGTTCTTCGAAATAATAGGTGTCAATAACATTTTATTTTATCAAATAACCAATGAAAACGTAGAAATAAACAAAAGTTCTCGCGACTGCTTGAAAAGCAAATGTGCGATATATGTAGGGGCGGAGAAAGTAGAAGAAAATGTTTGAAAAAGTTATATTACAGAGTTATTAACACACTACTTAATCCGCCGCTAAATGACCATTGATGCAACATTTTTAAATAATGAGCGAGAATATATAGTTATCTAGATTTTTATAGTTGGAATAATTTTAGAAACCAATTCAAAATTAAGGGACTTGATTATATGCGTAATTGCAAATTAACCTTATTTAGCTATTGAAACCACATATATTTGCACGTTTTAATTAATTTCTCTCAATAGAGATAAATCCACACTTTGTCACAATAATGTCAATTTACTATTTGTTTTATTCCCTTCCATAATTATGCAGGGAATCATATATGTGGTGGGACTGGGAGTACGTAAGCACTAAATTTAATTAAGATCAAAACCATTTTTCTTATAATTATTGATTTGCAATTCTTGGATCTATCTCAACAGGCAAGCCCCCTTTCTTCTTCTTCTTCTTCTTCTTAATCTTCCACGTTAATTATTTACTAGACCAGTAATTAGTTTATTCTTGATTTAATTTGCGTTAAATTTATAGTATTTATAATTCAAGTTTTGATCTAGGGTTTATAATTTTTTTCTTACGGCAGTGCATGGAATATTAGAATCTGAATTTCGTTCTTTATTATCAATCAATAATTACTACTTTCTCACTAATCACATAAATAGAATTGTGTACTTGTGATTTAATTACTGGAATTATTTTAATTTTTTTAAAATATGATCGTGGATTTTGATCTTCGTTCATACATTCTTGGATCATCAACTACATGAATATGTCATTTATTGTGCTATAACTTTGGTCTGGTAAAACTATAATCTTGGTAAACTTTTTTACATTTTGGTAACGTACATATTACTGTATAATTTTTTTTTTTTTTTTGAGATTGATCATATTGATGAATTATTTACTTTGATTAAATTGTGATTAATAGTGTTATTTAGTTGGGAAAATAAAATGGGGATGGAAACGGGGAGAGACAGAGAGGGAGGGATGAAGAGACGGATGTGTTTGTGTGCAAAAGGCGATTTTCTCCCGGAGGAGTCATTCAGGAGCTGGGGAAACTACGTCGGCGCTCTGAAGCAAACTCCGTCTAGGCTCGCAGATCGGGTACTGACCCGGTCCAGTGACCAGACGGAGCTGGACACCAGATCCCAAAGCCAAAACGAGATGAAGAGAACACTGTCATGGTGGGACCTTATCTGGTTTGGCATGGGAGCCGTCATTGGCGCGGGAATATTTGTTTTGACCGGACTAGAAGCCCGAGAGGACGCGGGACCCGCCGTCGTCCTGTCCTACGCCGTTTCCGGCCTCTCCACCTTGCTTTCCGTCTTTTGCTATACCGAGTTCGCCGTGGAGATCCCCGTTGCAGGTAATGGTGATGAATAATCATTTTAGACTTGCATTTTTTTTTTACATTTGAGAAGGGGTAATCGTACATCATTAATTTGGTGTAAGAGTGTGACTCTAACTCAATTGGCATCCCTACATTGCATTTGAGCATTTTGGCTTCATCCTTTTGCATTTTGAAGTAATGATCAAAATTGTCATTAACGCAAATTAAGTGTTATTTAAATAAAATTTGCACTAAATAGGACTAAAACATAATGACTTTCCCAATGTAGAACTTAAACTTTTTTATTCCCTAAATAGGACTTAATAATGACCTAGTCGAGGAATAATGTCCAGTAATGATGAACATTTACTTGAATAATGACTACTTTATAATGACTAAAAGTCTGGGAAATAAAAACATATGGTCCTATATTGGAAAAGTCATCATGTTTTAGTCCTACTTAGTTAAATTTCTCCTTATTTAATTCATGATTTGAAGATGGTAGATGGATATTATATAATGTTAATTACTATTAGGTGGTTCGTTTGCGTATCTGAGGGTGGAGCTGGGAGACTTCGTCGCCTTTATCGCCGCCGGGAACATCCTCTTGGAATACGTCATCTCGGGGGCGGCGGTGGCGCGGTCATGGACATCATACCTGGCAACCCTCTTCAACAGGGACCCACAGTCCTTTCTCATAAGGGCAGATGCCCTAGCGGAGGGATACAACCGCCTGGACCCCATTGCGGTCGTGGTCTGCTTCGTCATATGCATCATTGCCATCCTAAGCACAAAGGGCTCCTCACGCCTCAACTACATTGCCTCATTTGTCCACATGATCGTCATCGTCTTCATCATCGTCGTCGGCCTCGTCAAATCCAACCCCGACAATTTCGCCCGACCCTTCATGCCCTTCGGGCCCCGCGGGGTGTTCAAGGCCGCGGCGGTCCTCTACTTCGCCTACGTCGGGTTCGACGCGGTTTCGACCATGGCCGAGGAGACGAAGAACCCCGCGAAGGACATCCCCATTGGGCTGGTGGGGTCCATGGTGATCACGACCACTATATACTGTCTCCTGGCTGTCACACTCTGTATGATGCAAAAGTACGACACGATCGATGCGAACGCACCGTTTTCGATTGCGTTCAAGAATGTCGGGTGGTCTTGGGCTCAGTACATCGTGGCGTTCGGTGCTCTCAAAGGTAATATCGATCGAGACGATTTTGGCGCTCGTGGTATTTTTCACTTTTTGTACAAATTTCAGCCACTCATATTTTATTTCTGAACATTTTTTCTTACTCTAAATGATATTTTTGTTTGCTTGCAGGGATGACTTCCGTTTTGCTAGTCGGGGCGGTTGGACAGGCGCGTTATCTAACCCACATTGCTAGAACTCACATGATGCCCCCGTGGTTTTCGCACGTTGACTCCAAAACCGGGACGCCAATCAACGCGACAGCGACGATGATGGCTGCGACCGCGATCATCGCATTCTTCACAAAACTCGACATCCTAGCAAACCTCCTATCGATCGCCACGCTCTTCATCTTCATGCTCGTGGCAATCGCTCTCCTAGTGCGACGCTACTATGCCACGGGCCAGACCACGCCCCGTGACCGCAACAGATTTATCGTGTTCCTCTCACTCATCCTTGCGTCCTCGGTGGGCACTGCGGCTTACTGGGCGCTGAGTGAGTCCGGTTGGGTTGCATACTGCGTGACCGTCCCAGTCTGGCTTCTGGCCACAGCCGGGATCCGATTCCTCGTGCCCCGTGCGCGGGACCCGAAGCTCTGGGGGGTGCCGTTGGTGCCATGGCTGCCATCGGCGTCGATCGCCATAAACATTTTCCTCCTAGGATCGATAGATGGAGCCTCTTACAAGAGGTTTGCAATTTGGACAGCATTTCTATTGGTTTACTATGTGATGTTTGGGCTCCATGCTTCCTATGATGCAGCAAAGGAGATGGAACAAAGAAATAATGAGGAACAGCTTGGGAATAACATTGAGCTCGGTGGGGCCCCTTGACAATATATATATATGAATTCAATACTATGTTTCTTTGCTTTAATGTCTTCAATCTTCATTAGTTTGATTGCCAATTAAACAGTTAAGGTGGTATCTTCAATTCATTTGTAGATGTTGCTATTATAATTTAATTGAGTTACGTAGTATTAAACAAGTCCACTGATCCACTCTATTGTTATTAGACTAGTAGTACTTCTTTGGTCCCGTAAAAAATTTTCAACTTTTACATATTTCCTGTCACATAAAATATTTTAATTTGATCTAAATGGACACAAGTATTTTTACTTTTCTTAAATCTAATCGAACTTACTTCAACTACCTTTTACGTCTTATCAATTTTGGCATTTTCCAAACCCTACTCGTTTCAATTATGGTCGTTTCACATTGGTCAAACTTTTATAGTTTCTCATCTAAAAAGTCGAAGCAGAAAATGTTTTGTGGAACGGATGAAATATATATTTAGGTCTAGACTACCAAAATCCACATATTTGGTAAGACATATACATAGATCACCACTTTCTATATGTTGGGATTCCTCAAGTCCCACACTCGAGACAGAAGAGAAGAAAGATTAAAATAAATATGCCTAACCCGATTTCATTAGTATGAGTTCTTCTAGAGGTATTCAAAAATAAATTTGCGAGAGTTTAAATTAGAGGGGACAATAGGCTGGGATGAGGGCACGCCCGGCCCCAACACCTCATGTAATCATTTAATTTACACCATCACTCTTTTGTTCTTTTTCTCCCTTGCTTATTTTGTCATTTTTACGCTCTTTCAATCATTCTATTCTTTTAAACAAAGAGAATGAGTTTCAACTCGTCCACCCTTTATTATAAAAAAAGTTTATGGTTTCTTTTTTAGCTTTTATAAAGCTAACTTAACTTGTTTTTTATTTTTAAATTATCTATTTCTAATTCATTATTGATTCATAATTTCATGTTGTAATTGAAAATTTAAATTTAAATAGATTCATTTTTTAACACTAATTTTAAGTCATATTTATTTTCTCCATCATAATCCTCTCCCTTTATTCAATTAGTACTACTTTTTTTGTCTTCTATCCAAAAACACCTTAAGCTTGGATTCGTTACTATAACCAAATTATTTTTGGGCTAAATATGATTTCCTTAAAATCCCCAATTACCCTCAATTAAAGCGTTGGGCAGCTTCATCTTCTTCCGGTCGACCCTCCCTGCCTCCCATTCGCGCGCAGCTTCATCAGTTTATAGTCTACCCACCCCCCTTCACGGAAATCGCCGCCTGTTAAAACCCTAATTTTGTCACTCTCCCGCAAAGACACCTCCGTTTTCACACTTTCCGGCGAACTTCGTCATGGCGTATAAATCAAATCCGACGAAGAACGACAGTGGGAAGAAGAAAAAGAAGAAGAGCAAGTCTGGGCCGAAGGCCATAAGCATGAAAACAAAAGCTCCAGCTCCCAGTCCTTTTGAAGCCATCTGGTCTCGCCGGAAATTCGATATTCTTGGCAAAAAGAGAAAAGGAGAAGAACGCCGTGTCGGCCTCTCACGCTCTCTTGCTATAGAAAAGGTCATCTCTTTAGGACATTCAAAGAAATGTGGACGAAATTCAAACACATTGGTTGCTTTGTGGTTTTTTAATTTTGTTCTTTCCTTGGTTTTGGTAACAGAGGAAGAAGACTCTACTGAAGGAGTATGAGCAAAGTGCAAAGTCCTCCATGTTTATTGACAAGAGGATTGGGGAGCAGGATGGAACGCTTGGGGAGTTTGATAAAGCTATTATTAGGTCTCAGCGCGAACGGAGGGTAAGTCTTTTAATTTTGCAGAACAAGAACTTTGACAATGTGGTAGTGCCTTGTTCTCTGAGAAAAATAAAGGAATTGGTGGAATTTGTTTTGAGCAGTTTAAGAGACTCTAGGATAACCTTGCAATGCAATTATTGTTAATGTCCATAGTTTTAGATAACAAATCGCAGTAGGTGATTGCTTTATAACTTTTACTGCTGCCTATTTTGCTTATTTACTCAAACAGATATAAACAACTTTGTACTTTTTATGTATTAATTATAGGATTTCATTTGTAATTGCAGCTGAATTTGAAGAAAAAGAGCAAGTATAACTTATCAGACGGAGAAGATGAGGAGTTGGATGGTAGTTTCTTTCAAGGAAGGGATGACTTTCAGGATGAAGTACCATTTGATGATGATGAGGACGATAGAGTTGATACTAGTGGAAGTAAGTTTTCAATATTGAATGAATTTATTTATTCTCTTATCTTGTTTTGTTGAGTAAAAAGGCAGTGCCTGCACATTTTATTTGCCATCTGTGTAAACAATTGGAATAGTTGAACCCTACTTTTTGGGGAGAATTACTGCATGGATGCAAAATCATACCTTGGTATTACATTTATGCTTATGTTCTTTGGTTGCAACTTGGGATTTGTTTTTGTTGTTGTTGTTGTTGTTGTTGTTGTTGCTGTTGTTGTATATTCACCTGAGACTTAGTCAAATATACAAAATGGATAATGATGGCGGAAGACATTAAAATGGAGGTAGAATTCTTTTTGGTGTTTTGGTTGTTTTGGATGAGTTATCTTTTAGAGAAAAAGAAATGGTATACTTTGATATCGAAAGATGTGTGTGAGGATGAGGGGTGAGAAGAAATATGGAGGAAGATAGAGGTGAGAATATATTCTAAGGTTTTTTAAAAATAAGATATCGTCTAAGTTGATATCAAGAGATATGACACACTCTCAACTCACCTTAGGGATATTTATCCATAATACACGAAAAGAATCACTTATTCAAGTGTATGATTAGACTTCTAATACACACTCAGAAGTAGCAAACTAAAGAAATATAAATTCAGAAATGGTTGAACAAGCATCACACATGGTCTAGAGGTATGAGTCAAAGTGTAAAACAAAAAGCAATTTTAATTCATGGTTCAATTGTGTTACAAATGAGCTAAGGCCGTGCTTATATAGGCTAGGGAATGCATGGTATTTAACTAATTAATAAATGAAGAAAACAGGAAGAAAAACATGGGGGTGGGGAGACTCACATGCCACACACACATAACACAACATAGACTTACTCTTCCTTAAGACAAGCTTCTTTTCACATGTTGTCTTCATTTATAGAACTTGGTCTTCTTGGGTTCTCTTCCCATTATTGTGTTCCTTCTTGTGTTATCAAGTGGGCGGTTTTCTTTGTTGAAATATTAGCCAAAGGATATATGAAAACAGCAAAGAGAAGTGCACTGTTTATGGATAATATTTTTGGACTTCAAGGATTCTTCTGGGTGTTTTTGGATTATAAGGATTTTACGGAATAAAGATTCAGGTATTTTTGGATTTTAGGGGTTTTTGGGTTTATGGTGCATTTTATGGTGCTTTATCTGTGTTATACTGTGTTCCCTTCCATATTTTTGTGCAGGTGGAGCCGGGGGTCTCTTGGAAACAGCCTCCCTGCTCCCGAGTAGGGGCAAGGTCTGCGTACACACACCCTCCCCAGACCCCACTGTTGTGGGATTCACCTGGGTTGTTGTTGTTGTTTAGGTTTATACAATATAAGGTTAGTATTTGTTCTATAGAGGGTCTAGGATGTCATGGATCCGATATATAACAGTTGCATTGTTGGATTTTTTAATATATACAGAGTGTATCATTCCTTTTATGTATTTTACAGAATCAGTAATTTTCAAATTGTTATAATATTATACTCCCTCCTTCCCAAATTTATCGTCATGTTTCGAACAACATGCACAATTTCATCTACTCCGTATTTTAAAATGATTTTATTTACAATTAAGTATAGGAATAAAAGTGAAATTTACATATTTAAAATCAACATCAAAAGTTCTTCAAAACAAGTGCTGAAATGCCTATTTCATTTTATCAAATGAACAATGAACTCACACACGCAAACAAAAGTTATGGGAAGTCTGGAATAGTAAACATGACGATGATTTTGGGATGGATGGAATATTGTGTATTGTACACCATGCTTAATATGTTGATAGCCAGCATGTAAGTTTTCTTAAATTGTCTGATAAAACTTTTGTAGTTTGTTTCACCCTATCATTAGAAATTTATCAACTTATAATACTACTTGGGGATAGAGAACAGTGGGAGTACTTGTTCTTAACCTGAACATGGACTAGTAGAGTGTTATCGATGCTTCATCTGAAAACTTGCCACATGGATGTCTGCATGCTATTTTGGTGGTTAAATGGACTTTGCGTGCATGATAACTGATATGATGAATCCTGGTGCTCTATAAATTATTTCAGATGCTATCTTGAATTAGTAGCTTTAAAACAATGAGAATAAGAAATGTGGCTCAAACAATCTGCAAGTGACCTTAAATGCTGTATATTTCTTTATTAACTTTTTTTGGGCATATAGAGAGGTCAGCGGCCCTGGAACAACTTGATTCTCTTGGGGAAAATGATGCGCAATATGGTCAGATTGAAGGCGAGGAAAATGTGAGATCAATTCTTAATCTAGCCTTGCCAGTTTAATGGATTTTAGTTTCTCTATTGCATTAAGCATTTGAATTTGTTTGACATCTTTTTATGCAGAGGCACAAATCCAAGAAAGAAGTGATGAAAGAAGTTATGTTGAAAAGTAAATACTATAAGGTTTGGATGGTTTATCACTATTTCTCTTTTCGTGAGGTGATAGGCGTACGGATCAAGTTCATTTTTTCATTCTATCTGTGCTTATCCTATTAGGCTCAAAGGGCAGAGGAAAAAGAAGAGAATGAGAAATTGCTTGAAGAGTTGGACAAAAAATTCACATCATTGGCGCAGTCAAAAGCATTGTTGTCGCTAACACAACCAGAAAAAATTAAATCTCTCAGAGCTCTTGTTAACAGGAATATTCCAAATGATAATGAAGATAATAGTGAAGCAGCTGATTCTAAAAGAACAGATTCATCACAAAAGGTTGTCTGCTTTGACACTCTGCAAACCTAATTTTTAACTGCTTCTATATTAGTGTTGATTGTACTTTAATGAGATTTTGTATTGAATTTATAATTGTAGGAACAATCTGATTGGTATAGCATGCTACTAAGTGAGGTAGAACTGGATCGGCGTGCTCAAGCAGCAGAACTAGCAAAGACACCCGAAGAAATTGCACAGGAGGAGAAAGAGCGCCTGGAAAAATTGGAGGTACATCACTAAGGAATCATATGTTTTTGGGTTTATGTTTTCTAGATTTGGAAAATAGAGAAAGCAAAGTCAGTAACTCCCATAGCTTTCTACTTCTACCTTTTCTCTATCTTGTTTCATTCATATGTTGCCACAATGTAAAAGAAAAGACACATTTTATGAGAGCTTGATGCCTTGATGTTATCACAACATGTCTCTCAAACTGAAAGTTAAGAGGTGTTGGACATTCATTGTCTACAATTATAATTATACACAGATCTAACCCGAGCTTACTTTATAACTCGGCTTGGTTTGGCTATGTTACAAAAAAACAAAATCAGATATTCCAAATGGTTGTGTTTTACAGTCTAAAATAAAATCAGCACCAAATTTTATTTATTTGAAATTTTATAGTGATACCTGGTTTTTTCACCCCAAAAGATAATTTTTATTCTTTTTCTGATAGCAGCTTGCCTATAAGGCCCAATACACACATTCGCCAAAAAAACACACACACACACATTGGCATGGTCAAATTTTAAATTGGTAAAAATAAATGATTTAAAAATTTAATTAATTTTTAATAAATTGTTAATAAGGGAAGATTTTATTTTAGACTGTATAGTAATATTTTTGCTGGTTATTCAACCAAATATTTGTTTTCCGGTTTCTTTAGGAGGAACGGAAAAAGAGGATGGTTGCTGCTGATGACTCCAGTGATGAAGATGACAATGCATATAAAGAAAAAGAGGCATCTATGGCAGCACCAATATCTGGGGATGATCTTGGTGACTCATTCTCTCATGATGAAAAACCCAGATCTAAAGTGGGCTGGATTGATGAAATCTTGAAAAGGGAAAGCCAGGGCAATTCTGAAAATCATAATGAATCTTCTACTGATTCAGAAAACAATGATGATGATCTGGATGAAGAAGGAATTCACGAGGATGAGGACGAGGATGATAATGATGACGATGATGAGCATGAAAATTCTCAGACTGTAAAAGACTGGGAACAGAGTGATGATGAAAATCTTGACACTAATTTAGAGGAAGATGAAGATGGAGATGAATTTGGTGAGGAATTTGCTAAAGAGTCCAAAGAAGTAAATAAAAGTAACTCGTTAGAAGCAGAGGGGAAGGAAAAGTGTAATGATCTGGTGAGAGAAAAATCAAAAGCATCTTTGAAGCAGGATTCAGCACAACAAGTGGAACTTCCTTATACTATTGAAGCTCCAAAATGCTTTGAAGAATTTACTTCATTGTTAGACAAATGCTCTGATGATCAAGTAATTGAAGCAATTAGGAGAATTCGTACATTCAATGCAATCAAGATTGCAGCTGAGAACCGGAAAAAAATGCAAGTATGAATCTCTCTCTCTCTCTCTCATTAACCAAGAAAATGATATCTTCCCTTGTTCATTTAGCCTTTATTTGGTTTAGGGAAGAAATAATTTATGAAATAAGACAGATGGAGAAGAGATAAATAATAAAGAAATATGGTAGATTTTGTGTGTTTTCTTGTAGGAGAGAAGTGAAGAAGAAATTCTTAGAGATTGAAAAGGCATTTCTCTTCATGGGTGGGGGAAGGGGGGTAAAAAGAATGTAGGGCCCGCCATTACCATTTCTATCCTCACGCGCTCTGTTCACACACTGAAAAACAGATATTCTCCTTTTTCTCCGAAGTATTTTTTTCCTAATATTTCTTTCTTTTCTATTTCACCTTAACTGCACAGGCTTAAACTGTTACATTTATTACTACTCAACTTTGACAGTGTACTCTATTTTTTCTTCAGGTATTCTATGGGATATTATTACAATATTTTGCAGTTCAGGCAAACACAGCTCCATTAAACTTGAAGCTTTTGGATTTTCTTGTTAAGCCAATTATGGAGATGAGTGTAGAGACCCCATATTTTGCAGCCATATGTGCTCGCCAGCGCATACAGAAAACTAGGGTTTTGTTCTGCGAAGATCTTAAGAATGAAGGTTGGTTATGCCGTGTTCTTTAATGACAAAAAAGTACTCATTCAAAAACTATCCCAAAAAGAGAGAACTATTTGAAAACGTAGTTATCCCAAAAAAGTTTTATTTCATTACCTAAATTTTCATGTAATTATCTAATAGCTTGATAAAATAGTTCTCGAACACTTTAAATACATGACATTTAGTTAGACTGACAAAAAAAATTTAAGCATACAAATATAATTTTATGATCTTTAAAAGTTGTACCTTGTTAATATAGAAAGTTGTACCTTGACCAACCATGCCTTTTTTGGATGTATGGAATAGTATATTTTTTGCTTGTCTACCCATTTGGTCATGTTTCTGACCTTTAATTTACACTATGGTAGGAAAAAGTGGTTGGCCTTCAACGAAAACCCTATTTCTTTTGAGACTTTGGTCTCTTATATTTCCATCCTCTGATTTTCGCCATGTTGTCATGACTCCGGCTATGCTATTAATTTGTGAGTATTTGGCACGGTGTCCTATCACATGCGGCCAAGACATTGTAGTTGGATCCTTTTTATGCTCTCTGGTGCTCTCTGTAAGTTCCCGTATAGCATATATGGATTACCTACCTAACTAACTAAAGAGCATACTTTCTTTGAAATTTTCACTTCAAGTTTGAGCATCCCATTACTTTTGCATAAATTCTCCTGCAGATCACTAAACATTCTCTGAAGTACTGTCCCGAGGCTATAATCTTCATTCAAACATTGCTACTAGCAGCCTCAGACAAGCAACAATTAGATTCTAAAAACTCTCAGGTTTGCTTCAAATGAAACTTTTGCATGACACATGTTCATGTGCACGCACAGACATTAACTCCATTAAACTGGAGAGATTTACAGACTTACACCCTTATTTTCAGCAGTTGAATACTCTTTTAGAGATTAAAGGAGTGAGGCCTCTGCTTCATATACAAAGCAAGGACGCAGAGATTAAAGATTTGAATCTTGTTATGCTGCTCGAGTTACCAGTAGAGTCCTCTTACTTTAGCTCCAATGATTTCAGGTGACATTGTCATTCTTATAATGTCTTTTTTTTATGTTTTCATTGAAGAGGGTAATTGTAGCAACAACAACACTAACAACCCCAGTATATTCCCAACTTAGTTTGGGCCTGGGGATCAAAATGTAAGCAAATTTACCCCTATAAAAATACAGAGGTTGTTTATGTTTTGCATTTACTACCAAGTAAGAAGTAAGAACGAAGGGATTTATAATGTGCAATCAAGAGGTCATTTGGCTTTGAAAAAATATACTTAAGGGTCGGTTTAGAATCTGAAAAAAAAAAATACTAGGGAAAGAATATACTACGTAGCTAGTAAAATTCGAAGGAAAATAATTATGTGGAAAATAAAAGATGCATTCAAACTCAATAAATTTATCATAGATTTTTTAGTGCTAAATTTATCATAGACTTTGTTTAAACTCATTTAATTAATAAATTCATTATTTTATTTATATCTTTTCATATACACTATGTAAGCTAAGTACATGTACAAAAAAATATAAAATATTGATATTTCATTTCCTTTTGCATTTTTGTACAGTTAAACATAAAAATTAACTTTCTGTAGCATTTGTTTTCCAGATCCAGATGCATCCTAAATATATAATAACAATTAAAACTGGTTTTCTGAATTCTTCTGGATTCTGTTCCTGGGCCACAGAATCCCTTCTCATAATTCTGCCAAACACTGTATAAATGAATCTTCTAATATAGGATACCTGAAAAAACAAATCAGTTTCAAAAAGTTAAAACAAACATCCTCTAGCATAATCAGTTTTATTCCTCTCCTGGGACTGCCAGACTTTAATGAGTTTTGATGGGACCTTTGTATGCAGGGCTAGCATCCTTGCAACAAGCATGGAGACACTTCAAGGATTCATCAATATTTATGAAAAGTTTAATTCTTTTCCTGAAATCTTTATCCCGATTTCAAAACTTTTGGATGAATTGGCAGTACAGAAGCATATGCCAGATGCATTGCAAGAGAAAATCAATGGGGTTATCCAGCTAATTCATAAGAAAGTTGAGTACCATCACGTGCTGCGTCAACCTCTAAGAATGAGGAAGCAAAAGCCTGTCCCTATCAAAATGTTCAATCCTAAATTTGAAGAGAAGTAATATTTCTTGCTGCTTATTCTTCCTATTACATTTTTTTTACATTGTCTCGCGGTATTAATTTAGAGTTATATACATTTTTTTTACATTGTCTCGCGGTATTAATTTAGAGTTATATCAGGTTTACTCTAACAGCTACACTATTACTGAATTTTCTTTTCATACATATTTTGTCCTAGATAAAGGGTGTTTTTTGTCCATTTACTAAGTTTAACCTGAATTCATCCTCGATCAAAGAATGCATGAGAACTAATTCAAGTCTAACATGCATTCTTGATGAGCGAATAGAGTGCAAAAAAAAAAGAAAGAGCTTAGGACCAAAATGAGTAAATAGTGTATGGACTAAATCGAGTGTTAATTCTTTTACTTTCTATCTATCTATTATTACCATTACATTGTTTGTTTGATTATGAATTTTTGAAATGTGCAGCTATGTTAAGGGCAGAGATTATGATCCAGACCGTGAACGAGCTGAGAGAAGGAAGTTAAAGAAACGCTTGAAGCAGGAAGCGAAAGGGGCAGTTCGGGAAATTCGTAAAGATAATCATTTCTTGTTTGGGGTGAAGGATAAAGAGAAAGCAGCACTAGCAGAAGAAAGGAGTGAGAAGTTTGGGAAAGCTCTTGCTTTTCTTCAAGAACAAGAGCATGCATTTAAATCTGGGCAATTAGGAAAAGGCAAGAAAAGAAGAAGGTGAAGTTCCAACTTCTGGTGTGACACCCATATGGGAAAAAACATCAAACACATACTCCCTCCCCTTGAGAAGAGACATCTTGGAGGCTATTTTTGGCATTTTAGAAATACAAATAGCTATGTGCAACAATCTTCTATTGCTCTTGTTTGTGTGTGTGTGTGTGTGTGTGTGTTATGAAAAATTAAACTCCTGCATCAGAACTAAGTATTGTCTCAATTTTGTCTGCTTATTTAGATGGTGTTTGTTTCAAATTGTGTTTGAAAGAGTTGCAATATTTTTATAGTTTTTTTTAACAAATTTACTTGTAGTTATTGATGTTGAGGTCTCAAGGCTGTTTAATCTATCCTCACACTTTGATATATTATTATTATTATTATTATTATTATTATTATTACGGAGTATTATTATTATTATTCAAATACAGTGAAAGTAGGATAAAAGTTTGTTTAGTACTTATTTATGTATAATTATAATTATTACTCCGTATTTTATTTTGACCAATCCAGCAGACCAGCACATTCCTTTTCGGTTTTCTGTTTTCGAAATTTTCTAAAGGCGTGTTCGGAAATCAAAAGGTACATTAAAGAAGAAAAGTAATTATGGAGAAAAATATGAACGCTAATTTAACATTGTCTACAAAAATCAAAGGGATGTCAATAAAAAAAGAATGATGGCTTTGTTTGTTGGTCGCGGGATTATGACCCAATCCGCCGCGAAATTTGAACAAATTAAATAAATAATTGTCCCCATTAGCTTAGCAAAAAAAAAAAAAGAACAATACCTTTTTGCCGACCTTATTTTTGTTGGACCAAAAATGCAAATCCGAAAAAGCTAAAAGCGACTCCCAACTTCCTCACTCACCACACAGATCAAATGTATTATTTCCTCTGTCTAAAAATATTCTTCTTACATCACATTTTCGTCTCTCTGAAAAATATTATTTTCGTTTTCACTTTTGGCCTTGGGAATAGTGAACAAGCAACTTAGATTGAAATAGAAAAAAATACCAGACAACTTATAATAGCAACTAGTTAGGTCTCAGAATCTCATGTACCAACAGTTCTTTTTGCAAGTAGCGTTTCTAGCTTCTCGGGGTCTCTAGGAAAATTTTTCGTTAGGGACCAGGATTGAGATGGACAAAAAGACCAGCAGTAATAATAATTGGTCAGTAAGATATCGTCGACTTGCATTATGTTAGATTTTTAAATACTATGTCAAAAGTTATTCAAAATAAAATGCGACAAGAATATTTCATTTTATCAAATAATCGATGGTATACGTACAAAAAAACAAAAAATCATGTGATTTTTGAATAGCAAGCTGTGACATTTGTTTAGACGGAGCAAGTATTACGTAAATGGGGGCAATTCAAATGACAACCATCCGACACGGACCTTGTAGTCCAATGACTCTCCAAAATAAGAGGTCACATGTTTGATCTCCAGTATGAGCAATAACTCTACGAGCTTTAATATGTTAAAAATACTCCCTCCGTCCCTAAATATTTGTCACATTTGTATTCTCGAGACAAAATATCAATTTTTTTCAATTCATTTTATTAACATATTGGTAAAAAAATAAAAAATAAAATTTACATATAAAAAAACTACATGAAAAGTTCTTCGAAATAAGAGGTATCAAGAATATTTTATTTTATTAAATAACCAATGAAAATGTAGAAATAAACAAAAGTTCCAACGACTCCTGAAAAGCAAACGTTGCAAATAATTTGGGGCGGAGGGAGTATATGAATAAATACTACGGAGTACATTATAATAGAGTTATTAGTATTAAAAAAAATGACACCCAACCAAATCTATATTCATCATTATGGTTAGTGGTTACCCAAGCTTGTCTCAATCTCATTTTTTCATTCCATACAGCAAGTTTCTATTCCAGATCCGACCAAGAAAAGTCCTTTTCTTAAATAAAAAAAGGGAAGAAAATTCCATCTTTGAAAGTTCATAGGTTCACCTTTAATAATCATTTCCTCCCTACCCATTTGTGGTTTCCAAGAATCCATCAAGTCAAATCTGTCACGTGGTCAACTACAAATCTGCCCTATCCAACTGACTTTTGATGAAGAAATTGGACATGGGTCATGTTCAATGTGCCCCCAAAAGGGTAGATGAAGTAAAAACCATTTCTCTAGAAAAAGGCCAAGTAGCATATATAGATATATTTACATTCACTGGCTAAGTTTAATCTCTTTTTTTACCACAGTAACTGATTGATATTTCAGATTAATAGAGCCTAAGATTGCATATTTACATGGCAAGAGACAGATAAATTAATTAGGACTAATTTTTTTCAAGAATATGATCTGACAAGGCCGAAATTGCAGAAGGATCTTGACTTGAAAATGCCACCAAAGAGTGACCTGGTGGGAGATTCTTGAGGAACAGAGGAACTTAGCTCTCTGGGGGTACCCTTCACTTGTAGGATAGTCTGTCCTATCGTCTGCCTCACGGACTCTATGATCTTCGAATCGACTGGGTACCCCGAGGCATCCCGCACGTAAAATGTATTGACAGCTTTACCCCCGCGAGTCGTGACTTCGGCTCTTGTCACACTCAGACTGTTCTCCCGGAATATTCGCGTCACGTCTGATAGCAGCCCCACTCTGTCTGTTGTGCAAAGCTCTAGCTTCAATCCCTGCATATAAAAAAAGAAGAGAAATTTGACTATCACTCAAAATCATCTAGAAAGGGTAATTGTGGAAATTGGAAAATAAGCAACTCTTTAAGGCCACATTTGGCTTAGCTTCTAAATTTTTTTATATATAAAAAAACAGTTCTGCATTTTCTGACCTCAGATACCCTTCTTTCAATAGCTGCTTCAAGACAGTGAATCACTCTTTGTCGTTCCGCATCCGACTTCACCGGGGACCCATCAATGTGTCTTATGCAATACTCCTGCAAATCAAACCATCAAATCTACCTTAGTACACTATCTTCATAAACAGAATGTTTCTAAAAAGAAATAATGGGTTCTTGATATGTTATGTAATCACATATTATGTTACAATAACAACCATAAACCCATTAAAATCCCACAAAAAGTAGCATCTAAAGAGGGTGTTTTACCCCTAATATGAAGTGAAGAGACAATTTCTAAGAGATTCCGGGCTAAGAAACAGATTTTTACAATGTACTGAAAAAGTCATAATTGACAGTTAATACGGAATGGAGTGAGTATGTTATTTCCTCAATAAAGAGACTATTTTACCTGATAAGCTTCGGGACCCTCGGCATCAACATTGCCATGGAAGACTATATATTCCATGTCTGTCAAAGTGCAGATAACATCAAAGAGAAGCTTAGGTCTGTCCTTGCACTGAATCGTCACAACCGAGTAATCCCTGTCGTGCCAATTAACAACGTTCACATTAGGCCTTTGTTGATGACAATCCAAACCTTCATCATCGTCATTAACACGTTCATAATCTCTGTCAGCAAACATCAGCTGGTGAAGCCTTCTGTCAGTGTGAGTAACTCCGTGGTTAATCTGAGTCTTCGCATCCCTGCACTTGTTGCTTCCCCTCAACACATTGCACAGTAGCTTCTTAACCATGGTTAATGTTTCGGGATTGGTAACTGGGCCCCCGGTCTCCTCGTCCGTGACCTGGATTATCGCTGCAGCCCGGGTGTTGTGGGTCCACACCTCGGCGTTCACCACGTTGCATTTTAGGTTCGTAAGGACCGCACTAACCTCAGATAGTAACCCTGGTCTGTCACTCCCTATTAACTCAATCGAGGTGTGGTTTGGTCCAGAAGTTACCCCAACAGCTCTTCTCATAGATGATTCAAAGCAAGAATCTGGACCAAGTGACTGGAAAAAGAAATGAAACAAGGAGTTCTTAAATAAGTGTCGATTAACGTGGTGTTTTCAATGTAATAATATATATCGGAAATCACGAAAAAAATCCGAAATAAGTCTATTTTAGATTATTGTTCAAACTCATATCATGTAAAGAAGTAAAGAACCCACACCTAAATGAAAATTAGAAAGTCTAGTCCACATTCTTTTGCATTTTCCAATGTCAAAGTCAAAAACATAAGAAGAAAAAAATTCCTTGGTTTTCTTCCTCTCATTAATCTATTTTTCCTAATCTTTTGGAGCAAGTAGATGTAGAAAATGTAGACGCAAATTAGCCAGTTAGTTATAATATTGCAGATGCGACGAACCTTCATAATATAATCCAAAACTGTGTCATCTGTTACCTTGTTTCCATCTTGATTAGTGACATTGAAGACTGCCAAAAAGAATCAAGATAACACATTATTCCAAGATAACACATTAACACCGAGCTGTTTTTTTACACGCGAGTAAAAAGTATATTTACCGTCCATGAACCATCCTCCATCAGAGCATATATAAGCCTTGGTAATGATAAGGTTAAGATCAGTAAGAACTTGCACTACCTCCAAAAGTATACCATGTTTGTTAGCACTATCCACCTAAAGATGTTAAAAAAATGTCATAAAATTGTTTCATAGTAGTAAAACCAGATCAGAAGAAAAGAACCAAGAGAAAAACAAACCTGTATAACAGTGGCATTTTTGCAGGATTTATTGTCAATTACCACTCTGACAGCAAGAAAAAAATGGAGTAAATGCCACAGACAAAAATGGGAATGTCTTTTACTCATAAGATTGAGTATTATTTATTACCTTGGTGGATTCATTCTTCTGATGAATTTTTCATACTCATCATCCATATTCTTAGACAAACCCACTGTAGTGTCTGAAAAATATTTCAAATAAAAAAAGTTCAGACAACATAAATGCAACAAAAAAAGAGGAAAAAAAGTGACAAAAAGAACAGAGAGTCATCAGCATCAATCCCCCACCCATTTAAGATAATGGACCCAAGAGTGCCAACCAAGTAACTGAGATTCTGAAAAAAGACATGATGAATACGAAGGGGGGGGAACCAAAATAAAGCTGGAAAATTGAACACTAGATCACAAAATACACAAAGTGCTACAGAGAAAACCCACCAAATCTAGAAGGGAAATAAAGCCATTAACCGACACCGCAAGGATAAAACTTGGAAATGAAAACCCAGAATTTAAATTGAGAAGAAAAAAAATCAACAATGCCCAAAACTCAAGTTCAACAAGGAAGCCAAGAATCACAAATTTCAAGAACCAGAGACGGAATAAATAGGGAAAATAGAACATACCCAGAGAAATTCTAGAGAAATCGTGATCTGGGTCACAAAGATTTCCTTGATTCTCTTACCCTCCGGAAAGAAACGCTGTTATGGAAATGCAGAAAAAATGCTAAATTTGACCGGCCTTTCTCTATGCACTCCGTGTAAATATACATATACATATACATATATATATGTGTGTGTGTGTGTGTAAACATATACAAATGCACAAGAAATGAAATTATTACTATTATTCACATAAACCACACGAACAAAACCTGCAGCGTTCTAAAGTGGCACTGGAGAAACTACACAAACAGGCCTTGGATTTCTAAAGCTCTGTGAAGGAATATATACATATATATAGGGTGTATGTATGGGTGGGTATGTGTGGAAACTCTTTCACTCTAGCTTTCCGGTTTCAGTTTCTCTTCTGAAAATCAGTCTTCAGAGCTTAAAAAGAAAGTTCCCAAAAACGAGCAATGACCCGTGGGGGGGGTTGGGGTTACTCGGCGCATTTTAGCACTACGCCAGGGTAGTTAGGCGAGGCACAAAGAGAGGGTCGACTAAATTGCGCCGTCCGTACTTTCTTCTCTTTCTTTTTAATTTTCCCTTTTTTTATTTATAGGTAAATCACTCAACCAGTTTTTACCCAAGAGTAAAAATCTTTGAAGTTTTAGACCAATGTTGGTACACTCCCAAATCTTTTATGGAAATAGATTGGTAATTAAATGCTTTTTAGGGAAAATGTTATTTTTTTAAGAAAAAATATCATCAATTAATATTTGCCTTCAGTCTTAGAAAATCAAAAATTTTATTTAGAATAGTAACACTAATCGAAAATATTGTTCCCAAATAAGACCTAATTTATATACTATTCAATCGTTATCCAAATATTAACACTAAACACAAAGAATGATCCAAACGAATCCTATATGCTCCGTATTTGTTACTCCGTATTTTAATTAATTATAAGCTCGAAAAAAAATGTTTGACGCGTGTCTGATTAATTAATTATGAATCTTTACAATTAATACGAGTTAATGTTTGGATTTGGTTGACAAAGTTTCCTTTTGCCTTAATTGCATCATTAAAATTTACTCGCTCCTTTCGAGATTATTCTTCTTCTTTGTCTTTCTCATAATCTTCTATGTTACATTTTAATCGTTAATATCTATATTAAATATATTTTATAAAAATTTGAAAATTGAAAATTATGTTTCAATAAAAATATATATTGATACTAAATTTATATCATAATACAGTCTATTCTTTTTATACTGGAGTCAAAATTTACAAACCTTGATCCAGAAAAGTCAAATAAGAAAAATATTTTTAAACATAGAGAGGGAATAATTGATACACTGTATTACCATAGAAATTTAGCACGAGTTAACACTCATTTTATTCGTTTAAGAGCCTGTTCTTTAGGGCTTGAACTCTTAACTTCCAGTTTTTTCAAGTTTCTTCCAGTTTTTTCCAGTTCCTTCCAATTTCTTCCCGTTCTTTCAGTTTCTTCCAATTTCTTCCAGTTCCTTCCAGTTTCTTCAAACTATTCTCATTTTCTTCAAACTTTTTCTACCCCTCAACTAGGGGGTTATTTTTTTTTTATAAATACTCATTTTTTCTTCTAAATTCTAAAAAAATCACACTCATCAATCCATACTCATCTCTCTTACTCTCTAATCTCTATTCTCTCATTCTCTCAAATTTCAATATCTCAATCTATCATTTTAATTTCTCAATCTTAATATCTTATTATCTCTTTTATACATTTTTTTAAATATATTATATTTTAATATAAAAAATTTCGAAATTATTTGAAATTTTCGAAATTTAATATTTCTTTAATATCAAAAAATATATAATATATATTTTAAATATATTCTCTATTTTCTTTTTGAAATTTTCGAAATTTTTATATATAAAATTTCAAATTTTTTTTTAAAGTTTCGAAATTTAATATATTATTTTTTTATATCAATATCAATATATATATATATATATATATATATATATATATATATATATATATATATATTAAAATGTCGAGAGAGTCCGGTAGAAGGTCCGTGGATATGGGCGCCGTGAACCGAAGTTCGAGTAGAGGCAAAGCAAAAGTCACCTCTGACGGTTCGACCTCACGCGTTTCTCGAGGAAGACACTCCGTCTCTTCCTTTCCTACTATCCCCGATCACTTAATCGGGGACGCTATGACGGATGAAGAATTCGACCAGATTTATTCTGATAGAGGGGACGCAAATCTCCCCACTCTTGATAGTGTATTCGAAGATATTGATGAAGCAAATCTGGATAATCTGGACGGGGACGATGAGCCTACACCGCAGAGCAACGACGTCGACGTGGAGGCAGGTGAGCCCGCGACCTCTCGAGGTCCGGATAAAGGTAAAAAAAATATAAATCAGAGTTATTTGTTTATCATTTTGACAAAGAAACAAAAGATGGCGTAGTTTATGGAACTTGTAAACATTGTGGGACCGTCATAAAAATGGGAGTCTCCGGCGGTTATGGCGGTCCGGAAAAACACCTAAGGTCGAGGCATCCCGTGGAGTTTGCCAAATACGAGGCAAAAAAGAAGGAACGACAAGAAGTGCAAACCCAAATTTCTCGGTTTGCTAACAGAGGTAAGGGCGGCCTTTTTGCTTATAGCGACGAGCAAAATAAGCAAAAAATGACCGAAATGATTTGTGAAGAAAATTTGCCATACATGTTTTCTGAGAAACTTGGTTTTATTGATTATTGTCAACAGGCATTAAACCCTCAAGCACGAGGTTTTTCAAGAAAAACAATTAAACGAGAAATTATTCGTCAGTATAAAAATGGAAAAATAAATTTGGCAAATTTTTTTCTTAATTTTAATTCTCGTGTTGCTATTTGTTCTGATATTTGGAGTGAAACTTATCATAATTTGTCTTGTATGAGTGTTACTTGTCATTGGATAGATAGTGATTGGATTATGCATAAATGTGTTCTTGCATTTCGTGATTTCAATGAACAACATACTGCTGAAAATATTTTCCTATTGCTTCAGAGTATTCTGCGGGAATACAACTTATGTGACAAAGTGTTTTCATTTGGTTTTGATAATGCTACTAATAATACTGCAGCCATTCCTAGACTTAGAGAAATTTGCCCACCGTCTACGGCTATGGGTAGATTTCTGCATCAACGGTGTGCCTGTCATGTTTTAAATTTATGTGTTCAACAGGGACTAGAAGCTATGGGCGGAGTTTTGACGAATATTAAAAAAGGAATTAAAAGAATTTGGGGGGCTCGTCTTGTTTCAAAAAAATGGAAGATTTTCTGTAAGTCTAAAGGTAGAAAAGAAATAGTTTTTGCAAAAGATATCCACATTAGATGGAATAGTACATACAAATTGATTCATCAGATTCTAAAATATAAAGAGAAACTTGCTGAATTTTTTAGTAATGAACTTCGTATAATCATTGATCCTTTTGAATTTGTACTTGTTGAAAAATTGAATGCCGTATTAGAAGTTTTTAATAACGCAACTCTTACTTTTTCTCATGTTTACCAACCAACTACAAATACATTTTTAAAAGAGTGCGTTACAATCGCAACATGTTTTCGTGAAAGTAAGGCTGATCCAGATTTGTACCCATATGTCTCTCCTATGATACAAAAATGATGTTCTTATTATTTGTACATTTCTGATATTTATAAAATAGGTATTATTTGTGATCCACGCTTTAAAATTGAAAATTATAAAATTTTAATTGATTATTACTACAAGTGTTTTTAGATGAAAATAGTTATTACTACACTTATTTAGTAGAATGGAAAAAAGAAAGAGATAATGCTGTAACTTTTTTTGAGAATTTGTTTGAGGAATATCAAGGGTTATACGGCACTGTACAAGAAGAAACAGCACCACCTCCGCCCCCGAAATCAAAAAAAGGTTTTGCCGGAATAGTCGGTGGGCTTCTTGCAAAGAAAGGGAGGCGTGCTCATTCTTCGACGAGTTCAAGTGGTACAACAGTAAGCTCGCACAACAAACTTGCTATGTACCAGGGTGTGCCATGCGACTACGATGAAGACGAAGTGGATTATGACGTGCTCGGATGGTGGAAGCGGAACGAACACATGTTCCCATGTCTCGGCATGCTAGCAAGACAAGTGTTATCCGTTCCGGTATCAACCGTAGCAGTTGAACGAGAATTCAGTGCTGGCGGCAACATTCTAACCGACTTTCGAAGTTGTCTTAGCGCTGAATCTCTTGAAACACTTATTTGCAACCAAGATTGGCTCTTGGCAAGACGTCGAGCTCAAGAGTCAACGTACCAACTCGAATCGGAGCATTGCATGAATGCAACAACAAATGGAAGTCCGAGTTCTGAAGAATAAGTTATAGTTTTTTTTGTTAATGTAAATATGTAATTAGTTTTTTTTAGCTGAGCGATATATAAGCTCCTTCGAGGTTTCTTTACGGTTCTTTACCTCGTCGTTTTTTTTGAACCGTCAGGATATTAAATGTGGTTGTTCTTCAGTTAGTGTATTATTCATTTAAAATATTTAAATAACAACTACATTTTTAGATAACAACTACATTCCGGTACTTCATTCTTTCCTTAAACAATTGCAAATTTAAAATTTTATACTTAAAAATTTTAAAAAAAGCAAAAAAAAAAATATAGAGGGGGGGTGAAACCGGCCGGTCCGGTACCGGAACCGCCGGTCCGGGAACCGGAACCGGTACCGGCCGGCACGGTGACGGTTCCGGTGACATGGGGTGGCGGTACCGGAACCGGAACCGTACCGTGTCTTCCTCTACCCTCAACCAATTACTCTAAAAACGATATATTTTAATGTGATTATTATTATTATTATTATTACAACTGTTATGTTTATAACTATAGTTTATAAATTATTTTTTTCATCTCACTATTTTTACGATTCACACTCATTATTTTTTTCTTCAACTTTTGAATATGAATAAGACAATTTTTTGTATATTAGTCTACATGATAAAACAGGAAAACATCAATATGTTAAATTCTATTTAAAAAATTATGGATAAAATAGTCACATTGAATGTTTTATTAATCTAAAGACCTCTCACCTTTCCCCTTATTACTTAAAATTTGTTCATTTTTCTAATTTTTATAAAAAAAATTGTAAGTCAAAATAGTTTAGAGAAAAAGACTAAAACAGGAGTAAAACATAAAAAATGTATAAAAAAAGTTCTATGTATTTATTTCAAAAATATGACTTCAATGAAAATAAAATGTCAATCATGAAAGAAAAAATAAGTTTGATTATATTATGTGACATGTCTGATATTTAAAACAAAATCCTTTTATATATAAAGTATAATTACAAATATATTATTTATAATAAATACTGCATAAATAAATTGAGGTGCAATATAACGACAAAGACTTTTTAAAATTTAATATTTTTATATTTATGCTAACTTTGTATTATAATTATTTTTTTTGCAAAAGTAGTTTTTTTGTATTTTAAAAATAACAATACTTTTTTTATATCTTAAAGGCATTCATTAAAATAACGTGATAATGATGATGATGATGATGATAATAATAATAATAATATGAATAATAACAATAATGTATATATATACGGAGTGTGTGTGTGTGTGTATATATATATATATAAAATAATTTATAACAACAATAATTTAAAATAAATATTTTTAAAGTTTTTTAGGTTTTCCAATTTTTTGAAGTTTTTCTTGCTCCTTCTAGTTTTTTGCAGTTCCTTCCAGTTTTCTTCCAGTTTTTTTCAGTTTCTTTTAGTTTTTTCTAATTTCTTCCAACATCCAGCTTTTTTTTTCCAGTCCTAAGGAACAGGTTATAAATATGGCACGTTAATTGACACACTTTATGCTATGTTACTCCATCTGTCCTAAAACTTTATTTCCACTTCCCCTTTGTCTCCGTTCTAAAACTACCTTCTCATTAGAAAAAAAAGATGACAAATGACATTAATACCCTCATGTATTTACACCAATTATCTTTTAACTCTATATTTTGAATGATTGCAAAAAAAATTCAAATTTTTTTTTCTTAAGGAGGGTAAAATTTGAAGTCAAAGCCAAAAATTAAAAATGGGGAAAAGTCAAACTTAGAAGAAAGAATTAGGACGGAGTGAGTATTTTTTGAGGATTATATATTCTCTTACATAGTAATGTTTGTTTATACTATTTTCAATCTATTGACGTTCAAAAAATCAATGTCTACGCCTATGTTGTGACTCGAACTTGGATGAACTTTCCCATGTATCCTCGGGGTTGAACTTCCTAGTTCCTATCACTCAAGTCATAGGAGAATTTCACTTTAGGCTCTGTTCTTGTTGTTTAGAAAAATTAATTTTCAATTTTTCTTAGTCTCTCTCAAATTCTTTCAGTTTTTTCAAATTCTTTTTAATTTAGTCTTTTCCCATTAATTCCAATTTTTTCTCATCAATTTATTAAGATAATAATGAAATTTGATTTCCTTCGAAAAAAATTCTACATAAATGAAATAGTATCGGTTGAATCATTTTGTGAGCGGCAGAGAAGTGAAAATAGGGCCATTTTGTAATTTTTTAAAATTGAGGCACTAAAGAAAAATCAATGTACCAATTATTAATTAACACGTGTCTTCCATATATATATATTTCATAAAACTATTTTATTAATTATGATATTAAACTCAAAAGTACGTACGTGCATGCCAAAAACATGTGTTTTATTATGGATTGTACAAATTACTTACCCTCCATTTTTTATCTTTCTTTTTTTTCTCGAAGAGCCACGTTTTGTTCCTTCTTATGGAGTGCGATTACGACTTTATGACTTAGTGTACTTCCATATCATTATCACCATTTATTGATAATTTCCTACGTACTCCCTTAACTTTTTTCCCAAATATAAATTACACTTCAATGGTTAGTTTTTTTTATAAATATATTTGTATAAATTAAATCATTTTTTTAATAATAAAGTAGCAATAAGTTAATTCAACTTTTGACACTTATCATGGGTGATCTAGAAACAGCTGTTCTATGTTGTATAAATATAAGGGCCTGTTAGACTGTTATTTGAGCCGATAATCTCTTTGGAAAGTAGGAGTAAGGTTTACATATGGACTCTCTAGAGACCCTATTTTGAATTTGGAGATTATATTTAACTGGATTATTGTTGTTACATTGATCATTTGTTACAATAAATTAATTAGGTCGCGTGTTATCAAATTTTATATTGTTTAAAAAAAGTGAAATTTATTTATCTAGCCAGGATTTGAGTCATGATAAACTTTTAGTTGAAACTTAAAATCACCAAAGAGGATAAATAAGCCAAGTGACGTACCAAAGAGGAGCCGAGCGGCCGTACGTACAATAGAGTACGAAAAAGCACAGCTAATAAATAAAAAAAATAAATTAAAGAAAGCACACAAAATAATGTATATATATGAGCTGTGGATGTCTCAATACTCCCCCTTTTTCCCCATTTTCACTCTCACTTAATTGCATGCAATGCCTTTTTAAACTCTCATGTCTCACTGGACGTAACTCAGTTGGCAAAGGCAGACAATGTCAAGGGAGTAGATCCAAGAGCGATTCCTGGCAGTCACGATGAGGGGCAACTATCCTCAGCATAGTATCTCTGCAGGTATCGGTGGCAGACTCCACACTCCATCACCAATCTGCGAATATTGAACTAGGTACAAAGCACGCGATTAAAATTAGTAAATTAATAATATCAGTGGGGTAAATTAACGAATAAGGATGTACAACATGGTCCAATTTGCAAATTTTGAAAATTAGTGTGATGCATGTTGAGTAATCTTATGTGACATTAGAAGTCCACGTGACACTCATTTAAACGAGAGACATCCATATGGGGCAGATTTAATTTACCTATATGGCTATATTGTGTGTTTTTATTTAAATTAAAGATTGGAGGTAAAAACTTAATTAACTAACTTGAGGAGTAATAAGTGATGAGTAAATGAGAATATCTCCATAGTATTTTAGTAAATTTTTGAAAAGTTGAAATTAATAAGGATTACAGTGAAAATTAAAGTTATTTTTGAAAGACAAAGTAAAGTTAGAATTATTTTGAATATTTTTTTAATGGAAGATGGCAATGGCCCTACCAAAATCCATTCAGGCATTCATCCATTAAACCAGTGCCTATATCCAATGAATTGATGTGTACGGAGTAATATATTTGAAGAATTTTTTTGATTAGTCATGTGTTTTTTTTAATTATTTTCTTGAAAACTAAAAGATTGATGAATTAAAGAATGTCTTGTCTAAATTAACGTACAGTACGGTACTGAATATTATCTCATGTTATGCAATTCCAATCTATAGTTTAATTAGTACCCCTAAAAGATCTTTAAATGATCTTGACTCTTTATTTTCATGTACTAGTGTTTCAACCCGTGCCGTGCACGGGTGGAACGAAATTTTTTATATTCTATAATTTTTTTTATTAAAGACAATATTCCTTTAGATTTTGACTTTTATGGTTTTTTTTGTTGTGAGAAAAATAGCTTTTAAAGAATCTAAATCTAATTTTCTTTGGTTACATAAGTAGTAGGAAATCATTTTATAGAAAAAATGATTATATTTCCTATAGATGAATGTCTATTTTCTTTGTAATTGCTTGAGTAATCTAATTCTACGAATAAAGCAAAAAACTACTTCCATCTCGTCCCCCTTCCTTAAACCTTAGAAAATAAAGCTCTATAATAGAGATTTGATACCTATTGTGTGTGAAAATAATATAATTATGTCGCCTCTAATTTTGTAAAATTTTTTATCTCGTTTTTAAATATGTATTTTTTATTATTTAACTTTACACGAATCATCATATCAAGTGAATTAAAACTAATTTTATTCAAACGTCGAAATAAAATTTGTGGATGAAGAGAGTATTTATTTTAAAAAAATCATACACTAATAAACATTTCCGTAAAATTGATTAAAATTTTGTACTTTAAATTCTAAAAATATTTTTTAAAACAAATTTTCAATAATAATTCAAGATAATAACATAATTTATAAATCTTTTGATGTAGTATGATTAAATATATGATTGATTTCACTATATTATTTTGGAAAATTATTTTAAATAATCTCATCTTTTCATCACTTTTTTTCAAAAATAATCTAACTTTTTACTGTCACCGAAAATAATCTCACATTTTTGCATGTGTGCGAGTTTTGGGCCACTGTTAAAAAACTAACGACCACTTAACATGATTTTTTTTAAATTACGTATTTTTGGAAAATAAATGAAAGGTGGGATTCTTTTAGATAAATTTATTTTTTAATTTTTTGACATGCAATTTTTTAAGGAAAAGAACTACTTAGGGTACCTCTTTTTTTATTTGTCTAAAAAATTTTACACTTTATCTATTTTCTACTCTATTTTCTTTTTGAAAAATATTTTCTACTCTATGATTGACTCATTATTTATCCATTTTCATATGATTGACTCATTATTTGTCTATTTTCAATTATTTCATTGATAAAATAATATACTCTTGTCACCACTTGTTTTTTTGTAGAACTTTTGATGTAGTTTTTAAATATATAAATTTTATTTTTTAATTTTACACCTACAATGAAATAAATTGAATTGAAAATAAAGTTGGTCAAACTTTGAAAAAATGAACCGGGAAGAACATTATAGGAAGGATGAAGTATAAAAATATACCAATCAAAGATGAAGTAAATTTGGAAGAAATTCTCTAAATTTAACTCACCTTATTACCCACATAGCATGTCAATTATATTGTCACATGTCAAATTCTTGTATTGCCAAATGTCAACTTCTCATAGTGTAAACTCTCAAAGTTTATATTAAAAGATTTTAATATTCTCATTCTTCTCTTTTAAATATACTACAAGTAATTTTTGTAAATAGATATAAACCATAAACTTTTCATGGTTATTAGGAGTAATTCAATTCTATATCAAGATTAAAAAGAATTTACACTTTATTGGATGTGTTTTCTTAGTTAACACATGCAAAACTTTTAACATAAATATTTCCAGTATAAAATCGTTTATTTCCTAATGATTCACATCATTATTTAGTTGATAATTAATTACTCAAGGTGTATTGTATAACACTGTTCCATCTTATAGTTTTCGTAAAATTTTGACTTTTGAATCAAATATGACGAATTTTAATTGTTAATTACATTAAATTTATACTCTTTATTGCATATTAATACAAATAAATACTATGTAATTGTCTCAAAGTTTTTTGAAAAATATATACTCCGTATATACCACTTAAACTACTTTTGTTTCGAATATGCAATACAAAGTTCAATTCAATATAATTGATGATTAAATTTTGACCAATGGAGGTAGTAATATTATTTTAGTTTAAGATTAAAAACAAAAATGTCCTTTCGTATGGTAACTTTTGGATTTCACCTCTACTTACTTTAATTGTATTATTCATTTCCATATGATCAAACCAACCGCATTATTTGAAAAGGTAGTTTGGTCCATATAAACAAGTGGTTGAAAATGGTTTGCATTATTTTGGTTGGCCAAAAGAGTGAGGAAAAATACACTAAGATCCCGTTTGGTACATGGAATTCAAATTATGGAATTGAAATTGGAAACTTCAATTCTAATCCTGGTGTTTGGTAGCACAAAAATTATGTGAACTTGGAATTGATAGTGCAAAAAATGAATTAAAATTGACAAAATTTAATTATATGGAATTGAACCCCATGAAATTTCAATTCCAATTCAATTCCAATTCTACCAATTTCTTATACCAAACGGACTCTAATAAGAATTTTTTACCGTTTCAAAAAATGAGTAGCAGTTTGGCTCATACATACATGTAATAAAAAATTTGTTTGCATTACTATGTTGATAATGTTGCAAGTTGCTCACTTGTTCTTGCACTAACTAGGAAGTTAGCAAATTTCATAGTGGTTGCCAAAAAAGTACAACTTTCAGCTAGTTTGATCATAACATCAGAGGTTATAGTTTGTATTTCAAAAATTTATATATCTAATAATACCGTTATGCTTTAATATATCCAAAATTAATCTATTCTTTGTATAAACTTCTTTTGTGCGCTGGATATAGGGCGATCTCTCTAAATACAAGATTAGAATAAATTATGATTTATTCGCCTCATCATTATCATTTCAGGCCAGGGTGTGGGGGCGTCTACCTTTTTCAAAATGAATCTACACTCTTGAAATTTTAAATAAAATAATAACGCTAATAAAAAATGGTGTTTCAATATGAAAGCATGCCTTTCTATTCATGAAAAATTTTGTATTTCATATTATTTCTTTCTCATTTACACATCACTCTTAACTATTTAATTCTACTTTTTTTTAATATTCATATAGATTCTGTTGTAGAATCTTTTAATGAGAAAAAGTAAAACGTGTTGACGAACTTTTATTTTTTAAATATTAATAACTCCATTGTAATATATATCGTATCTGTTTAATCATTTTCAATCTATTAAAACATAGAGTATAAAATTACTTTTTTTCATTAGAATTCTAACATATACCGTTGGATCGCAAGATCTTAATTTAGAAATGTTTTTTTTATTACTACGGAATAAATATCAAATGAGACTATAGAAGCTAAGTCAACATGTCAAATAAATAAACTTTAAGGAATGACATGTGATGGCATTTAGACAAGAATATATTTTAAAAATGACTTTACATTTGCCTTTTAATTAAATGTGGTATATATGCATATAGATCATATCCAACCAACCAGTCCTCACAACTACTAAATCTTTGTAGCCCCTGCCCAAGCATTGTGATTTGTGAGGTTAAAAATGGAATTCTCAATGTAATTAGTTCTTGATGACGAATAATATTTAACTCGAAGAATATTTTTTTTCAAACAAAAAAACTGAAAGATATGCTTAAAATCTTAACACATTTTGTGAGACATCTTAACTCGGTTATGAAATTTATGTGTACCTTTTTCAATTCATCTTATTATAGTTAATTCATCTTTTATATGGAGCAACATTTTTTAGCCCAACTATTTATATTCAATTTTGTTATTTCAAATATGTTCTAACATTATACGGCGTATAACTCTATCGATCTATCTCACAAAATTCTTTCTCTTAATTTCATTATGCATTTCATAAAATACTTTTACTCCACTTAAATATCTAAAATGCACTGCATTACGTAGTTTAATGGATGCAAAAGTAATTTTGAAGGCATTTAAACACTTTAGGTGGATAGAGTTGTTTTATAGATGCACAAAGAATTAGAGCGGAAGATAGAGTTTTGTAAAACGGGAGAAGTATTAAATTATCCATATCTTTCATACCAACAAGACATTTAAGTTTACATATTTTTTATGTATCGATCACTTCATGTTTTTCACAAAAATATTAATCTCCTCACGCATGAATTTGTTGCAAATATTATAATGTAGTTGGGAAAAAAATTGTTCAAATAAAGGTTGAGAAACAGAGAGAAATAATATGTGGAGAAAATTCATCCGAATGAATTAAAGTGTAGGTACCCTAAAAAACATGTAGATAGGTTTTAAATATAGGACACAATAATATTTTCTATTCATTTTTTTTATTTAGTCATATACTACTGTTACATGTTCATGGCAACAAGTGCCTCCGTAGCATAGTGGTAGTGCGTTCGCTTCGTAAGCGAAAGGTCGCGAGTTCGATCCTCGCTGGGGGCTTTATTCTTGAAATTTTCACATTTTTTTTACCACGAATCTTAAGTGCATTGGGCCATTATTTAATTGGGCTTACCGTTGAGGGAAAAATAGAAGTATCAACCCATAACTGGTGGTTACGGCCAAGTTTAATCACGAAGACATATATACTCGTATTAAATATCCTAAGGGTCCGTTTGGTATAAGAAATTGGTGGAATTGGAATTGAATTGGAATTGTAATTTCATGGGATTCAATTCCATAAAATTGAATTCTGTCAATTTCAATTCATCTTTTGCACTATCAATTCCAAATCTATATAATATTTGTGCTACCAAACATTAGAATTGGAATTGAAGTCCCCAATTCTAATTCCATAGTTTGAACTCCATGTACCAAACGGGGCCTAAATGAGCATTATTTTTCAATTAACATGGACTAAATTGAGCATGATCTTTCAATTAACGTGAATCATTTCGATAATAGACTAATCTTAGATATTAAGTATTGCTTTACTTTGTAGTGTCTGCTTGAAAACCAAAAATCATCTGTAATTTGAGTGCACTGTCACTAGACAGATTTGGAGAAATATATTTGTGCTTGGATGGGTGTTGAAGCTCAACTGACCACTTTGGACAGAGCCCTCCGCTGGTTACGCACATACATGAAGTGAGACGCTGCAAAGAAGAAGATGCGGAAGCTTGCCTTTGCCTGCGCCACTTTCATGGTTTGGAAAGTTCGGAAGGAGGTCTCTTTTGATCATAAGTCATTTGATATTATGTCCATTTTATGTAAAATCAAAGTTATGGTTTACACTATCCTTGGGCGCCTTTGGCCCTATGCATGTATTGATTTTTAGTTTGGCCTGCGTGCCTCTGTACTCCTTGGTTGGTTTGGCCTGCGTGCCCTATGATCTTGTTTTATCTGTTTGACTTTAGGGTGCCTACGGCCTTCCCTTGCTCACAAGTATGCCATTGTATTTATTCATTGTTTCTTATTTAATATTATTTACCGATTACCGCAAAAAACAAAATGGTAATAACCCGGCGTAGGAATGCTGATTTGACACTCGTGTGGGCTTGTTTCTCTTCATAATAATTTGTTTTTTCCAAAAAATTTTAAGGCAACTATTTTTATATTTTGAGAATAAAATAAAAATAAAACCTTTTATTTAAATTGACATATTTGTGTCGTTAATGCCGAGTAACAGTACAACATTAAAAAAACTATCTAAACTAGAAGTAAAATATTGAAAAATTAAAGTACGTAAGTAAGACTCATGAGTCATGTATCTATCTTATAAATATAAGTTTGCAGTATGATAATGTGAAAGCATATATTTGTGTTGTATGCCACAATGTTTTTTAGATTATATGTTGACATTATTGACATTGTAACTATCATTTTATGAATAAAAATATAAGACTCTTATTTTAATTTGGTACTCACTATGTATTTTACTTCTACTTTAGTATTTTTCTTATAATATTAATTAAAATTAAATTCAACACTCATTAAAAAACATTAAAAACTGATTGATTGCAACCAAGTGTATTTTTTTATTTTTTTATTTTTTTATTTTGAAAATTTAGTTTTATAAAAAAGAAAAAAATACTCTCCAAAGATAGCCAAATCCAAACATGTACTAAAATAGGAAATCAAAGTTAAAAAAAAAAACTCCTATCAACAGGATTGATTTTTGGTATTTAGCGTTTGGATTGTATCAATATGAATTTTTTAATTTTGGATTTCCTATTCTATTCACACATTTCGGTTTGGGGTCCGAAACATCTCCTCTTTATTATACTGATTTCGTATTAAATTAAGTTGTTTGTTTACTATTTACATGATCTAACTTTATTTACTTTTTTTCTCTATTTTTGTAACTCATTGATAAAATAATATAAAATTTCAAAGAGCTTTTTAATATAATTTTTTAAATTTTTTAAAATTTTGGTCTAATTCTCACGTAAATTGCATTGATTTCAGGTAAATATTGTAAAATGAAATAGACAAAATTAAATTGGGACGGAGAGATTTTTTTAAATAAAACTATATTTTACAAAAATAATAAAAAAGACACTTGTTTGCGATAGATTTGTTGTAATGTTTTAAATATTTTTATAGCATGTTCGTTTTAATTTTAATTAATGTTATATTGTTATTTGACATTAAATACACAAAAATGTCATCTAAAATAAAAGGTTTTATTTTTAATTTATTCAAGGAATTTAAAAATTTCCGCCTTAAAATTTTTAAGGAAAAAGAAATTATAATGAAGAGAAAAGTTAGTTGTGTGCCACCTAATAAGAGAAAAGGTGGCATGAATCCCAATCAACATTCCTTTTCCAATTATCACCATTCCTTAAGTTATGTTTTTTTACAAATGAGAATAAGGTAACTTTTTGTTATAAATGCCACAAATGCCAAAGTTCGCATACCTCTCATGTATTTTTAAACAGAATACAATAGACATATTTTTTTAGGTTTAACATCCTAACAAGAAGTTGGTGTGGTGTAGTGGTTATCACGTCAGTCTTACACACTGAAGGTCCCCAGTTCGATCCTGGGCATCAACATTTTTTCTGTCAATTTTTTTTTGGGCTTAACTTCTGCCTGAGTTCTGCGCTACTGAGATTTTGTCTTTCTCAGCATCTCTTCCCATTTACCATTTCATGGCTGCTCTGGTTCCAAGATCAACAACCAGGGCGGCGTCAATCATAAAGACCCATTTTTTACACCCAACCCCAAGATTTGTCCCCGGCAGCGCGCCATCTCACCCCTTCTCCACCGTCCGCCGCCAGCATCCCCGCCGGACTCCTCCAGCCGCCAAGAAAGTTCCTTTCACAGTTTCTGCTCACGGGAAGTCTCGGGTCGACCCGTATCACTGGATGCGCAGAACGGACGACCCGGATTTCCTGGGCTATCTCCAGCAGGAGAACGCATATGCGGAGGCTTTCATGGCGGACACTCAAGAGTTGCAGAAGTGTCTTTACACTGAAATGGTTTCTAGAATTCCCTCCAGAATTTCCACGCCTCCTGAACGATGGGGTCCCTGGTTTGTTCTTCACCTTCATCATCATCATCATCATCATCATCTATATGAATAGAATGTATCAGAACATTTTAAGCTCAAAAGAGCATTTTTATGTTTCGAGGTTGGTATGCCCGAATATGTTAATCCTTTTTTAAAGAGTTAGTGGGTTCATTTAGTTTAATCATTGGGTTGTAATGATGAATTTATGGCATTTGAGTGTGATTTTAATTAGTTTATTTTTTTTAAATTATTGATCTTTAATCTTTATCGATATAAATAGGCTATACTATCAGTACATTCCGGAGGGGAAGGAGTTTCCAGTGTTGTGTAGGGAGTTTGCTGATGAGAGTAAAGGCTGGATGAGTACAATAACCAATCAAATAAGATGTGCATTCAAGAAAGAGAATGTAATGCTTGACTGGAATGAATTAGCCGAAACCTATGGTATATCGATTCTATACTCTTTTTAGATTTCTCAACCGCTGTTTTTCTTAACTCTATATGTACACCTTGCAGGATATGTTCATGTAGGCACGTGTCGCGTCTCGCCAGACCACAATTTCATAGCATACACAGTTGATCGTGACGGTGGTGAGGAGTTCATGCTTCAAGTTAAAGATCTTAAGCGCTGCTGTGTTCTTCCAAATGTGAACGTCAATGGAGTTGTTAGCTTGGAATGGGCTGCAAATGGCCATTCTTTGTTATATACATCGATTGACCAACAACAACGGCCTTACAGGCAAAGTTCTTTTCTATCTTTGTCTCGTAGGCTATGTTTGGTGAATGGCTGATCAGCCATATTTTGGCTGGGTTCAAGTAATGACAGCTAAATACATTTGTTTTCGGGAAAATGGATTTTTTTAATAAGCTTGTTTAGCTCAAAATCCTGAAAGTTGGCTTGAAAGAATCATTTTTACATAAGTAACAATGAGCAACTAAATATCCAGGCATCTTTCAGAGGCCAGTGCTTGTACTCGCTTTGTTAGAACAACTAACTATCAACTAACGGTCAATTACCAAACTAAGCATATATCTTGCTATGTTATGAACTATCAGCATTATTGTAATTTTCCAGGCTACAGTGTGTGCAACTTGGATCAGGTGGGATAGATCATGTGGAACTGTTCACAGAACATGATCCCAATTTCCGTGTAGATATTGCAAGTACAAAAGATGGGAAGTTTATAACTGTAAACTCTAATTCAAGGACTTCATCTGAGGTAAGAAATTTTTTCCCCATTATCATCTTTGAGTCAACTCTCTACTCCTCGTGGTAGTAGAGTTCTAGAGTCAAGAAAATTTAGGCTTTGTTTGGTTAAGTTTCGTTATGTCGATGCAGAATAATTTGTTTGTCTTGATGCAGGTATATATCATAAATGCAACCAATCCATGCGGTGGACTTAAAAAGTTCTGTAATCGCGTCTCTGGTGTACAATACTTCTTGGAGCATCATCGTGGAGTTTTTTATGTCCTTACAAATGCTCCAATAAATAACGGTATGGACTTGCCAGAAAGTGCAAATTATCACTTGGCTAGATGCCGGGTAGAAAATTTGCAGTCTACCTATTTGAAAGTAATTTTCTGTTCCTTAAGTTCAATGCATGGTGTTTATATTGTATAGAACTCCGTAATATTATCCTTTTTTTTCACTAGACACTGTTTCTTTTGTTGTAGAACATCATTGTACCAAGTGGAGATATTTTCTTGAAAGATATGGACATGTTTAATGAACACCTCGTGCTGTATGTCAACAAGGCGGGTTCATCATCAATATGTTCCCTTCCCATGCTGACTATTGTCAATTGTGAGGTACATCCCTAGCTATTGTAGGTTAATGCTATATTTGGTAGTGAAAGAAAAAAATGCCAAGGAAATTAATTTTTTTAATGGCTGGTTTTACATTGGAAAATATATAGGAAGCTCATCAAATTTAATTCAAGTTCTTAAAATTTTACATTTTTTGTCCACATTTTGTTTTTTTTCCTTACAACAACAACCTAGTATTATCACAACTCTGTTGGGTTATGGGGGTCAAGATGTACGTAGTCTTGCCCCAAAAGCCCAAAGACTTCCATTCCTTAAAAATACTTCACATTTCATAAAGATCCCATTTTTGCATTTCTGAGCAGACCTTACTTTTTGTGGTATTTTACTGGGTCTGTTGCTGTTATTGTAACTTCTTAGGAAGTAAGAAGCAAGAGGAGTTTAATGTGCCATTGTGATTTAGTCCATTATGTGCCCGAAACTAAAACATTGTCAAACTCTTTTACCTCTATTGGCGATGGACAATATCTATTAATTCTTATGAAGTATTTACTTCCTTTCAATGCCACTAAGTGGCTCATATTAGTGCCTTGCAGAAACAAAAGGAGATTGAGGATCTGAGTCCATGGTTCTTTCCGCTTCCCTCAGACATGTGCTCACTAGCTCCCGGTTCAAACCATGATTTTATGAGCTCAGTATACCGTGTTGTCATTTCTTCCCCAGTGGTACTTTTGTCGACAACTTTGCAATAATGTTCGTGTCTGATATTTTTGATGCCATTTTGTCCTTTGAATCTTTTTCTTTCAGTTGTACATATGGTAGGATTCATATACAAGAGTAAGAAATGAGAATACATCACCTAAAAATGAATAAGGACACAAATCAAATGCTCCCGTATGTACCCTATTATCTCTAGGATATTTTAGACAATTTATCCCGATTTTTATTGAATATGAGAACTGGGCAACTAATCTTGGACTAGCGAAAACAAGAAAGTAGACAACTAAATCCAGTCAAAGGGAGTAACTTCCCTTTTTTTTTGAGTTGCAGATGCCCGACATTATTGTGGACTATGATATGTCAAAGAAATCAACCAACATTGTGATGCAAGAAGAATTGGCAAACATCTCAAGTAGGCATAAGTACGAGCATCAAGAAACTGAAGGACAAGTGTGGGAAGATTTTACAAAAGTGTATGCTTGTGAGAATAAAGAAGTTGTCTCCTATGATGGGGTGAGGATTCCTTTGACTATACTATACTCTAGGAAAGCGCATCAAAAGGGTCAATCTCCGGGTCTTCTGCATGGGTATGGAGCTTATGGAGAAGCTCTGGATAAAAGCTGGTGTGGCAACCGTCTCTCCCTACTCGATCGTGGTTGGGTTATTGCATTTGCTGATGTTAGGTAAATATGTTACCCCCCCCACAACCGTCCCAATATTTTCGCCCTTTTTTCACATTTTTCTTTGTCTGTCCTATTTTTGTCCCACAACATATTTGGTCATATTTGTGTGGTTCACATATATTCTTACTTTATCAGAGGTGGTGATGGTCCGGATCCCTCATGGCACAAATGTGGTAGTGGATTACATAAGCTAAACTCCATTTATGACTTTGTATCCTGCGGACAGTACCTTATTAATGAGGGGTATGCCCATAAAAATAAGCTTGGGGCTTGTGGAGTTAGCGCTGGAGGTCTTCTTGTTGGGGCAGCCATCAACTTACATCCCAGACTCTTTCGGGCAGCAATTTTAAAGGTTTGCACAATGCTTTTAATTTTACCTATATAAAACCTAACGGTCTTTTTTGTAGAGTTGCTGAGGTACAACGGAATAAATAATGTAATTAGGAGGGATAAATTGAACTAAGGAGTAAATAAAAGAAAGCAAGTGGCGATTTTTGGCAGAAGAAAGAAAACAAATTGAAAATTCCTTCTTGAAAAATCCAACACGAACTGGATTAGGGAAAAAATCAAAGCAAAAGTTTTGCTTTTGATTACATTCATACTTCAGACCATATAAAACCGCATTGATCTGCAGGTTCCTTTCTTGGATATATGCAATACATTGTTGGATCCTACATTGCCTCTCACAATCTCTGACTATGAAGAATTTGGGAATTCTCAGATCGCGTCTTTCTATGACTACATCCTCAAATATTCTCCATATGACAATGTTTCTCATGGACCATGCTTTCCTGCTATGCTCGTTACAGCCTCGTACAACGACTCCCGGTATAACTAACCCTCTCTTCATCATCTCTCTCCTTTGACCTTCATGTTCTTTTTTATAAAATGGAGGGAGTACTTGTTCATTGTGAATGGAGCTAAAAGAGTCATTTTTATGTTATTTTAGTTTTGGGTAAATAGTGGACTAAGTCCTGGTATTATATTGTGGCACTTGAAACCAGAGTAAAAAAAAACCATTGTGTTGCTAATGATAACAGTGATAATAATGATAATGTGGCCAGGGTTGGTGTATGGGAAGCAGCCAAGTGGGTTGCCAAGGTTCGAGACGAAGCGTGCTCGATGTGTTCTCCTTCTGTTGTCCTGCGAGCAGAGATGAGCGGAGGGCATTTGCGTGAGGGAGGGCGTTTTGGTCATTGTGAAGAAGCAGCTTATGAATATGCCTTTCTCATGAAGGTTTTCACTGAACCTCCTCCAAAGTAAAGTGATCAAACATTTTGGATGTCTAATTGTATTGGTATAGTTTGTTAATAGTAACTCTTTTTTTCTTCTACATTTTTTTTTCATTTCTTCTATAACTAAACAACAAGAATTATTTTTCATATTGTATTTTTTCTATTATCAAATTCCTTGCACATTGTAAAGGTTAGAGAAAATGATAAGACAAATAATGACGGCTTTTGGAGAGAATTTTGGAGAATTTAACAAAACTAAAATTAAAAGACAAAAGAAATCAATGTGTGGTGTGTTTGGTAGGAGAGAAAATAATTTTTTGAAAAATTTTGATTCTGTTTTCTCTTGTTTGATTATATAAGTAGCAGGAAAATATTTTCTAATGTCTTCTATCAAGAAAATAATAAGTTACGTTTCCTTTCGAAAGATAATTTTAATTTTTAACTTACTCTTTGCACTTGCCCCCAACCCCTACCACGCGCCACCTCTATCTCAAGCCCCCTCCTACCCTACCCCACTTTCCTTCCTCCCCCACTACCCTCGTCCACACCCATCCAAACCCACCTCAGCCCTGTCCCCTACCCCCAATCCACTATCCTCCACCACTCGCCAACTTGTGTCATCTGCCCTTATTTTTTCTACCTTCTACTCCACGCCAATATCTCTATCCTATGTTGCATGCCCTCATTCTACTAAAATATTTTAAAATTATTTTTAAAACATATTTTTAAATATTAATTTTGAAATCTTAAGAATTTAAATTGTTTTTTTAGAAAAATAATTTCCTTTCTACTCGTACCAAACAATGGAACTTGTGAGGGGAAAATAATATCATGGGAAGTCATTTTCCTTGTAAAATATTCTTCTCGAAAAATAGTACTCCCTCCGTCCCAATTTAAATCGCATGTTTTGATTTTTGGGCATATTTAAGGAAAATAAAAAGTAGAGTTGATTTTTTGAAATTGTCATTATTTTTTAGAAGGGGTGATGATAAATGAGAAGATAAGGTGAAAAAGAATGACTTATTTTAGGGGTAGTTTAGGTATTTTATTTTTAAAAGTTTACGAAAACAACTAACACACAACTTATTTTGGAATAGAGAAAAAAAGACAAACATGCAATTTAAAATGGGACGGAGGGAGTACTACTTCTTCAATCAAACACCCTTAAGAAAAAAGAAAATGATATGAAAATTTTTTTCCGTGTTTGTTTAGAGAGAAAAATAGAGAAGTATAGACAAAAAAATGAGAACAAAATATTTGAGTATATTAAAAATGTAATACCAAATTCTTTCATTTTGATAAAAAATGAGAAAAAATTCACTTTTTTTCTCCCAAATTACTTGAACTAAAAATAATGTTAGTTTGATAATTAAACATTAAAAATGGAAAAGAACCGCACCCTCTAGTTAGTTAATTACCGAAAGACCCATTAAAGACCCAAGTATATAGCTCTTCGCGTTTTAGGGTTTCCACAGATTTGGCCCAGCTGCTACATTCATCGGAGGCTCCACGTTTCTCCACAGCGACCGCCGCCGGAAAGCAGCCATGGTCAGCTTCCCCGTATTCTTCACTCCGTTATATGTTCTTATGCATCTGCTCAGATAAGAATGGCCTAACCTGTGTGTTATCTTTCAGATCATTTCGGAGAAGAACCGCAAGGAGATCTGCAAGTACCTCTTCCAAGGTCAGTCTGTAATGCCCATCGATTTATGATATGTATGAGTATACCAGATTTGATTTCCATATGATTGTTAAAATTTGTTGTTTTGACGGTGAAGAGGGAGTGTGCTATGCGAAAAAGGATTACAATTTGCCGAAGCACCCATTGATCGATGTCCCGAACCTCCAGGTGATTAAGCTCATGCAGAGCTTCAAGTCGAAGGAGTACGTGAGGGAGACATTTGCTTGGATGCACTATTACTGGTATCTGACCAACGATGGAATTGAATTTCTGAGGACTTACCTCAATCTACCCTCTGAGATTGTTCCGGCCACCCTTAAGAAATCGGCCAAGCCCATGGGAAGGCCCATGGGCCCCGGAGATCGCCCTAGGTAAATATTGTTCTTATTTAAGGAATTTTAAGCAAGTGTTTATGAGGTTTAGTTGTTTACTTCACTGTGGTGTGGTGCATGATTATTGAATTTAGCTGAAATTTTATTTATTGTATGTGCAGTGGACCTCCCGGGGACGGTGAGAGGAGATTTGGGGGTGACAGGGATGGGTATCGGGGTGCCCCTAGAGGAGGCCGTCCTGGCGAGTTAGGTGGAGAGAAGGGTGAAGGAGCTCCTGCTAATTTCCAGCCGTCTTTCAGGGTAAGTTTTCCTCCCTCAGCTAGTTTTTGTTATCCGTTTTACTTGATGTTTTTGTTGAGGTTATTAATAAGGTTAATGCTTTTTCTTTCACTTAACCTATTTTTCAAAATGGTTCAATAAAGGTACATTAAAGTTGATGTTCTTACAATTGTGATATTTCTATTATGTGCTTTAAGGTCACATGTTTGATAAAACCAGGAAGGGTAAATTTTCATGGGAAATTGATTAGTTACACTTGGTAATATTTATACAAAAGATCTTCAATGTAAAATTTAACATTATATGTTTCCTACCATATGACCTTATGACACCTAATAGAAAAACTGTTACGATCATTGTTACTGCCATATGAATATATGATATATTTACACGCTTTTCAACCAATAGTCATCCTTATTTCCAGAAACGTGATGATCAATGTTGATTGCTTTTTTTGTTTGATTGATCTCTTTTAAAGCTATGTATCCTTTGTAACAAGAAGATAAGTTTTAGAAGCTGAATGATAAGTTAGTTCTCAATCAAGGACTTATGAAACATGAAAACTACTAGTATTACTATGTCTTAGTTTGTCGTGTCTATGCTTGAAACTGTTTATATAAGACTGAGTCGATTTCTATTTTTGTTCATTTTTTAATAATAAATTTTTATTTGTGTGTTTTAGTCTTTTTAATGGAAGCGTGTTTAAGTTGGCAGGCCTAGTGTGACAGTTCTACTCCTTGGCTTACTTTCTTGAGCTTTCCATTCAAGCCCTGTTTAGATTTATTTGGTAGTCGAAATTGGCCTGCTTTGAAATGTATGAAACTTGGATTTAGAATACAATTCAACAGGAGTTGAATTCCAACCACAAAATTTCGGCACCAAACCCAATTCACCTGAGTTTCTTTATTTCTAGCAACCAAAATAGACCTAGCTACCATAGCTTCAATGCTTCAAATTTTTAAAATCAAAACAACATTTGCTTGAGCTATCAAGTTATACAGAAAGCCGTCTTGGGGCATGTTCTTTTCAATGTATTTTCAGCTTAGCTTAAACACTTTTTTAGAATTACAACAAACTTTGTGCTTGATAACGTAGTTTCAGCCTAGCTTAACACTTAGAATTACAACGTAAATCTCCATTTGATATGAACATGTGCTTGATACTAAGAGAAGTATGGGTTTTTAACTTGCAGGGTGGTAGTGGAAGGCCTGGCTTTGGTCGTGGTGCGGGTGCACCTCCAAGTTCCAGCTTCTCCTAAATCTTCACTTCACTTCACTTTTTGTTTTGAATATCAGAGATGTGAAACTTTTGTTTTTTGGTAAGGGGAAATGTCAAGTATCGTTTGCTTAAGTTTATCTATTTGAACGGCGCGTATTTTCACAATTTTGTATGATTTGTCAAAACGACTGTCCTGTACTGGTTTTGTTGGTTGGTATCCTCATATTATTATGTTTGCTTCCAATGTCCAAATTGCTTGTATAATTCTAGAACAAGAAGAAAATACAGGTCTGGAACAACAAACATGCCCCAAACATGATCTAATTCAAATTTAAAAGATGAAGAATGAGATGAAGGTCTATAATCTGAGCATCAGATTCAGAAGTCAACAATCCCAGCTTGGCTCCAGTCCCTCCTAAGACCATATGTCATGGGGCTTTACCACCGGCGTCACTGTGCCTGCCACACCCGTCATGGTGACAGTCTGCTTGACGGATGCGTGACCCATGGGGATGGATGACGGTTGCTTGGCTCGATTGCTGCGCCGGACGTTGCAAGTGGTTGAAAGTCTGGCCATTTGGCTCTTTAATTAAAAAAAGCCTTTTTCCTTCTCTCCTATAAGTTACTCAAGTTTCTTTTTCAACTCGTGCATCCATTATCTTTTGATCTTCATCTTCTTCTCTTTCAATTGCTTTTTTTTATTTTTATCATCGATCCCAACCATCTAAACTACCCATATCTTAATCTTTTTTTAATTGTTATCGGTAGATTCAAATTCCTACCCCACCCACCCAACCCACACTCGGTTATGGGAACAATTATTTTCTAGAAAACCAATAAGAATCATCTCTTCAATCCCAACTCGTCACTAATTTTGAGCCAAATCCCTCATCAACCCATGAAAAAACAAACAAAATTAGTTAAGCCCTCATCATCTATATATGGCTGTGGTCAAGTCCCTCAACAAGCCCATGAAAACACATTATCTAACTATGATTTTCCAACTCTTGTATCTTCATGTGGCTACAGGGCCTTTAAAAAGTGCCACTACAAGAGTGTTTGGGGTTGTGATTAAGAATTATTTTGAGCATTTGTTACACACACACACACATGCATATATATATCCCAATTTTTTGCTCATAATATTTTTTTTTGAATTATACCACAATTTTTTAATGTATTAAACCAAAAATAATTTCAATAAAACACATAAACTAAAATAGAAATTTATTTTGGGACAAAACGAATGATATGAAATTTTTATCAATGATTTTCTATGTACTGACCAATTAAGAACACAAAAAGTTATTTTAAAAAATAGAAAAATGTAATATTCTATGTGCATTATAAAAATTTCTAATGTGACATACAAAAAATGAAAATAAGTAATTTCTTTAGATTAAGAATAAGGGTACACCAAAAGTTGGTGTGCCCATTTATACCACTAATCTCCCAATTACACATTTCTTATTTAAAAGATGCTAAGAGTACAAAATCGTTAAGAAAAATATAGCGAAAAAAGTGATGACGCACAAAAGGGGTACACTTTTAGATTATTCCTAACATTGCTCTTCTTATCAACTCTTTACTCTTCTTCTCTTCATAAGGAATGTGTGGTGTGGAGAGTGATAGTGTACAAATGAGATATACTTTTGGTGTGTTTCTAACAGCTTTGATATTCTTATGAGAGGCGGGGATAAAATAAAAATTGAGGTTCTAGAGCCACTCAATTTGAGTAGTTTCGATACGAATCAATTGACAGGCGTATAATGTTTCATCTACAAATTTGACAGAGTAGTTCTTATTATCCTAACCTCGGGTAAATCTCCCTACCTAGTCCCAATTTGATTCATTCCTACACCCTGTCAATTGTACTCTGCAAGTATAATTGTTTGGGTGTCAAAAATCTATCAATTTTGCAAACATGGAGTAAAATAAAATGAAAATGCAGTTGAAGAAACAAGATAATGTGGCTGCTCTCATGGCAGCACAAACACCTCGAAATCATCTACGGGCTAATTTTTTTTTTGCGATTCTAGAAGCATCCAGGCCTCTCTCCTTAAACCCCTCTCTTCTTCACACCAATGCGTTTCGCACTTCTAAACACTCTCCGGTCTTCATCTCCATCATCTTCCGGTTAAACCCTACCCACTCATAAGCACAAACTCACAGACACAACGCCAGCAAGAAAACTCCCCAAATTCGAGCAGAATGGCCCCCGTGATAAGCCGGACTTTGGCTTCCGTTACGGCGCTGCCATCTCCGCCGTCGTTTGCCCAGAAGTCTCCGAGTGCCAATAGGGTGGCCTTGAGAGGCGCTTTCTTACCCAGAAATGGAAACAAGAACAAGGGAGCGTCTAGCTCCGGGCTGAAGTGGAAGATCGGGAGGAGAGATAGCGTAACGGTTGTGAGGTGTGAAGCATCGGCCGTGGCTGAAATGGAAGCTCCCGAGATTTCTGGGGAGACCCATGAGTACCAGGCTGAGGTGAGGCTTCAAAGTCTTCTCTTTTCTTTTTCTGTATATCAAGAATTTAAGATTGAAATTTGGGTTCATGTTCTTTTGTTGCTGTATATCATTTGGCCGTGCCATTTACTTGGAGATGTTGAGTTTCAGCATTGAAAGATTGAAACTTTATTGATTGCAGGTTAGCCGCTTGATGGACTTGATAGTTCACAGTCTTTACAGCCACAAAGAAGTCTTTCTTCGCGAACTTGTCAGGTTAACTATACACTTGTCCTTTGTTTTGCTGGTTTGCTGAATGCAAATACACATTACTTTTGATTTGTGAATGCTGAAGTTGTATTACCATTTTTCGTATGTTTAAAAAGGAAAATTTTTCTGTTCATGATACAATATGTATGAACTGCAGTAATGCAAGTGATGCACTTGACAAGCTAAGGTTTTTGAGTGTGACTGATCCTTCTCTACTTGGTGATGCTGCTGAGCTTGAGATTCGCATTAAACCCGACCCTGACAATGGGACCATCAGCATAATGTATGTGTTCTAGAATCATTTTTGATTTGCCAACTATTGGTTGCTTGGTTCGATGTATAAGTGTTTCATTCCATTTCTTCTTGTAGTGATACTGGAATAGGGATGACTAAGGAAGAGCTAATTGACTGTCTTGGAACCATCGCACAAAGTGGTACTAAGAAGTTTTTGACTGCTCTCAAGGTAATTCCTGATAATCAAACAAATCTAATGTTTTCTGAATATTATTGATCTTACTTTTATGATAATCTCTTTCTTCTCATAACTGCAGGAGAATAAGGACCTTGCATCAAATAATGGATTGATTGGTCAATTTGGTGTTGGATTTTATTCTGCTTTCTTGGTTGCTCAAAAGGTGGAGTGGTTGTTCTATATATTTGCATGGTTGCTCCCCAAATATAAAACACTACTGAATTGCAATCATTTCTTTGTGATTAGGTTGTTGTTTCCACAAAGAGCCCTAGGTCAGACAAGCAATATGTTTGGGAATCTGTTGCTGACAGCAGCTCATACACCATCAAGGAAGAAACTGACCCTGAAAAGCTCCTAACTAGGGGGACACAAATTACTCTTTATCTGAGGGTACTTATCATCCCTGTGATTCCAAAAATTTATGCTTTTATAATTTTTATCAAATACGTAGTATGGGTTGTTTCAAGTAAAATTTCATATTCCCATGCTTATATAGTTTTGATATCTGTTTTCATTTATTAATTTGTGTTATCTATTAACAGATATTATTAACAGCGGTTTCCTATTGGCATCTTGGTTTAAAAACATTCAAATAAGCAATATTCTAAAAGCATTGGACTCTGAAATCAATTTTTTGATATGATGCAATGTTATCTGCAACCTGAACAGGAAGATGACAAGTATGAGTTCTCAGATCCAAAAAAGATCCTAGATTTGGTGAAGACTTACTCACAATTTGTTTCATTCCCCATCTACACTTGGCAAGAGAAGTCAAGAATTGTTGATGTGAGTATTGCTTATATAGCTAAAAAACTATTTTCTTTATTAATTTTATTGTGACCTAAGACCAAGATATGGAGTTATGTGTCAGGTGGAAGAAGAGGAATCAAAAGAGGGAGAAGAAAAGACTGATGTAAGTAACTTCTCTGAGTAATGCTGATTTTTTCTTTTTAAAATAATACACTGATCAATTTTTTCAATTACTCTCTGAATTACAGGAAGAGAAGAAAAAGGCCCAAAAGACCAAATCAGAGAAATATTGGGACTGGGAACTAACAAATGACACTAAGCCAATATGGGCAAGTTTCATTTTTCTACTTCGTATTTGAAAATCACACAAATTTCAGTATTTTGATCTATTAATTTGAATTTTTAAAACTTTTGATCAATATGTTATATGTAACTATTATGTGCAGATGCACAATCCAAAGGAAGTTGAGAAAGAACAATACTGGGAGTTCTATAAGAATACGTTTAATGAGTTCTTGGATCCAATTGCTTATACTCATTTCAGCACAGAGGTTCACCACACTCGTCCAAGGCGTTTTTAACGTTGATTGTTTCAAATATACTCTGTTGTTTCTTCTGTGTGTCACTTTAACAGAATAATTTGTGCAGGGAGAGGTGGAGTTTAGAAGTGTCCTTTATATACCTGGGATGGCACCTCTGAATAATGAAGATGTTGTGAACACAAAGACAAAGAACATACGGATGTATGTCAAACGCGTGTTCATTTCAGATGATTTTGATGGAGAATTGGTGAGTTGTGACATGAAATAGACTGCTCTTGTTTGGATTTCACATGGAACTTTAACATTTCGGCCTTAAATATGTAACAAATATGAAGACTTATTTGTAAACATAAGACGATCTTTCATTTTCCGAGTTCTACACCAACCTTTTGAATCCAGGCTTACACTATAATAAAATGTTTGCTTTTTATACGTATGACATAGTTCTATTTCACTGGTTTGCAGTTCCCAAGATACCTGAGCTTTGTAAAAGGTGTGGTGGACTCTGATGACCTCCCACTAAATGTTTCTCGAGAAATTCTACAGGAAAGCCGAATTGTAAGATGAAGCATCCATTTGCTTTTTATACATATGACATAATGAATCTTCTTTCATTGTATTATTTGTATCTGACTTTTTTTTATGTCATACAGGTAAGGATAATGAGAAAGAGACTTGTTAGGAAAACATTTGACATGATTCAAGATCTGTCTGAAAGTGAGAACAAAGAGGTTAGCAATCTGGGTTTATACATTATTGTCTTCCCTATTTCTGTATTGTCGATTTCATTCAAGTAAAGATGCTATTCCCATTCAGGGCTACAAAAAATTCTGGGAGAATTTCGGCAAATTTTTGAAATTAGGATGTGTTGAAGACAGTGGGAATCACAAGCGCATTACACCATTACTTCGCTTTTTTTCTTCCAAACATGAAGAGGAGTTAATCAGTCTAGATAGTTATGTTGAGAACATGGCAGAGAATCAGAAAGCTATCTACTATTTGGCCACTGACAGCTTAAAAAGTGCCAAGAATGCTCCCTTTTTGGAGAAACTTGTCCAGAAGGATATTGAGGTGAGAATATTTGTTCTCTCATCCTCTCACTTTAGAAACTAGGCATAAAATGGTTTCTTGGGTTATATTTGTGTTCACATTTAGACCCTGATTGTTTCCATCAACAACAACAAACCAGTAGGATCCCACAAAAAGTATGGGGGTAAGTGCATGCAGACGTTACGTCAAACATATAAAAACAAGTTTGCATTGATAAATGCAGGTTTTGTACCTTGTGGAACCAATTGACGAAGTTGCTATTCAGAATCTACAGACATACAAGGAAAAGAAGTTTGTTGATATAAGCAAGGAGGATTTGGAGTTAGGTTAGTATCTCTCATCCCCATAGTTGTCTTTGGCATTATTTTTGCTTTTTCTTTTTTACATTAAGAAAGTGCCCGTTCTGACTGAATGGTTGTTTCAGGTGACGAGGATGAGGTGAAAGAAAGAGAAACGAAGCAAGAATACAATCTCCTCTGTGATTGGATGAAGCAGCAGTTGGGAGATAAAGTTGCAAAGGTGCAGGTTTCGAAGCGTCTGAGTTCATCTCCTTGTGTTCTTGTCTCTGGCAAGTTTGGATGGTCTGCAAACATGGAAAGGTCTGGCTTGTTACCATTGTTTATACACACACACTAGTCTTTAAAGATTTGGAATCCATTTGCTACATTCTTTTTATTTTTTTCCCCAAAACATTTGAGATTTACTTTATTTTTCCTTTGTAAATACAGGTTGATGAAAGCCCAAACTCTTGGGGACACCTCTAGTTTAGAGTTCATGAGGGGAAGAAGGATATTGGAGATCAATACTGATCACCCAATTGTCAAAGACCTAAGTGTAAGTTGTTTTGCATGAAATCTACAATGATATTTTAGATGAGATGCAATGTTTCGTAGCGTCTTGGGTTTATAGTTTTGGCAATCAGCTTATTGGGCTAACTGAGCTATTTGGCTGTGGTCAAACAACTATTAGAGGTGTTCGATTAATTGTATTCTGTCTCCAAATCAACCTGACACTTAAGAATGGTGTTTGCTCATTCCTTTCAACAGGCTGCATGCAAGAACGCACCTGAGAGCGATGAAGCCAAGAGAGCCGTGGATCTGTTGTACGAGTCTGCTTTGATCTCTAGTGGCTTCACTGTATGTTTCTTCTTCAATTCTCTCCATCTGTGGAAAAGATTAAATTGATTATTTAGTAGTAGTAGTAGCCGGGTTATTTTGACATGAAGGGCCAGCGTCATAATTTGACACTAGTTCATTTGGGGGTCATATAGTGTTTCGTTGAACCCCAAAGCGGTTTCTATCCCCCACTAGCCCGTCCCCGATTTGGGTGACAATCCACTCTCCATTTTGCTCAAACGGGGCGTTGTTGTTTGGGGAGGGGGGGGGGGGTTGAGGTAGGAACCACTACTGGGTTGAGTTGGTAATTACTTGTGGGGTTGGTTATTCATTCGTCGCTTTGGATTGGATTCAGCCGGACAATCCAGCTGAGTTGGGGAACAAGATATACGAGATGATGGCAATGGCTCTTGGAGGAAGATGGGGCAGATCTGATGAGGCACCCGAAGAAGAAGAAGAGGCTTCTTCAAGGGACGACCCCTCGGGCCCACAGGAAATCGTCGAGCCGTCTGAAGTAAGAACTGAGAGTGACCCTTGGAGTGAATGAGCTGAGTGAGTGATTCTCTTATGTTTTTTCCCCTTAATGGAGAGGAGTTTTGTATTGTAACTTGTAAGGCTCTTCTTATGGGTCACAATCTCTCATAGATTTTATGGGTGTATCTGAGATTATTTTTTCCAAGTCTTTGTTTTTTTATTGAAATATATTGACATTGACACCATAAGTTGACACCACTAGTGAGTGTTTGGCAGATAATAATTTTTGACATTTAATTACTGTCTATGCGAAAAATAGTAATCCTTGTTGGCAAGTTTTACATTATTCTAGCATTATTGTTTATAGAAAGGGATATGAAATCCTACTCTATATAAAAAGAGATGTTTTTGCCACTCATTTAACATGTCAAGACAAACACGGGGAAAGTTGCAATTTATAAGTACAAGGTATTTACCTTTCATTTTCTTCACTCATTCAGCTTTTCAATAATTTCTCTCTACTAATAATTTATCTCTCTACCATTTTTCCAATTATGTTCCATGCCATTTCTTCACGTTCCACCAAGTGAGCAGTTTGGAGACACTTTGGAACTAGCATTTGAAGACAGAAAAGTATTCTTCATTTTTTGTGAGACATAAATAGTAAAAAATGTTATGGAATTTAACATTTTTGTACACACACATGTATGTATGTATGTACATTGTATATATACATATATATATGTGTGTGTGTGTGTGTGTTCGGGTCAAAATCAACTTGAGAGGTGTAATTGAAGGGGGTGAGGGCGTGTTCGGGTCAGGGTGGGGTGGGAGGTTTACCGGGGGTTAGGGGGGATATGAACCGTCAATTTTAAGAACGGAGCACCGAAGCATCCCCGGGTCATCCTATGACATTAGTTCCCAATGTCATGGGAACCGGCCTCTTATCTGATTTTATTTCTCCCACCTATAAAATCACTTGCACCTATTATAGTTCATATAATTCACAAAATAAGTATGAGTCATATTCCATTCCATTCACACATTTATAGGACAATTTTTTTTTTGTATCTTAACTCTCTTAAATGTATTTTCTCGAAATAGACATCTTTTGTTTGTCCTAACTATCTTGGATTTACTATATTTGATTTTATTATTCCATAATGATACATTAGTCCCATATATACTATAGCTCTCACCAATCATACCCACCGTATAATTCACAAAATAGATACACATATTTCACGGAGACAATTTTTTTTTTGTCCTGACTCTCCTAAATGTATTTGATTTTATTACTCCATAATACATTTTAACAATCCCACATGTCAATATGTCATACACTCAATATAATACACAAAGACATATTCCACTCCATTCAGGTTTGACACTTATAGGACAACTATTTTGTAATAATTTTCTTAAATATATTAGATTTTATTAGTCTATAATACATTTAAATAACCCCACCTATCATATAGTCCGTATAATTCACATGTAAGTAGACAAGACTTATAATATTCCATAGTACTTTTGATACCTATTGTCTAGGCTCTTCTACGCAGTGAGTACATAGATTAGTTGTTCAGTAGATTTTTCATAAATTGCTATGTAGTACATGCATTGCACCCCCACTCTCAAAAGTATTGAAAAATGCTTTTCAATAATGGGAGGCTCATTTTTTATACATAAAGGACATGATACAAAATTGTTTATTTGTCCTAATTTTTCCATACTGATCACAAATTCTTATGTGATCTTAAGGTCCACATTTGATTAAGGACCTTAATACATAATCACCATGATAGAGTTGAGGTTTTTATAAAACAAAAAAGACTCACTTGTAGTACATGAAAAATGTGAAAAGATTCATATTTTAAAATCATGAACATACAGCTCTACAATAATAGTAGCAGTGTGAATTCTTGTGATCACTATAACATTTTGTATCAATATAATTAATCAAAATGTAAATGTAAATTTTTATTTTAGGATATAAACTTTGGGATTATGGTTGACCGAGTTAACTTGACCTAGAAGTAAAGTCTAACCCCACTCCAATAACGGGTTGCCCCATTTGAGTGCACGGGTCATCAAAATTCGGAGCCGGAAGAATTCGGATCCTATCCATTTTTAACAGAACATATCACATTAGGTTTTTAGAGGGGTTTTACACTGTTAAGCTTGCGGCTTCAAAGTCTGCTGCCAGTGACACTCCCGTTTTCCTTGATCTCTTCTCCACTCCATTCTTTACGGTTCAGTATGTGGAGAAATTTATCAAAGAAAGCTTCTATAAGGAATCATAAGTTATTCTCAGAGTTCCATCCTTCTCTATACACTTACATTTGGGGTTTTCGGTTCCCTCAATCGTCTGAGAAGATAAGAGGTGGAAGGGATGGAGAACAGACGATTCCCGTCTGCAAAGATCATCACGGTTTTGCTCAAAGATCGTTTTTTTCCGGAGGATTCGAGATGGGCATTGGAGATTTTTGTGCTTGGAGCAATTTTCCCAGGGGTTATGCTACTGCAGCCGAGGCTTTAGTTTCTTCCTCAGAGGAAGATGCTGACGAGATTCGGGAGGTGGTTGGGGAAGGTAGTGAGGATATATTGATGGAAAAGCACCAAAAACAGCCGAAGATGATTGCGGGTATGGGGATATGGAAGTATAATGCGTTGAGGAAGAGACAGATCAAGATTGAGACGGAGGCGTGGGAAGAGGCGGCAAGGGAGTATCAAGAGCTTTTGGCCGATATGTGCAACAAGAATCTGGCACCCAATCTGCCTTATGTGAAGTCGCTGTTTCTGGGCTGGTTTGAGCCTTTGAAGGCTGCCATAGCTGCAGAACAGGAGGGTTGTTTGGCAAGGAAGACCAAACAAGGCCATGTTCCGTATTTCACTCTCCTCCCTGCTGATAAGATGGCAGTCATTACAATGCACAAGTTGATGGGGCTGTTGATGGCTGGGAATGTGCGTGGAACTGCTTCAGTAGTGCAGGCTTGTTGTCATATCGGTGAAGCCATAGAGAATGAGGTGAGTTCTAGGATGCTGTTTCATTTGATGTGTTTTTCACTAAGAATGTGATGCCATGGCAGGCTCACCCTTTTAGATACTTAGTTGTGTGCTCTGGAGCTGAAGGTTCAATTCTTTTTAGTGATATGACTGTTTTATTCATTTGATATTTTATGTGTGTGTTTAATCAGTAGCACTCACCACTATTGAAGCTCAATTCTGATGGTCCATATTTTGATTTGTTTTATAACTTCCTTCGTCTTCTTTGTTGCGTTGTTGGTACTCCATGTGTTCCCAATTAACTGACCAAAACCAAACATACCCAGTATTTCCCAACTTGAAATTAGGGTCTTCTGGTGTCAGATGTATGTAGAACTTACTTCTTCCAATCTTCCCCTTATGAATTTAGTAAAGAGGTTGTTCTCAGTTAGATTTCCATTAATGATTCCTTATGGTTTTTAAGCTGATAACTATTCCCTTGGTTTCAAAATAGACTTCACAATTTACTTTTTTCGTTATCCCAAACTAAATTTCACAATTCTTCCATTGCCTTTTAAGGATTGGAGTATGTGGCTCACTGAAATTCTCTCCTTTAAACAAATTTCAATCACCCACTTTTCACTTTTCAATTATTTTCTTAAACTTTGTGAAGTCAGTGTGTGAAGTTTAAATTGAGACGCAGGGAGTGTTTTGTCAACACACTCCTATTTGTTCTTAGGTAATAAAAGTAATAAAAAAAATTAATTAAGCATAGGAGCCTAGGAAGCCAAGTTAGTCATTTTACTACCCCAACAACAAACCCACTTCAATTCCAACTCTGTTAGGGTCTAGGGCTCAAGATATAGACATGCTTACCTATGTAAAAAGTAGGGATTGTTTCTGTAAGACCTTGGTGCATTCATGCATTTGCTGCTTAAAACTATATAGAGAGTAAGAAGCAAGGGAAGCTCAATGTGCCATGCTGTCCAAATCATTTTACCATCCTGTTTGTTTTTATTTATTTGTATGCTATTGATGAACAATAGACAATTACAGAGTATTTGATAACAAAGGGAGTGTAAGGCTTTTCTTATTTATTTGTTATGCCTGTCTTTTTTGTTAGGTTAGGATACATAAGTTTTTGGAGAATACAAAGAAAAAAGGCTCATCGAATTCTGATTTTGAAGAGCAGCCTGAAGTTCAAATGAGTGAAAAACAGAGACTAAGGAAAAAAGTCACTACTTTGATTAAACAACAAAAGTTGCAGCAGGTTAAGATGATAGTGGAGCAGCAAGCTGATGGAAAGCCTTGGGGAAAGGAAAATCAAGTCAAGGTTGGTAGCTAATATGCAATACGAGTAATGATTGACTTGGTTTTGTTATTCTTGTTTTTTGTTTCTATGATTTTATATGCATTTTATACTGGGTTGTTGTTTGTTGTTTCTATGATTTTATATGCATTTTATGCTGGATTGTTGTTGTTTGTTGTTTCTATGATTTTTTATGCATGGATTTCGGCTAAACATGCTTCAATTAAATTATTCATTCCAGGTAGGCAGCCTTTTGATGAAGATATTGATGGACGCAGCCTATATACAGGTTCCTATGAATGAGTCCGAAGGCGTGCCTGACATCCGGCCTGCATTTGTTCACACAATCAAGACTATAGAAGCACCGTAAGCATGCTACATCCCATGCTTTCCCACTTCACCCTCCCCTTCCAATTTTCTCTCTCCAAAAGAATAAAAATCAAAATATTCAAATGCGCACAAAAGTGAAATAAATAATTACTTTATCCGTCCCTAAAAGGGTCATGCCTGATCGAAGCACAACACATTAAATTTTGGTAAGGTAGAACTCTTGAAAATTATCAGTCCTATGTACCTGTATATTTTTACATTTATATTTTTTATAAACTAAAATTAACATATTTAACTTGTTCAGAACATATGTTCTTGGGAATATTACATTAAAGTAAATGAAAGTGGGTTTGTTTTGTTGAAATATGAATCTTTTTTTGGACAACTGGACAAAAATAAGTTTTGTTACAAGACACTTTTTACCCCCTTTTTGGGATGGAGGGAGTAAAAGAACGGTGAACAAAAGCCTACATTTTATTTTTAGGCGCTAATATTTGTCCAAGGCTCAGAGGCAACAATGATAAATCCACCACTTATCAATGTGGCTTTTCTATCGTAATAGGGGAGGCTCGAGGAGATGTGGGATGATTGAGTGCGATGCTCTAGTTTCCAAAGGCCTTGAGAAAACTGTAAGTGTGGCAGATGTTGCATATTTTCTATTTTAAAGATATTCTCTGCATATGTATGTGCCTATTTGGGACAACAATCACTTTTAAGATGGGACAGTGGGCTATTTCATGCTTGATGGTCAGATATTCAGTCTGAGAAATCAGTGAATAACCGAATGCCCCATTCAAATATATCTATCTAGCATTACAAATTTAATTAGTGAACATTCACGGTACCTTATTCATTCTATCCCTACTTTCTGAGCAGGCTAGGCACATGGTGATACCTTATATGCCAATGGTGATTCCTCCAAAGAATTGGACAGGGTATAGTATTCTATAGTAATCACCAAATCTATCATGATTTCATCGGATTTTGTTAGTAATAATGTTGAATTTGTGTAGCCTGTAGTCTTGTTACTGCCACACCGCCCCTTTCTCTTTAAAAAACCAAGGGAATGTAGCTGAAGATATTCTATACCTAGTTGCGACTTTGGTGCTCTTATTTTTACACACTTGCACATTGTGTAGTCCATTTGCACTTTGGACTTTATCTGCCAAGATTGCTATGATCTTATGAATTACTCTGGTGGTTACTCTTGTAAAAAGACGCGTGTAGCTATTTTAACATGTAAAGGTATACTAGCTAGACTGTTTGTAGTTGGTTATGGTTCTTGTTTAGAAACTGTGTTTATTTACTGGCCCTCCTTAAATTACTGGCCTAATTTTTTTTAGGAAACTTGCTTGACTAAGGCTTTATTTGGTAGTTTCACTTAGGCTACCTTGGCTTATTGTGCTTATAAGCAAAAATGAAAAATAAGTAGGAAAAAACCTCGGTGAACCCCAAGTTGCACCCCACTTTTGACCCCAATGCCTTCATTGACATCACAGACATGAAATAGTGGTCCATGTCTATGTTGTCTGCGAATGCTTTGGGATCAAAAGTAGGGTGCAACTTGGGGTTCCCCAAGCATTACTCAAAGAAGTAACTATTGATTTACTTACATGACTGAAAACTGAAATGGATGTTACCAAGCAGTTTTATTTTCAGAAAAATCAGCACATTCATCTATTTCACTTGAATGCCCTTTACTAAATGGGTCCTAAAACTGTAAATTCTAACTAGATTGAAGTTTCTTTCTCAAAAAGGATTTGAGGTGTCCAATTTTTTTCCAACGTTCCTTATAATTTCAAATGATATGGCCAAATTAGAAGTTGAGATTTAATTGCTTCCAATGGGTTGAATATATATTGCATGGGCATGAGATTTAATAGCTTGGATATGTGACACTTGCTCTGGTAATTGCAAAAAAATTGCATGTATGATTTGTGATATAATTAACCTTTTCATTCCTGCCAGATATGACAAAGGCGCTTATTTATTTTTACCTTCATATATTATGCGGACACATGGAGCAAAACAACAGCGTGACACAATCAAAAGAGTTCCGACGAATCAATTAACACAAGTTTTTCAGGTCTGGGGCATTAAAATATATCACTTAAACTCTTTTTTCGGTGACACCTTTATTCAACATGTTACCTACTCAGTACTTACATCATCCTTGTAATGTCATGCTTGGTTTTAAGCAAAAGTTATGCATATTTTCTACAACTCCAATAGAGTTGGGATTATGATGGACTTGTTAATTAATGAAAAAATCCATGGAACTATGCTAGTATTAGATAAAATATTTTGTGGCCTACGTGGTTAGAACACATTGCTGGAATAATTTGTAAATACAATGTGACATCACTACTTCTTTATGATAGAATAGTGCATTTGTCATCTTTAGGGACACACTAGCTTATGGTATCATTAAGGATGTCCAAGTGATGGATAGCTTTGATAAGTTTGTTTTAATCTTTTACCGAGTATTTTATTTCATTTAATTTTTTTTGCCTTATTCTATTAAAAGGGGACCAAATATCTGAGGCTCTATACCATTTTGTTGTGATTCAGGCACTTAACACTCTTGGTAACACCAAGTGGAGGGTGAACAAAAAGATACTTGGTGTTGTGGACAGGATATGGACCAGTGGAGGTGGTCTTGCTGATTTAGTTGATCGCAAAGATGTATGTTATTCAAGCATGAGAGTAGTTATGTTATTTCTTTACATTTCATCCCCATCCCTTCCTTTTTTTATATAGAATATAATCCTTTTGTTCTTTCAGGTTCCTTTACCAGAAAAACCAGACACAGAAGATGAAGCCGAAATCAAGAAATGGAAGTGGAAAGTCAGGAACTCGAAAAAGCAAAACAATGAGAGACATTCTCAACGTTGTGATATTGAACTTAAACTAGCTGTAAGGATCTCCCTAAAGTCCAATTCATTTGGCATTATTAATGGCCAAGTCTTCAAATGACCCTGAACTTTTAAGTAAAACCCCAATTTTACATGAACTCTTTAACCGTTCCATCCAAAGAATCTCTATTATAATATTGATCTTGAAAGCATCTGCTTATACAACATGCCCAAACTAAATAAGGACTTTTTGAAATTTCACGGTCATTGTTGAGTTACTTTAGTTAGTTTAGGGACCAAACAGGACACTTGAAGAGTTCAAGGTCAATCATGATTCTTTATTGAAACTTTAGGGTCAATTTTGGATATTTTGGAAATTAATGATATTAAGGTTGGCTGTTGAAGATCAGGTTGCACGAAAACTAAGGGACGAAGTGGGATTTTACTACCCACATAATATCGATTTTCGTGGGCGTGCGTATCCGATGCATCCATATCTGAACCATCTTGGCTCTGACCTGTGCCGTGGAATCCTAGAATTTTCGGAAGCGCGTCCACTAGGAAAGTCAGGGCTGCGTTGGCTAAAGATACACCTGGCAAACATTTATGGTGGTGGTATTGATAAGTTGTCATATGAAGGCCGGGTGGCATTTACTGAATACCATGTAGAGGACATTTTTGATTCTGCAGACAGACCTCTGGAAGGAAAACAATGGTGGTTGAAAGCAGAGGATCCATTTCAATGCTTAGCAACATGCATTAATCTTACTGAGGCACTCAGAAGCCCTTCTCCTGAGACTTACCTTTCTCATATCCCTGTTCACCAGGTACCAAATCGTACTTGTAGTAAATGTAGTGCAGTGTTAGAGTTAGTGATGTGCATAGTAGATTATGGCTAGACATAGCTAAAAAAATTCTCCATCCCGAAAAAGAGCCAGGTTTTGTCAAGGTACAATTTTTTAAATGTTGGCCAGACATGTAAGTTATTAATTCTTCTGAATATTTTCAAATTTGATTTGTTGGTTTAACTAAATTGATCATATTTTAACTTGCTTGTTACGGAGTACTATTTTTTGGCAAATTAGATGCAAATTTAGCTTTGTTTGAACTGTGAAACACACACACTCACACACACACACACCTATTTTGAAGCTGAAATGTTTTCTACTAGTTAAAATTTTGGAGTTATACAATATTATAATCTGATACCAATTTCCCGTTTAAACATGTTCTGATGTTGCTATATGTTTTCCTTTTCTAGCAGTTATGTGCATAAATGCTTTATTCTGAAATCTATGTTAGTTTTTGAATTTTATTCTCTTACTTTGTTGTGTATAATCTTTATCAAGGACGGCTCATGTAATGGGTTGCAACATTATGCTGCCCTTGGGAGGGATGAGGTAACAACTCTCTTTTTTTCCCACCATGATATGTGTAAGAGTTTGTTCGTGTACCAAATTTTAAACCACATCACAGATTCACAATTACCCTTTGATATTGCAAAATTGTTATGAACTTATATATCATTTAGGCATTTACAACCTTTATCAGTTGTTTTGTCTCTTAGGATTCTTTGTTTTTTACCCTCTCAGTTGGGAGCTGCAGCTGTCAATCTTGTTGGAGGAGACAAGCCAGCAGATGTTTACTCTGGAATTGCTGCTCGGTAAGTTGTACCTGTACGGATTTACAGCTCTCCCTTCTTCATATAGTGATTGTTTCCTTTCGACCTTCGTTATACTAAGCTACTTAAGTTTTAAAGTCTCAAGAATTTTGTTTCCGGGCTATTTTTCCTTCTCGGGAGAGGAACACCTAAAACTCAATAAAATCAAGATATAAAGCATCTTGTTTAATAAACCCAATAAGAAAAGTTTATACTCCCTACGTCTTTGAGTATGTGTCCACTTTTGACTTTTTTTAGTCAAAATTGGTAAACTTTGACCCCAAATTTAATAAAAATGATATTAGATATTGATACAAAAATAATTTTATTAGATTTATTATATGAAGTATTTTCAAAATATTATTTTATCTAATTAATATACGATATATATTTTATTTAATTATAGGTCAAAGGGTGAAAATGGTTGACTGAAAAAAGTCAAAACTAGACAAATACTTAGGGACGGATATAGTATGACTCGCATGATCTTTCGTGGATAAAAATTTGTAACTGACAATTTGCTGCAATACAACATATGGGTGCTTATAACAATTATATTAGGGTATAGTGGTATATTTTAATATTTCATTATGCTAATTTGTTTCCATTCAAAACCAGAGTTCTTGATATCATGAAGAGTGATGCAGCTAAAGATCCTGCGACTTATTCGAACGCGACGCATGCAAAACGTTTGATCAACCAGGTTATCATCATCATGATAATCATGTTTATAATATGGAAACATATTGCATTCCCTAGTTTTTTTTCCTGTTTAAGTCCAAACATCAAGCATGTTTATCTTGCCGCATAAGGGATGTGAAGCATTAGAATTATTCTTCTTTAACACATCTTTCTAATTTCAATTAATGTTCTTCGACTGAACTTGAAGAAATGCTCTTATGTATTCCCAATTATTGATAGACTACAATTTGTAATTTGTTGTCTCTCAGGTTGACAGGAAATTAGTTAAACAAACGGTGATGACGTCAGTGTATGGAGTCACATATATTGGTGCCCGTGAACAAATCAAAAGAAGATTAAAGGAGCGTGGTGTGATTGAAGATAATGATGAGCTGTTTTCAGCTTCTTGCTACGTGGCAAGAGTAAGACAGTGGATTCTCAGTTTTTTACTTTGTTTATTTGACAAAAATTTCACCTGGGACTTTAGGAGCTTGGGAAGAGCAGCCAATACAAAAATATCTCCCATCTTGAGTAAATGATGTTATTAATTGATTACCCAAATAGAATACAAGGCAATGAACAAACAAATAAATGTTAACTTGAAATTTCCGTCAAGAATGGTATTACACTGTTGTAGGGTATTTTACTTTTTGCAAGCATTAGATGATTAGCGCTCATCTATTGGGATTAATGTTTTCTTTTGGTTGTTTTATTGCAATTACGGTCTAACTATTAGTCAAACTCTCAGACTACATTGACTGCCTTGGGACAAATGTTTCAAGCTGCACGAGGCATCATGGGCTGGCTTGGGGACTGCGCCAAGGTTTGTGTTTCTAGTTTATTCTGTGTTGGAAAAGAAATAATGGTGCAGGTCCACCTGGCGTTAATTTCATTAGGCATTACCATGTGATTTGCGATATTCAGTTATAAAGTAACTATACTTATCGTCCCAACAACAACCGGCCCGGTAAAATCTTATAAATGGGGTCTTTGGAGGAGGGGGGGGGTGGTGCAGATCTTCAAAGAAGTTTAATTTCTAATTATTAGTTTGGTCTGTAATTCTAATTATTAATTTCTAATTATTAACACTGTCAATATATTACTCGGAATGTCACAAGCCTATGCAAAATTAGTTTGGCAAAGAATACGACCTTTGAAGCTGAAAATTAGTGGAAGATGGATTGAATATAGTCTTTGTTTGGAAAGAGTGAAATTAGAGAGAGAAGTTGTAGATAAAGAACCCAATCTTCTTGTTTTGTATGTTTGAGGAAATGAAGAGAGTATGAAATGGTGCGGGACTGACCAAAATCTATACTCTCTTGTGCAAAGAAGCATTGAAGATTTTGATTGTTATTTTGCAATTTATTTCTTTATACCATTTCTCTTCAGTATATAAATGAATCTATTTTTGGGTGTTGGCATCTAGATATATATTTGCATATTATTTTACTAATGACTATTAACTTATGGGTACACAGATCATTGCTCGGGAGAATCACCCTGTACAGTGGACAACTCCGCTTGGCCTACCTGTTGTGCAACCTTACCGAAAAACAGGAAGGCATCTTGTAATAATCAATTTCAACTTATTACTTTAAACATTCTCTTTCAATTTTAAGGAATAAATTAATTAAATTAGTTTTTCAAATGAATGCAGATTAAGACGTCTCTTCAGATTTTGTCCTTAAAACGGGAAACAGATAAGGTAATTCTTGTTCTTTCCACATTTATTTAATTTAGACCATCCTTGTGTATATACTTTGGCTGCTCTAGTGACTTGACAAATATTAATAACATTATACAATCATTTGAAAAACACATTGACAGTTTTGCATCGATGTCCTTCCCCTCACATTAATTCTAAACAGGGAATGGTGAGATGTTATCTCCAAAACTGTCACCACCATTTTTTCCCACTTGACCACTTGTGCCATAAATATCATGATACGGCTATCGATTGAGAATGTTTGGTATAGTCATGTCTCATTGTAAATGTGATGTTGTTTTGACCCAAATAGTTCTTGAAAAATATTATTTTACTCCTTTTGGACCTTATTATATTCACACAGTAGACCACCAAGTTACACACCAAATCAGTAAAATATTAGTTTTCTTGAGCTCATAAAAATAATACTTCATGATATTCTACTTTTACCTTCTCATTGAAGAAGTTTTTGCATGAGCTGGGCTCACATGAGCCCGAAGCTTTAAATACCTCTACCTTTGTAGACAACAAAACATGTACTCCGTATCACATAAGGTACAAACATCTACAAGTAGGGCTCATGTGACCCTGGCTTGTGCAAGGATTTTTGCTCGTAAATGAATGATTTTTACAAAGAGAAAACATGAACCACAATATTTGTTATTATTACAGGTGATGGCTCAACGGCAGAAGACAGCCTTCCCTCCAAATTTTGTACACTCACTTGATGGTTCCCATATGATGATGACTGCCATTGCGTGTCAAGAAGCAGGCCTAAATTTTGCAGGTTTTTTTCTATTCCTTGACCCATCACATTCTTCTTGTAATCATCCTTGAAGCATGTGTCACTCCTTAAATAATAATCGAATTATTCACTTTTTTTTGGCTGCAGGGGTGCATGATTCATACTGGACTCATGCATGTGATGTTGATCAAATGAATAAAATTCTAAGGGAAAAGTTTGTGGAACTTTATGAAAAACCAATATTAGAAAATGTAAGTTCGCTAACAATCTTGGGTTCATTACAAACTGCAATTTGTGGAATTCTAAGGCATGTTCATTCCAACTTTTAACTCTAGACTCTAGTTTTCAAGCCCCATGTTCGAGTCTTCATATTTTCAGAATCCGAGGTATCTGTTAAAATTGAAACTCTATCAGTATATCCAGACTCAAGTTAAGAAAAGTAAAAAAAGAACATGCCCTTGTCATCGTAGCCATTGTCATAACATTAAAACCTTATCCAAACTAGTTATGGAGCTAAACGAGTCATGACAATTTTTAGTTTCGGGATGAAAAGGCACATCAAACTTTCCTTGCTTCTTACTCTCTATAGAGTTTTGAGCAGTAAAAGCAGCAATGCATATAACGACTTAAATCTTGATCCTTCAGACCCCAATGAGGTTGGGATTATACTGGGTTGTTTGTTTGTCGTATGATTTTTACTCTTCTTTTACAAGGCACTGTTCCCTTTCTGACGGTGTTGATAATTTTCTTTAACAGGTACTAGAAAACTTTCAACAGTCATTCCCTAAATTACAATTCCCTCCTCTGCCCGAGCGGGGCGATTTTGATTTGAGAGAAGTTTTGGATTCTCCCTACTTTTTTAACTAGGATCGACACACACAGAAGTCGTGAATCCTACAGCATCATGGTAAAAGCAGGCGCAGAAACAGAGCCAAACAGCTGTTTGGGGCCAATCCGCTTTTACCAATAGGGTAGGGCAGTGCCCCACACAAGGTGAGGCCATTTATCATCTCATGAACGCTGCTGCTTCATATACATGTAAGTGACTTTGAAGGCAAGACGACTTGTCTTATAGTTGGCATGCACAGACACACACCGAAAGGGTCTTTTTTTCCCCAGAGTTTGGAAACCTTTACAACATTACATGTATAGTAATACGCACGTACACGGATACATTGTTCTTGGATTTTTATTTTTACGGTATTAAATTGTACATAGGATCTTGCTTAGACTAGTCATCAACTTCCAATTTCTAGGTCATTTTTTAAAGTGTGTTATGTTGAAAATAAAGATAATTGTTTTGTAGCTCTGTTGGGAAAGACTGGAATCAATTGATTATTATTAGGGTGTTGCTAAATTCACTCATATTTTGGCTAAATCCACCCCATTTATGATGAATTGACAATTTTGCCCTTATAGGTTGGTTCGCATCTAAACTTCCTCTTTTGTATGTTTAAGATAAAATTGCCAATCCTTCATAAATGGGGTGGATTTAGCCAAAATAGGGGTGAATTTAGCAACACCCTTATTATTATTATGAGCATTTCAAGTACTACCTTTTCAATGCCATGTTTGGTGTTTGATCATTTGTTTGAGTGATGGTCTCTATTCTTAATAGTCACTTGTATTTAAGGAATGAAATTATGTACATAATCAATTCTAGTTATCAAGGTGCTTTGACTATATAAATACTACAATAAATAGAAAGATTTTTGTAGAACGAAATGCGTTTCTAATAATTTACATAAATCATATATACGCACATTGATTAACAAAATTATAGGTGCAAAATATACTTTCAAACCATTAATGCTCATTTTTTAAAAGAAAAACATAAAGTAAAATGTTCTAAACTAGTATCCGAAGAGTGGATTAAACTTGTGAGCTCATTAAAAAATATACAACGATGAATCTTTTGACATTAGATTTTTGACGCTAAAATGACACAGACACCTACAGTGCTGCGTAGGTAAAATTTGATGGTTTCTATTTCTAACCCGCTACACCCCACTCACTACCCACTGTCGTCTATTTGGCATTGCCAAATCGGCTATCGAGAAGGGAGGCCTACTATGAACCATTAATTTTATCTACGGAGCACCATACGTCTCCGCGTAATTTTAATGTCAAATTTTTCAATATACTCCGATGCCATTTTCACGTTACAGCAACAACAAATAAGAAAATTGCGCCTGGAAACCCCCTATTTTGAAAAACTAATTCCGGGTACTACATACTTTTAAAATACACTCGGAGTACCCTCCATTTTGAAAAATTAATTGTCGGGTAACTCATAGTTTTAAAATATACTCCGGGGTACCTCCAAATGTATATTAACTTATTCGTGTGGGACATTCCGCTTCATTCCAAAGCTTCGATTAAACTGGATAAATCGTACCCTTGAAGTATAAAAACCAAAGTTATTTTTGGAATTTCAAACCCCCATTTCTTAAAATTAATGGCGTAACTCGCTTTGAAGGAGAATGAGACGGAATGTCCTTCACGGGTAAGTTAATGTATTTATGCAAGTACGAAGAGTATATTTTAAAAATGTGAGGTACCTTATCGTTAGTTTCTCAAAAATGGAGGGTATTTCGAATTATATTTTAAAAATGTGAATTATCCGAAAATTAATTTTTCAAAATAGTGGGTACCCAAGGTAGTTTTGTGACAACAAACCCCGTAAACATGTAATTAAATTCCCCCAAAAGAGGTGTCCCACATCGTCTTTATACCCGTGAGATTTTTCTTCATAAACGGCAGCCACAAAGTCAAGTTTGCATTCCAATTTAAGGACAAATAACCCATTCCATTTTATTGGATGGTGAAGAAGACCGGTAGATCTTTAATTATTTAATGTTATAAGTTAATTTTGAAAAATAGAACCACCTGTCTTCTTCGCCACCCATGGAATAAGAATAGTTTTTTTTTTAATAAAAAATACTCCGTACAATTCGGTACAAATTAATTTTTAACATGTCTTTAAAATTATTTTAAAAGTAAATTCTATAAATAATTATTTCACATTTGTAAATATACAAGGTTTTGTCCTTGGCCCGTCCTAGCCAAGGTTCTGTATTAAAAGCTCTATAAAACAAATGATGATATAACTATTATTTTATCAAATGAGTATATTCTAATAATTCCATAATTGATCCTTTATAACATTAAACTTTTCCTATTTAGTCCTCTATAATCAAATATTACTTCGGTGATCCTCCTTTTTTATATTTCTCTACAAATAGTCTTTTTTTATCTTCTGTCATGTTAGTCTTAATTTGAAGGTTAAAAGTGTAATTTCACAATGATCATATAGACTTGATGTCAAGTTACATTTTTAGCCTTCAAATTAACACCAACATAATAGAAGGTCAAAAAAATGACTATTTGCAAAAAGGTACCTATAAAAAAAGACCACATGAATATTATTTGATAATAGAGGACTAGTTACGAAATTTACTCTAAAAATAAACATATAAAGATAACAAAATGTTACCATATGAATAGTAAGTGGAAGGATTTTTATAGGACGGGGAGACTAGATTTGTAATACTCCCTCCGTCCTAAAATGTTCTTCCCACTTACTTTTCACACGGTCAAACTTTAATCACTCTCTTTGCCTATTTTAATTAGGTATTTGATAAAATAATATAGTCTTGTCATCACTTGTTTTGTAGAGCTTTTGATGTAGTTTTTAAATATATAAATTTTATTTTTAAATTTTACACCTACAATCAAATAAATTGAATTGAAAATAAAGTCGGTCAAACTTCGTAAACAGAACCGGGAAGAACATTATAGTACAGAGGGAGTAATTAATAGAAATCATATATGCACGTTGATTATAAAATCACTACCTCCGTCCCAAATAATAGTTTATATTCGTTCAGCACATAATTTAAAAAAAATAAAATTGTATGAATGAAAGTGATGCAGAAGATTAAAAATTATGAGTCACAAAAACCTTTACAAAAATGAAAAGAAAACTATTTTTGAGTGTTCCAAAAAGAAAATGAAGACTATTAATTTTGGAATGTGCAAAATATACCTTCAAACCATTAATGCTCATTTTTTAGAACAAAATCTTTAAATAAACCTTTTTAGACTAGTATCCAAAAAGTAGATTAAACTTGTGAACTCATTATAAATACATTTAAATCTCATATATATTTCTTCAACAAAAAATTATAAGAATATTTCAGCTTCTGCAAGCAGAAACAAGGAACCAGAAATTAAAGAACTTATCAGCTTTCTAAAAGGCTAGAAATTTACAGACCAAACAAAACAGAACAGATAACTTCTTGTGTTAAATGATGTACTTAGTTAACTTGCAGAAACCATCTATTCACCTGGTCAAAAATATATTACTAGATTCACTACTCAGGATTCACTCTTCTTCTGGGAACCTACAGATGCAGTAGACACAAAAGTTCAAGATACCATTTTCACGTTACTGCAACAATAAACCCGGTAAAAATCTAAAATCCCACAAGAGAAAAGGTATAGGTCTGGGAAGATTCTGAGGTTGCAAAGGATAAGCTTTCATGTTACCAGCAGTAAAAAGGGACAAAATGTGGGAGAAGTGAGAAGGAACATTTTGTGGATTTTTGTATTTACTACTGCATTCCATGTTTTTTAAAGACGGGTATTCGTAATGAGTACAAATACATAGAGACACACAAGTACATTGTAATATACTCATATTAAATAGAGCTACCTGAAAAGCAGGAAACTTGAAGCCGGCCTCTACTGGTGGTGGCTTTTCAGGAGTTGATAATTCTCTGGAGGGCATTGAGGGAATTCCCATTGTGGGGGTTTTGACGCCGGATAATGCATTGTAACATCAGGTGGAAAAGTTAGCAAAGATCGACCAACTTGGGACGTCTGCAAGTCAGGTGGACAAGTAATTTGTTTGTCGTAATGAGCGCGTTAAAATGAAAGAACTTTTTATAGAAGGAAAAAAAACATTACATCTTTTGCAAGTAAACCATCCATGTTGAAATCCGCTCGTGGAATCACAGTCGCAAGCTTCATGGATAAAAACTGAGGATAAAAAGATTTTTTTACAATAATATTTTAAGTAGTAAATGCAGCAATAATGATGTTGGGATTAAACTGGGTTTGTTGTTATTGTTGTTGATAGAAGGTTACGTTTCATTTTTTGCGTTTTACGGGATATGCATAAAGAAGTGTTACGTTTCATGTTGAAAAGAAGTGTTTTATGGGATACGCAAAAAATGAAACGTAACCTTCTTTTTGGGACGGAGGGAGTAATTACTCATACTAACTTAAATGTCACGTGAAATGGAATGGAGGGAGTGAAACTATAAATCAAAATCCATTTAACAGATTAACATAAATCAATGTGCTTCACTGTTTTTTTTTTCTTAAAAGAAAAAATCTTAAAGAACTATTGGCTAGTTTGGCATACCTCGACCTGTCGTTGAAGGGATTGTACATAATTAATGATTTCGTCCAGCATTACTGCTTTGCCTGTCACCTGCATCACAACAATTTCTCCCTAACACTCTTTAAGCAACTGAATTCACACATGCACGCGCACAAACACATTTGATAGTTAGCACAAACTGAAGGGGGGCGATGATCGGGAGTCAGCCCAAAATGCCCAACCCATTTATCATTATTTAATTATATTTAGTGCCCAATCCAACTACGGTTGCGGACCCGTGCGAAAATGGGTGTAATAGCCCAGTCCAGAAGCGAGGTAGGAGCCCATCCATCAAGGGTGAATGAACCAACCTTGTTACAACCAGGGACAAGATCCTGAAGAAATTTCATCCGTTGACTGATCTTTTCCCTCCTTACCTACAGATATATACATCAGTTTGTTGAATTAAATAACTTGTTATACTTATGCACAAACTGCTCAGTTACTTGAAAACATGAAGAATAGTAAGATCCTCACTCTTTCTGCAAGACTGTGGCTGTTTGTCGCCTGGCCTCTCCTAGCTCGAACATGTATATGTTCTTCTTTGGAAGGATCCGAAGCGTGGGACCCTGCCTGTTTGATGTAATCCATGCCATGTTTGCTGGAAGTTGACGACATCAAAATTTGATCAATATCTTGTTGAATCTCAGTTCGATCCACGGTGACATCAGAAATATGAGGAATTCCCTTGTTTTTCTCAAGTTCTGCCTGCTGTAATTCCTGTAAAACATACGTAATTTTTTTTATTTTTAAAAAAGGTTATTCTCTACAAAAAGTGTTATGAAAACACTTGCAAAATTTGACACTTCACAACAACATTATGTTTCTCAACACCTCAACCCATAACATCACTTTTACACCAAATGGAAATTACACATGCCACAAAAGTACATGAAGAGGGAAAGGTTAAGGGAATGCAAGCACTGCAGTTCCCAAACAATCACGTAAAAGGGCTTTTTTCGTCAAACTCGTAGCCTTCCCCAAACCTTTCGCTACACTTTTGTAACTTCTCGTGTACTTGTAGCATTATTTCTTTTTAAAGGAAAAGCGTAAGTGCTCATTTGGTAAGGTTTAGTTGACTGAAAAGATTTAATTTTACGAAAGGAAAAGCTTGTAATATAATACCTGTCCCCTCCATTTCCTTTTCTTAGAAACAGATTCCTTTTCTTGATCACCATGGCCACTACATTCTTGCCCCTCGCACTCATTCCCTAAGCCATCGTTGGCTTCAAAAAATTTCTCACACTTTTTGTGATTCTTCAATTCTTCAAGCAGTAAAGAACCCTCCTTGGAACTTTCAGCCACAGAATAAGGATTCATAGTCTTTTGAATTGGCATTAGACCCCTTGAATAAGGACCCATGGGCATGTTACCTCCATTGAAGCAAGACAACCTCAGAGCTCTTTGAATAGACTCAGAATCTGGAAACTGAGGTACCATCCTAGAAGCAGTAGGTACAAATGCATTTGGCTGGGTCCAGAACATACCGATATTTCCAGATCCCGGAAGGAGGTCCGATGAAGCACCATTTGGGAGAATATCAGTATGCAAACTTATATTTTTGTCCCATGTTGGAGGGAGAAGAGAAGAAACTGACATTGGGTTAGCAAGAACGGAACCGTTTGATTGCCACTCGGACAGGATAATATTATCTGTCTCTATCACATCTTCTTGAACCATATCCATCATCTTGGAGAAAAAAGCCACTCTTTCAGTAGTAGTTGTTGAGTAGAACCTATACAAAGCTTAAATCTCAGAACTTGCTTTCCCATTTTCAGGACAGTCAAGAAAAGATACACTACTAGTTACTAAAAATCTCCTAACAAGAAAATTTAGGGCCTGTCTGGAATGCATTTAATCCAAATCCAATAAAACAATTGTTCATATTCATCAGGCTATCTTTTGTCAAAAAAAAAAACTTCATGAAGCAGGGAAAAAGTGCAAAACAAACATGTAAACAGCCTAAAATAGCTTCTCTCGTTCAATCCCAATTCGTGTAAGTTTAAATTAACCAATTCCAAGTTCAAACCCAAAATCTAAAAAACATAAGAAGAAAACACACACACACACACACTTAGTGCACCATGGTTTGATCTTTAAGGTTGTGCAGACACTTTCACTCAAACTTTCTTCAGTAACTAACAACACTCTATCAATGTCCAAGAAAACAGATATTCTGTTCAATTAAAAAAGCTAAAGAAAGTGTCGATGAACAGAAATATAAATACAACCAAACTATAACCCAAAATCAAATGATGAAACCCTAGTCAGGGCAACACTCAAAGACAAAGAAAGTGACAGAAAAAAGGTACCTTTATTCAGATTCTGTTGGAGAAGAAGCTAAGGAAAAAAAATCATGTTCTTGGGGAAATAGATTCATAGTGCAAACTATACAATTCTGTCACCTTATCAAGAAAACAGAACCCCTTTGAAACAAAAGCTATAAAGACTGTGATGCAGAAAATTTCACAGCAAAGTAGAGAGAGAGATGGGCATTTGAGGGGAGTCTTGAAACGATTTTCTTATTCTTTTTTTTTAATGAAAAGGGAAGAAAGCTTCATAATAAAGCTCCTTCTTCCCGGCATTTATAACCCATGCCTCCATTAAAAAATGAGAGTTCTTGATGTTTGATGATTAGCCTAGAAAACTATGGTTCCACACTTCCACCATGAAATTGACAAGTGAATATATCACTCCATCGTTATTAAATACTCCTTCTACCCACTTCCTATTTACTCTTTTAAGGAGTTTGAAAAAAGAACGAATTATGAAATTAGAAAATGGTTATGTGTACTTGATACGTACCAAATTTCAAAGGAATAAAAATGAAAATATATTTAGTCAAGGGAGCAACTTAAATTAGAACGGAAAAAATAACATTAGTGTTGTTACAAATTTCACACAGGCTTTTTATTTCGTAATATTTTTTTCCAATCATCTATAATTCATAGTGTTTTCAAGCGTACAAATACAATGTAGTATTACTCTATATTTTTCTTTTTTATAGGTTCGAACATGTGACCTCTATTTGAGAAAGCTACAGCAATGTCTATAAACCACAAGATCTTTGTTTTATTAGTCCGTATTCATTATTACTATGTATATACCCTGTATTTACTGTATTTATTTATTTAAATGCTCAATTACTTCCCATGTCTTTAATTTGAGTCATATTTTGCATTTTCGAGGAATACAATATATATCACACACATGGGCGGATCTACTTGGTGATTAACGGGGGCACTTGCCCCCAATGACTTTTAATTTTTTTATAAATAAATAACCAAATTTTTTTAAAATATCATTTTTGCCCCCACTAAAAAAATGAAATGCCCCATTCATTTTTCCAAATCCTCACTTACAATATAAAAAAGAAGGATAAAAACATTTTAAATCTTTAATTGAAAATTATTTTTGGTAGTCTAGTCATGTATAATATCTAAATTTAACATTATTTATTTAGTAGGTTATAAATTATGCGTAGCATGTCATAATATTGAAATGCAATTTAACTGTGATGGGAAATAATACGTGGTTCAACCCACATTTCCCAATTATTTACGAAGAACAATAAAACCAGACATATTTAATAAAATACTACCTCCGTCTCATTGTCTTTGTCCACTTTTGACTTTTGAAAATGTTCATCAAAGTACTTTGACTCATTAAATTCTCTCAATGTGTAAGCCTAAAAATAGTCATGTGTGATCTTGTTTGATTCAATTCGTCTTAACATATAGATTATTAATATATAATTTTTATAATTTTTTAATATACAAATTACAAGATAAAATGAATTAAAGAAGTGTATTGGATGGTGTGCCAAAAGGTAAGTGGACAAAGACAGTGGGACGGAGGGAGTAGAAGAATAAGAGAATATTTTCCTGTAGATGCTTCTGTTACTCCTATAAAAGGAGGGTTCTCCTTCATTAAATGGGAGGCCAATTCACTCACTTCCTCATGCACATCTCACTCTATCTCTCTAGATATTCACAATTTTTGTTCTTCAATAAACTTTCAAGCTTCCATTTATGGTTTTCGAGCCCATTTCATATACCGTGTACACACCTCTGATATTAATAAAAATACCTCATTGGCAAGGTACTGTCAAAAAAGGCCCGTGATTTTCTCCCGATTTGGGTTTCCACGTCAAAATTCCTGTTTTTATATTTTGGTGTATTTTTAGACTAGTTTATTATTTTTGTCCGGCTAAAAATGATATATTGGTTAATAATTTACACCATCAAACTGTATTTATGACATTTTACATTAACTTTCACACACAAAAAATCAAGTGTTGCTCCCAAGCCCCGCCTTATTCTTGCCCCCTGTCATTTCATTTTTTGGATCCGCCAATGATCACACAGTTCCCTTTTTAAGAAAAAATATGGAGTACATAACTTTTTCTTTTTCAAATAAATTTTAGTCACTTACTCCGTTTTTTTTTACTTTTTTAATACTCCTACTTTTTAAAAATTTGTGGTGTTTAAGAATAAATTTAGTAAAAAATTTATTTTCATTTATGTAAATTTTATTTATAATTTTAAATAAATCTCTAAATAAAATGAATTTAAAAATTTTGAAATTTCATTTCACTTTGTGTCAAATTTAAAATAGTTTGGGAGAGAAAGTATTATAAACCATATCTCATTCTGACCAAATCCTATAAAAGGTAGGGAGTACGTAGCATTGTACTTGAATAACTTGGGAGTTTGGCAAAGTGATGGGTACGCAATCATACGCAAATTTGTAACTTCAAGTCAAAGGATATTTGTCTCATAATATTTGTTCACTTTTGATCTTTTGTGGTTAAAATTGATACTCTGTAAAATATTTTTATTTATTAAATTGAATTTATATAATATGCATATAACAAGAATAATTTTGTTAGACTTTCCTTATAAAATATTTTCAAAATATCTTTTATCTAATTAATATATCATATATTTAATTTTTATTTAATTATTGGTCAAACGTCGCTCCTTATTGATTACAAGAAGTCGAGACAGGATAAATAGTGTCAAGGTATCAACTTGACCAAAAGCTCAAGTTTCTAGCCCAATTTTGTTTACTCTGGAGTATATTTAACACGCCCCTCACGTCCAGGCGTGGCCGCTTCGTACCTTGCACGTGAAACTCCTTAGTTTTTTTAAAATTTCAGTGGCGCTCTGTTTTGAAATTGTGAGCTCTTGGTCAGCAAGGTCCTGATAACCCCTCCATCCCTAAAATTGAATATAGTTTAAAATAATTAAATATTATAAAAATTGATATTTTAAAACTACATTTTAAAATTAATTTAATTTTATCAAATTTAAATTAAAATTAAATACTCCCTCCGTCCCCCATAGATCTTCCCATTAGCCCTTTTTATTTGTCCCACATAGATCTTCTCAATACCTTTTTTAACATTTAAAATACCTCAACTACCCCCATTACTTTATTTATTACACCTTTTCCACCTTATTTAATACACCTCACTCATTTTCATTAAGGGTATTTTTGTAAACTTTCACCTTTTTCAACTCTCTCTAAAAACCGCAAAAAGTCAAAACGAGAAGATCTTAGGGGGACGGAGAGAGTATAGTTTTTCTATAATTTGTGGTAAAAGGAGTCATAGTTTGACCAAAAAGTCAAACTATGACAATCTAATAGGAGTAAAAAAGTGTACGTATAGTTACTATGAGTTGGTATATCTTTTGTACTTGGTAATTTATTTCTAACGTACTTCGATTGGGTTAATCTTTTTCTCGTATTTCTTCCGTTTCAAAAGAATACAATATATATTTTCTTCAAATTTCTTGGTTAGACTTTAAAAATATATTTTATAAAAAGATATATTAGTTGAACTTTCTAAAAGCACTAAATATGTTAATTGAACATTGAACTCATGAGTGACCAATATTAAAGTCAACAACTTTTAAAGATTTTGTAGTCCAACGACATCAACATAACAGTATGACTCTCCCAAACCTCCCACACGAGTTCAAACTCTAATAGAGACAATGACTAACTGTGCTCAAATAGGTTGAAAAAGTATATATGAACAGATATATTGCAATAGAAAATATAAAATTGTTAGGATAAATTTTTTTAAAGCCAACAATTTATGGCGCGGCAAAAAAATCCATCAGGCACTAAAATAGAAAATCTTTGAATATAAATCTTTCTTTAGCGTCCTTTTTCCATTTAAAGTAAAACTTGAATTCTTTTCCTTTTTTCTTTTGCATTATTTTTCATTTAAAATACTCCTTTGTATTTCTCATTATAAATATTGTATTTCCCATTATAAATACTTCACAAAATTGATTACATATCATCTCTATACTATCATTCATCCAAATAAAAAGCCATGGAAACATTGTCTCTAAAGTTGTGCATCTTTCTTGCTCTCTTTCTCATTCCAAATGGTTAGTATTCTAATTACTTTCAATCACTCTCCCCCCTGACAAAATAAGCTTTTCTCTCCACCAATAGAGAGAAAAAACGGTCAAAAAGTCATTTTTGCCCTTCACAATAATACATGCGGAGTAACGAAGTACTTATATTCTACATTCCCTACGTCCCAAATTAATATTCCAAACTATTATTACATCATCTCAACAACTTATGCTCTTATGCATCTTTGGGACGATCATGAAACAGTTCTCAAATATCGAAGACCACGAATATAATACCTTAGAATTGATGATTATATATATGGAATATCCATGTTATAAAGGACTATTTATAGAATTTTACTCTTAAAACAATGTGCAGGCTTCCAAACAGGAGTGGAGTTGGCAAGAGGACAACCAAGATGCAGTGTGAATGAAGATTGCAAGTCCTATTGTGACTCCACTAGGCTCCCACATCTCCCTATCTGTTACAATGGAATCTGCAAGTGCTTTTATCCTCCTCACTTGCCTCCTCAGTCCATCCATCTACATTAATTAATCAGCTCATCAATTATGCTGTAATTTATACAGGCCTTCTTCTTCAAGAAATGAAGAAAGAAAAACAATGATAAATTTGGAGCTATATATAATCAATATGCATGGATTCATGGCCTTTTTTGATATAATTATCATATTCTTATATTCTCTAGTGTTTTTTTAGCCTTGGATTATTATGCTCTAACACAAATCAGTTCAAACCCCTTTTGAAGACACACAAAAGATGGCACAAACTCGGAAGTTATGATAACGTAATCTAAGAATACGTACATGGGCAGAATCGAGAATTCGAAAGGCATAGCTTTGCCTCAAATGGAAATTGCCCAGAACTTCTTCCTGCAGAGTAAGACAGCTTCCGTTTTCATTTGGTCATCTTCTAGATAGTGTAACTGAGCATCCCAAAGGAACTTCGGAGCGATATCTCTTATCCTAGTCACAACAGGTTCTTCATCTCTAATAATAATGAATCCCTGAGACAACAAATTTCAGTTAAAGTTACTGTTTCATCCGGACTCTAGACTCCAGTCAAAATTAAGGTGTAAAGAACAAGCCCTACGTCAAAGTTTATTTTCCAATGCAAGACCAAACAATAAAAAAAGTTTTTTTTTAGCATTTTCGAGTTCCAAAAATAGCCACCAAATAATAACCTGAGGTCTTAGCATACGATCCATCTCCAACATAATATCTTCCATCAAACAACCATCATCGCGACGATTTCTATAGTGAGAAAAAAGATGGCTGGCATGCAACAGATCATACGACCGTGGATATGTTGAAAAGGGCTCACACCTAGCAAAGTCCAGGAAGAATTCGTTATATGATAATACAAATTGTGAAAGTTTAATTTTTTTTCAAAGAATAGGGAAGCGGCAGCATACCAGTCGTGAAAAGTGCCTACCAAACCACGGTCATAAATGGCCGAGAGTGTATTGTTCATGCTTGCAGGAACTACATTCATTACCCAGATCGGCCATGTGTTAAAAGCAACTGCAAATCCACCAAGGAAAGCGCTCATGTCCATCACATTACGAATCTCTTTCTCTTCGACATCCATCAACCTCCAATAGTGGCGCACTTGGTCTTGCCAATAGATTGTGTCTGACAAGAACTTCTCGCGATCAACGCCTGTAAGGCATGTAGCATGTTAAAACATTACTATTTTAACTGTATCTTCTTTCTTTACATATTTATATATATCATTTGTTGAAATAACAGTCAAGCCACCTCTAGCTTTGTAGAACGTTTAGTGTATTTTTTAATATATAAAATTTAAATTTATGAAGTATGAATTTATGAAGGGTTTATTGAATTTCAAAATTTAAGTATGAAGAAATCAAAATCCAAGCAATGCTAAAAAAAATATATTAGGTTCTAGTAAAAATGATACACATACTCTTTTACTCATACTTCGTTAGTGCTACTATGATTTGCTTGCAGGTACTTTGTATTTGAGCTGAGAGTTTCTTGGAAACAGCCTCTCCACTTGGTCTCTCTACTTTCAAGTAAGGGTAAGGTTTGGTCTGCGTACACTCACCTCTCTAAACCCTGCTTTTTGTGGGATTTCACTGGGTTTGTTTTTGTATATACCTCAAAAGGAAACTTCAACATACCTATCGTCATGAGACTTTGTGAATACTCTGAAAGGCGCTGAGGACGTGGAGGGAGCTTTTTAGAGTTATATGTCGGGTTACTCAGTGTAATACAGTTCCTCAGATGTGTTTTCCATGAAGGGATCAAATTGTCCTCAGGATCACACAATTTTACAAGTTGCTGATCTGCATTATGCTGAAGACAAGAATTATTGTCTTGTTTGACCCATATTGCAGTTTGAACTTGCCTAGCGATCAGTTTCCAACACATTGCAGAAGCAACTGTCACTAACTTGTCCCATATCTCCGGAAAATCCTTATCCTTCCTATACGCTGGTGGAGCAGAATAGACAAAATATCCATTTGATCTTAATAGGCGATTCACTTCCTTGAGTAGTATACCATCTGCAATAACCACGAAAAGAAATTGATGAAAATGCCATTTCAAGCACTACAAGTGGCAAAAAATACTACTACGGGGTATATAGACGTTGGAGCTGAAAAGACAAAATATCCATTTGATCTTAATATAACACCGAGCCATTTGGGGATCTTACGATTCTCCGTTGAGTATGTGACCAGGTCCTACCCCCCTAACCCACCCTACAAATCCAACCTCCAAGCATTTCGGAAAAATGCTAGCATTTTTTGGAAATGCTAGGGTGGCTGGGATAGGGGCAAGGGGATTGGGTTTGTGGGGTGGGTTAGGGGTTGGAACAACAGAGCACCACAGGGCCCCGGAATCATATTATGACACCCAAAATGTGTGTCAAAAGAACTGTGGTGTGTGTGTGCATGTGTATTATCCGCTTCCACACTTGTACAATGTATAGTTGGAGATCACTAAAGAGTGAAATCTCACCATTTTCATGCCAATCAACACGACATCTTGAGCAATGGACCATTTCAAAGGAGTTGCTTGGATATGGCAATTGTTTAGTGGCTAAAGCAGATATCATTGCCCCAATCCCTCGTTCCAACGCAAACTGAATCTGATTTTCATGACCATCTTTGGGAGCAAAGGACATAGTCTCTATGTCCAGTGGAAGAAGATATGCTGAAAAACTAGCCACACCACATCCAACATCAAGCACTTGAAATACCCCTGCAAAATGCAAGTCACCTTTCTCATTGGTTGTCATATTCCCTAATCTGCATTAACAAAAAAATGTAGCAAAATGAATTCTAACATTTCCCTATGCTTGCCGCAAAATGTGCATTCTAAGTCAACACCTACCTACAGTGGTGTAATCAACCGTGTAAAAATACTTCAAATTGGATCTAACTCACATCCAAATGATCCTTAAGACGTAAGGTTTATCTCAATTCTCACACTCATACAATGCAATAGACTTATTGCCGGTGTGTGCACATGCACACCCCATTAATATATACTCCCAATGTCCTATTATTTTTGTTCCTTTTTTAACTTTTTTGTCTGTCCCACTATTTTGTCTCATTCCATATTTGGTCATAATTTTGTGGGTCACATTCATTCTTACTTTATATTACGTTTCAACATCAATTTGCACAATCTTACTTTTCTTAATATCCGTGCCACTCCCTCATGTCCCAAAAGTAGTGGGATGGAGGGAGTAATACACAAAGGTGTAACAATGGTTTCGAAGAGCCATGATGTACCTCTGAATGTATTCAGAAGCTCCATGCTTGAAATGAGTTCCACCGCCTGGGAACCACCATAGCTGATCCTTCTCATGCACCCAATTCTGCCCTCCTTTTACTTCAGCAAGATGTGAGTGGTTGACATTGCTTCGCCATACATAATCCCGGCTAATAGGCCACCTGATTGGTATCTTATAATCAACTGGGGGTGGCACCAAACAAAACAAGCGCCTCTCCAGAGGAGGGCAATGCCTCTCAAGCTCTTCCTTCCTAGTAAGATCTAACTTCGGAACCAACTCTTTAATATAGGATGCATCATGACATGGGATATGCTCATTGAACTCCTGAGGGCATACATTCACCCCTGTTTCCGGGATTCCGAGTGGAACCATTCGATAAGTAAGAGCGACTTTGTTTGTAAACTTCGTACTACCTGCGTGCAAGTATACCCAGATTCATAGTGTGCACAATCATCCCAAATAAATGGCAATGCAAAAAAAATGAACTGAGAAGCTTATAGTCTCAGAAATCATGAATCTTAACATGCATCGCAGCGAATCAATGAGGAAGCAAGCAAGTATAGTGGGAGCAAGAAAATATACAGTACTGGGTAAATCAAGAACTATATTCTTTTCTGGAAAAAAGAATCGTTTTTTAAAATAGATTGTACTGGGAAAATCAAGAACTGTACGGAGAAGATGATCACATTACGCATACTTCTTGGGATTTCCAGAGACAAATTGAAAAGAAAATGAAAGCACTGGCAATGAACTAACCGGAGGGAGTGTGAGACGAGTTGACAGCGAGCTGATGTTCTTGTTGAAGAGAAGAAGAAGAAGAAGAAGAAGAAGAAGAAGAAGAAGAAGAAGAAGAAGAGGAAGAAGAATGAGGGGTGGGGCGAAAGAGAGTGCCGGTGTAGAAAGATCCAATCATCACCAAAAGCGCCGCCATTATCATCTGTCCGGCCTTCCAATCGAATGCCCTCACCGGTATCAGCGATCCTCCTCCCCCCATCTCTCTCTCTATCTCAGTCCTTATACGTAGTGGTAGTCACCATCAGAATCAGAGTGCAGAGATGAATCGCGCCGGCAAAAGCTCTCACAGATGGCTAAATGGCTTGGGAGTTGGGATCTCTCCTGAAAATGAAAATAATGCTAGGGACACCAAAAATTGAGTAAGAAAAAAAGCAAAAAAAAATAAGATTATTTGAGACAATTTTTTCTTAATTTAAGTTTGTGTTCCACATTTTTGAAATATTACTCCGTATCTAGTAATATATTCCAAGGATATATTTTGATTATTTGGCCGTTAGGATTAAAATTTCTATTAATCAGACCATTCAAACACCGAAAAAATTACTCTATTTTTGCTAAGAACTCGCAATACCTATGTTAGTAAATGTTACTTTGAAAGTCATTATTTATTGAATTGTAAGTTAAATAATTATTATCTTAGTTTTTAATCATTACTTTATTTATATTTTCATCAGAAAAAAACAATTTTAAAATACAAATTTATTTTATTACTTTAAAATTATTATTTAAACTTTATATTTTTTAAAAACTAAAGTATTTATAAATTTGTAATACATTTGCTTTATAAAGTTAAATTAGTTTATTAAATATTTTTTAAAATACATATTTTATTTCAAAACATTATATTCATTTTATTTTTCAATTTTATTATAAATGTTTTTTAACAATTAACTTCAAATTTATAGTTTTATTGTACAAATATTCAATTTTCAAATATTTATAAATACTTAAGTTTATAAAGAGTTTTAAAACTTTAAAGTTTACAAATACTTTAGTTTTTTAAAATATATAGTTTAAATAAATTTTTTTAATTTGTTTGTGATGAAATTATATACTCCGTATAAGAAAATGGTTTTTTATACTCCCTCCATTCCAATTTAAATTACTTGTTTCGATTTACGATGTATAACTGAAGTTATTTTCAAATCATTTTATATAAATTTTATAAATTTAAATTTACATCAAAAGCTCTACAAACTAGTGGTGACATGATTATATTATTTTACCAAATAACAAATGAAAATATGAAAAGAAAGTGGTTAAAGTTTAATCCTTTAAATACTAAACAGCAAATTTAATTTTGAACTAAGGGAATAGCATCTAAGATAATAATTTTTAAGTTATAGATTGAAAGACTTTATTAAAACTTAAAAAAATTATTATTCAAAGTAAAATTTAACAATATGAGACCTACGAGTTCATGGAGGTACCCCTGAAGTAATTTTTTTTGATTAAAATAATAAAATTTTCAATCATAACGACCAAATAGACAGAATATATCCTCAAAGTACGTTGCTATGAATATTAAAAACCTTCGAACTATATTTCGTATAATATGAGACTTAACAGTTATTATCAGGAAATTGAAGGAACTACAGAGTAATTTTTTTATTTTACATTGTTTTTTATTCTTTGTGAAATCAAAATGAAAAAAATAATTTAGTACAAATAGAGTTTGAAAAAAATGGAGCATTACATGTTTAAAAAGTAGACGGGTAATTTATTTTTTCCTTCAAAAAATATTACTACCTTAAATATGAGTAAATCAAAGAGAAATTAAAATAAGAGTTTGTAATGTGACATTGTATATGAACATTTCACCATACTTTTTTTTAAAAATGTATATGATCATGATTAACACAATATATGCATTTTAACTCTTACTTAGAGACGAGTGATTATTTGACCTTGGTGTTTCCTACGCAAATAATTTTGGAAAGCTCTCAGTTCACTTCCTAAATGAATGCAAAGAAGAAGAAGATGATGATAACAAAAATCCTTCATGGATCATATGCAGATTGCCTACTCAGCCATCGGCTTCAGTGCTGCTCTGCGCCACGGAGACTTGAAGGCAGGACGAACATATCCCATACCGGGGTGCCCGCAGCGATTATCAAGGCGAATGCACTTCCGACAAGCAATTTCGTACCCCTCTCCAACTTCATGCACGCCAGGCGGGACCCGATACCGATAGGGACACGACCTAACGTTGCACCCCTTCCGAAGGCAAACTCCACACACGACGTCCTCCAGCTCTAGGCTCGCCACACACTCATCCAAATCTTCTTCTTTCTCTGCGTGTTCCTCTTTCAAGTCTTCGTCTTCTTCTTCTTCTGATGACGATGATGATGAGTCACTCATCAAGTCTTTTTCTTCTTTCTTCTCACATGCATCATCATCTAATTTTGTTTGCATAAACATCCACATGCAAATTAATGACATTAGGGAACATACGTGCAGATCAAACTCAAACCTTCATGTTAATTATAAGTTGTACAGATGCAACTCAGACATGTGAATTACAAATAAACCTTTGAAGAAACTCAGAAATGTGAATTACAAATAAAGAAACCCTTGAAGAAACTCAGACATGTGAATCACAAATAATTGTCAAAAAACCCTTTGGCCCCGTTTGGTATACGGAATTCAAACTATGGAATTGGAATTGAAGACTTCAATTCCAATTCTGGTGTTTGGTAGCACATAAATTATGTAGATTTGGAATTGATAATGCAAAAAATGAATTGGAATTGGTGAATTCAATTCTATGGAATTGAATCTCATGGAATTTCAATTCCAATTCAATTCTAATTCCATCAATTCCGTATACCAAACGGACCCTTTGAGAAAAAGAAGAAATACAGACATGTGAATTACAGATAATCGTCAAAGAAACCATTGAAACTCAGGCATGTGAATTACAAACAATCATCAAAAAAACTCTTGAAACTGAATTGCAAATAATAGTCAAAGAAACCCATGAAAGGACAGAAAGAAAGAAAGAAAGAAAACATGCCTAAATCTAGGTGTTTTGCTAATTCTGTTTCCGGAAATTGCAAATCACATCAGAGATTTACAAATGGAAGCAATATGTGTTTGGTGCAATCGGATCAGAAATTTACAAATAGGTAGTAATATTCATCATCAACCCTAAAGAAATAAAGGAAGAACAACACACCGTACCTTGCTGCTTCGCCAGTATCCGCTTTTCCAGATCCCAGAGACGCTGGAACACCGTGTCACTGGGCTGATTACCATCTGTGCGCCGCCGCCGGTCCATGATATTGATGACGGTTGTGAGGGATGAGGAAGTCAGCTGTTACTCGTTACCTTTTCTCTAACAATTAAAATAAGAAATCCGCCCCGCCCGCCCCAACTCCTGCCACATTAGCATTTCATTAATTTTTCACCATACTAATCTCAATTTCTTATTTCAGCAACATTTACAGAAATTGCTGCGGATTGGTGCAGGTTTCAGCTGCATTACTTTAGCTATGTTAGTAGAGTAAAATGTAGTTTGATTTGTGGCTGTTTTGGCTTGTATGTTGTGTGAATGGTGATTATAATTGTGCTTGCGGATAAAAAATAATACTCCCTCCGTCCCATATCTTTCTTCTCACTTTCCTTTTTTAGCCGTCCCACTTGATTCTTCCCATTTCCTTAAATGGAATTAAAATGTATGTATAGTTACCAATTTGCCCTTTCTTCATTTATTCTTTCTCTCCACACTTCTCTTTCTTTTTCCTTTGTTCTCGGTCAAACCCCCAACCCCAATCTTTTTTTCTTCTTTTTCCTTGTTCTTCTGTTCTTCCATTTCTTTTTCTTTTTCAATGTTTACCTTCTTCAGATACTCCCCACTCCCCAGTCCGCACCCCTTCTTCTTCGTCTTCCTCAACCCCCACCCCACCTTACATGTTCTTCTTCGGCACCCCCTTCTTCTTCGGTACCACCCAAACGATTCAGATCTAGATTTTCGTTCCTCCATCATCTAGATCCAGTCTGCCCCTTTCCCAATGAAAAAAGTTTTGATTTTATTTTGATTTTGGCAAGATCCAAGGGAAAAACTTAAAGATCCCATCCATCTTCCTCGGGTGACGAGGTGATGGAATTTTTAGCAGCACGGGTGGGTTTAAAATAGATCTCTCCTCATCTCTTTTATTTTTCTTCAATTTAATTATGTCTTGATTTTGTGCCCAATCTCGTCATCACCGGAGATGGCAGCGATGGGGTGGGTTTGAGAAGAACATCACAAGGACGAGGTGGATTTGAGAGAGGATAACAGATAGAATAAATGAAAAAACAAAAGGGCAAATGTGGAAAGTCAAGGAAAAGTTAGCACTACATTAAAAACCGTGCCAAGTCAAACTGAGAAGTTTCAACTGGGACGGAAGGAGTACAATAACAAAAAAGACTTCTTCGATGCTTAAAACGAGACAATGATAGATTCACAAAACATATACCCTTTTCTAAAAAGTCATGTGCCAAATTCATATCATACCACAAACGCGATATGAATGCAGACAATTGTATTATTGACTTCCTTCAATTGTATCTGAGTTTCTAGTGTTTCTCTGCGTGATTGAATTGAATTCCTGGAGAAGAAAACCCGCCAGTCATTATACAAATTTGTTAGGCTTTCACTCTGTTCCCAAAGCAACAAATGAATGTGAATTACAAATAAACAAACCCTTGAAGAAACTCATACATGTGAATCACAAATAATTGTCAAAAAACCCTTGGAGAAGAAGAAGAAACTCATACATGTGAATCACAAATAATTGTCAATAAAACCCTTGGAAAGAAGAAGAAGCTCAGACATGTGAATTACAAATAATCGTCAAAGAAACCATTGAAACTCAAGCATGTGAATCACAAACAATCATCAAACAAGCTCTTGAAACTGAATTGCAAATTATAGTCAAAGAAACCCATGACAGGACAAAAAGAAAGAAAAAAACATGCCTAAATCTAGGTGTTTTGTTAATTCCGTTTCCGGAAATAGCAAATCAGACCAGAGGTTTACAAATGGAAGCAATGTGTTTGGTGCAATCGGATCAGAGATTTACAAATAGGGAGTAATATTCATCATCAACTGTTGAGAAATAAAGGAAGAACTACACATCGTACCTTGCTGCTTTGCCAGTATCCGCTTTTCCAGATCCCGAAATGCTGGAACACCGTGTCACAGGCTTCTGTACGCCGCTTTTCCCGATCCCGGATACGGATAATAACTGTTTTTAACAAATGCAGATATTTTTCGTATAAACGGATACGGATCCGGACGGTAATTGAATTTTCGATTATCCATTTACACCCTAACAACATTTGTTTTGGTAAGAGATTTTTTTTCTCTCTCCTCTTCTTCCACTGTTGGGATTTTGATTAATCTTTACAAAGTAGTGTTCCTTCCTTTCAATATGAGGTTAGACTGCCACTTTCACTATCAAAGCTCCACCACCATTTTCTAGACAAGGATCCTTGTCACTCCTTTGAAAAGTCTTCCACAATCATGTCGTTTTCCTTCTCCATTCTTCTGCCAACTTCCTTTTCCTTTTACTTAATTGTTAAGTTTAGCATGTGGGTCCTCTATTTGGAGGGACCCACCTCAATAATTCTTTACATTTTTTATCCTATTTCCCAAAATCAAAGAATTTGTTATTAAGTGGTATTTGAGGCTAAATTGATCCTTTTTTGTATTAAAATGTTATAGCTATGTTGGTTTTGCAGTTCTCCCAGAAACTTTCAAATGTGGAGTATTGTATTCTGATGGAGTTGGATCATCCCATGGTCATGGGCAGGGGACCAAAAGGAAGCTCTGCGGTTTACTAAAAGTTTGGAGCGAGCAATTGCCATGTGCAACAATAACAAAGTCTGGGAAGCCATAAAGACTACGGCGGCCACCGAGTTGGGCAAGACCTATTTCAGACAAGGTGTTCAGTCTTTCATAGTCACATTTGAGTCTACAATAAGTTCCTTCAAATTTTTATTTCATTTCAACACACATAATACATTGTTTAATGTTCAATATCCATAGCTCTTAATTGCAGTGCTCGTTCCTCAACAAATTAGCTATATGACAAAAATTGATGTCTAATTAATAGTAGTATAGGAATAACCATATGCTCCATCCATGTTTAATTTGCAAACATTGGTTGTCTATTGATGCTACGTGCATTTTGACCATCTCTTCTTATGTCCATTAATTCAGGGTCGCAAGTGTTGTTGCAAGCGCAAAAGAACATCTAGAATGAAAAAGTTAAATACAGGTGTCTACACGTTGGGAAGTGGTTCACACGATGCCCTCGAGCACCTTGCCACCTCATTCACAACCAACCAAGATTCCATTCAACCGGACGAAGAGATTGGGTGGATGTTTGAGGGCTTTGATATTAATGAAGGGTTGGATAGCGTGCGAAGAAAGGTCTTAAGCTTGTAAGAAGTTGCGCTTCATGATCCATTTAGTGGTACCCCATTTAAAGGTGTGTTCTTTAGAACCGAAGTGCATATATTAATCATCAATAAATATGTAAACAATCATATTGAAATCGTTCATTCAAAACAATAAGGCGAACTTATTAATACAGATCAACTTCCCGTGTGGAGGAAGCTGATTAAAACTTAGAAGTACTTTAATGACATGCCTAATATTAACATTTGATGTACTGGAAAAGTTTATTTGTATTAATTAGTTTGTCTTATTGTTTTGGTTGAACGGCTTCAACATGATTGTTTATATGTTTAATAATGATTAATATAGTGCACTTTGGTTTCAAAAACACGCCTTTAAACAAGGTACCACTAAATGGATCATGAAGCACAGTTTCTTGCAAGCTTAAGAAAGTCTTTCTTTGCACGCTATCTAGACCTTCACTAATATCAAAGTCCTCAAGCATCCACCCAACTTCTTTGTCCGATTGAATGGAATCTTGGTTGGTTGTGAATGAGGTAGCAAGGTGCTTAATGGCATCGTGTGAACCACTTCCCTACATGTAGACAACTGGATTTAACTTCTTCATTCCGGAAGTTCTTTTGGGCTTGCAACGACACTTGCGGCCATGAATTGATGGACATCCAGAGAGATGGTCGAAATGCACGTATCATTGATAGGCAACCAATGTCTGCAAAATAAACATGGACTGAGCATATGGTTATTCTTATATAACTATTAATTAAGCATTTGTTTTTTTGTCATAGAGCTAATTTATGGAGGAATGAGCACTGCAAATAAAAGCAATTAAGAGCTGTGGATATTGAACATTAAACAATGAATAATTATTGAAATGAAATAAAGAATTAAAAGAGACTTGCTGTAAACTCAAGTGTGACTATAAAAAACTGAACAACTTGTTTGAAATAGGTCTTGCCCAACTTGGTGACCATCGTAGTCTCTATAGCTGCCCAGAATTTTGTTATTGTTGCACATGGCAACTGCTGGCTCCAAACTTTCAATAAACTGCGGAGCTTCTTTTTTGTCCCTTGCCAATGACCAAAGTGCATGAGGTGATCCAACTTCCTCAGAATACAATACTCCAAATTTGGAAGTTTCTGGGAGAACTATAAAGCCAACATAGCTATAACGTTTTGATACAATAAAAGACCAATTTAGCCTCAAATAGTACTTAATAACAAAATTCTTTGATTTTGAGAAGTAGAATAAAAAATGCAAAGAATTGTTGAAGTAGGTTCCTCCAAATGAATTGTTGAAGTAGGTTCCTCCAAATGGAGGCCCTACATGTTAAACTTAACAATTAAGTAAAGAAAAAAAAAGAAAAAAGAAAAAAGAAAAAGAAGTTGGCAGAAAAATGGAGAAGGAAAAAGACATAATTGTGGAAGTCTTTTCAAAAGAGTGGCATGGATTCTTATCTACAAAATGGCGGTGGAGCTTTGATAGTGAAAGTGGCGATCTAACCTCATCTATAAAAGAAGGAACATTACTTTGTGAAGATTAATCAACCCCAACAGTGGAAGAAGAGGAGAGAAAGAGAGAAAATCTCTTACCAAAACAAATGTTTTGACAGTTTTGTTTTGAAGAAAAATTGGGAGTGAGTGCTTAGGAAAAAAATCCTAAAAGAAAAAAGAGTGAGTAGTGTGTGCCTACGATTTGTAAGAGTAAAAGACTTTGAACACTAATACCTACTATTTGTAATAGTATAAAAAGATATACTCCCTCCGTCCCACCGTCTTTGTCCACTTACCTTTTAGCACACCATCCAATGCACTTTTCTAATCTATTTTATCTTGTAATTTTTATATTAAAAAATTATAAACATTATATATTAATAAACTATATGTTAAGACGAATCAAACAAGATCACACATGACTATTTTTAGGCTTATACATTGAGAGAATTTGATGAGTCAAAGTGCTTAGATGAACAGTTCCAAAAGTCAAAACTCGACAAAGACAATGGGACGGAGATAGTAGAAGTGTTTGCTTTGTGGACGTAGCCCAAAATTTTTTGAGTGAACCACGTTAAACCTTTGGTGCCCTACTTTGCTTTATATTTTTACCTCCTAATTTTATTATTTTCCACTGCACGACCCCAACAAGTGATATTGGAGCCATGTCCAACCTTGGGGCAATGGAGGTGAGGGCGAGCAAAATGCTGAATCTGAATAGTTTGAACTACCATATCTGGAGGAGCAAGATGAAAGATCTTTTCATGGTCACCAAGATGCACTTGCCGGTATTTGCTACCGTCAAACCAGAAGAGGTGTGTGACGAAGATTGGGAGTTCGAGCATGAACGACGAGTTTGCGGTTATTTTTGACAATTTGTCAATGATAACATCTACAATCATATTTGTAACGAAACTCGTGCTTGGACTCTATGGAACAAGCTCGAGTAGTTGTATGCTTCAAAGACCGGCTACAACAAGCTATTTAACTTGACACAATTGATGCAAGTAAAATATGAAAAAAACACTTTTGTAGCTGATCACTTAAACACTATAGAAGGGATCGTGGATCTGCTATCAAACATGTGCAAAACATTTGATGATGAGGTAATTGCTCTTATGATTTTAGCTTCTCTACTACAGTCATGGAGACTCTGAAGGTGTCTTTGACAAATCCTGCACCCAATGGTGTAGTAAGTCTGGACATTGTTAAGAGTGTCACAATCTGACCAAAAAAGACAAACTGTGGCAACCTTTTAGGGACAAAGGGAGTATTTATTCACATTATTTTTTTCATTCCAACTAGATTTATTGCACAAGAAGATTATTTTTCAATATTTTTAAAAAAAAAATAATGAAATGTCTGTGTATGTATAACGAATACTGAAAAAATGACTCTTTTATCCCCCATTGGCAATGGATGCTAAAATTCTCTCTCTAATACTCCATATATTTTATTTGTTACATGAAAAGTACATGTTGGTCTCTCTTCTGAATTGAAATAGGTAACGGTTGTGACTGATCATGCCTTTTGGTAATGACAAAGTAATACAATTTTTTTAGTTTGAAATCTCGAATATAGAGTAATTCATGGGATAGTCAAATTTATCTAGAATCTCAAAAAAATATGAAAATTTTAAATTAAATTTAAGAAGGAAGATATATATATATATATATATATATATATATATATATATATATATATATATATATATATATATAACAGAATCAAAATTGAGTAAAGTTCTATCCAATTTTCACTCAATCCTACAGTACAATTTCATTTGCAATTGGCAAAATCTAGCCGTCAATTACTAATGCTAAATGTGGTCAGAATTAGATGGCGATTCTTTACAAAAGACATTTGCACTATGTTTGGCTCAAGGATTTTGGAAGGAAAAGAAAAGAAAATGGTTCTCTCATTTTCCTCACCAAAATGGAAGGAATTTAATTTTCCCTCCACTTGGTACATTTTGCCTCCTCATTTTCTTTTCCTTCCACTTTTCCTTTCTTTTGCCCTCTAACCAATCTTTTGCCCTCTAACCAAATAAGAAAAATACTATAGTTTTCTACTTCATTTTCTTTTCTTTTCCCTTTCAAATTCCTTGAACCAAGCTGCAGTTTTCGTATCTTCATTCTACGCCAACCCAACCATCTCCCTCCAGTCCTCCACCTCTCTTTCCCTCCATCCTCATAGCCGTCAATTGACAGTATTGCGAATGGAGTCGACTAGGGTTTTCGATTATTTTTTTAGAATTAAAGGTTTCGACATAAACATGAAAACAAAGATCTTAAACTCATTCCAAAAATCAAACGAAAACGAAGAGAAAGCTCCGGAAGATCCGGTGCCCCTAGAAGAGTTTTACCTGCGGTTGTTTCTTAGATTCCAGTGGCCGCTGCCGATTGAAAGTGCCGTGCAGCCTTGTGCTCTCAGGCGCGTTCTGTCCTTGAAGATGAATCAGGTTAATACCCTAGATCCTAACAAGATGAATAGGTCCTAGCCGTTACAGCTTGTGGAAGATGTAGAAGGTGGAGGACACACTTGCATGAGTTCAATCAATTGCTCATCATCTTTCACGCCATTGGAGAAATCACAATCACACGGCCTTGAAATTCCGGCAAAGCACAGGCGAATATCTGACGGCGGCGGGGCTTCTCTGGTCGCGTAGCGAAAAACAACGGAGGGAGTGGATTTGGTTCAGCCTTTTCCTTCGTCGATCGTGCGTGAAGAAGAAGAAGAATATCGATGATGGTGATGACTCCGTCTGATTCCTTGGCGACGAGAAAGGGCGGAGAGGAATATGTGGCCCTCTACCTTTCCAGTATATAAAGATAAGGTGAGTTGGCTTTGGGCTTCCTAAATTGGGTGGGCTTAGGACTTTGCTTGGTACTCCATATATTAGTTCTCTTATTATATATTACTTTCTTCCTCCATAAATAAAGTTTTTACTTTTCTTGTTTGTTCGTCCAAAAATAATCTTCTTATTTCTTTCTTCTTCTTCTCTCTTCTTCTTTCTTCTTCTTCTTTTACTTCTTTCTTCTCCTTTGCTCTTCTGATTTTTTCTGTAAATTTAGAGCAGCGAATCGCGGAGTAAAGGTGAGGCGGTGGCGGTGGTCAGAGGTAAAAGGACGGTCCGATCTTCTCTTATTCTTCTTCAATTCCCGGTCCAATGCCCAGTCCATCTTCAACTCTTCTTCTTTCTTTTCTTCTTTCTTCTCCATCTCCATCAGATCTGAGAATTTCGATTCAGATCCGAGGTCAGCGTCAACAAAGAAATCGGCGGTGGTGGCTGAGTACAGGCGCTGATTGAAGGAGTAGGCATAGGTGACGGCGAGCAATGAGGCACTGATTGGATCGGAATAGGTGACGTCCGTCGGTGATAATGGCAGAGCGGCAAGGAGATTCGGCCTTATTTGGGGGGGGGGGCATCCGATTGCAGAGACAGAATAAAATGGGTGGACAAGATCGAAAAGAGGATAAGGGATAGGGATGAAGGGTATTTTCGGAAAGTAAATTTCATGTTTTATTAAACTCTGTGTCAAGTTAAAGTGAGAACTTTAATCTCAGACGGAGGGAGTATTATTATTAAATATTTAATTATTATTTTATAAAATTCTTTTATTAACACAAATGGAACGTCTATTTCGCTCATGATTTTACACAAAATTCCAAATTTGAGAAACCATATGTCGTTGGTCACGTTTTTACGAAATCTATCAAAACATCCAAAATTCATTAGTATATTATGTTTGCGTCATACTTGTATGTTATTCGTTTTCATATAATCTTTTCGTTTTTGGAACGGTCAAACTCTTAACTTTCGTAACTCAAATTCGCTAGCGAAATATGCCATTGAAGTCGTCTCGTCGAGACCTTTAATTTGAATAAAAATTTGTTTATAAAAGTTAAGTTTAAAAATAACTTGTTTTAGTATCGTCGTTAAAAATTTAATTTTATTTAAATAAAAATTAGAATTCTTTATTATAAATTTATTATAACTTTTAAGATATATTTTAGGGCGTTACATTTTTCTCTCCTTTTAAAGAAATTTCATCCCCGAAATTCTTCTAAGAAACAGAGTTAGATAACTAGCTACATTTCAATATTTCTTTAGTCGATATATGTAGTTTTTTTCGCAAAAGGGATAATATCATTCATTGATCAAAATACTTTTCTATTTCGTATTTTTTTGCAAATTCAAACATTATACATTTATGCCCCTTATTGCACCAACTTTTTTGAAAGGTAAGCAACTTATTTTAAACACTTGAATACCAAAATAGGGAGTACTATTTTTTTCAACAAGGTACTTTTCTTTGTTTTACAAGAATTATCGTTAACCTCTTTTTTTTTTAAGAAAAACACATTTCCCCCTTTTTTATATATTACTTATATTGTCAATTTCATCTAGGTTTGCAGTTCCTTCTAAATTTAGTTGTTATTCATGTGATCAACGAAACAAATGATAAAATATTTTAATAAAATATTTTTTCCTGTTTATGTATATATATTTTTAAGACCCCTTTTTTTTCTTCCGTTTGATTCACCAAACCACATAAATTGAATAATCAAACTCCTTTTTTTTGAGTAAGCAATTATTAAGAAATCATAAATCTCAAAATAACCAATTGTTAGTTTTTTACAACAATATACTTGTGCTCAAATGTAAGTTAGCTTTAGTTATATATTTTATATACAAACAATATTAATGAAATATATTTTTAAACGCTAACCTAGTTAACTATGTAAAAGTTTAACAAACTTTTAATTGAAAACAATGTTTAGAAAAAACTCCTTATGTGACTACTTTTTAAGCATAAATATACAAATATTTTATCTCTATGTTACGGTTATATTTTAGAATATTCTATTCTAAATTACATTATGTCATTCGATACTTTAAAATATAAATATCTCAATATCAAAAGATTATAAAAAATTTCTTATTAGAAATTATATTTCATGTATGATTATTTTTTTCAGTTTAAGAACAAATAATTTTTTTCAAATAAAAAACATTCTTCATTTCATAAATAAACTATTTCCTCCACTCCCTAAGATCTCTGCGTTAATGAAAAGGAGTGGAGTATATTAAATGAGGTGGCTGAGATGTAATAAACAAAGTAAATGAGAGTAGTTGTGATATTTTAAATATTAAAAAGTTAATTAGAAGATATATGGTGGATAAATAAAAATGGGTAATCTTTAATGTTACAAATATACTTTGGTCCATAAAATAAACATGGACCTTAGACTCATGGAAGAATTTAACGATGAGAAGATCTATGAAGACGAATGGAGTATTAAATAAAAATACTATCGGTACCATGATATGAATATATACAAATTGAAATTTTTTATTGCTTATAAAATGCAGACTTATAAACATACGAAGTATAAATTGGTAAACTAAAGTATTACATATTTAGGGAACTAATGTTTAAGTTCTAATAAAAAAATCCTTTTGTCACACAATCTTGGAGATATTAGTAACTTAAAGGAATTTAAAGGAAAAAAAAGTTTTCATATATGAAGTGTTTCTTAGCAATAACTTTAAATCCAATTGATGGGTACATTCATCATTGACGTGTCAAAAAAGTTCCATGCAGACGTTCCATATGTTAAGCTCTGGTCATCTAAGTCTGAAATATTATATTAAAGCATGTCAGGTAGTGTTTCGTTAAACTTATTTTTTGTGCTTATTACCTATTCTTATTATAATCAGATCAGACCAGATCAGATTAGAAACAACTTTAATTATAACTACATTTAAATTAGATCAGATTAGACCGGATCTTTAAATAATCAGATCAGATCAGGCGAACAGTACGCAGCCTTAACCAAGCGAGTTGAAGAAAATAATAAAAGTATACAAAGGGTCCAAGGCCAAAATAAATTCTAGCTCAAATGCACATTTCCTAAATTCTGACCCGTTTTCCCAATTTTCCAAGGGGTCATGCTACACTTACACCAAAAATTATACTCCATTTGTACACCGCAGTTATACACAAACATTTTGACGGTTTACACCGACACAAGTGTTGGTGCGTTAACAAGAATTTACACCAACACAAAGTATTGGTGCGTTAACAAAAATTAGTTTTACACCAACATAAAATATAAGTGCAAACCTGCGGTGTAAAAAAATAGGGTACAAAAGAAGTTTGTAGGTACAAATAGCTTTATGTTTTTCAAAGTCCATTTCGTTTTCTCACAATGAGCCCAATTTCGATTGGACCCGGATTTTGTTTAGTGGGAGCGGGTCAGGTCTGTCTAAAATATCATCCCGTCTTCTGATTATGAAACTCTCAACAGCGATCGATCATCTCCGCCATGGCTACCAAGCTTGTGATGAGGCGTCACCAAACGCTAATCAACCTCTTCCAGACTCGACTTCACCGTATGGGAAACGCTATATCTACTCACTCTCCTCCATTCGAGAGATGCCAGTCCCTCCTTCAGTCGCGGCGTTATTCAGAAACTTCTCAGGAAACGACATTCGATCCTTCATCGGCCTCATCCAATGCTAGATCTGTTTCCAGCTCTCTCAATGAATCTGAACTTGCCAAGTTCTCCGCCATTGCCGAAACCTGGTCAGTGATCTGTGTTTTTCTCTGACAATTTCGGCCTTCTTTTTCTTTTTAGTGTTGAACATCACTTACATTAGTAATTATTCCGTTGGACAATATAGGTGGGACTCGGAAGGGCCATTTAAGCCACTGCATAAGATGAATCCCACAAGACTTGCTTTCATCAGGTCCACACTTTGTCGCCATTTCGGGTAACATTTCCTAAATTCTTGGGGTGATTTTTGTTTAGGAGAAAAAACTTAGTTTGTATGTTGAAATGCACTTGCATTTCTGTCTTTATTAGTAAAGTTTTAAAATTTAAGGGAGGTTTGTATGGACTTGAACCTCATCAACAGGCTTTATTGCCTTATTGGTATCCAAAATGATGACACAGAGTTCAATAGTAAAAAAGTTGCATTTTTTTTCGAATCTATTGAGTTTTTTTAATAAAGAAAAAAACTCTTCTGTGGTAAATCTAACCACTTTCTAATGTCCTCACTTTTCACATTTTAAGCATGAATTTATTCCGTTACTGTGAGTGGTGTTTTTTTCAATATACTCCCTCTGGCTGGAGTTAATCTTCCCAGTTTGATTAGAGAAAAGAGAAAGATTGTGGACCATATATTCTTTATTTTATTAGGAAAGTAAAGAAGTGAGATAATTATTTTTGGACGGACTAAAAAGAAAAGTGAGACGATTAATTTGGGACGGAGGGAGTACATTTTAATTCTTTGGAGTCTGAATTTGTTTAGACTTATTGAACTCTTCTGTTTCTTAGTCAACATAAATGTATCAGCTTTAAGCTTGCATTTAACTTCATGAGCTCATATGCCTTTCCGGCATTTGATATATACATTTTCTGTCTAGGACAAGTGCATCTATTTATCTTTTCCTTTAAATTTATTTGCGATAGCATTCTGAGTGTAAACTTTCATCAAAGGTAGACTCGTGTTTGCTTTGATATCAACATTGGCTTATACTTCCAAATATGGTACAGTGTGTGTGTGTGTGGATCAATAACTGCAATGAATCAAGAATTTTCTTTGTTTAGAGATCATTCTGTTCTTCTTGATCATAGCCCATTGGTAAAAAATGGTGCCTGTTTTTATGAATTTCATTAGGGTAATGACTAATGACAGCTAAGTAAATGTTTTCAGGAAGGATCCTTATTCTCCCAAACCTTTTGAAGGACTCAAGTTTGTGGATGTTGGGTGTGGAGGTGGGATTTTATCTGAGGTATACCTTCTACTGAAAGTTCTGACAAGTTACAAGTATGCAACATGATGAATGCAAACAATAGCATTCTCCATTCCAGCTAATTGAGTACTCCATTTTTCTTTATTACAGAGTATAAAAAAGTTAATATTGTGGTTTGATATCATTCCTATTGACAATCTGGTGAAAATAGTGGAGGACAGAGTATTTCTTTGTATGCATATATGCAACAACATCATATAACCAAATGTATGATGTCTTCTACTATTCTTAATTAATGCAGCCTCTTGCTCGAATGGGGGCTACTGTAATGGGAATTGATGCTGTTGATAAGAACATCAAGATTGCACGCCTCCATGCGGTGTGTTTAAACTTTATATCATCCATCAGACTTGTTTATTGTTGTATAATGTCGTGATCAAGTGTTCAAATACTTAATTACTTGGGATTATTTTAGATATTATGAAAGTTTGATTGTCAATGACATCATTTTTTTCCTTCAGGATTTGGATCCAACAACTTCATCAATTGACTATCGTTGCACAACTGCTGGTATGTTTAGTAAAAGTTTTCTCAGCCTGTATTTTATTTTTAGGTTTGTGCTTGTTCATTATATCGGATGTTAACTAATGGACTCCCCCAAGATGCTTCATAAGAAGGTTTCTTTTTATACAAAAAATTGCAGCTACTAGTTTAGAGTAGTTGCTATATGATGACCTGATTATTTATCTTTTATTTCCTCAATCAAGACACTTATGCCATGATATAAATAAAGAGAAAAAATGTTAGCCAAACTTTTGAAGCAGAGGCTAATTAACATAACTATTTTGTGTGCTTTCATGCTTTGTTACAGTATATGTCCTCCAATTACCACAACATATGTAGCATTGCTTATTGAATTGTATAGCTAATAGTTTCATTTTGTCAAATCTAGGACAGTAGTTTTCTAAGCTTGCAGCCTGCTTATGTTTTGTTTCACTCCTTGTCCTTATATGGCAATTTTGTTGAAGCTGATGTGTGTGATATATTTGGATCTGCCACTAAATCTTTGTTTGATCATTTTCTACATTTATGGTTTTTTAAAGATTGGATTAGTCGCATATGTATCTCATTTTTCTATTTAAACCCTTATACTAGTCAAACCACCCAAGTGTGTATATCTTCAGAAGGTGATGTAATTGCCAATTATGTGGCCAGAAAATTTGGTGGAAGAACAGAGGCAGTTTGATGCTGTAATTGCTCTAGAGGTATGCTTACAAACCATAATAACTTTATAGATAGGAACTTTTTAGACTAGAACATAAAGAGGGAATCATATGCATTCATTCCTTTAGCCCCAATTGTATATTTGATGTAGTTTTTAGTTTTTTTTCTTCTTTTTTTCATTGGCATTTTTGTGAACCAGGTGATAGAACATGTAGCTGATCCTGCTGACTTCTGCAAATCCTTATCAGAGTTGACAGTTGATAATGGTGCTACAGTGATATCAACAATTAATCGTTCAATGAGGGCTTATGCAACTGCCATCGTTGCAGCCGAGTATATCTTACATTGGGTATGTGGTTTTTAGTCCTTTAAGACCTTAAGTTCCCCATCTGTGTTGTTTTATCTTAACTTCTTGTATCTGTCTAACTCCAGGTAGAGGGGTCATTCTATTTTCCTTCATATTTTTTCTATCATCAATCATCATCATTATCAACACAATAATCCCGACTATTTTCCTTTAAGACCTTAAGTTCTCCATCTTTGTTGTTTTATCTTAACTTCTTTTGTATCTGTCTAACTCCGGATGGGGGTCATTCTATTTTCCTTCATATTTCTATCATCATCATCATCATCATTATCAACACAATAATCCCAACTAGTTGGGATCCATGACATTGAATTTATAGTGCCAATTAATTGTATAAAATTAAGTAATTAAATAAGTTCATGCAAAAATAAAAAGCTAAGTGACAATGTTATAAGCTCTGGACCAAATTCACGTCACCATTTTCATTAAAAAAACAAAGATAAAATTTTTAAAATTGTCGTCAAGTCATCATCCTAGGTTAAAATCTTCTGAATTTCCTAAATCAATTGTTTTCTTTGTCCCGCTATTTTTGTCCCATTTGGGTTTACAACGTTTGATTGGAATTTTTTTAAATAGAATTTATCTAAATATTGTGTAAAATTTAACAATAAAAATTATATATTTAAAAACTACATCAAAAGTTCTATAAAAGAAGAGGTGACACGACTATTATTTCAACAAATAGATGAAAATATGTAACAAATATTTAGTTTGACCCTATCAATAGTGGATGAGTCAAAAATAGTGGGAGAGATGGAGTAAATAAAATGATGTCTAATGTGAAGGTTGAAACTTCTTTTTCTTTAATTTCAACAATGTAAAATCACCTCATTGTTATCTGGTGAATTTCACTTTGCTAGAATCCTAGAAGAGATCATGTTCTCTATAGTCTATAGTCTCTATACGTACAAATAAATACAAAGATTGCGGTAATTATTGTGAATGCCATTTCGTAGCTTCCTAAAGGTACTCATCAGTGGTCAAGCTTTCTTACACCAGAAGAACTGGTTCTTATTCTTCAGCGCTGCTCTATTTCGGTAAGTCAAGAACATATTCATTGGGGTTAACAATTTCAGCATTATTGTTCACATACGCCGTTCCCTTTTCACTGTCCCTTTGCTTTTAGGTCCAAGAGATGGGTGGCTTTACGTACAACCCTCTAAAGGAGCGTTGGTCAATATCGGATGATATTGGCGTGAATTTTATCGTGTGTGGCACCAAAAACCCTCTCGAAAATATAGAGAAGAAAATCCAAATTGTGTAGTTGAAACTGTGAGAGGGAAAAGTAACCTTATTTAGTGAGGTATATAATGATAATTTTGCAGGATTGGTTGAAACCTCTTGTGGTGTTCATTTTGCTTATACCTATATTAATTTTCGATCATATTTTATGTTAAATTGAGAACTAAAAATGTAATTGTACATTGAATTTAAATCTGGCTATGTATTTTGATGTCTTATTTATTAACAACGCTATAACAACGATGGTTGCGACTCCAATGGATAAACGAATACATCAATAGCGTCACTTGATATTAGCTATAGCAAGGATTTATAGTTATTGCAATATTATATGTTTTAACACTAACATGATGGAAAGTCAAGAAAAAAATACTTGTGAGAAGAAAACTTTAATTTTTAATAATGAAAAACTAAATATGAAAAATCTCATATTTTAAAAAATTAATTATAGATTTCATTATATTTAAAGTTACATCTAGAATTTTACAAAACATGTTCTTCCCTCTGTTTCAATTTATTTGTCTATTTCAATTCATAATATTTAACTAAACTTATTTTTAATTTACTATATGAATTTAGTGTTAAATTTAAAAATTAAATTTTTATATTTAAAATTTTAATTCCTCTGTCTTAATTTATATTGCTAGTTTAAGTTTACAATGTTGACTGAAATTATTTTTCAAATTAATTTATATGAAAAATAGTATAGAATTAAAAAATAAAATTACTTATTTAAAAACTACATAAAAAGATCTAGAAAACTAATGGTAACACAACAATATTATTTTATTAAATGACTAACAAAAAAAAAAAGTAAATAAAAAGTAAATAAAAAAAAAGTGAATAGAGGAAGTATCTAAAATTCTAATCGTATAAAACAAGTCACATGAATACCAAAAATGAGTAATGAAAGTTGTTAAAATTTGACGTTGTAAATAGTGAACATACAGCTTAAATTGAGATAAAAAAATACTCTGCATTTTAACAAATGATGCATGAAAACATGTAAAGAAAAAAGATTTAGATTAACCCTGTAAACAATAGATTCGACAAAAATAATGAGACTTTAGTTTTAAAAATGTAACTAGCTACTCCGTATTTGATGGTACACTCTCGACCTTTTTTATCTCTATTAAAAAAAAGCACGGAGTATATGGAAACTTAATTTCATGACCAAATCTCTGATTTTAAAAAATTATCTCAACATCTACTTATACCAAACAACCTTTGTAAAATGAAATTTGGGATCCCAAATGAACTATTATCAAACTCAAATCTACTCAAAATCTATCGAATCAAAGTTTCATTCCCCCCCCCAATGAGTAACGAAAGTTTAGTTGTGATACCCTAGTGTTGCAATGAGAACAAGTGAATGGAACATTCTTAAAGCTCCAAACAATACATCAAGCCAAACAATAGAATGAATATATAACAAAATGTAAGTTGAAATCTATCTGTTTTTTTTGTTGGAAAGAAAGATGGTTTTTTTTATATTAGTTCTTCACCTTCCTCAAAAACCGGCTTATTGCACTGATGACAGACAGAGGGTTCTCAAGATGAGCAGCATGCCCAGAGCAAGGAATCTCAACTATTTCTGGACAATTCACAACACTCACATTTTGATCCATTGTATTGAGCATCTTCTGGGCGATGGCCTTGAATTTGGCATCACTTTCTCCCACTATGAACATAAGTGGCCGCTCGCAGAGTTTCAGGTCTTCCCACAAGGACCTACAGACATCAATGATAGATAAATCAAGAAAAATGTTTGTGTGTTTGTGTTAAGGGGAATAGGGGAGGAGTTTTTGAATGGGTGGGAACCACCACCTTTCCGCACCCTCTTCTTGGTATTTCCATGGGAAGAAAATGTATTGAGATCATTATTGTTTTGTTTGTTTACATGGACATTCTCTCGCATTTCCGCATATAGTATGTAATGCATGCAACAAGGGCATTTTTGTCTTTTCATGCAATTTTTTTTCTATGCCATTTCTCTCTTATTTCCTCCCTATACCAAAACAACATATAAAATCTACTATCCTTTTCACATTTGCTTTCTTTCTCCCTGCTGTTTTATTCTCTCTTTCTTTTTTCCACAAGTTTATGATGGATGATAGTGTAACTTACGGTTGCCTGCCAATGCTCAAACCAGACAGAGCTCTGGCCAGAGATTCCAGATCAGCATGTCGCAAGCGGCTGGAGACTATCTTCTTGAAATGTGGATGACATCTTAAACTGAAGAATGCAGATTTTACATTACAAAGTGCTCAAAATCTATCCGACTGTTTAGAGTACAAATAAAGTCATAGTAGCGTCTTAAAACTTGTTTAACAAGTACCTGTGCCAGAGATCACCAGCATACCAAACGTTTAGAAAAGATTCCAGGCCCGAAGAAACCAGGAGAGATGCAGTAAAGTCATCCTTGGTCCTGCGCATTTCTCTTTCTACTGAATTTGTCAATCCAGGACTCCCAGAGATAATGACAGCCCCTTCAACCTTATAAAACAAATTGTTGGAATCAGATACCTGAATTTTTACGGGGTTGGGATGGGAAGGGGAACATGACTGAGCCATAAGTATACCTTCGCATTGCATCTTAGTGACATGTATAATGCAATCCTGGATCCCATGGAATACCCAACAAGAATCACTTTCTTCAGATGTAAAATATCAAACAAATTGCACAACATAATTGCGATGGCTTCAATTGAAAATGTTGATTTGTCCATAGCATCATTGTCAACCCAATCTTGCAACTGTGATCTTCCATGGCCTGGGAGATCAATTGAAATGCATCTGGCAGAGCCAGACATGGCTTTCATGATTGGAATCCATTCTTCACAGGTTCCAAGGAAACCATGCAGAAAAACTAGAACAATGTTCTGCATGAGTCCAAAAAGATTAGAGAGTTATGCAAGTGTGTAACTGCATATATCATTCATGCTTGTATAGGTAAGGATATATAGTCTTATCAAGCACACATGAAAGCTATGTAAGTTAAAATTCTGTTGAGCAGAGAAACTCAGAGAGTAGTGTCTTATGCTACATTTGTAAAGACAAGGATACTGCAATTAATGTTGACTTGAGTACTCCTGAATGTTCTTTTTGGTTTGATATCTCAAAATAAAGTTAGGCACTAGGCCCCCATTGGCAACCTACACTTCCTTTACCAGAATTGACACTGTGTCATCTTGTCTATGCTCTGACTCACATTGCCCATGTGGCCATGTCCATGGCCCACCTAAGCTCTAGGACACGGACTGTCACACACTTAGTACCTAGCACTTTTCAAAACAATGCTCTGAAGACAAAATACTGCCCCAAAAAAAAGTATAATATGGGTGTCATGCAGCTAAAAATACCTACATTTGCACTTTCCCCAGTATCATAGACATTGATAGAGATGGAGACATTGTCCAGATCAGTTTCCAACTGGTACATATGAATATTAGCATTAGTAGAACTCCGAACAACTGCCGTCTTATTGAATTGAAATCCCTTTATGAGTCTATCAGCATCAGCAACTGGTGACCCCATACAGCCATTGGTTGGATTACGGCAGGTTACTAATTTACGAGTGCTCACATCTTCCCTAAACCATTTGTATGTTCCAAGACCATGGGGGATTGATGGCCTTTCTTTCTTATTAGTTAGCCAGAGTATATCAAGGTTTTGAAGGTCAATAAAATGTGAGAACTGAACATACGCTGCTAAACCCAATGAAGTCTCATATGTGGCACTGATAACAGCATTCTTCCCCAGCTGCTGAGCCCATCGTGCAACTAATGCTGCATTTTCAAACCCACCAATAGCGCTTGGCTTGATAACCTGACAAAATGGTTATGCGTTTATGATAAAAGAACCGACATTAGAGGAACATGAGCTGTTTGAACTTATAGCAACACAAATCACAATGAAACAACTTTCCAAAGGTTTGGATGTTCGGTTGCTCAAAATTTTAGGAGCCCTGCACTGAAGTTTCAATTACATTAAAATATTAACTCATCTCAAAGTTATTTATGAGTAATGACTAGGTTCCACTTTGAGGCTGAAAGCTTAATAACACCCCCTTTGTCCCATCACACACGCACACACACACTCAATTGCATTTTAATGGTCAAATCAACTCTTCTCTTCTCTTATTTTCTTTTAAATTCTCCATTCATTTTTTTGTATGAATCAATACTTTATGTAGCATCTAAATATATACTCTGTAATTTATTTATTAAATCTAAATTGAATACTGTTGTAACTAGACTGCAAAAACACACTCGAGTCAAGCCTTATTTCAAAAGCAACACACAAAATGGTGTAATACTATTAGGGAAATAGAGGGAGTCTGAGACTGGCCACAGTGAAACACAGATTAGTGAAATTTGAAGGATTGGTTGACAAAAGATTATGTTAGTTAACGAATAAAATTCAAAGCAATATATCTATGCATTGGGCTCTGACGACTCTGTTAAAAAGATCCAAATACTTGTAATCATTTAATAATAGAAAATGTGCCAGGGCAATCTTATCAATTGGTCTAGAACTAAAATACAAATCATCTCATCATCACACAACTTTGTTTTGGCGGGTAGCGGCATTCATTGCTGTTAAACAGTGCTACCAAAGTACTCCATCCGTCCCACGAAACCTTTCTCCTTTATTTTTTCATCCGTCCCAAAAAACCTTTCTCATTTCTATTAAAAAGTCACTTTTACCCCTACTCATTATTAACCTACCTATCACATCACACTTTTTCATTATTAATCTACCCATCATATCCTACTTTTACCCATCACATCAAAGGGCATTTTTGGAAACTCAAAACCAATATACACTCATCTTAAATCCTTTAAAAATCAAAACCAGAAACTTTTTGTGGGACGGAGGGAGTAGATTAATTTTCACTAGTCATGTATGTTCATTGCAGAAAATAAAAACAGAGACAGTTGGCTGCTTTTAAATGGTAATATCATACAGTGGCGACAGTAAGCTTAACTACTTACAAATGCAACTATCCCGGGATGAGTGTACTTTGAAAGCACTTCAAAGTGATTTTCTTTATAATCATTGATGGTTTCATCAAGAGCCACAGGCAAGCCAGTTGCTTCATAAAACCTGATAATATCATCTTCACTTTCAACAGGTTCCTGGAATAAATCATTTTGAAATAAATTTCATAATGAATGAACATACGATGTCACCATGGTTTGAGAATGAGAGATGATTACTGAAAGGTAATAGTATCTATAGCTAGCTTATCATATTGGATAGCTGAAAAAAGAACTGCAAGGTTTGCTTTGAATTGATGTTAGAGCAATTCACTGCCCTACTACCATTAAGTATAATTTTCTTAAAATTCAGGTTTGTATTTTGACTAGCCTAAATTTTTTTTTCATACTCGCATCCTCCAAATTGATTGACTTTCAGGACGAATGTTAGAATTGCAATTTTCATACACCTAGTTCAATCAGAAATCATGGATGTAAGCACTGGCACATGAATGCACCGTAAAGGTCACATTCCAGAACTGAGAGTAAAAAGGGTTTAACCCTGAATTGATATTTGATACACCTCATGCTTATTATTTCCATCAATAGTAGTAGAAAGTTTATAGGCACTCAGTATTATGCATTTAATTGAATTAATTGAACACCTAGATTCTACTGATGCCCTGCACAACTTAAGTTCCTATATGTTCTGAACTGAATTTTTTCCTTATCACTAGTATATACCTCAATATACTGCAGACAGCAATTCTTTACAGAATGGGCAAATTGAACGGCTTCCTCATAGGACCAATTCCTGTTTGCATCAGCACGAATTTCAACATTTCCACCTATTCTCTTTCTTATCTCTTGTACAATAGCAGCATCATGATTGGGATCATGACACCGAGCAACCTATATGCAAAATAGGAGATTAAATAACTGAATATTTCAATAGATATCAGCAAAAGTTCTGAGAATCTTACACTGAAAAAGCTGAAAATATCATGAAGGTCAAATAGGTTTAACAAACCTTAAGTAGGGAACATTTCCTCTGTTAAAACCCTACTACAACAATTAATACGCTTCTGGAAAAAATCTTACCTTTAGCTTTAGAGCTGTAAATCCCTCGTTCACAAGATCAGCTGCTATTCTAGCAATGTCTTCAGGGGCCCCGTTAGAGTCCAGAAGTGCACAAATTTTTACATCTGATGACCTCCCAGGAAACTCCACTCTATGCAGACGAAGTATATTAAACAAACTTGCACCTTCACTAGCTGCAATCGCATTGAGGACAGCCATCTCCAGGCCACATCGGACACTTGGAAAGATTGAAGCTGTCTAAACATGGATTGAAAAAGGAAATTCTGTAATAAAATAAATATTAGGGGGTAAAACAAGTGATTACATGTACATACCGGAATTCCTAAAGTACGCCACAACCAAGAAGAAAATAAGCCCTTCAACAAGGGAAGAAACTGGTTGATTGTAACTCCTTTTATAGTATGAGTGAGGAATTGGAGTTGCTCTTCAACATCAAAAAGGTTTTCTTTGTGAATTTCTAAAGGTGCAACCTGTTTAGTAGAGACACACAAGGAAAAATAAAAAAGAAATTTTCTTGTTACCAATGGAGCTTGAAATCAATGTTGGAGAATCATTTTTACCAATATCATCATTAAAAGATGATAGAGTTGGATGTGACGTAAAATCATTTCCCCTCCATATGATTCCCTCACACAAACAAATGTATCACCCCTAATAAATCAAAAAAGGCATAGATAATATTAACTAGTTTACCTCCCCAAAGCCAATGCTACCATCGGCAAGTGACAAACTTATAATAAAGCCTTCTCGAAAGAAGGCAGATGATTTGTAATTGGCTGAAGCTGAAGTAGGAGGGGAAGATAGCTGAACTCTGCCATAATGCAGATTTAAAATTTAATACTTTATGGATTCTGACCACAGGTAATCAATGTGACATATTTAAACCTCACCTATAAAGTGAATACTCCATTTTACAAACTTTGTAGAGCACTGGGCCATGAAAAGCAGAATTTGGAATTGAAATCTTTGAAAGGCTACCCAAAGTGTGATTCATTGCTTGACATGTAAATTTTCTCAGAGTACTACAGCCAGATAAAATGTATTATCAGAGAAATGCAACATAGATTTGGATGAGTAAATAAATCCTTCAATTATACCTATGAAAACCAGCATTGTCTTCAATGGAGCTATTAACTTCTATGACACAATCCACATTTTGTGATTTTGATGCGATTAAAGAATCTCTTAAATCCGTCTTTGTACTTACTTGCACATGCTTCACACTGCATTAAAAAATAATCAAATAGGTACTGACCAGGAAACTACAATATAAGAGCTAGTAGATTATATGTTACTCATATTAAATTTGCATCAAGTGCATAATGTTCTTACCCATGTGCCAGGCATAGGTTTTGAACTGAAACATCATGAGACGTGTAAAAGTACCGGTCTAAAATGTTTCTTGCCGTATTAGTTGCTATGGGTAGAAGACTGAAGATCGCACCACCATGGTTGTTTATGACAAGTATTGTCATTGGCTTCCGTGGAATCCTTTAAAAGCCAAGCGTCTAATTAGTTTTGGAGAAAAACTCTATGCACCACTTCCCAACAATTGAAATGAAGATAGTGAAACTTAACAAATTATCTTATCATCTGTTGTGAGAAACAAAATCAAGGTCATATATGCATAAATCATAATAACTTTCAAACATATGATGGTTTTAAACACCACTCTAAAGCAAGATGAACAGAATCTACGCATCCCCTCTACCAGTACCAAGATGCAGTTTGTCTTGATGATATTGAATGAAAAATAATGAAGAAAGCCACAAGCCATCGACCATTCTAATCAAAGTAACAAAGAATGTAAAAGATATAGCCGGATGTCAAGGAAAGCTGTAACAAACTTACTGTTGTCTCAACAATGACAATCCATTTGTGTCATGCAGAAAAGAAACATCACCAAGTACAGAAAGTACCTATAAGAAGCACATATAACTTAATACTTCACGGCTCTAAGAAACTTATTATTTCCCAAATGTAATTACAGAAAACATCAAGGTGACAGTCTAATGAAATAATAAAAGTAAAACAAAAGGAGAGACAACTGGAAAATTTTTAGCTCAGGTTCTTGATAGGCACCCACTCCAAGGTAGAAAGACACAATTGGCAGTAAGGTAAAGGGAGGAAGTGATAAGGCTATATTGGTGAGGTTTTGTGCAAGGAATGGAGGATTTTAAGGGAGGGAAGACTAGGAACGAAATTGGCAGTGGGGAAGGAGTATTTTTAGGCTTTTGTTTAAGTGGAAAAGTGGAGAGAAAAGTAATATTAGGGTGGTGGATGGGAGCAGGCCGAAAATAAGGGAGAAGAGAGGGGGAAATAAACAGTTTAGTATTTCTTTGGGATAGATAAACCAAGTTGGTGTTAAAGAGATATTACACACTCTTCTCCTCACTTGGGGTTCAATCTAGAATTTAATTAAGATATAACACACTTAATCAAATATCTAGAACCTAACACTCACACTTAAGGAAACCAACCTTAAGATATAGAAATTAGGATTTAAAATAACAAACACAATGGTTTATTACTTGGAAATGAAAAGGAATACAATCTGTTTTCAAATGAGGCCTATGGCCGAAATAAATAACAAGGGAAAGGGGGAAATTACAAGCTTTGTTCCTTAATCAAATCACCAAAATATGACTTAATATGATATGCCTTGATGGAATGAAATAAAAGTGGAGTGTAGTGTTTGTGGGACTTGGGTATTTCGGCCAGTAGTAGGGGGGAAGAATTGAGGAAGCTAGGTTTTATTTTGAGAAGATGTTTATGGGGATTTGAGAGGGATGTGATTCGGCCATATTAGGGGACAAAGGGGTGTGAGATATATTGGCTAATTTGGTTTGTTATGGTGGTTGAAATATGGTGGTTGTGAAGTGGAAAGGGGCAGGCCAGGGATGGGGTAAAGAGGGGTGAGATATGGTTGTTTGTGATGGGTTTATACGTCCCACACATCTCAACAAATGGGATGTTTTATTCTTAGCTTTGGAGTGTAGTTGTAGGGCTTATTTGGTGGTTAAAATGGAGGGTGTGTATGCTGTTTGGGTAGGGAACAAAGGGGGTCCATGTGTTGGGGTTTATTATGGGGATGATATGTGTTGTTTTGGCTCTTGTGTTTCGGCCAGAATTGAAGGGAAAAGGATGAAATATTTGTGGGTCATTTTGGTGAGTTTAATGGGGTGTGTTTTTTTGATGAGAAAGGGTGGGGGTAAGGGGGTACGGCCTGGGCAGTAAAGAAAGAAAACAGGTTGTTTGGGTTTATTTTAGGGTGAGGAAAAATCCAATGAAATTATGGCTAAGGGTTTGGGTTTAGGAGGGGTAAATTCATTCCAAAAAGGATCGTAGGATTTAGTCATTAATCCGGTAATTTGTTTAAGGACTTTCGTAGGTACCGGGGGTATATCATCCTCCCCCTCTTCAGAGAAGTTTGTCCTCAAACTTGGGATACCCTCGGCTTCGAAATATGGACTCAAATCTTTGATGTTGAATGTCGCAGATACTCCATAGTTTCCCGGGAGGTTAATCTTGTATGCATTGTCGTTGATCTTTTCCAAAACTTCGAAGGGGCCATCAGCTCTTGGCAGTAGCTTTGACTTTCGTTTCATGGGGAAACGCTCTTTCCGCAGATGTATCCAAACCAAATCTCCAGGTTGAAAGGTTGTGGGCTTTCTTCTTTGATTGATGCGTGTGCTCAACCTTTCGTTCATAGCCTCGATTTTGCTACGAACCTTTTCATGAATGTCCTGAATCTCTTTTGATCTCTTTTCTGCTTCCCAACTGAACTTTGTATCCGTCATGATAGGGTCAAGCTCAAGTGGAGTTAATGGGTTCGTGCCGTAGACCACCGTGAAAGGAGACAGTCCGGTAGTCTTGCTTGGGGTGCGGTTGTACGCGAACTCGGCATGGGGAAGAAGTTCTTCCCATTGCTTGATATTTTTCTTTATAAGTGCTCGAAGAAGTGTTCCCAAAGTACGGTTGGTGACCTCCGTCTGTCCATCAGTCTGTCCATCAGTCTGTGGGTGACTAGCCGTACTAAACTTAAGTTTAGTACCTAATTTCCTCCATAAAGTCATCCAAAAATGACTTAAAAATTTTGTGTCCCGATCTGAGACCATGCTTCTCGGAATGCCATGAAGTTTGACAATCTCTCTAAAGTAGAGATCGGCTACTTGGGATGCGTCATACGTGGTGACGCACGGAACAAAGTGGGCCATTTTAGAGAAACGATCCACCACGACCATGATGGAATCCTTTCCTCTTTGAGTCCTAGGCAGTCCAGTTATGAAGTCTAAGCTCACGTCTTCCCACGGTGCATCGGGGATGGGTAGTGCTAGATGTCTTCCTTGCGGTAGAGCATGTCCTTTCGCTAGATGACATGTGTGGCAGCGCTTAATGAAGTGTTCAACGTCCCGTTCCATCTTTGGCCAGAAATAGTGCTCTCTCATCCTCATGTATGTTTTATCGGATCCGAAATGACCAGCAAGACCTCCTCCGTGAACCTCGTCAATGATCGTCTCACGCACACCGCATTTGGGTATGCAAAGCTGGTTCCCACGAAAGAGATAGCCATCCTTGATGAGGAATTCACCATAGGGCCGAATTTTACACTTCTCAAAAGTGTCCTTGAAATCTTCATCCATTGCATAAAGTTCCTGCAAACACTCAAAGCCAACAAGTTTGGTACTAAGTACCGTTAGTAGTAAATGTCGCCTTGACAAGGCATCGGCTCCTTTGTTGAGGGTTCCATTGCGGTGTTTGATTGTGAAGGTGAAAGTTTAGAGATATTCGACCCATTTGGCATGGCGAGGTCGAAGCTTGTGTTGGCCTTGTATATATTTCAATGCTTCATGATCAGAATGGAGGATGAATTCTTTGCTCACAAGGTAGTGGCGCCAATGCTCAAGGGCTCGTATCAAGGCGTAGAATTCTTTGTCGTACGTAGAATAGCGCCTTCTGGTATCATTTAGCTTTTCGCTAAAATATGATACCGGATGTCCTTCTTGACTTAGGACAGCCCCTATGCCAACTCCGGAAGCGTCACACTCTACTTCAAACAATTTTTCAAAACTAGGCAACGCTAACACAGGAGCGTGTGTTAAACGTTCCTTAATCTCTTCAAAAGCTTTCTGTGCTCTTTGGTTCCATTCAAACTTCGGATTCTTCGTCAAATCTGTGAGTGGAGCTGTGATGGTAGTAAAATCCTTCACAAATCGTCGGTAAAATGAAGCCAAACCGTGGAAGCTTCGTACTTGCTGTAATGACGTGGGAGTGGGCCAATCTCTTATTGCTTGAGTCTTCTTGTCGTCTACTTTAATGCCTTCACCTGAGATAAAATATCCCAAGAACTCCGTTTCTTGAGAAAAGAACTGACTTTTCTCAAGATTCCCATATAGCTTCTCATCATCTAATCTTTTAATCACCAAGGAAAGGTGATTAACATGGTCTTCTTCGCTTTTGCTATAGATCAAAATGTCGTCGAAATAAACTACGACAAAATGACCAATGAAAGGCTTCAGCACTTGGTTCATGAGCCTCATGAACGTACTCGGTGCATTGGTTAGTCCAAACGGCATGACTAGCCATTCGTATAACCCCAACTTCGTTTTAAATGCCGTCTTCCATTCATCACCTTCATAGATACGAATCTGGTGGTATCCACTTCGAAGATCAATCTTAGAGAAGATTTTGGATCCATAGAGCTCGTCCAACATATCTTCAAGCCTAGGTATTGGGTACCTATACTTGATGGTGATTTTGTTTATCGAACGACTGTCACAGCACATCCTCCAAGTACCGTTCTTTTTGGGCACCAAGAGGGCAGGAACAGCGCATGGGCTTAAGCTCTCTCTAATGAATCCCTTGGCAAGCAATTCATCCACTTGTCGTTGTATCTCCTTGGTTTCCTCGGGATTCATACGGTAGGCGGGTTTGTTAGGGAGGGCAGCCCCTGGGATTAGGTCGATCTTGTGTTGTATGTCCCGTTTTGGAGGAAGACCTTGAGGAATGTCATCGGGAAAGACTTGGGAATATTGTTGGATGAGGTGTTTGGCTAAGGGGTGGATAGAAGGAGGGGCAGGGACTGGTTCGGCCTCAAGGGTGTCAAGGAGAATGAACTCTTTGTGGTGTTCGTATTCGTGTTGTTCGGAGTGGAGTATGGTAGAGAGGAGGATGGGGGATCTTCTTTGGTGGGTGGGGTGGCCGAATGAGTGGCAGGGGGTAGGGAAGTGAGGGTGATCTTCTTTTTATTCATGAGGAATGAATAAGTGTTGGCGAACCCATCATGAAAAACTTTGCGATCAAAGAGCCAAGGTCTGCCCAAGAGAATATGGCAAGCATCCATGGGTATAATGTCACACCATATCTCATCGGTGTAGCTTTTCCCGATGCTTAATGAGACCAAGCTTCGTGAATCCACACGCAATCCTTTTCCATGATTCAACCACTGGATTGTATATGGCTTAGGATGGGGTGAGGTTTTGAGCTTTAGTTTTTCAACCAACGTTTTGGATGCCACGTTGGTGCAACTTCCGCTGTCCACAATCAAAGAACACACCTTCTTTTGAATGGTACAACGGGTGTGAAAGATGTTTTCCCGTTGTAGTTGATCATCGGGACCAGCCATGCTACTCAAGGTCCTACGGATAACCAAGAGTTCTCCTTCGTCTGCCCCGATACATTCTTCTTCTTCAAGCTCTTCTTCAGCCCACGAGGGACTGATTTCTTCTTCTTCATACTCAACAATGGCCATTATTTTCTTATTAGGACATTCATTGGCATAATGACCTATCCCTTGACAACGGAAACACTTGGGAGCTCGGGTAGTGGTTTGGCTTGTTTTGAAGGGGGGCGGATTTGAGGAAGAGGGGATGAAATTAGGTTTTGAGGTAGGGCTTTGGGCAGTAGGTGATGGGGCTGTTTTTGGGGTGGAAAAGGGTGATTTGGAGAAAGGGGATGGGCGAACCAAAGGGGCTTTGTTCCTCTTAAGTTGAGACTCAACTTTAAGAGCCAATTTGGAGAGTTCTTCAAAGGTGTCATAGGGTTGCAACTCCACTATATTAGCTATTTGGGTGTTAAGTCCAAATAGATATCGGACTAACGTTTGAGAATCATTTTCTTGAAGATCACATCTCATCAAGAGCTCTTCAAACTCCCGAGTATAGTCCTCAACAGACCGGGTACCTTGCCTTAAATGTTGAAGCTTAGCAAAGTTGTCTCGTACGTATTGTTCGGGCAAGAACTTCTTCTTCAACAAGCTCCTCATTTTGAACCAAGTTTTCACCGGAGCCTTGTTTTCACGCCTTCTTTTGGTGGAAAGATTGGACCACCAAGTGGACGCATACTTTCGGAACTTCAACGCCACAATCTTGACTTTCTTATCTTCGGGCACATCCTTGAAATCAAAGACACGCTCAACTGTTTCCAGCCACTCTAGAAAGTCGTCCGGATCATTCTTTCCTTCAAAGGTTGGTATGTCAACCTTAAAATCAGTAGCTCCCTTTTCTTGTGCAGTTCCTCTAGTAGTGTGACTAAAATCAGCTTCTAGTTGAGCTTCTTCCTTTTCTTCATCACTTTCTTCCGGAGCGTTCACCAAGTTACTTTTTAACTTAGTGAGTTGAGCAACCTGTTTTGCCAAGTACTCTACTTGGGCTTTGAGCTCGGTATTAGAAACCCAGAGCTCTTCATTGGTGATGCTTGGTGAAGTGTTTGACATATTGAAGAGAGTGAAAGGAGAGAGTTATGGCAGCAGTTTAGGCCGAGAAATGAAAGAAGAAATGAAAAGAGTTGGAAGTGTGTTGTATGGCCTCAAGAGATGTTCAACAACAGGCTTTGATACCAAAATGATAGGCACCCACTCCAAGGTAGAAAGACACAATTGGCAGTAAGGTAAAGGGAGGAAGTGATAAGGCTATATTGGTGAGGTTTTGTGCAAGGAATGGAGGATTTTAAGGGAGGGAAGACTAGGAACGAAATTGGCAGTGGGGAAGGAGTATTTTTAGGCTTTTGTTTAAGTGGAAAAGTGGAGAGAAAAGTAATATTAGGGTGGTGGATGGGAGCAGGCCGAAAATAAGGGAGAAGAGAGGGGGAAATAAACAGTTTAGTATTTCTTTGGGATAGATAAACCAAGTTGGTGTTAAAGAGATATTACACACTCTTCTCCTCACTTGGGGTTCAATCTAGAATTTAATTAAGATATAACACACTTAATCAAATATCTAGAACCTAACACTCACACTTAAGGAAACCAACCTTAAGATATAGAAATTAGGATTTAAAATAACAAACACAATGGTTTATTACTTGGAAATGAAAAGGAATACAATCTGTTTTCAAATGAGGCCTATGGCCGAAATAAATAACAAGGGAAAGGGGGAAATTACAAGCTTTGTTCCTTAATCAAATCACCAAAATATGACTTAATATGATATGCCTTGATGGAATGAAATAAAAGTGGAGTGTAGTGTTTGTGGGACTTGGGTATTTCGGCCAGTAGTAGGGGGAAGAATTGAGGAAGCTAGGTTTTATTTTGAGAAGATGTTTATGGGGATTTGAGAGGGATGTGATTCGGCCATATTAGGGGACAAAGGGGTGTGAGATATATTGGCTAATTTGGTTTGTTATGGTGGTTGAAATATGGTGGTTGTGAAGTGGAAAGGGGCAGGCCAGGGATGGGGTAAAGAGGGGTGAGATATGGTTGTTTGTGATGGGTTTATACGTCCCACACATCTCAACAAATGGGATGTTTTATTCTTAGCTTTGGAGTGTAGTTGTAGGGCTTATTTGGTGGTTAAAATGGAGGGTGTGTATGCTGTTTGGGTAGGGAACAAAGGGGGTCCATGTGTTGGGGTTTATTATGGGGATGATATGTGTTGTTTTGGCTCTTGTGTTTCGGCCAGAATTGAAGGGAAAAGGATGAAATATTTGTGGGTCATTTTGGTGAGTTTAATGGGGTGTGTTTTTTTGATGAGAAAGGGTGGGGGTAAGGGGGTACGGCCTGGGCAGTAAAGAAAGAAAACAGGTTATTTGGGTTTATTTTAGGGTGAGGAAAAATCCAATGAAATTATGGCTAAGGGTTTGGGTTTAGGAGGGGTAAATTCATTCCAAAAAGGATCGTAGGATTTAGTCATTAATCCGGTAATTTGTTTAAGGACTTTCGTAGGTACCGGGGGTATATCAGTTCTAAATGTAAAGGAATAAACAATTGATGGAATTTGGAAAATGAACCAAACAGCAAGTGGTTCTAAATTTTCAAGTTTCTTTGAGCAGTTGCAAGGTATCAAGATGAGGATCTTTGGAATGAGAAAATGAAAGCTGCATATTCATGCTAATGTACATATACAAACATCTTGGAAACAGAAGAGAAAGGAATTAACTTTCTCATCCATCTATATGTGTGGAAGAAAGGAAAAACTATATCAGTTGTTAAATACAAGTGTATTTCATTTACTAAACCAGAATATGTACAGAATAAATTAGAGATGAAAGAAAAATAACCAAAACCATCCGAATTTCTCATTTATCGAGAAAAGAGAATATGATGTGCTCACTCTTTTGTTGCAGCCAACAGCAAAACCAATGGCAGTGCTTAGCAAGCCATCAATACCACTAGCTCCTCTATTGGAACCGACTTGTATATAGTTACATGACTCTGAGCTCAGTTTCATGGCCAATTTATGATATTTCTCTGGTGCATTCCATCCATACATATCAGCATCACGTATTGGCATGCTGTTTCCAAAGAAGATAGCAGATTCAGAGCAAATAGCTTCCAGAAGGGTGTGTGCAACATAAGGTTCAGTCAAAGAGTTCTCAGAATTGATTAGCAAGGATATCTCCCAGCCAGCCTAGACCAATGAAAGAGAAAGTCACCAAAAAAGTTGAAGACGAGACATCTAGATGATATAAATTGTAATACATTTTAATCCAATTCTAAAATAACTCGACAATTTACTGAATAGAAAATGGCTTCCTTATCAAAAACTAATGTGGCTGTCTCCATATAATGACAAAAATCTAGATAACTTTATTTCCACCATCTCCGATGGAGCCAAAAATTCACTATATTTTGGCTTAGGGATATGATGGAATAAAGCAAAATGGCTCTTTAAATTGTGTGTGCTTCTTTTAATAGTGAAGTAGCAGCTAGTCAATGTAACTTTCGACGCTCATCAATGGTCATCCTGAAACAGCCACTTTATGTATTAAACATAGGGCCATAGGGGTGAGTCTGCATTCGTGATTACCTATGGTGCTTGAGTCGGGGGTCTCTTTGGAAAAAGCCTCTCTGTTTTCGAGTAGGATAAGGTCAGCATACACACACTCTCCCTAGACCATAATTTTGTGGGATTCAACTGGGTTGTTGTTGTACTCATTTGGTGTTTGAGAATTTTTCAAACCAGATTTCAATGTTCGCCCATTAGGCAATGCATTGGTTTTTTTACTAGGACCAGAAGACAGCAAGAATTTTTATTATAATGTTCCACCAATACAACAAGGATGACGAGAACGACAATTATCCAGTATATTCTCAGGTTCCCAACTCCATCCGGGTCTGGGGTCACGATGCATGCAGTTTTATCCCTGTAAAGAGAGGTTGTTTCGGTTAGACCCTAGATGCATTGCTACATTTACTCCCCAAAACTTCATAGAAAATAAAAAGGCAAGGGAGGTTTAATGTGCCATTTTTTATTTAGTCCAGCATGTGCCTGAAATTAAAGCATTGCCAATAATGACTCTTTTAGCTCCAATGGACGGATATAATGTTCCAATAATACATTAGACATTTTTGATTGAACACATTACACTTTGTATAGGTCAAATGAACTCAAAACTGACCTGTAGCTCCAACGTAAGCAAACAAATTTTAAATATTAGAACCAATGACTTTGCAACATAAATTTTATGAATTGCATACCATTACACTCAATGTTTGCAAAAAGCATCTCCAACGGCTGCCAGTACATGGTACAAAAGCTTTCAGTAAATAGTTAGTGAAATGGATAATATTCTGAACTCTATGTGTTACAATATGCATAGGATCATGGCAACTAGGATGTTTGTCAACCATTATATATGAGCACGGAAAGCAACTCTCTAGCATTTCTGAGACGCGCTTGCTTGTAATACGGCTTCCTATCTGTTACAATGCAAAACACTAAATTATCTAGGTGACTATTTTTCATACGACATGCAGTGATGAAGACTGAATCAAAATGATGATGATGATGAAGAAATTTAATCAGAAGGATATTTCAAAGGAGTTGTGTGACAGGGTTATATATGATACTCCATAAATACAGGAAAACATATTTTCTTAAAGAACTTTCTTACAACGCTTCTCCACTAAAAAGGCCAAGGAATTCATATAATTTCTTTCCTTAGATGCTTCAGTTAATCTCAAACTAGAAATTTCTTCATATCAACATATCACTGATGTGAAATAAAGATGTTATCAAACAAATTACCTGAATGATCACATCAGCTTGCATCCATTCTTTGACTGAATCTGAGAGAAGTAAATGATCTAGATGATCAATGAACAAGACCTCATTGTCAATTTCAGAAAGATGATCGATATAATTCCTCAATCGTAGACCTGACAATATGTCAACTACAACTGGCCATGAGAGGTGTTTAGCTAGTAGAAGAGATGCCCATATATCATCCTCTCGCTGAATAGCTCCAAGCAACAAAAGTCCATTTTTTGCCATTTGTATCACTTGCAAAACCTCAGCCATGTCACTGTCAGCATAGCTGCATTCAAATGGATGTTGGACTTGAAAGTAGCGAGTAAATGGCTTAGCTGTTGACATCCACACATCTAACCCACTTAAACACGTACGTTCCCATTGTTTTTTACTATTATCCAGTGGTTCACGAAATGGGCAATTGATATGGACTGGACCACAGGGCAGAGAGGTTGCGAGATGAACAGCATAATCAACAGTCGTAAGCAACATTCTTGCAGAAATGTCATCACTTGGAGTAGGGAGATTAAAAAAGTGTCTCACAAATCGACCAAAGTGATTGACCTAAAACACAAAATCAAAGAAAATCAGAAACACACTTACACTTGCAGATAAATTGAATAATTTAAAATGTGAATCTTTATCACAATTTTTTTTGTCTTAAAGAATAACTAAATTCAAAATCATTAGCTTGCCAAACTTCATAGTCTTTTCATATTTCCATGTCAAATAATGGTTCGAAGTCCTGAAAAGTGCTAACATTTAGTATTGTGAAGATTACAAAATGGTGAAGTAGCAGTTAGTCAATGCAACTTTCTACGCTCATCATGGGTCATCCCGAAACAGCCTCTCTATGTTTAAAACATAGAGCTCAGGCTGCATACGTCATTAGTTGTGGTGCTTGATCCGGGGGTCTCTTTGGAAACAGCGTCTCTACTTTCTAGTAGAGGTAAGGTCTGCGGACACACACCCTCCCGAGACCCTACTTTTGTGGGATTCAAATGGGTTGTGGTTGTTACAAAAATGACAAACCAAGTAGCAGATTTCAATTGGTAGATTCTTATGCTGTCTTAGAGTCTTTGATGGAGCTTATTTTGGAGCATATAACATAATTTGATCCCCAAATAAACTATTAGCCATGTTTGGTAAATAGACTAAGAGCTTAAAATGAGCACTTATTTGAAAAGCTATCACCTGTAGCGTTTTGCCTAGCGTGTTATACATGTTCAACTACTAAACTTATTCTTTTACAAACTTAGTACCCTTTAATCCTTTATCCATCTATATTCCATAAAAAATGCTATTTTATTCATCTATTAAACTTATTCAAACTTAGTACCCGTTAATTCTTTATCCATCTATATTCCATAAAAATGACATTTTATTCATCTATTTTGCAGCTTTCACGTATGTTGCCAAACAGACCTTTGACATAAACAAGCTCCATGAAAGATCTAACCAAGCAGTGTTAACCATCGGGAAGTCCGATTTTGTTTTGTTTTGTTTTTTTTGGCCAATTTGACTAATAACTGTTAACAGAGGAGCGGCTATGCCAAATCATTGGGGGGAGGGGGGACCTGATTGATGGCTTGGTTTGCTCCAACATCTTGCAGCTCAGGAGGGCGATCTGCTGTAAGTACGAGGAGAGGAACAAATTCTTGACTTGCCTCAACAATCTGCAAATTACCAGGGATAATGGATATGCAAAGGAAAAATACAAAGCACATAAGATATTTACCAGAGTAAAAACTTAAAAGAAATAACTTGAAACTAAATTCCATTATCAGGGTGAAAATTGCACAAGTGCACAATCCATACTTTATATTTATGGCTTATAATTAGAGCGGAGATTAATATATTAGGTGATCTTGGCAATCTATAAACAAAGTAACCTACAAAATACTCCGCATGATATAGCTAGCAGTATATTTTATTCTATACTAAAACAGAGAACTAGAAAACATTTTATAGATAAAAACAAGCCTACTCAACGATCAAACTCACAGCAGGATAGAGATTTGAAACAGCTGTGCCTGATGATGTTATCACAACCGCTGGTTTTTGAGAACCTTTGGCATAACCAACGGCATGAAATGAAAGTGAACGTTCGTCCAAGCATGCAACACAACTTGTACTTGGGTGAGTAGAAGCAGCAATTGCTAGGGGAGATGACCTCGAGCCTGGAGCTATACAAAAATACTAGATGTATAGTTAATTAGATGTAACCTAATAATATAAAATTGGTTAATGATGAAAGCCTCACCGTTAAACCAAGTCGGCTGCATTCTTCAATTAGAAGAGATGCCCACATTAAATTAATGTTGTCACATTTTTTCGTTAGGTACTCAACGCCATTCTGATTATTGCATTGATGCTGGAAAGTAGCCAAAATGTCAAATGGCTTCAGTAATTCGCCTATGCAGAACACAATACGGCATACAACATGCATTGTATCAATTACATTACTTATCAAATTATATTTACAACTAAAATGGAGCTGAGGGAAGACTGTTCTAGATAAATGTATATCAGACAAGAGACAAGTTATCATTACCCACTTTAACAAACATGAGAGGAAAATGAGCGATGAATAAATGAGTAATCAGTTCCAATCATTTGATCTTCGTATGACCACTCTCACTTGATTTAACCTAACAAGGTGACCTTTCTATACCTCATCTCAACAACCCAAAATGAAAATCACCCACAAACATTGACACATGTCTGTCCAAATCAATCACTAGATAAGTTTCGGAACAGGTTAAAAGTGCACCTCAACCCCAATACAATGTGATACTGTCACCCAGAAAAGCAAAAGATCCATTTCAGTTACTATATTTTCATAAAAGGAAAAATAAGAAGTCAGATGATATAATAGTGTATAAACTTTTGTTTGATTCTTGGATGTGCTTAGAATGCTATAAAAGCAAATGCATCAGACTATCAGAGGTATGGCTTCATTTGACACTAGAAATAACAAAAAGCTCTACAAGCATGTTCATCAAACAGGCAGTAAGGTCACTGTAACAAAAAATTACATGATATGCTACATTGCTACCAATACATTAAACTCATAAAATAGCAATTCAGTCCAGCAACAAACCATTCAAAAACAGTCATACCATGTTGTTAGCAATAGCTAATGAGGGCGAAATCCTCATGAAGAACTGTTGGGAACAGAAGGAAGCATCTTGCTGCATGAAAAAAGATCAATTATATACATATAGATTTTAGATCAGTTTGCATCAGTAAAAGGAAGACATTAAAAGGCCACTTTCTATGTGCAGGAAAGAGTAATCCCAGTATAATCCCAACAATATTAAAAAACCTAGTATAATCCTAACTTCGTTGGGGTCTTGGGGGTTAAGATGTATGCAGCCTTACACTAGTAAATATAAAAAGGTTATTTTCATTAGACCCTTGAATCCTTGATGCATTGCCAGATTTACTACCCAAAACATAGAAGAGATACAACAACAACAACCCAAAACTTAGAAGAGATAGAGAAAGTTTAATATGCCATTTGGATTGAGTCCATTATTTGCTCAAAGATAAAACAATGTCAATGATGACTCTTTTAGCTCCATTGGTAATTGACAACAAAACCTTCAAAAGTTAAACGAACAATAATTAGTAATTACCAGGATAAAGCACATACCAGTTCCAAAGTGCTTGTTCCAAGGGAACATCTAACAAGCTGTAGTGGTTTGATGCATACCTACCAAAGAAAATAACAGCAGAAAGAATTTGAAGAATATCCACTTAAGTTTGTATCTTTAGAAAAGCTCATCATTGAATATAATATACGAATTTAACCTCTCAGAATTAACAATCAGGATGTACACAAAAAATTAAGTTACGAATTTGAAGATCTTTTCTTCTTCTTCTTCTTTTTGTGGGGGGGGGAGTTAGCAGGAAAAACAAAATAAAATAGCAGTAGCACAGGTAACGCCAAATTTTCATTGGGAATTATGGTTTCTCTGAGCATATTTTAAAACTGAAAATTGTTACCATTTCAACATTTTCGTCCTCTATCGTGTTAAGTTTCTGAAAAGTACTGCTAATGTATATGCTCCCGCATCTTCCTGATTTGATGAAACAGTTTTGTTTAACCTGAAAATTGAATATAAAATGAAAAATAAAAGATAACCAGAAAAAAATGTGCAGATAAAGTTTCATAAAGGAAAAGATGACATATGAAGCACCCACCTGTTCAGATTTAAACTTTTAGGCCATGACTGAACTTCAGAAGAAAAATAACTTGGCGACACATAAAGAAAGGATTCAGAGAATACCTGAAGAAAACAGACATCATAGGCTCGAAAAGCCTCTTCAAGGGTGCGCATAGACGCATCATTCCATGCCAGTTGCACTGTCAAGATTGAAGTACCTTTAACCTCATCTAGTGTGATCTACGGATATAAAATTCTCTCAATTTACAGTACTCTGTATAAGTAGCTTAAATAGTTGTATACAACAACAAAATCAAGAAACTGTAAAAAGTAATCATGATTTTGTTTCAAAAATTGTTCGAAAACATCAACGGAAACACAAAAAAAGTGTGTAACAAGGGATAAAAAAATTACCTGGGGGATAAAAAAGTAAACAGCATCTGCCTCATGCTTCATGAAAGATATCACTTTATCAGAACCAGTACCAAAAAGTCCATAAGCCTCTATTTGTTTTGGATCAATGTAAAAATGTCTGCAACAGTACCAATTCATCATAACTAATATGGAACCGTTTTCATTCCACATGGAATGTGAAACTTTAACAGAACCAATAAGCAATCAGCGCCTACAAGTTTCAAATGCCTACCAAGGAATACCAAATATTGAGAAATGAAATATCTAGTAAACTTTCTTTAAATTTATAAGTTTATGAGGTCTATCACTAGAACAATAAGAGTAAAGGGACATCTTTCACTAAATCCTCCTACAATTGCTAAAATAAATTTTGTTTAAACCCATTCATAAAACTACCATTAGGATTACAAGAATAAAAGGTACAAGTTTTACTAAATATTTCAATCGTGAAAATACATTTTGTTCAACCCCATTCCAAAACAGTAAGTGTCCTCTATTCTTTTTTATGGGAATGAGTAAATGTGCATATGTGATCTCATCTAGAGAAAAAAGGCATGCATATCCCATGCTAACTGTTCAAACTAGCAAAAATGCACAGATATGAATCACTCCCTATCTATATTTAGATTGGTTTTATCTTTTGAACCAAATTAAATAATAAAAACTATTTACACTGCACTATGTCAAGTGATGTGTGCCAAACTTTGCTCATAAAAAGTTCTAATTTCCCAAACACACCGATTTGAGATTGACAGGAAAAATCTCCTTGATGAATTCTAATTATTCCAATTGCCAAATATAAGTGTGATTGTTTGAAAGGTGACTTATGTCCATTGCCAATGAAGCTGAGAGAGTCATTTTTTACAATGTTTTAGTTTTGTGAACATAATGGGCTAAATCAAAATGGCCCACTAAGCTTTTTTTGTTTCTCACTTTCTTAGAAGTTTTGAACAGCAAATGCTTTCATGCAATCAGGGCCTAACAGAAACCTCACCATTTTTTTAAGGGTGAGATTGTACATCTTGATCCCCAAACCCCAATGGAGTTGCGATTATACAGTTCAATGTGGTTGTTGTTATTGTTGTTGTAGATGTGAAAGGTAACTCCATTTTCTCTTTACTCTATGTCAGAGTTAGTTTCACAGTGCAGAGCGCCCATGCATACACTCTATACAAGCATAGCATTTACCTTTTCTATCCACAAGAATATATCTAGTCTGGCTCTAATTCATGTTAATCATATCATGGTGTTACTAAAAAAAATTAGTCACTATAATAACACTATCATGAAATTTAAGATTACAAAAAAGAATTGAATATGGTGATAGACTAATAATAGAGCAACGATGATTTATGAAACACTTGCAATCAAATTGCTAAGGAAACAATTAAGAGTCAAAACTACCTTCCAATTTCATTCAATTTTCCCTTATTGGATGAAGAAAGGACCTTAAAGATTATTGTAGACCCGATTCCAAAGACCCCACGGGTTCTACCCAAAGAAAGAGATTTATATGTTTTTTGATCCCTCTCCTTGGAAAGAAAAAATAATGGAAACACGACCGATGTCTCTGGTTGACAGCAAAACCAGCTCAAAGACTTCGGACTAGGTGGCACTGCAACCTATATATAAAGTGTGGCATGAGCAAAGCAAAAAAAGAATTTAAGAAAATCTTATAATTATGAAGTTAACGAACAACCATCAAGAGTTCAAAAAAAACCATCAACAGAAAAATCTGTATTCAATTAGATCTTAAGGGGTGTGGATGTATACTCAAAATTGATATTCTCATTAAATTAACTGTTAGAATATAAATAACTGTTCCTGGGCCACAACCACAAGCTTGAGCTTTTGGTTGAGTTGGTTCCTTGACATGGTATCGGAGCCTCGTTGACTAAGAGGTCATGGGTTCGAAACTCAGCGTCACCCAGTTTAAAAAATTAAGGTTTCACGTGCAAGGCTCGAAAAAAAGACTACGCCTGCACGTGAGGGGGCGTGTTAGAATATAAATAACTGTTCCTGGGCCACAACCACAAGCTTGATCTTTTGGTTGAGTTGGTTCCTTGACATTAACACTGTAATATCTTCTCCTTTCTAAACTACTTAGAGTATGTTATCCTCAACTTTTAAATCTAGCCATCTAACTCCAAACTCTAGTTTCCAAACTTTATGTTCCAGTGTTCCGATAGACACAGACTCCAACCTCTATACTCCAGTTTCTAGATTTTACTCCCCATGCACCTAAATAAACTTCATTATACACGCAGTCAAACTATTTCTTATTTATTTACTTATTTATGTTAATCATTTGTTATAATAAAATAGTCATGTCACGTTTTGTTTTATACTTTTATATAAACTAGATGTAGTTTTTAAATATGTTAATTTCATTTTTTATATTTGTACCAATATTCAAATAAATTGAATTGAAAATAACTTCTCTCAAATATCGTAAAGTAAAGGTTATTTAGGGACAAGTAATTAAAAGTACTACTACATCCAGATTCCAAAATTCAAGCATCGATTTTCAGACTTCGGTCTCTAGACTCAAGCATTCAAACTTCCAACTCCACAGACTCCATTTAACATTGAGGCAAATATAATGAGCCATAGGTGTGCAACCGTTACAACAAAAAACAACAACACAACCAGTAAAATACCACACAAAGTACAGAAGTAGTACGTGCAAGCATTACATGAATATATATTACACTCATTTATCACTTTCCTAGTTACACTAAAAAAGACTAGTTTGGTGAAATCCAATAGAAGCAAGAAGTTAGTTGTCCCTCTATCATAATTGATGGCACCTTGACAGAAATCATAGGAATATCACAAATGGCTCATAAATTTAAAAGTGAGAGGAGGTGATCCACACAACCTGAAACCTTAGCATCCCCACATCACTACAAGGAGGGTTTTCCTTCAGCTCTGTAATAGCTTTCTCAATCTTCTCCAACCCTTGCTCCAGCGTCAAAGCAGGAGGCAATGTCCTGGTAATACAAGTAGATACTATTAACGCTGCATCCTCAATCTCCAAGACCCCATCTCCCCAAATCGAGCACCAAACGACCTGATCAAAATCCAAGACACCAAATAAAATTCAAGCACAGGCCTTTGTAAACCATTCTGACCTACGAATGAAGATCAACATACCTCAAAATTGGGGCGTTTGGGGCGGCGGAGGAAGTGTAGGCTCCGTGAAGGACGGGAAACGTTGGGGAGGTTGAGCTTGAAAACCCTTGTGTTTCTGCTGCCAACACGAGCATAGGGCGAAAGCCTGAAGACATGAACGCCTTGCGAGGAGATTGAGCTCATCGGAGATGAAAGCTTCACGGCGGGAGGTAGGTTTGTGCCGGCGAGGATGGGAGGGAGAATGTGTGAGGTGATGGGATAAGACCTTTATCCTCTGCAGTAGCAGTAACACTACTGTGTTTGGAAGGTTGGTAGTTAGAGATGATGGGTTCAAATTGGCGGGTAAGCCATTTGGGCTTCCATTTGTTTGGGCTATGTGTAATTACAAATTAACTTCTTAAAGGCTTTCAACATTTCATTATTAGGCCATCAAAAAAGTTACTCTTGTTAAAAAAAATTAAATTGTGTAATGATACTCCTGATATTTCATCGGAGGGTTCTGTTAACACTGGAATCATCAATTTTATAAATGAATCATCAAAATGATTGCCAATATAACCTATTCGAAAAAAATGAAATATCAGTTAGGTTCGTTGACACTTAAATGCTTGTATTGAGTGTCAATGGATATCACGGATTCCAGTTGAAACATCTACGATATTTTATTCGTAAAATTAATAATTTTTACTTATTAATTCAAATAACCCTAGAAAACCTCTACCCTGGCCCGAACCCATTCCCCTACCCCTTTGATTTCACCTTCAAATTTTTGACTTTGAAGTCATCCCCCACCCCACCCTCCAAAGTCAACAAAAATTTGAAGAAAAAATTGAAAGAGTTAAGTTGGGTTCGCGCTGGGCCATAGTATTGGAGTTTTCCCGAGTGGAGAGTAAGGACCATTAATTTTTATAAACGGAACACCCTAGGTGTCCCCAAGTTTTATTAACACCGTAGTGTCAATCGAAGCCGGTAATAATGGAACCCCTGTGTTGTCTTTTTATTCCATCTGTCCCAAAAAACATGTCACAATTGATTACTCAAAAATTACGACAACTTTTGTTTCTTGATTATTCGATTAAATAAAAATATTTTTTCACGTGATGCTTTGAAAAAATTTTAATTATACTTTTTGTAAATTTTATTTTTTAATTCTATATCAATCTTTAAAACAAATATGTTAAAATATTGAGTAAATTCCATAAAAGGTCTCCAGTTATAAATCGTTTTACATATTTAGTCCCTATGTATCATTTTTCAATTTACAATTTTATCCACGTTCTTAACGGAAATGTTAACAAATGACTATTCGTGGAAATGAATATAATAATTGGGGACTAAATATGTAATATTTAATATGTAGAGACTAAATATGTAAAACGACATATAACTGGAGACCTTTTATGAAATTTACTCTAAAATATTTTAAAATTTTAATTCGTTTTATGTAACGTGACAAATATAATGAGAAATATTGTTTTTTGGTGTTTCCATATAAATAAAGGGTTCCCTCGAAAATATAAATGCAGGGTCCCTCATGCAGTCCTGCTAGATCTAAAACCCACAGGACCACTCTGTGTGGTGCAGGATTCTCAGGTTCCAAGTCCCAACAATGAACTTTCAGACTCCTGTCTGCCTTCTTCGCGTACACACGCCCAAGTTATCAGCGTAGGATTTATATTGGGACACTTTTTTCGGGGAAAAATCTGGGTAAATGGGGATTCTGGAAATGGTGGGCTGGAATGATTGGGAATTTGAATCTTACCCAAGCTATGAAGATTTCGCATTGCTTCCTCTGTTCGTGTTGTTCTTCCCCACTATCAGATTCTTTCTCGATAGATTCGTGTTTGAGGTGCTATTTCTGTTTCACTCGTTTGAATTTTCTTGATTTGGTCATTGATTGTATGGTATATACTCTGCTCTGCAAAAAAATGAAACTCTGCTTTGCAAAAATTTGATCTTTTTTCTCTTTTGTTAGAATATAAAAAACCATTCCTAGCCACAACCAGAGCTTTTGGTTGAGTTGGTTTCTTTGACATTGTATCGGAGCTTTGTAGACTAAGAGGTCACGGGTTTGAAACTCAGTGCTGCCCAAAATTTATGTTTCACGTGCTAGGCTCAAAAAGACTACGCCTGCACGTGAGGGGACGTGTTAGAATATAAAAAAAATCGTTCCTAGCCACAACCCCAAGCTTGTCTTTCAAGGTGTCCGTCTAGTTGTTCATTCCTAGTGGATTGTATGGAAGTCTATTCCCAGTAGCTCATGGTCCTTTAGAAGTTGGCACTCAAAAAACAAAATCAAGGGGATGGGTCATGGGTGTCCATTAGCAAGTGGTCAACTGGTTAGATTGAGAATGACCTGATTGTCCACTTGAGGGGGAATATTAGAGAGTATTTGACACAGGAAAACTGGAAAAGTGAGAAGAAAATGATCGGTATATAAGCTCTTGATTACTTAGTACCACCTGTGGGATACTCTCTCATATCTTTATTTTTATTCTTGGTGTAGAATTGAGCTTTCTGCTGTGCGGGGAAGAAAAGAAAAAACTGGCTAACTTGGCAAAAGTTTGATCTTTTTTGTTTCTTGATTTTATTCTAGATGTAGAAATGAGCTTCCAACTTTGTGGGGAAGAAAATAAAAGGCTGATAAGCTTAGCAAAATTTTGACCTTTTTTCTTTCTTGGTTTTGATTCTTGATGGAGAAATGAGTTTTTGAGGTAGGGGTATGGTCTGCGTATACTCAAGTAGTCAAGGTAGACACCATTCGAGGAATTTTACTAGGTTGTTTGTTGTTGGTGATGTAGAAATGAGTTTTTTGTTTTGCACCTTTAAACTTAAAAAAAAGTCATTATGTGTCAATGTGTTCTGTCATTTGCTTTAACAGTTAATGCATTTGATTAACAATGTATAAATGACAGAATTTTGGGATTAAGATGTTGAAATGAGCTTTGACAGTCTAACATATGAGTAGAACTTTGAAAATATTTTAAAAAACTTATGATAAAATTGGATACTGATTTGAGACGGTATGACACATGAGGTACGAGAACTGTACACTACATACAACAAAAGGTACCATTTATCAGAGTTATCCCTGTTGTAACTTCCTTTAGTAGTATTCTAGTGTTCTCTTAGGTAATCAAACTAAATCTGAATTGCATATACATGTTGTAGAACCTTGCGAGACATTTCATGTTTGCTAAGGGACAGAAGATGCTGGAGATTGAAACTGATGAACGAAGGAAAAAGATACAGAAATTCAAGGAATCGGCATGGAAATTTGTGTATTTTCTATCAGCTGAAATTTTTTCCATTGCTGTTACCTACAATGAGCCTTGGTTCACAAAAACAAAATGTTTCTGGATAGGGCCCGGGGAACAGTTCTGGCCGGACCAGAAATACAAGTAAGATTTTTATGGTATTTCTAGATTTTTTTTTCTTTCATGCACATTTGTGCCTGCTGACCTTCTTCTCTCATTTCAAGTTCTATTAAGGTCCGTTTGGATCTCGGTAAAACACTATACAAGTGGAGCATAAATGCTAATGAAAGCCCTTTTCTTATGTTGTCCTTTACTATGTAAATGCAGTGGGAAAAAAAGATCAAACCATTTTTTAATATTCTTAGTCTTAGTTTTTACATAATAGACATAAATGAAGTCATGAGTAATTTTAAACAAATATCTAATATGAATTTATTGATGAGTTTATCCTTTATTTTCCATCTAATTTTCCACACGTGAGGGACTAAACGATAAGTTGGAATTATGGCGCCTTGCCCTTGAAACTAAAGGATTCAAAATAAGTAGGAACAAGACTGAATACATGGAATGTCGTTTCAGCGGCCGGGATACAGAATCAGAGGTGGAAGTCAGGATTGACTCGCACCTAGTACCTAAGGTAGACAGGTTTCGATATCTTGGCTCGGTAATCCAGGCTGATGGGGAGTTAGATGCAGATGTTGGACATCGTGTTGGAGTGGCTTGGGCCAAATGGCGGTTAGCTTCGGGGGTGTTGTGTGATCCGAAGATTTCGCCTAGAATGAAAGGTAAGTTCTATCGATCCGTAGTCAGACCTGCTATGTTATATGGGGCAGAGTGTTGGGCGGTTAAGAAGACTCATGTGCATCGTCTGCATGCGGCGGAGATGCGGATGTTACGATGGATGTGTGGGAAGACAAGGTTGGATAGGGTTTCAAACGAAGTTATCCGACATCAGGTAGGCATGTCACCTGTGGAAGATAAGTTGCGGGAAGCGAGGTTGAGATGGTTTGGCCATGTGAGACGGCGGGATCCTGACGCCCCTGTACGGAGTTGCGAGAGGATTACAGTTATCGGGGGAAGTAGGGGAAGAGGTAGACCTAGGAAGAATTGGAAGGAGGTGATTAGGCAGGATTTAGGACTTCTCGACCTGACTGAGGATATGGCCCTAGATAGGAACCTTTGGAAAACTAGAATTAGAGTAGCTGGATAGGAGCTTGGTGTTGTAGAGGTTGTTTTGTAGTGTGTTGTATTCGTTTGGAATCTTCTACTATTGCTTGTACTTGTTGCTTGTACTTGGTGCTTTATCTGTGTTATACTGTGTTCCCTTCCATATTTTTGTGCAGGTGGAGCCGGGGATCTCTTGGAAACAGCCTCCCTACTTCCAAGTAGGGGCAAGGTCTGCGTACACACACCCTCCCCAGACCCTACTGTTGTGGGATTCACCTGGGTTGTTGTTGTTGTTGTATCTTCTTTCTCTAATATTTTGTGGGCTCCCAACGGACGCTTTAGCTTTCTTTGTGGTTGATGGAATGATGAGTGAACATGTAATTTCTCTCCAACGTATGAACCCAATGTATGATCATTGGATTCACAAAGCTCGTTTGGTTTTTGAATGTAGGTCCAAGTTGAAGGCTCTTTATATGTATGCTGGTGGGTTCTACACGTATTCCATATTTGCCCTTATATTTTGGGAAACGAGGCGCTCTGACTTTGGGGTTTCAATGAGCCACCATGTTGCCACTGCTGTTCTCATTGTATTGTCATATATATTCAGGTGTGTGTTTTAGAGTTGATGTTTTCTTTGTTCTGAAGACACGTATTGTACAACAACAACAAACCTAGTGAAATCCCAAAAAATGTAGGGTATAAGGAGAGTGTGTGTGTGTGTACAGACCTTACCCTACTCGGAAGTAGAGAGGTCATTTACAAGAGACTTCAGCTCAAACACAAACACAGACAAAGTAATATTTAAGTAACCGAAATAAAAACAGACAATGACTGCTCGTCTCAATCACAGTTGTCCAATCTTGGTTTGACAGTTGCAATCAAACAAGCAGTGATTGACCCCACAAGGTAATATGGGTTCTGAAATCTAGAAGCAGCCTTTTTGGTGGGACCCTCAGCGAGGAATCTTTGTACACCAGACTACCCATTAATCATCTCTTGTAGACCCATCATTGTTTTTATCTTATTTTTTTTGTTTTGCTAAGGTTTGCTCGTGTTGGTTCGGTTGTTTTAGCCATTCACGATGCCAGTGACATCCTTTTGGAAATCGCGAAAATGTCTAAATATAGCGGCGCCGAAGTTCTTGCCAGCTGTTCATTCATTCTTTTTGTCTTGTCATGGATCCTTCTCCGCCTCATATACTTCCCTTTTTGGGTTCTATGGAGTACAAGGTGAGTCATATCTTTCTCTTTCTCGTTCCTTTGCTTTAGTATAATCAAAATCGAAAAGCTTAGCATTTTGAAAGTCTTCTTTCTTATTCCTCTAAATGCGCAGCTATGAAGTTGTACAGACATTGGATAAGGATAAACACAAAGTGGAAGGACCAATATACTACTACGTCTTCAATTCTCTTCTCTTTTGTTTGCTCGTTCTGCATATATATTGGTGGGTGCTTATGTATAGGATGCTTGTCAAACAGATCCAATCAAGAGGCCAAGTCAGCGATGATGTTCGTTCTGGTAAGGGATAAGACTGGGTTTTTAATACTCCATAATACACTTCTCTAACCATTCATATTTAAGGGGCCATTATGACTTTTATGATACATAAAAAATGAAATGAATGTAGACATGATGTATGTCCACATTCATTCTACTTTTGATGTATCACAAAAGTCATAGTGAGCAGTTAAATGTGAATTAAGGTTGTCAATGAGAGTAAAGAATCAATGAGATGATACGTTGTTGCTATGAGACTAGTGTTCACTATCTCAATGTTTTTTGTTGTTAAAGCTGTTATTCTTATTCTTAGACTATGAATGGAGTTTTTGATTGTATGGTCATGTAATATTATTCACTTTGGGTGTAGATTCTGAGGATGAAAACGACGAACATGAAGATTGATCATATTTCCCCCCTCATCCAAGTGAAGGTAGTGATGAACACATCTGCATATGTTTGGTTTGAATTAAGTTCCGTTTAGTGATGAACTTCCTGATCCAAACAGCTTCTTTTGCTGCCCCGGCAGCAGCCATGTACACAGACTCGTAGAACAAAATATGGTCTAAAACGTGTTTTCTCACATGACCTTTTTGATTTTTTTTTCTCATTTCAGGCCTGTGAGCAATCCTTATCCTTCTATGTTGCTGTGGGAAATCAATGGTAGTGAAAAAACATATTGAGATAATGAACACTAGTCTCATAGGAGTCATAGCAACAATTTATCGGCTCATTGATTCTTTACTCTCAGTGACAACCTTCATTCACATTTAGTTGATCATTGTGACTTTGTGTGATACATCACAAGTAGAATGAATATGGACATATATTATGTCTACATTCATTCCATTTTTTAGATATCATAAAAGTCCAGGGTAGTTTCATGGAGTATAATGTGGACATACATCATTGTCTACATTCATTCAAGAAAGAAAATGTTATTGCTTTTTATTTCTTTTTTTGTAACTAGGTAGGCAAAGATGCAGGTTGAATACGATGTAATTTGTAATTTAGTGAAAGGATTTTTGGCTTGTCGTTAGAAAGTCATTTTTACCCCCCCCCCCCCCCCCCCGCCCCACAATTCTTGTTGGTATGGGAAGAAACTTTGTAAAGTGAAAAATAAAATCTATTAAAAAATGCATCTTGGTTCAAGAAAATAAGAAGGAAAAGAAAAAAGAAGTTTCTCATTTTTCTCCATAATTTTGAAGGAATTTGGTCTTGGAAAAATTTACACCATTACTTTAACAAATTCTGTATGTTACGTCAATACTCTCAAACTTAATAAATAACACCGTCACTCTAACAAGTTTTTTTTAGACCCTTGCTTAATCACATGTCACATGGTCTACAATTTTTTTAATTTAACTCTTTTCTTTTCTTATATATCAGAGGACTAGTCCACCGGTTTCGTTACTTTTTTCTTTTTATTTTTTACGCTTTGGAAGCCAGAGAATAATCCATGTGTTACTCCCTCGTCCTAAAATCATCTTCCCGCATTGACTAAAACCCATTTTAAGGGATTGATCACTTTTGCTTTGACTTCCAATTTTGTCCCTTCTTACACATGGAACAGGTCGTCTCTAGCGAGATTCTGCCATGCGTCGTTGCGCTCCCAACCTCCGCATCCTCGACCTTATCGGGAACCAAATCACCGGTCCGATTCTATCCAACATTGGCTAGTTGACCGACTGATCAGTGTCCTTAAACTCTCCAATAACCAAATCTCCGGCAGCATACCTCTTTCCATCGTCAACCTGAGCAGCTAAAAGCACCTAGATCTTAGTAGCAACCAACTCTCCAGCATACTCCCCAAAAATCTCGGGAATCTCCAAATGCTGAGCCACCTCCTTCTCAACAAAAACCAACTCACCAGTCCAATCCCGACCGATTCAATTGCCATTCTCCGCCGCCTCACATCAAAATCTATCAATGAACCAGATCTCTAGTTCAATCCTGGCTCAGCTTGGATCGATGATGGTTATCTCAACCTTGAACCTCGACAGGGGGGATACCTGCTAATTTGCTTCGCAACATGAGATTAACAGTGAGAGAGAGGAGGCTAAGAGAGAGTGTTAGAGATAAAAGAAGGAAACAAGATTGAAGAAGGAAAGTTTTAGAGACAGAAGAAGGAAGCGGGATTGAAGAAGGAAATCAAATCCCTTTGGGATTAGGTGTAACGCCCCAAAATATACCCTAGAATTATTAATGAATAAATAATCAATTAATCAAATTTGTTTTGATTAAAATAAATTATTGTTGGGCTTTGGGCCGATACGAAATTTGTTTTGACATCTAATATCAAAATCTGAATAAGTCTCATAGAGATAAATCCAATATGTGGACTATTTGTGTTGTCTTGATTGGGAACCTGAGTACAGACCCAAAACAAAAGTAAATAAAGAATTTGTTTAGAATGTAAATATTGAAATGATTTGTTGAAATAAATCATGAGAATAATTGATATGAATTAAATGAGAGAACCTTTTATGAGAAAGGTCAATTAAACCAATTTTTACTCTGTTAAAGTCAAACACCCAAAAATGTGGTGTCGGAAAAAGTATAACGAATGAATATAAAAATTATATCGTTGGATAGAGTTCGACTGTCTGATCGCAACGGTGCAAAAGGATTTCAATTCGGAGAAAGTTGAACCAAAAAGTGTACCCCGACTGGAACCAAAAATTGGTCCCAATCAGGGACACTGTGCGAACGGCGCCTCCTCCTCCACTCAGCCGATTCCTACGTAGAAGCAGCTCAGCAATGTCCTCTTCCCCTTCATCAACTCCTATATAAGGAGTACTCAAAACCTTCAAACATGCATCATTTTTTCTCAAAATTAGTCCATATAAATCCTGAGAGTGAGGAGAGTGGTCTGGTGTTGTTGATTGTTGTTGAAGTCGCCGGAGCTAGCCACAAACCTCGTCGGAAGTTTCGCCGGAAAATTTCCAAAACCTTCAATAAGCTTCGAGGTAAGCCCGTAGATATATCTAATGACTAGAATGTTTGTATAGATCGTTTCTACGTTCATAAACGGTCGTTTGGTTGAGTTTTGTGTTTGACATGCTTGAAGAACCAAGAATCATAAACCATTAAATTGATGTTAAAACTATGAATTAATGATGCCAAAATGATCTTTGAACCTTGGAGAACATTTCTACATAGTTTAATCGAAGTTTGGAACCTAAAAATGGAATTCCCGAAATTGAAGTCGCGAGGTAGAAGACGATGAACAGTGACTGAAAAGCCACTGTCTGGATCGATCCAGGGGCTTGGATCGATCTCCTGGGAGTAAATTTTCATGGTATGGATCGATCCAGAGGGCTGGATCGATCTCCTGAAGTTCTGATCCGAAAATTTGTCTGAAATTGCTATTTTTGAGCTCTAAAATCCTATTTTTGATACCAATGGATTATGACCATTATAAAAATGATTTACCATAATAAAAATGATGTTTTTAACAACTAAAAAATGTTATGTGTTGCATGACGGTAAGTTCGGGTGTTAACACTCGAAGCTAGGCCGCTATTTGTTATCAATTATTGTGTTAATTGATGATTATGATAAATGAATATTATGGATGATTATGAGCATTGAACCTACTGATTAAAATAAGTATTTATGATTGAATCATGAATAAAATGAATACATTTATAATTATGAAATGATTTGTAGTGTTAACGGTATCTAGAAGAACTCTAAGATATACACATTAGTTAATTGATGTTAAGGCTATCTAGAATAGATCTTGTATTAGAATAGACTTATGAAAACATGAATATTTGATGAATTAGATGAAAATGTATAAACGAGATTCATAGACCAAAGTAGAGGATTACTCGTTTGGGAATGTCCGATCCAATGTTGATCAATCGCTATATTGTTGTTGCCTTAACCGACTACGGTTAAGTGTCTGAATCGTTTGCCTTAAACTAGTGATAGTTTAAGTGTCTGATTGCCTTAACTGACTACAGTTAAGTGTCCGAAATCAATTGCCTTAAACTAGTGATAGTTTAAGTGTCTGATTGCCTTAACTGACTACAGTTAAGTGTCCGAAATCAATTGCCTTAAACTAATGATAGTTTAAGTGTCTGATTAATAATTGCCTTTTAAGAATGTGATTATGGAAATTATGATCTAGCCTTAGACTAAGAATAGCTAAGAGCATTATTATGATTTGGCCTTAGACTAAGAATAGCTAAGAGCGTTGTTATGATCTGGCCTTAGATTAAGAATAATTTAAGAGCACTATTGAAATAGTATCTGAATTGAATAAAATGTGTTGATATGAACTGAATAATATCAAAACTGTGAATGTCTGAAATGAACATCGTGTGCATGATATCAAAAGATTTGATTATGAATTTAGATTCAGTTTATATGGATGTTCGACGCATTAGATATGCTTACTCAGCTTTACCGCTGAGCGTGTAGTGTGTTTTATTTGCTACACGCAGGTAAACAGAAAGATTAATGTGATCCTGACGGCAGATGGGGCGAGATTGTCGGGATGGATGTGACAAGTTTGAAATGATTTATGATATGTCAATATTAAATTCGCTTCCGCAATATTGTTAAATACTCCGTACTGTATATGTTATGAAAAATATTATTGAGATTAATAAAGTGTGTTTGAAAAGTTTTAAATTATCACGATTACCAAATCAATACTTTAGTCCGAATGGGGCTGCAGACCTGGACGGATTAAGGTGTTACATTAGGTTTAGTATCTTTCCTAGTTGGATTAGATTTAGTACCTAATATCTTTCCTAATTTGTTTAATTCTTATTTTAGTAGGAATAGAAATTTCATTGTTTACTTTACCCTCTTCCTATATAGAGAGGGTTAGATCTTTGTATTCACAACAAGATTAAGAGTTTCACAAGACAATTCAATATACAGAGAATTTCCTCCCAAATAATTCTTTCATGGTATCGGAGCCAGTTTTGAATTCTTGAGACCTCAAACACGCTTCTTCCCCTATCGGTGGGCATACACAATTCAATGCCTACCGGCGGGATATTGTGATTTTTTTATTTTTTTTATTGTCCTCCCTCATTCTTGACGAAGTGGTCGGACAAGGGTTGTTCTACGGAGACAAACAACTCTTTCTGCGTTTACTGTGCACGATCGATCGGCATCGCGTCCATCGATCGTCGCCTGTTGTTGCTACTGAAGTACCGGAACGGTCAACCGTTGCTGAAGAACGGTTGAGTGGGTCGACCGTCGCGGCGGCAGTTTCTCTTGATCGCGGTTACTGTTCACGATCGCCCGGCATCGCGTCCATCGGTTGTTGCTCAGTTTCTGTGGTTTAGAGCAGTTCCCAATTTGTACGTGTAGGAATTGCACGTGGGACCTGCTGGAGAAGCTTGCGTAGATGCGCGAACCGAGGGAACGTTTCTTGCAGGTTTGGAGCATATCCCAATTTGTACGTGTAGGAATTGCACGTGGGACCTGCCGGGGAAGCTTGTGCAGATGCGCAAACCGAGAGAACGTTTTTTTATCTCCAAGCTGGGCATGTTGAACTCTCATGCTCCAGCTTAAGGGGTGTGTTAGAGATAAAAGAAGGAAACAAGATTGAAGAAGGAAAGTGTTAGAGACAGAAGAAGGAAGCGGGATTGAAGAAGGAAATCAAATCCCTTTGGGATTAGGTTTAGTATCTTTCCTAGTTGGATTAGATTTAGTACCTAATATCTTTTCTAATTTGTTTAATTCTTATTTTAGTAGGAATAGAAATTTCATTGTTTACTTTATCCTCTTCCTATATAGAGAGGGTTAGATCTTTGTATTCACAACAAGATTAAGAGTTTCACAAGACAATTCAATATACAGAGAATTTTCTCCCAAATAATTCTTTCAGAGAGGAAGTGAGAAAACGTTTTAAGATGGATGAAGTATCATTTTTAGTAAAAATAGTAGCGGGAATATTTATTGATTTCCATATTCGTTATGCTCTAAAAGTGAGGATTAGTTTGCCGGTTTCAATATCATTTTTTCTTTTTTTGAACAGAGAGCGGGAGACAATATTGCTGATTTTTATATTAATTTTATGGGATATGCTAGGGGTACACCAAATGTGTACCCCAAATGTACACCACTCCCCTTTTTATCATTCATTTTATTTTATTTTTATTTTTTATTTTTTTTTGAAATTTTTTGCTTTTTTTTGTGATGATAGAGGGGGTGAGGGATGTTTGGGGTACACTTTTGGTGTACCCCTAGCATTTTCCTAATTTTATTTTTCATTTTTTTAAATACCGGTGGAGCATACAACGTGTTTCGATATTAATTTATTTTAAAGCATTATTAGCGGCGAACTATTCCGCTACTAATATAAGTACTCTATAGTACGGAGTAATTAACAGCTGATTATTAAAAACAAAAAAAACTAATATTAATGTTGGTAGTGCTCTTCATCGCTCTTTTTTATGGAAACAAAAATTGATAGACTAAAATCCATCATTGGTCCTTCAATTTTATCAGTTGTGCACGATTGGTCCTTCAAGTTTCAAAAGTCCATAAATAGTCCTTCAACTTTATGAGTTCTGCATCATTGGTCCTTCAAGTTTCAAAAGTCCATAAGTAGTCCTTCAGGTACATGTCAGCCCTTCAGATGAAGTCATTTTGACAGTAAATGTTAAAAGTTAAATGAAATACTAGTTTCATATAATACGAGTTAATTCCACTAGGTACGATTACTCCGTATTATATGGAGCTAGTATTTCATTTAACTTTTAACATTTACTGTCAAAAGGACCTCATCTGAAGGGCTGACGTGTACTCGAAGGACTATTTATGTACTTTTAAAACTTGAAGGACCAATCGTGCATAACTTATAAAGTTGAAGGACTATTTATGGACCTTTAAAACTTGAAGGACCAATCGTGCACAATTGATAAAGTTGAAGGACCAATGGTGGAATTTAGCCAAAATTGATATCAAAACTAGTAGACTAATCTTTGCTTTTAGAGCATAATAAATATGGAAATCGATATATATATATATATATATATATATATATATATATATATATATATATATATATATATATATATATATATATATATATATATATAAAAGAATTAAGAACGCATCTCTTGCATTAGATATAAGACATAAGGGCTTTAAATATTTAAAAAAATTGAAAAAATCTAAAAAAAAACGTGGTGTCATCATGGTAAATAAGTTGAACTTTACTCCTAGTGCCAAGAATGCACTACCACAATGTAAAAATGCATCATGGTGCATAAAAATACATCATTTTCATGATGAAGTCTATTTTCGCAGTAAAATTATTCTCACTTGAGCCAACGTATATGTGTGTGTGTATGTGTGTTGATAATTTTTTTAAAATGAAAGTATCTAAATATTTCGAATTAAATTAGGTGACTCCTATTATGGTATACCCCGAGTAGTTAAGTTTTACCCTGTCACCAAATTACTTTCGTACTACTTTTCAGGTGCCAATTCTGGGGACGGGATAGGCAAATTAAGTTTTACCTTGATTGAAGATTTCTTTTGACATCTCCCTTAATTTTCCAAAAAGTCTCGTTCTTTTTGGGACGGAGAGAGTACTATGTTATAGATCCATAGACAGCTGTGTCTCTCTGTGTGTGTGTGTGAAACATCAAATTCCTCGTTAGTCGTTACTTAAAAGCCCGTAGGTTTCTAAATTTTTGCATTTAAAATTCCCCCTTTTTTGGCTGGTGCGGAAAATCGACGACACGGCACCACTTCACCCTTCCAAGTTCGAAGTAAATTCTCTATGCTTTCACCTAATGTTCAATTGATTTCTTGATGAAACATTCGCAGAATCTTTTCTTGTTCATGTGCTATCTAATGCATCTTTCTGTAGTTGATTTGATTCGATTTAAGAATCTGGGTATTATTACAGTGTTCATCCGAATTGCAATTTTTGTTGTTGTTAACTGTCCTCCGAGTTGGCTTATCATTTGTAAAAATGTGAAAGATTGATTTTTTGCTGAAAAATAACTGAGGATTACCATTAATCAACTAGCTTTGTCAACTCATGTTAGTCGACTGCATGCCGTCGAGATGCAGATGTTGTGGTGGATGTGTGGCAAACGGGGGTTGGATGAGAGAGGCTCACGATAGTGGGCGGGTGGGGTAGGAGTAGACCTAGGATGAATTATAAAGAGTTTATTACACATGGCTTAAGATTTCTGGCCAAGACGATACGAATCTTAGATAGGAGCATCTGGAGATCTAAGATTGGCATGGTTGGGTATCCGGTTGGGCCTTGGTGATTGTTTTTTCTCTTGTCATTTGTGTGCTTTCAATGTTTTGTGCTTTTTGTCTCTTTGTGCTTTTCTTTACCCTTATAAGTTTGCTCTTTGCTTTTTCTGTTCGTGCTTTGTGCCTTTTGTGTTGCTCGAGCCAGGGGTCTATTGGAAGCAACCTCTTTACTTTCAAGTAAGGATAAGATATGCGTACACACACCCTCCCCAAACTCTACTTTTGTGAGATTCTATTCGGATGTTGTTACGTACTATATATTGGCTATATACGAGTCACTAATCTTTTTTTTCTACTCCGTAATTTTTAAAAGCTTCTTAACACTTTAAAGTTTTTCCAAGAGTTTGATTACCTCACTATGAGTTTTCTCTTGGTGTTTGTTTGTCATATCTAACTCATTGCATAAGAAGGTTTGCCATTGTTATTGTTGTTATTGTTACGTATTGTTTGGCTTTAATATTTGCTCTAAATAATCATTGACTGCCTTATCCCAAAGAAGATATTTGAGTTAACAGTTAGCTAAACAACCTGAGTTTGAGCTGCCATTGTTGATCTAATGCGGCCTGCCGTGTGAATGTGATAAATTATATGGGGTTAAAGTTTTCGCTGTTATTATTCTCATTCATCAAGTCATCAACGTCATATTTATACTAAGTATAACCAAACCCTAGGATCAAATCTTTCATACTAAGATAGCAATATTCCTAAAATCAATTATAGTATTCTTTCCATATTTTAAACTCCTTTCCTTGATAAAATCTCCATCAGAATGACCGTGTATTTGTCTTTCTTAGAGTCTTACAGACTCCATGCTTTAGAAGCTTGCTCTTGATCTCTCTGGTTGTATATATATGCATTACTTGTAAGTAGTAATTTCATATGTTCATTTCACTGTTTCAGAGAATGGCGAACGACAAGAACTATCACCATGATATCATCAGCCACCTTCCCGACTGTTTAAAGGAATCCATCTTAATCTGTTTGCCTCTTCGAGACGCTGTTAGGACAAGTGCGCTTTCAAGAAATTGGAGATTTGCGTGGACTAGACTTCCACATCTTAAACTTGACCGAACACTGTGGCCGGGATCATTTGCCAGAAAGGACTTGGCACTTTGCACATATCTTAGACGCATCTTGAATGTTCTATTGTCTCACGAAGGTCCTATCACCGAGCTCACATTTTCATGTCCTAGGTTGCAAGTTTGTCCTGAGATTGACAAGATACTTTTCATGTTGTCAAAGCGTAATGATATAGAGAAGCTCACACTTAATATTGGCTCTGACCAGTATAAGTTACATTCGTTGTTCTTTAGATTTCAGAAAGTGAAACATGTGAAACTTTATTCCTGCTCCATTCACCCACCTTCTGGGTTCATCGGATTTACCCAGCTTCTCACTCTTACAATGTGGGGGGTAGCCATTGGCTCAGAACAGCTTGTAGGTCTTGTTGCTCGTTGCCCCTTACTTGAAAAATTGAAGCTAAAAATCTCTCATGCATATGAAACCCTTGAGATTCAGGCTCCTAAACTTAAGCGCTTTATATTTCAGAGCAGAATAAAATCTGTTTCTTTCAAGAATTCTCTACTTCTTGAGGAATTTGTAATTGCCCACTACTCCCCACCTCATGATACGGAGCAAGAAGAAAGCCCGTCACTAGAGAAATATATTTTTTTTGAGCTAATAAGTTCTCTGCCACAGCTTCGAAGACTATGTTTTGATAGTTGCTTTATGGAGGTATGGAAATTGGTATTCCGTCGATTTCTATTAACACGTCCAAATTTCTTAATGCTAATATCAAAACTCACTTTTGGCTTTCGCTTGAAGTCTGTAACTGCAGGTGGAATCCCAACAAGGCCTAGCTTTACCTTAGTCCACCTTAACAAGCTTGAACTTGAACATTTCTGCTTATACTCATATGCGGAGATTTCATGTTTACTTTGCTTAATTAGGATCTCACCAAACTTACGGCAAATCACAATGACTGTGAGTGTTCAATCTTTTTGTTAATTGCAAGCATTTGTGATATGGGCTTTTGTGCCTTAGTTTATATTTTAATTTAGATGAGAATGCTATGATAGGGGTGTCTGGATCTCTATGGTGGTAGGATTGACCTTTTGGCTTTAGTTGTAGTTTTTGTCAGTGTGCTTTTGTGCCTTAGATTATACGGAGTAGATTTTGTCTGAGTGTTTGTTATTATTAGTGATCTTACCTTGTTCATGATACTTTTCTTCATCATGGTGATCATGTGTTTTGAGCCAAGGGTCTTAATTTTCTCAGTGGTTAAGGATTGCGTGCACATGCCCTCTCTAGACTCACTTAGCCACTTAGTTTACTAGGATCGTTGTTATTGCAAGCAGGTGTAAAATCTTGAGCTTCTTTCTAATATATACTATATCTCGGAAGGGTTCTAGAGCCAATGTCTCGAGTTGACACTGTTTTGGCACTACCTTTTTGGAGCACTTAGGATGCTGTGTTTGCAAAATTGATGTTTCTTACCCCCCTAATCCCCCAGTAAACCCCCCATACCCCCCACCCTGACCAACCCGAGCCCACCCCCTAACCCCATCAATTTCGACTCCCAAATTTAGTTGACTTTGTGGTCAAATTCTTTGACCCATTTGCTTTTGCTTTATGAGCCAGATCCAGGGTCTTTGGGTTTCTTGAAACAGCCTCTCTACTTCCAAGTAGGGATAAGGTTACGTACACATCCTCCCCATACCATACTCTCTGGGCAATCTTACCGGGTTTGTTCATTGTTCTTATTTGTTTCTGCTTCATAGATATGGACAGATGATAGTGAAAGTGCATTGGCAAATCCTGCCTTCAAATTGGTGGGTGCTGAAGAATACAATGACATAAAACTGGATCAGCTAAGGGTGGTGGACTTGGCATGTTTTACCGGTTCAAGGAACCAAATGGAACTTGTTAAGTTTCTACTAATCAAATCCCCCGGGCTCAAGAAAATTGAACTTCTAACCGACGTTGACATACTTTTGGAAAGAAGATATGCGATACTGCAAGAGCTAACACAATTCCATCGTGCATCCCCAACGGCAGAGATTGTTTATAGATAAGGGAGCCATTAACTCAATTAAGCATTGCTAAGCTCTTTCAGATGTCACAAAATGCCAAATTGGTAATGTTTCTTACTGTTCATTATGGTTGTGCTTAATCTACCATACATTTATGATTTATGCATTTCTATTGCGTAATGCTACTTTAACCCCAGGGATGGCACCAATCGCACATATGTTCTCGCACAAACTGTCATTCCGTGAAAAATCATTGAAAACTATTGTCTACGAAACACTAAGACTACGTTCCGTTCGCCTGATCTGATTTTAGTAAGAACAAGTAATAAGGTGAACGGAACAGACCCCAACATGGTGCGATTGTAGCATGACTCATATTTGTTATTTTAGCTACTCCATGCATGGGTACAAATTGTAAGTTGTGAAATAAAGGTCTTTTTTACTGCTTTTGGAAGTATATGATGATATAGGATCTATAATGAACTAAAAAAATTCATACTTGTACACTCATGTTAATTTTGAAAAGTAAGGATGCTCCGGATCCCATCCGAACAAAAAAACTATACATTAAACTGACATTTTTTTGGTTTTCGTAATCTTGTTTTTAGTTGGAAGAAGACAAAAAACGATGCCGAATGAGCCCTAACTCTGAGTAAAATGTTTCTTAATTTTTTTAAAGTACACTTACTAACCAGATTATGAAAATGGGTAGATAATGAAATAGATAACTCACTCTTCCTCTTCTCTTTGCAGGTGCTTATGTTGAGCCCTCCATCATTATCATTTCTTGATGTTGTGTGTTTTAGGGAGGCAACATTATAATATGCTTAAGATTGTCTTTGTGTTTGGCTGAACCATTAATGCACTCTTAAGTTTTTTATATTTGTACTTATTGTAGTTTATAACTTTATATTATCTATTTCTTCTTGCAATCTAGAGTTTGTAGACTCATGGGTATGCGAGTCAGGTGCTTCGTTTAACTCTAAAGTGGTTTTTACCCGTCAACCCAGTTCAAGCTCCTAACATAAAAACATACTTTTCTACTTTACTCGAAGAATAGAAAACTTATATAGTACTCGTAGGAGTTGTAGCTTTTTGTTTTCTAATTTCGGAAAACAGACAGAGTAAATACTCCCTTTATTCGGATCGGAAATAAGTTATACAACTTCATCATGAAACTTAAGAAAAGTGTATGGTTGGAATCTCTAGCCCCATGATACAAGCTCTTTGGTGGGATCAATTGCGGATGTTTTATTTCCAGCCAAGTAGAAACTTTGCAAATGTATTTCGATAATTGTGTATTTTTTTTATCATTGATTGATGTGTATTTAATCAGCTGATATTATCATGTACAACATGAAACATATTGTCGTACTGATTATGAAAGCATACACTTGACATTTTAAATACAAATTTTACTTGTAGTTTATATTTTACACCAGTGTTCATGTTCACATAAATCTGAATTGAGAATAACTTCAAACATTCTAAACCAAATTAAGCAACTTATTTATGTTCTTAAACCACGTAATAAGAAAAAAAGCACAGTACTCACATGCATTTAAACTCTGTTTCATACCCATCGCGTCGGGACAACGGGATCGAGATTCTTGCCCATTCCTATGCTTCATTACATACTCCCTTTCGGTTCGCAAGAGAATTCAAATTTTTTTACTTTATTCAAATTTAAAGCGTGTATATTTCGTAGTTATTTTTTAATTTTAATTTTAGATGTGATAGATAAATACAAAGTAATGAATAGTTATGATATTATCATAGTTATGAATGGCGAGTGGCGAGTGGCGGGCGAGTGGCGTGGCGAGTGGCGGGCGGTCAAATGGCGAACCAAAAAAAGCGAATATATATATATATATATATATATATATATATATATATATATATATATATATAAAATTATTAAATACAATTAATATCTATTAAATGAAAATACACAATAAATAATATTAATATTTTAAAAGAAAAAAATCAGTATTTTTCTAAATTGAAAGAATAATACACAAATTGAATCTATAATGGTAACTATTAGACTAAAAGAATTGTAACTATTAATATTTATTAACTGAATATAACACAAACTAAAAAAGAATAATAATATCCTGACCTGAATCTGCTGCAAGTTGACCAAGGTGAATCGCTGGGAGGTTGCGACTTCTGAGACAGGGAGCAGAGTCGAAGTTGCTACTTCAGAGAGAAGGAGCAGAGTCGACTTCAGAGAGAGGGGGCAGAATCGATTTTGACTGGGAATTGGGAGGAGAGGATCAGCGATGAAAGACGGAAGATTGGAAGGGGATAAGATCGATTAAGGTAATTGATGAACCGACTTAAGGTAATGGATCAAATCATTTAATTCCAAACGGGCTTAAGCCCAATTTAATTAAGCCATTCGAACATATCTGAATGGCGACATAAGCGCTCTCCAGACGCCATAGGACGCAGCAAGAATGGCGACCGCCTTTCATCGCCTCAAGAACAACGCCATGCACAGCCCAAACCAGGCGTTTTAGTCTCGCCACAGCGCCATGCGAGCATGGCGAACGCCATTCATAACTATGGATGTTATATATAATGTGTTTCATAAGAGTTAGTAAGGTAAAAAATACTTTTTAATAGAAAATGAAAATATTTTCAGAATGAGAGAAAAGTGAAAGTATAATTATTTTGTGAGAATAAAAAAATTATTCTCTTCATCCCTAAGAGAATGCCACAGTTTGACTTTTTTGGACAAAATGTGGCACTATTTGACTACGAATTAAATATATATTATAATAACTAAGTATTATAAAAATTTGATATTTCAAAACTATATTTTAAAATAAATCTAATTTTACTAAATTCACTTTATACTCCCTCCGTCCCTTGAGGTTTTTCGTAGTTCGCGTTACGATGTTTGGTTGAAGTTATTTTAAATTTATTATATATAAAAAATGAAAATTATATATTTAAATATCTTCAAAACTAGTGATGTCATGACTATATTATTTTGCCAAATTGACAACAAAAATAAGTAAATAAATTAGATAAAATTTGACCTTGTGATTAGTACTGTAAAAGAACCTAAAAAAATGTGAAGAAATAACTAAATATATTTTTTCTCTTATTTTGACTTAAAAAGTCGTAATTAGACAAGGAGTTTGTACAAAAAAAGAGTGGATGTTGTGTCCGATATTTTTGCCATTTGATTCATTTCCGTCTGCACATTCATTCTCGTAAACCTTTGGCAGCATTCATTTCGCCTAATGTTCAATAGATTTCTAATGACTCGTCCCCTCACTCTTTTCTTGTTCATCTGGTATTTAAAGCACCTTTCTGTATTTAATGTACAAATTGATAAAGGAGAAGATATTATGTATATTGAATTGTTCTATTTAATTACAAGGGGTTTCTCCTTTATTTATAGGAGAGGATGATTTCAAAATAGACAAGGAATACAAATCCTACAAGGAAACAAATCAATAATCAAATTAGGAAACAAATAAATTAAGATCAATCCTAATTAGAATGGGATTCGGTCATCATAGGAGTTGGATTTCTCGAGTTCGGATTTCTCGGAATTCGGATCTCTCGGAATTCGGATTTCTCGGAAGTTGGACTTCTCCGGATCCGGACTTCTCAGTTCCAATACCATACTTTTATGAATTTCTTTCGAGTAAATTTAGAAAAAATTACTTTTTACTTTTTTAATTTTGAATTTAAAATTAATATTTTTAAAAATATAACAATACACTCTTGTTAGAGATTTGTCTAACGATTAACAAATTTTGTTAATTGTTTTGGGAAAATATAGTATTGAATTACCAAAAATAATTCAGAGTATCGATCAAGAAAGAAAATACAATAAAAAAAAATTGTAGTGATTTATAAAATTTATGGGTTCCGTTTCGGAGAAAAAACAGATTACAGTAAATACAGATTACAGAAAAAAACAAATAATTTGAAGTGCAGCTCAAGAAAAATACAGTAAATCACTCCCTCCGTTATCAAAAAACTTACAAAATGCAACAAAACACTTCCTCCGTTTATGGGTTCCACTTACGGAGTGTTTTGTAAATGCAACTTACAAAAAATGAACTCCCTCCGTTATCAAAAATACTTCCTCTTTCATTTTTTTCCCTTCCAACAAAACACTTCCACTTTCTATTAAAAAACCACTTTTACCCTTACTTTTTCATACCCTACCTATCACATCATACTTTATCTCTAATAATCTATCCATCATATCTTACTTTTATCTATCACATCAAGGGCAAAATTGGAAGTCAACTACAATTTAATACTTCCTTATTTTTACACAAAGTCAAAAGAGGAACACTTTTTCAAAACGGAGGAAGTAGTTAGTTATGAAGTTAATAAATTAGCTCTATTGTGTAGAATAATTTATTTTCTAATTATTACCATATTATTGGTTATTGAAAAAAAACAATTAGTTTCACTCTAAAAACACTTAAATTTGGTATTTTTTCCAAAAAAATAAAATAAAAATACATTTAAAGAAATTAAAAAACGAAAAAGGGAGAATTTACCTAAAATAATCCCATCTTTCATTTATTTGCGAAAAACGGGCATTTTTCAAAATTTCCGTTAAGTGACCGTTAGTTTTTTAACGGCGACCCAAAACTCGCACACATGCGGGAAGGTGGTATTATTTCTGGTGAGACTGAAAAGTAGGATTATTTTTGAAAGAGCACTGAAAGGTGGGATTATTTGAGATAATTTTTCCTTTTTTTATATAATGTATATGTTTTTTGTGGTATGATGAAAGAATTTTCAATTTTTTTATCTACTGCAACTTTTTTTCTCTGCTGCAAAAAATCAATTTTTTTGGGAAGATTATAATTTTCTGTTGGTATGCTGCAAGTAGACCTGCAAACTTTTATGATTTTGTTCTTTGTTTTGAATAATGCATTGATAACTTGATTTCTAAATAGTAAAAATTTTAATTTTTAAATACGCCTCTTAACCCGATGGATCAACCCGAACCTGATTACTCTGAGTCATGAACAAGCATTCTTAGCACGAACTCGAAGTGACCCGAACACGAAATAATCCGAATACGATAATACCTAACCCGAACCCTACTTGACCCACTGTTTTGTCAGGTCTAATTTTAACGACTAATTTGAGAGTATTCCTTATCATTTTAGATATATATACTCTCTTCGTCTCAATTTTGATTACACATTTTATTTTCACTCTCTTATCGATAATTTTTGTTTATTTGTGTGTTTTTATTGATTATTTCATAAAGTAAAATGCTTTTGTCACTTTTTGTTTTGTATAACTTCTGATATAGTTTTTTAGTATGTAATTTTTATTTTTTTATTAATGTGTCAATTTCCAAATAAAATAATTTCAAAAGTATTAATTTTATCTCTAACCCAATTTGTACGGAGTAATAAAAATGGAACGTATATGAGTTACTTCCTACCGAATATAAGGGCCGAATAGAGCCGATACCCCTTATGGTTTGCAAAACAAGCACCAATACTCCTTCTGTTTTCAAAACTCATTTCTAAAGTCTATGTGATTTCGAAATGCTGCACCCGTGCCCCCTCTAATCATTTTCCGACCATTTTTCCAGCGAAGAAGGGGGGCATTGGTGCATTTTTTAAACCATAGGGGGTATCAGTGCTGATTTTTATTTTCTCACATATTTTTTGTTTTTTCCATTTTTCCATTTTTATTTCATTTATTAATAAAGGTTTTTTAAAATTATTTTTATAATGTTCTTAAAATTTAAAGTTATTTTTGTTTGAAAAAATTAACATATTAACATATAATGCATATGTACCTCTTAAATTCATAATTTTTTCTGAAAAAAAGTAATTTTTTTGAGAACTTCAAAAAAATGAGGAATAAAATAAGAAACAAGTTAATACAAAAATAAAAATGAATATCTCTTTTGGACATCTTAATTCTAAGAACTTTTTTAGGCGTGTCCAATTTTTTTTGTATAAGGCTTTTTTTGCGTATTTTAATTTTTTCATTTCGTTTTTCCAAATTTTTATTTTTTTATTCTTTGTTTTTTTTTAACTTTCCAAAAAATTATTCTAAGTAACAAAAAGTGAAATGTTTAATTTGAGATAGATGTAATGTATGTTAATTTTTTTATTTTTATTTTCATTTCAAACACAAAGAATTTGAAATTTTTTGAAACATTATAAAAAAATTGAAAATATATTTTTAAAAAAATCTAGGAAAAAGAAAAAGAGATTGAAAATATTTAAAAAAGAGAAGAATAATGAAAATAAGAAATGAGCAGAGACTCTGCCCCTCTTCGCCGGAGCTATTTGGCCCCAAATACAAAATAAGGGCAGGGGAGTTTCAGGTTTTCTCCATCCGCCGCCACCCCCGAATCTCGATCGTCTTCTCCGGCCGTCCAAGTGGAGTTACAGGTTTTCTATCCAAACCTTATTAAATTATGTCTCTGATCTGTGTGTATGCGTCGGAAAACGCCACTGATTCGATGGTGGCAGTTTTCCGTACACCGGGAAGCCTGTCGCCCAAGGAATGCATCCTCAAATTGTGTTCAAATCCACTGTTTCGTCTGACTATTTTTGACGATTCTTGCACAATTTCAAAGCGAAGAGTCAATCAATTTTAGTTTTAATCCATTTGTTCTTTGATTTAGAGCTATTTTTGACGATTTTTTGCACAATTTCAAAGGGGAGCTCCCTTGTGACGATTTTTGAATAATTTTTCTTTTGGTTACTTGGGGGGGTCTGTTCTTATGTGTGTAGTTTGGTATGCTTCTGTCAAGTCAATCAGTTTTAGTTTTAATCCACTTGTTCTTGGATTTAGAGCTATGGAAATTGTCATGGAGAGACGTGTGGTCCAGTGTCATCTGACCCGATGCACAGCTGCTGTTGCTGCTGCTGCTAGTGATAGAATCAGCCAAGTCCCTATTGAGATACTGGAACACATTTCATAAACAAAGATGTGGTTTTTATTTTTTCCAACCCGAACCAATATCGAACGAGATAGCAAACAGACGTCACATTGTCCAGCTCGAGATAGCAAACAGACATCACGTCAAAGATAGAAAAATCGCAGAGTTGCTGGCTACTAAGAGAAGTAAAACATCCCTTAATTTTCAAACTGCGAAGATTCTTAAGAGTAATGTCACAGTTGAATATGTCTTCACAAGCAATATATGAGAGATTCTCTAGCCTAGGAACATCAACGGGGTGAAAAGAATACTTTCTAGGACCAAACTCAACGTGTTCAAAATAAAGTGACGTAACATTCAGTAAACTGGATGGTGTAAAGGAGCCGCTTGGGGTAACACAAAGCTACAGCAGATGCAATCTATGGAGTGTTGAGCATGAAAATATGCTTATGCAATCTGGAAGCATGTATTCGTGGTGCCCAAAATGGAGGTAGATTTGCTGAACACCTTGTCGTGAGATTGAATGCAGCCACCGATCCATGTCAACTGATCGATACTTAACAGTATGTTTCTGACGGTAAGGAAACACAAAGATGAATTCCAGGATATGTCCCGTGTGCTGCGAAATTACTTTTTTGATTACATCTAAAGGAGATTTCCTGGCATCCTTGGTTACTGATATGAGAATAATGAGTTCCCTAATTTCTTACACTAGTTTAGTAGTAGTTATTTAATCTTGACGAAATGAAATGCCATCACCCACACATGACATTTATTTCTGGTCTAAATGTCTACCTGCTTCTTGCTATTGATGTATAATATGACATTTTATCATTGATGTTTTATCAGAATAGTGATTTGTCATGGCAAGACGAGTGGTCCAGTGTAGTGCATCTTCGGGAGACAGAATCAGCCTACTCCCTTTGGACATACTCAGCCATGTTCTCGAACTTTTGCCTATCCACGAAGCCGCTAAAATTGCAGTTTTGTCTAAGGGTTTGAGAGATGCCTTTGATGAGCAATTCTTTTGTTATTTCAAAAAAACCTGTCCGCGGGCTAGAAAAGATGTTAGGAAATCTCATTTTGATGTAATCGAAAAAGTAATTTCGCAGCACACGGTACATATCCTGGAATTCGTCTTTGTGTTTCCTAACCGTCAAGAAACATACTGTTAGGTATCGGTCACTTGACATGGATCGGTGGTTGCATTCAATCTCACGACAAGGTGTTCAGCAAATGTACCTCCATTTTGGGCACCACGAATACATACTTCCAGATTGCATATTTTCGTGCTCAACACTCAGTAGATTGCATCTGCTATGGCTTTGTGTTACCCCAAACGGCTCCTTTACACCATCCAGTTTACCGAATGTTACGTCATTTCATTTTGAACACGTTGATTTTGGTTCTAGAAAGTATTCTTTTCACCCTGTTGATGTTCCTAGGCTGGAGAATCTCTCATTTATTGCTTGTGAATACATTTTCAACTGCGACATTACTCTTAAGAATCTTCGCAGTTTGAAAATTAAGGGATGTTTTACTTCTCTTAGTAGCCAGCAACTATGCGATTTTTCTGCCTTTATCTTTGACGTGACGTCTGTTTGCTATCTCGAGCTGGACAATGTGAGTTGTCTCTATGTACTTTAGCTTGACATTTACTTTTTGACCACTATATTTATGGTATATAACTCTACATTTGATGTGATCTAACTTTACTTCCATGATTTCGTAGTTGGACCTGGGGAATTATGCTATAAGGAGGCTTTTGCAAGAGCTGCCCTCACTTAATGTTGAACTGCTCAAGCTATGAGATTTTCATTACCTTCCCGGTGTCACTTTTTCTGCATTTGCTTGCCTGCTGTGCAAATGCCCAAAGTTGAGAAAAATTGATATTGGATTGAAATGTGGTGTAAGTGCGCTCTTTACTTGTCAAAATTTTGGTTAAAATGCTTTGGTTTTCTTGTTGATTCGTTCTATTCTGGTTTAATGTAGTGGAAATGGGATGCTAAAAGGTTTTTAGATGAAACTGTCGAAGTATCTGATTGAGTTTCGCGGAGCATTAATGGGATTGGGAGTGTCTCTTTTTCTGAAGTTGACGGGTTTTGCAGGATTGAAACTGCAAATGGCTTTCATCAAGGATGTACCTGCACTGGTACCAACTCTTGTGAAGCTCAATATCATACACTATCCCGTGAGATTTGACTGGGAAAATGGCCATGAGATTAGGGATAGAATTTCAAAGTTTTTCTGCGCATATGCAAACCCAGAAATTGTGTACAAGTGAGTTTTACATGATGGGTTTTGAGACATTCTATGATATGCAAGAGACAAATATTGCCACGTTTAAAGATGTTTTGCTTATTGGGGTCGGGTTCTAATCTGAATCTCAATTACTTATTCATTGATTCATATTCTTTATTGTGTTGGGAAATTCATTAACCCAATTATTCATTGCAAGTCTTAAACAAACTCTCTCTTCTTTTCATTTTTTAAACAAATTTTTGTTGTTGTTGTTAAGTTTAGAAATCCGGTAAGACTACAAGTCTACAACCAAATTTTACTACTCTGGGGTATATCCATGTGCTTTCCGTTTGCAATAAACCTTATACTCTCCCCTATCTATTTATTTATTTATTTAAAAAAAAAGTTTATACTCCCTATTTTATTGCTGTTGAAGGAATTATACTCTCTTTTTGGGTGTCTTAAAAAATTTCAATAATTTTCTTAATAAAAAAACTATAAACAATTAGAAACATAAAAAATTATTTTATTACTGAAAAGCATGTCTTTTATATAACAAATTTATTAATAATAAAAAATACCAAATAAGGTTTAAATAGAGTTAAATCAATTTTCAAGTTGTTTAATTAAGTAAATATTATTTTTAAGTAATTATTATAAAAATTTGATGTATGAAACTAAATCTTAAAACTAACCCAAACATTTTAAATTTGCATCTTACAGAAAATTGGGTATTCTTTTTCATAGTTTCCGGCAAATTTTCTGAAATTTGACCAAAAAGTAAAAAGAAGATTTTAATGGACAAAGGGCGGAAGTCGGCTAGAGGAAAGATGGAAGAAGAGGTTAGGTGGTAAAGGACTGGAAAAGGCGCACTGGGAGTTAAAGAACCAAGAGGGAGAGATTAATTTCCCTCTAGAAATCATCCTAAATAGGACTAAACATAGAGAAAAGTATCAAAATAGGACTTTCATGTTTTTCTTTCGGAATAGGACTTTGCACTGTGGTAATTTGACTTTGCATTGTGGTAATGTGGCAGTGCACATGTGCAAATTACTATACTTTTTTGGTAATGTATATGACCATGTTTGGTAATGTAAGTCTTATTTTGTGAATAAAAACATGGAAGTCCTATTTTGGTATATTTTCAATGTTTTAGTCCTACTTTGGTATTTCTCCCATTTCCCTCCTATTTCACTCCAAAATGAGGTTGATTTATTTTTTCAATTGGTTTCAACTGGATTCTAACCCGTACGATGCACGGTTAGATTTTTTTAAAATGTAAACATTATTCAAATATAGATATACATGTAATTCGAAGTGTTCGAAAATTTTACACCTTCATATACAATTACTCCCTCCGTCCTAAAACTTTCTTCCCAGAGCACTATTCCAACTTCACGGGAATTTATATTTATTTGTGTTTTTTCATGGCCTATATGATAAAATAAAATATTCTTGTCACCACTTGTTTTGTTGAACTTTTGACGTAGTTTGTAAATATGTATGTTTTATTTTTTATTTCTATACCAGTATTTAAATATTTAAATAAAATAGATTGAAAAAACTTGGGATTTTTCTTCGTTTTGCGAACCGGGAAGAAAGTTTTAGGACGGAGGGAGTATAAAAAATTGAGATCTAAAACAAAAAAATAAGTGATTGAAATTTATTTAGAAAAAAAAGTTATGGATCTTATAGTAATATATGAGAATTTTTTTGGATGGATATAAAAGTAAGATGAAATTATTAATTAAGACAAAGAGAGTCGTTGAAACAGAAATAGGAAGTGTGATTAATTTTATTGCACTCTCCAATCCTAAAAGTTTATCAAACTTTGACTTTTTTTTAGTCAAAATAAGAAAAAAAAATTAAGACCTAAATAACTCGGACTATAGACTACAAAGTCACAACTCACAACTTAAATTTCAAAGGGAAAAAAAAATACGGAGTAAATTAAACTAAAGAAAATGCAAAACTATAAACTCCAAAACTAATGTTTATCATAGTCAAAAGACAGCCCAATAGTTATACAATTCGCTGGATGAGGGCTTCTGACTCTATCAGGGAGGGCAACGACCTCCGGTGGCGCTGATTTCTCTCTGAGGAGGGGTTTCCGGTGACTTGATTTGTGTTGCTGCGAGTTTGCACCATTGTTCTTCTGGAAGGTTTTCTCTTGAGTGATGTTCACGAGCTCTCAACAAGAGCACCAATTTGATGGATAATAAATCCACCAAATGATCCGACTTAGACAGTTAAAAATGATAGTGACTTACCCAAATTACTCTTGACATAAAAAATGAATGGAATAAGAGTATATTTAAAAAGTGATTAGACATTGAAAAACTAGAAGAGAGGAATCAAAAGTAATTAAAATAAAAGAGAGATAGAGTAAAAAGTGACATTTATAATTTTATAGTTATAAAATATGATTTCCTAGGATATTTATTTTGAATAGTTATTTGTTGAATAATTAAAGCTTTAAAGGAAAATATTATAATTTCATTACTCTTAATAAAGATAGAATTGTAGTTGTATTAGTATGACGATTAATTTCTAGAATATTTATGTATAATAGTTGGAACTTGAATAAATTTTACAGAGTATAAGAAAACATTACAAAGTATAACATTTTTAGTAGCTTTTAGTATATCTTTAATCTAATAATCTCAATCATTTAAGTTTAAGAGTGGTGTCCGGACATTGGATGTGAAAAAACTTGGAGTGGCTTCATTTGCCACTACGCCAACACTCTTCCACACAATATAATATCTTTTAATTTTTTAATACGTAAAAAGGTGAGAAATATAGTTTTAGAGTTATAAACATTGAATTTCTAGGATATTTGATTCAAATAGTCATTTTTTATTTTTTAAAAAATATTGTAGCTTTTTTTTCTTAATGTGTAGTTTGAATCACACCCACAAACTACACATTAAGAAAAAAAAGTTTAAAAAAGTAGTGAGGACCATTTTAAAAGAGTGATTATGTGATCGTTTTTGTTAAATGAAAAATAATTAGTTGTAATACCGGAGTGTATAATCTACTCCCTCCGTCCCAAATTATAATGCATGTTTACTATTCACAGGGTCAAACTTCATTCATTTTCTTTCTCTATTTTTGTTAGCAGTTTGATAAAATAAAATATCATTGTCACTACTAGTTTTGTAGATCTTTTGATGTAGTTTTTTAATATGTAATTTTTATTTTTTAATTCTATACCATTTGTCATATAAAATGGTTTGAAAATAATTTCAGTCAAACATCGTAAACCGAAATAGGCGTTATAAATTGGGACGGAGGTAGTATCATCCCTAAATAAAGTTTATTTTTGTTATTCGAAAAGTCAATCTATGGCCCCGTTTGGCATCAGCGTTAGAGATTAGCGTTAGCGTTTTGAAAAAGCAATCTGACGGTAGCCTTTAGTGTTAGTGTTTTCCGAATTAATCTACACCATTAATATTTTATCCAAAACGCTAACGCTAATTGAAAACACTCTTCCCAAACAACCCCTATATAAGTTCTTTTGTTATTTTGGTACTCCCATTATTTAAAGAGGTTCTTAAATTGGGACGGATAGAATAATTATATAATCTCTTTTCATATACTCCCTCCATCGTAAAACAAAATTCTCTCATGTTGGACTAAAACTTATTTACTCCCTATATTCTAAAATATTTTTCTCAGTTACTATCCACATAGTCAAATTTTAATCACTTTCTTTACTTGTTCTCGCTAGTTATTTGATAAAATTTGTCACTTCTTATTTTATACGTAGTAAAACTTTTCTTGTAGTTTTTAAATATATAATTTTTTAAAATTCTACACCTACATTCAAATAAATTAAATTAAAAATAAAATTAATCAAACATCGTGCATGAAAATAGAAGAATGTTTTAGGGCCGAAGGAGTACCTCTTAATGCTCCATATATTTTAATTACCGTAAAATTTAAAATTATATATATACGGAGTATTATAAAAACATCAAAAAATTTATAAAACGAGTGATGACTTGCTATTAACAATCAATAAAAGTGAGAAGGAAAAAAATATACTCTGTAATTTAACTAGGTGAATCCCAATTGCCTGTATTCCAAAGAAGGAAGCAGCAGTAATTGAGTTTACAAACCCATCATAGGTAAATCATACACTTCATTCTCACAGTAAATTCACTGCATCAAGTAATTTACTACACGTCTCAGTTAGGGCGAACCTCAGACAAGCACTTTTATGTAAACATCATTTCAGAAAAGAAAGCATATCAAGTAATCAAAACCTTTGGATATACTAAGCAAATTGCCACTTTTATCGGAGAAAGTCAACGTCTCCTCCTCCTCTTCCTTCGTGAAGAATCCTCACTCTCAGATTCAGATTCAGATGATGATGATGATGATGACGACGACGATGATGATGAATCTGTAGAAGCAGTGGCGGGCTGCTGTTGCTGCTGCATGATGAGGCGTGGCATATTCTTCAAATACTCTCGGAGGTTCTCGGTGATCCCACCCAAACCAATGGAGGTGAAGAAATTGATGGCAAACCGAGTGTTCTTTGGACTGTCCTTTGGAAAAATAGACTCAAACGACTCTTGCATTGTTGGGTCATTCAGGCGTTCATTCAACAATCGGATCCCAAGATGTTCCGACAACTCCTGCATAACAGATAATATAAGCATTTTGTTTCCTTCAAACTTTTTTTTATGAGTACTGCTTTGCATATAATAGCTGCTCTCAAAGAAAAAGAGTAAAATTATTCATAACACGAATATTATGCTAATGGTTATTGCTAAATTCACTCAGTTGGCTATATCCACCCCAGGTATATCAAATAGACAGGTTTGTCTTCAAATATTTAAATAAAAAAAGAAATGAAAGAAGTGTAAGGGCAAAGCTGTTCATTTCTCGTAACTAGAATGGATTTATTACCTCCCTAATATTACCCCCTCCGTCCCAAGAATAATTTCTTGTTCGTACAGAGGTGGTTGTGGTCACTTAAGAAAAGAAGTACTACTTGGGGATAATGAGGATTATTTGGGAATACCTATATAATCAGACAACGAGAGGATTAATTGAGCATGGGACAAGAGTACTGGAAGGTGAAGAATGAGGGAAATGTTAAAAACAAGAGAATACAAGGTGATTTGAGATGTACTCCAGCAGTTCACCTGGAAGAGAATCTTGATAAAGATGCGGGAAGAGGAGGTGGTATCTTCTTCTGTGAGTCGTATGTATGCCAGAACGTGCCAAGGCAATGCATCCGTTCCAAGCAGATGTGCAAAAAACTTGGCAACATTTCGCAGCTTATTGGTTTCCAGGCGATGAATCATAGAGTACTGTTGCATAAAGCACTTCTCAAAGTTCTCCTGGTGAATCTTGTTGATCATACAAAAGCGCTGACCCATAAGCCCATAGTAACGAAGGTAGGTTCTCTCCTGACTGCAGCACTCTAAAAGCATAATGCACAACTCCATCTGTATAAAGAAAAAATCATGTCATCAAAGTTGGATATGATCCCAAACTGAATGCTAAATAAAGCATCAACAGAAAGACATCAGAACACAAAATAGCACCCGCGGTACATTGCCAACAGAGCTAGAAGAGTGAACTATTGAAAATGTGCTCTGAGCACATAATGGACAAAATCAACATGACATTAAACTTTTTTGGCGTCTTCCTTTTCCTAAGAAGTTTTAAGCCATAAATGCAGTTATGCATAAAGGGTCTAACGGATATAGCCTCTGTTTTTATGATGCCTTTACAGGGGTAAGACTACGTACATATCAACCCCTCGGACCCAGCTGGAGTTGGTATTATACTGGGTTGTTTATTGTTGGTCACTTGGGATAACTGGATAAGTAGTACCCGCCCCAAAAAAGAGTCATGTTTCAAATGTTCATTTTGCTTGAAAAAGAAGGGTTTGTTTAATAAAACAGAGCTTTTCTATGTAATTTGAAAAATGTCACAAATGAGTTTAATATGATAAATTTCAATAAAGTAAAAAATAATTTGTAGAGATCTACTCCCTCTGTCCTAATTCATTCGAACACATTCATTTTATACTGTTGTTTAGGCAGTGGATTTTTTTGGTTGAGATTATCCAAAATGAAAGAATATGAATAAACCATGAAACTTTTTCATTGAAATGAAACGGTGACTCTTTTTAGGGACAGTAACAAGGTTGCATACCATACAGTTTCTATACTTTTCTGAAGCCCCATTAATAAGTTTTTCATGTGGAACAATGAGGGGTCAAGTTAGGAGTGTCAATTCCATCACCCTCATATCAGTGTACCATTTAGGCACAAATAGTATAGCATTTCTTATTTCAATAAACAAAACGGAACATATATCATATATGTAGAGAATTAATGATGCCAACCTCTTGACCAGGCTCAAGTTTGATCCTCAATAGTTTATGGCCTGCTTCCTCAAAGTCAACACTTGACATAATTGTCAGATAGATGGTTCTTCGGAGGTTCACTAAGTTTGTTTCTGTCTCATCTGTTATTTTCATTCGTTCATCCTCATCTTCATCATCTTCCTCTTCATCATTCTCAGACTCAACTTCAGAATCATCTTCTTCCTCAGATTCATCACCCAAGAATCTCTTTTTTAGTTCTTCATACTTCTTTTCATTCTCTAAGAAATTGGGGTCTGGCTTGAATATATTTAGTGCATCTTCATCTTCCATAGTATCTTGGAGAGAGATTTCATGGGTCAACTGATCCTCCTGCTCTACTAAATCCAGCTCTGGACGAACAGCAGGATAACCCTGTGTATAGGAACCACATTAACAATATAATCAAAACTTCAGTGGGTCTTTATATTAAGGCCTGAAATTCAACAACACATCCACCTGTTACCTTTCAACATCATATTTATAAAACAAAATTATACCACCGGTATTATAACTGAGACAATTTGAATTCAAAACTTCAAATTGAAAAGTTAAATGAGTGTTGGTATACCTGAAACTTTGATTTACGTAATGCAAAGAGACCTTCAATTAAGAACTGGACCCTTTTATCAATCTCTCCTTCATGAAGTATCCCACGAAACCGCTCAAAGATGCCTATTTAAAAACATGTCACATAAGCCACTTCATACACACACACACGTATTTGCATGCAGGACAGTATTCACAAGTTTGGTAAAGAGATTCAAGAATTTATAGAAAAATTTAGCCCAGATAAAAATAATGGAAACAAAGGTCCTTGCCTAAGAGACTGTAATGCTTTAACTACTAAAAAAGCGAACATAAAGTGAGAAGGGACACAGGTCGAAGTAGGTGGAAAACAGGCTACGTATTGCAAATCCCTTAAATCTCGTCTGGACAAAGTGTTATACTTTGACTGTTTCAAGATGAAGAGAATAAAAGGGCGCAAGAAAGGAGATGACTGTGTAGTTCGATTTGACTGATAAAGAACTAAGAATCCTTCATATAAGGATGACAACAACAGTTGATTGTTGGTGATTATCATAGCAAAAATACTGTGCAAATACAAAAGCTGGTTATTTCTTTATCATGTTCATTGGTTGTACTCTGAAATCCAGAAATTTTACAAATGTGTCCTCATAAAAATTAATGCAAGAGTAAACGTATCAATTACAGTAACAGAAATAGAAATCAAACTCTTGCCCAAAAAAAAATCAATTGTCACCTTGAAAGAGAAAGAAACACATCATTTTACATTCACCTTTTTGTGTTACACAGTTCGGGCACTCCACAATAGCACCCTTTACAAGTCATGGCCATTATTAGTATGCTCTAAGGAGAAGAATTCCAGAGGCCAGAGGCCTCTGCTGAAACTAAATGATCTAAAATAAAACAAGTATTAGAGAACAGAAAGCTGCACTAATTTCATCATCAAAGAAACAAGATGATGATTTGCATAAAGTTCAACAAAATAAATGCCTATGCTCAATAACTGAATACAAGTACGGAATCCAAGTAGAGTTACAAAAAGAAAACAAGGCAGTAAAATAGACAAACTACATGACATTGTGACCTAGAGAAAAGATCATGGAAATATTGAATTATACAGCTTTAAGAGTTCACATACCATGCAGTCCCCGTGGAGTGAGATCTTGCAGAATGGAACCACACTCGGTAACAAAACCAACCGCAACTTCAACGCTATCATCTGAAGGATTTTCAAGCAAAACAGCAAGCAGTTCCAGAGCAATCAGCTCATGAACTACCTGCTGGTTGACAAGATGAGCTATGAATTTTACCGCTGCCAACAATTTCGGCTGAAAGAGAAGTACAAAATGAACGTAAAACATCAAATCAATAATGGAGGGACAAAGGGGATGCCGTTTTCATTTTTCAAAGAAAACATGACTTCAGCTTAGGTTTCAATAATTACAACCCCTGTAGAAATAAAGGCTTGGAGAGAACTTTATTGAAAAAAATATGATCTACCTACATAAAGTCATAAACAAAACAGACTGAGGCCAAGATGGAGAGATATACAAACCTTATCATTGCGCTTATAGGCTCTTTGAAGCTGTAACACAATCCTCCTCAAAAGAAGATTTCCTACCTCTGGAAATCTAGTGTTAACAACAGCTACTAAAGCTGCAAACACATCAGTAAAACTGGGAGAAGCCATTTGGGACTTCATACAAGACCGACAGAACAAACCCCTTCCGCGAATCAGATTCTCAGAAAACAATTCTGGAATTATGTTCTTTATATTTGTTCCATTCACTTTATTCACCAAACCATTAATACTCTTCCTAAGAGCATCCCAAGTCATCCTTTGGTATTCGACTGAGCTTTTGTCTTGTACCTCCTTCATCATCCTAGCCAACTTGAAAGGAGGAATATACACTCCTCCAGTCCTCCCCAAATCAGTGGTTTGATTCAGCACACTCCCTTCTTGTTTTGTGACCTTATTGTCCTTACTCAAATTGGTATCTTCTGCAACTTTTTGTTTACTCTCTTCGTCAATATGCTTTCCCCTATCACGCATCCCTTCCTTGCTGGTATACCTCCTATCATCTTCACGATCCTCTGCAAAGTTGGACTTCCTGTCTCTTTCCTTCCTGGCCCTATGTTTGTCTCGTATAGAATCCCTATGATCATCATAGTGATCCTCTCTGTGCCTATTTTCCCTTCTGTCACCATTCCCAGAATCATAGTCCCTGTGTCTGAAGTCACCATTTTTACGTGTTTGAAGACCCATAGCTATTGAATTATTTCTGAAATAAAATTCAAATTCATAAATTTTACTACTTAGTAAAATCAAATATGGAAAAGCAAACAAATAAATTCATAAATCATAAACTCATATCATTTTATTCAATTCGTCATTTTTTCAGTTTTTTCTTTTTCAGTTTTCAGTATTTTTATATACGTCTTAAATTCATGTCAATTTTTCAGTTTTTCAGTTTTTTTTAGTTTTTCTGTTTTCACTTTTTTATACATATCATAAATTCAAATCAATTCATCCAAATCAAATAAAGAATGTATGGAACCATTAATTCATTCATACTTCATATCAATTAGCAAAGATTTCAAACTAAAAATTAATAATTAACCCTAGATTTTAAATCCAAAGAATGAAACAATGAAAGAGAAAATTAGGAAAAAATTACTAAATTGGAAAGATAGTGGATACGGAGTACCTGGAGGGTGCAGCGGCGTCTCTCTACCGGCGGCGTTCTCAGCAGTCGGCACTGGCTTTCCGATTCGGTTTCGGCAGTAGGCTTCGTCCTTCCAGCATCTGCGTTTTGCGATAGTTGTCTACGAAGTACGAAGTAGGAGGGGATGGGGCGGCTAATAATATTAAAAAATAATTGGACCTCTTATAATGATGGGCCTGGTCCAGACGGACTGTTTGTCCCCTATTGGACCGGCCCTGGTTCTATGCCCCAATAGATTAAAAAGAAGACGGCCACCTAGCACTAACATCAAAAGGGGACAAGCACATAGGAATATAGGATATATTCCAAGAGATTGAAGAAAAAATTTAATGATATTAAAAAATTAATATTTCCTCCGTCCTATAATGATCTTCCCGATTCTGTTTACGAAGTTTGACCGACTTTATTTTAAATTTAATTTATTTGATTGTAGGTGTAAAAACTACATCAAAAGTTCTACAAAACAAGTGGTGACAAGACTATATTATTTTATCAAATACCTAATGAAAATACGTAAAGAAAGTGATTAAAGTTTGACCGTGTGAATAGTAAGTGGGAAGAACATTTCAGGACGGAGGGAGTAGATTTTCAAAGATTTTTATAAAACATAGATTTTGATGGATTTTAGCTTTTGGCTATAAATTAAAATTTGAGTCCAAAATTTAACAAAAAAAAGTAAAGATTTTACAAAATCCCAACTTAAGCAATTTCGTGTTGAGGTCACCAGCGGGAGCCTCTTTCCTCTATTATTTAGCGGGTTCTTGGCCTCTTTCTACACACAATCTACATAGTCAAACTCGAGTCAAATATGGTTTCTAATGTCTTAACAAGCACATCACTTTAAATCCGGTTTAAAATTTTCTGTCTGATTGACTAATTTACACAATCAAAGAAGGTACAATCAGATGTATCATATAACTTGTTGAAGTACAAAGAATAATTTCTTAAAGGCCAAATTTTTTAAGAAATTACCCAAAATAACAGCAACACATACCATTTATGTTTATAATAAGAGTTTTTTATTCTTATCCATAAAATTAAAGTTTGTGCAATGATATTATGATAATGTATAGTGACATTTCAATGTATTTTATTCCCGAAATAGAACTTAAAATTCATTTACATTACCAAACATAATCATATACATTATCAAAAAAACAGTAATGTACAGATGTACAATGCCACATTACAACCGTGTAAAGTTATATTTCGAAACAAAACATGAAAATTTATATTTTGGTACTTTTCTTTATGTTTTAGTTCTATTTAGGATGATTTCTAAAAAACAACATCAAAATTTTTATAAAACAAGAGGTGACAAGAATATTTTATTTTATCAAATATTTAATAAAATCGTGTAAATAGACAAAAGTTATCGAGATGAGAGAAAAAAAGTTGTAATCAAAATGGGGACGGATAGAGTATTTATTTGTGTATTTTCATTGATTATTTGATAAAATAAAATATTCTTGTCACCACTTTTTTATAGAATTTTTGATCTAGTATGTTAACTTAAAATATTTTTTATGAAAACCGCTTTTTCGGGGCATCGACTCGATGAAATCGGTACTGGGTCGGCACCGCACCGAATAGCGAAATCCGGAAATTAAATAAATATACAAACTGGAGAGAAAGTATTTATACGTGGAAACTCTAATCTCGGGGGAATTTTCATATACATCATTGTGGGAGTTTGGAGCTTTTAATGGAGATCCAAGCTAAAAGAAGAAAAAAAAATGAAGAATAGTAGTGAAACTTGTAGGAATCTCGCTCCCCCTTTCCCTCCTTCGTAGCATTGAATTTAAAGGGGAGTACATGCATACATCCCCAACAATGCCATGAGGTGGCCATGTCACCTCCATGTGCACATGTTTTGTATATGAGCTCCACGGAATATTTTTACATCACTTCAAATATATTCTTCTGTTCATATATCTCTGGCTCCACCTTGAATAATTTATCTGATTTATATCTTGGGCTAGATTAAATTGGGCTTTCTAGTACTATTTAAATAATATTGGATTAGGAAAAATTCCTAATCCATCACATGCCCCCTAGTTTTGAGTCTTTCTCGGGGAACGAGACTGATTCAAAACTATATGACTCGGTAGGTTGCCTCATGGGATAAAACTTTTCTTGGTACCTCGGGAAGAGGACTTTCTTTTTCGGAGGGTCTCGTTACCTCGTGAGTAAGGATTTAACTTAGGCCCTGTTCCGTTCAACTTATTTTTTCTTATTCTTATTAAAATCAGATCAGATCAGATCATGACTTATTAAAATCAGATCCCATCAAGAATTATTATTATCATCATCATCATCATCATTATTGTTCATAAAAATGAAAAAGAATAAACTTTAAAAATAGGTTAAATAAAAAAACTGAGAAAGTAATCCTTAATTATTAGACGTCGGAAAAATTAGTTTTAAAATACATTGACAATGTCAATCTAAATCTACTTTTCAAATATATTTTTATTGCTACTTGTAATTTGAGTTTCTAAACTTTTGATCTTTTATAAGGATGAGATATTTTAATAAAAATATTATCTCTTCTATATATTGATTATCTAAATTTAATTACTTTTTAATGTATATCTAAATTAAATATTTATTCTAATTTATAATTCTAATTTTACAAAAAAATAATCATAAAATAAAAATATTATTACATTATAATATGAATGATTATTCTAATATATGAATTAACTATTTTTATTTTATTAAAAAATACTCATTAAATAAAAAATATTAATTATATTATAATATGAATTATCATTACAATTTTCAAACGTTATTATAAAGTCAAATTAAATTATTGATTTGAAATATTAAATTAAATCATAATTAATCAAATCAGATCAGATCAGATTAGATCAGAACTTATTAGAATCAGATCAGATCAGAAAAAATAAGTTGAACGGAGCCTTAGTGTCTCTCAAAAGAGGACTTTTCTAGGAGATTTGGTGCCTCTTGAAAAGAGATTTTCTCAGGGATTTGTGCCTCTTGGAAGATGACTTTTCTTAGAGATTTGTGCCTCTTGGAAGAGGACTTTCTCGGGACTTAGTACCTCTAGGAAGAGGACTTTCTCGGGACTTTGTGCCTCTTTGGAAGAGGACTTTCTTGGGACTTTGTGCCTCTTTGGAAGAGGACTTTCTCGGGACTTAGTGCCTCTTTGGAAGAGGACTTAGTGCCTCTTTGGAAGAGGACTTGGTGCCTCGGGGAAGAGGACTTTTCTCGCATCTTGGTGCCTCTTGGAAGAGGACTTTTCTCGCAGCTCGGTGCCTCTTGGAAGAGGACTTTTCTCGGGGATTTGTTGCCTCTCGGAAGAGGGCTTTGCTCGGGGCTCTTTTTTCAATATCCTTTGGGAGCCTCTAAACCCCCACCTGATATCTATCTCACAGTGGTTGGGCGCTCCGCTCTTATTGAATAATAGACAACCCCCGCCCACCTTTCTCTTTCGCTAGCTCTTGTCTCTATCTCGGTACGGGAGTCTATAACTATCTCCAGTAATCTGATCACCTAACTTGACCGAATTACTGACCTCTGCTTTCTATTCTCTAGTAATCCGATCACCTAACTTGATCTAATTACTAACCTCTGCTTTCTATTCTCTAGTAATCCGATCACCTAACTTGATCTAATTATTGACCTCTGCTTTCTATTCTTTTACAGTATTACTTTTCTCAACTTGTACAACTCAAAACAGACTACTTGAGGCTTGATCCGTCCATTTGAGGGACCCACGAAGATGGAATAGTCCACTTAAGGCTAGATCCGTCCATTTGAGAAACCCATGAAGCTGGAGCGGTCCACTTGAGGATAAATCCATCCATTTGAGAGACCAATGAAGGTGGAGCGGTCCACTTGAGGCTAAATCCGTCCATTTGAGGGACCCATGAAGCATTCCATTTCAGGATAGATTCATCCATTGGAGAGACCCATGAAGGTGGAGCGGTCCACTTGAGGCTAAATCCGTCCATTTGAGGGACCCATGAAGCTGGAGCGTTCCACTTGAGGATAGATCCATCTATTTGAGAGACCCATGAAGGTGGAGCGGTCCACTTGAGGCTAAATCCGTCCATTTGAGAGACCCATGAAGCTGGAGCGGTCCACTAGAGGCCAAATCCGTCCATTTGAGGGACCCATGAAGCTGGAGTGGTCCACTTGAGGCCAAAATCCGTCCATTTGAGAGACCCATGAAGGTGGAGCGGTCCACTTGAGGCTAAATCCATCCATTTGAGGGACCCATGAAGCTGGAGCGGTCCACTAGAGGCCAAATCCGTCCATTTGAGGGACCCATTAATGGAGCTCCAAGCTAAAAGAAGAAGAAAAATGAAGAATAGTAGTGAAACTTGTAGGAATCTGGCTCCCCCTTTCCCTCCTTCGTAGCCTTGTTTTTAAAGGGGAGTACATGCATGGATTCCCAACAATGCCATGAGGTGGCCATGTCACCTCCATGTGCACATGTTTTGTATATGGGCTCTACGGAATATTTTTATATCACTTCAAATATATTCTTCTGTTCATATATCTCTGGCTCCGCCTTGAATAATTTATCTGATTTATATCTTGGGCCAGATAAAATTGGACTTTCTGGTACTGTTTAAATAATATTGCAAGTGATCTGAATTGTGCAACCATACTTTCTTATAATGCAACCATTGTGCCTAATCCCCACAAGGCTAAAAAATCTTGGAGCATGATTACCTTCGATGAGTGAGGCAAATAAAATTTAATTAGTCTGATTCAAGTCTCAACTTATCAAATCCCAAGTGTTCTCAATCAATGTCCTCCAGACATGTAAGCCCGAAACACAATTGCTACATGTTTTTTTATCATTTGATGATTTTGTTTTGGGTTTGAAATTTGTGATTTTATGTAGTTTTAATTTTTTTTTTTTCAAATTTGCGCATGTCAGTTTACAAAATTAAAACTCTTTAAATTTGGTTTTTAATGCTAATATCTTTGTACTAATTTTCTCTCTAATGTGTAAATATAAAACTGTACAAAGCATAAACAACAACAGTCCTAATAGAATTCCAAGCAGTGGGATTTGGAGTAGATGTTTTTATAAATTTGTCTCAAAGTATAAATTCTCTAAAAAAAGAATTTATGGACAGATAATTAAATACTACGTATATTAATGGTCAAAGTCGTGGTGGATTCAAACTTGAAGTTCAAAGCGATTGTACTAAAAAGATTGGAGGTCAGTGGGCTGATAATTCTGCATTTTTTGTCATATTTTTTGGTCTAGTGAAGAAAGCTTTGGATTGCTGGTGTGAGAAAAGCAAACATTCTTAGTTCAACTTCTGAGAGCACAAGTTGTTTCCCACATTTTGTTATTTTGGTGGGAATTAATTCAGAAAGCTTAGATTTTTATTATTGAGAACCACATGATTGCCATTATAATTGCTCTATTAAGTTTTTTTTTATTGTAGGCTTGTTGCACATTGATATGTTGTGAAAATTATGGATAGATTTTGCATAACCCTCCATGATCACCAGTGACATTGCGGTAGAAATCGATATTTTGTGCAAGTTATGGACCAAGTTTTGCATAAATGGTCCACAATTACTTAATGTTCCACAGTTGTACAGTTGTAACATTATTTGTTGGCTGCTTCATTTGGTGTAATGAGAGAATTCTAGTAGTAACATTATTTATACAATTGTACTGCAGCATGAGCGTATTGAATAAGAAAGCTTGTCACGATGATATCGTCAGCAGCCTACCCGACAGTTTAAAGGAAGCCATCTTAGCATGTTTGCCTCTTAGAGATGCCGTGAGGACCAGAGTGCTCTCAAAGAATTGGAGGTATTCATGGACTAGACTCCCACACCTTAACTTTGACAACGCAGTTTGGCCACGATCAGATGTGGATGAGGATTCGGCTTTCCTAACATGTATCAGGCGCATCTTCCATGTTGTGCTGAATCATGAAGGTCCTATGACCAAGGTCACACTTATGATTCCCAGTCAAAAATTTTACCCGGAAGTTGACAACTTATTCCTCATACTGTCAAGAAGCGATGTTGAGGACCTCAAACTTTCCTCATCTGCTGTCTTGTATAGATTGCCTTCAACCTTCTTCAGATGTCACAAACTGAAACACCTTCTACTTGTTTCTTGCTTGCTACATCCCCCTCTTGGCTTCACCGGGTTTAGGCAGCTTCTCACCATTGTAATGTTTAACATATCCATTGGTTCTGAACACCTTGAAAATCTTGTAGCCTCTTGTCCTCTACTTGAAATATTGAGGCTAAAGGTGTCAAATGTTGTGGGGAGAAGCAACAAGTAAGATACAACACCTACAAGGATCAACTTCAAGACAACCAACCAAACACTTGACCCAATTTACCACAATTGATTAACCAAGCACACAAAATCAGCAGCACATCAAATAAACCACAATCAAATATGAAGAATAAAGATGCAAACGACACACGATTTTTATACGTGGAAAACCCCTTCGATGTGAAGGATAAAAACCACAGGACTTATAGGGAGTCCGCCCTCTTCTTCTCTTATTATGCAAATTGAGGGTAAAAACACCCAAACTCAGTCTACAAGGATGTCACAGCCCACCAACAACAACATACATAAGAGGCACCAACAATAGAGAAGGAAAATCAGGATTATCACCCAAAAACGCAGCGTCGCACCAGCTGCGATTACAGAAGATCCGTAGCTCCGATTGAAGTGAAAATTGAACAGATTGAAGCCCTAAGTGTTGGGAACAACCTCTGAAAATTTCAGCTCAATCCAACGGTCGGATCTCCGGAGATGATCGAATTTGTGCGGCTGGTTTGTAAATTCTGCACCAGCACCTTTCCTCTCTCTATTCTGTTTTTTTTTCTTTTCTGCTCTGTCCGTAAGTGCACCACTGCCCAGCCCCTTTTTTTTACTCTCCTTTTTTTTTTAGTCAACAAAGTAAAAACACAATTGGGCCCTCCACCAAAGAAAAATGGAACCCAAATAAAATGGGCTGGACCCACAACAATCTCCCCCTCCAGCCCAATTCGAGGAAGATCATACGCAAACCAGTCAAGAAGACATACCTGCAAGCTTGGAACAAAACTCAAGCTTGCTTCCGGGAACCACCTTTGTCAACATATCAGCACCGTTCTTGTTTGTGTGAATCTTCTTCAACTTCATTAGTTGCTTTTCAATGATATCACGCAACCAATGATACCTCACATCAATATGCTTTGTGCGAGCATGATACATGGTGTTTTTGCTCAAGTCTATAGCACTTTGACTATCGCAAAACACAACATACTCACCTTGCTTCAATCCCAACTCTTGAAGAAAACGCTTCAACCAAATCATCTCTTTGCCCGCTTCCACTGCTGCTATATACTCTGCCTCAGTTGTTGACAAAGCTACACACTTTTGTAGCTTGGATTGCCATGAAATGGCTCCCCCTGCAAATGTAAACAAGTAACCTGAGGTAGACTTTCTGTTATCAAGATCTCCAGCCATGTCAGCATCTGTAAATCCCTCAAGAATAGGCTCGCCGCCTCCAAAACACAAACTCAATTTTGAGGTGCCCCGCAAATATCTCAAGATCCACTTTACAGCTTCCCAGTGAATCTTGCCTGGATTAGCCAAGAATCTGCTAACCAATCCAACAGCATGTGTTATATCCGGTCTTGTACACACCATAGCGTACATTAATGAACCAACAGCAGAAGAATAAGGAATATGAGACATGTTTTCCTTCTCTTTCTCAAAACTAGGACAAGAACGCTTGCTCAACTTGAAATGACCGGCAAGTGGTGTATTAACCGGCTTGGCATTCTTCATATTGAACCTTTCAAGCACCCGTTCAATATACTTCTCTTGTGACAGCCAAAGCTTACCAGCTTTTCTATCACGAACAATTTCCATGCCAAGAATTTGCTTCGCAGGACCCAAATCTTTCATTTCAAAGGACTTTGACATATCCTCTTTTAACCTGCGAATCATCTCAACATCTTGTCCCACTATCAACATATCATCAACATACAAACAAAGGATAATGAAGTTATCATCAGAGAACTTTCTAAAATACACACAAGGATCTACAGTATTACGCCTGTACCCATTACCACTCATGAAGGAATCAAACTTACGGTACCACTGCCTTGGTGCTTGCTTAAGCCCATAAAGACTCTTTTTCAACTTGCAAACAAAATTCTCTTTTCCTTTAACTTCAAATCCTTCCGGCTGCTCCATGTAAATCTCATCATCCAAATCACCATGTAAAAATGCAGTTTTTACATCAAGCTGCTCAAGCTCAAGATCCAAACAAGCCGCTAGTGCCAAAATCATGCGAATGGAAGTCATCTTCACCACTGGTGCAAAAATTTCATCGTAATCGATGCCTTTCTTCTGATGGCATCCCTTCACCACCAGTCTTGCCTTCCGTCTCACTAGCTTTTGGCCATCTTTTTTGTTCTTGAACAACCACCTGCTCTTCAAGACTTTCTTCCCTTTTGGACGCTTCACCAAGTCATATGTTTGATTCTTCTTCAAAGAATCCATCTCCTCTTGCATAGCCTTCAGCCAATGGTCTTTGTCTGGATGTGACAAGACCTCTTTAAGGCTTTTAGGCTCCCCCTCATCAGTGATTAGGATATATTCTGAACTTGGATAAAGTCTTGAAGGTTGTCGAACTCGGGTTGACCTTCTCAGTGTTGGCTCTTCCACCTGTGGGCTGTTTTGCTCCCCCTGATTAGAAGACTCTCCACTTTCTATTTCAACACCTTCATCATCAGGTTGTGGCACAATCTCTGGTTGTACCTCTTCAATACGGTCATGTTCATGAGTATTTTCATGACCATCATCAGGAGCATCACCTGTTTGTTGAACATCTGGAACAGAAACATGAGATATATCAATAGCACCATGAGATAAATTAGGATAATAAGTATTACCAGCACCTAAGAGATGAAAACTCATCTCGTGCTCGTAAAATACAACATCTCTACTCCTCACAACTCTTTTCTTTGCTGGATCATAAAGTCTGTAACCAAACTCTTCATCACCATATCCAACAAACACACAAGGAGAAGACTTGAAGTCAAGCTTCAATCTCTGTTCCTTCGGTACATGCATGAATGCCTTGCATCCAAACACCTTCAAATGGGAATAGGAAGGGTCTCTCCCAAACCATACTCTCTCAGGAATATCAAACTCCAAAGGAACTGATGGCGCTCTATTTATCAAGTACACAGCAGTTCCAACTGCTTCTCCCCAAAATGACTTAGGAAGATTAGACATCCTAAGCATACATCTCACTTTCTCAACAATAGTTCTGTTCATCCTCTCGGCAACACCATTATGTTGTGGGGTACCAGGTTCTGTTCTTTCATGTCGAATGCCATATCTTGAACAATATGCTTTAAACTCATTTGAAGTGTATTCACCTCCATTATCAGTTCGGAGACGCTTCAATTTGCAATCTGTCTCCCTTTCCACCATGGCATGAAACTTCTGAAAGATGCCAAACACATCGCTTTTATGCTTCATCATATAAACCCAAGTTCTCCGAGTAGCATCATCAATAAAAGTAACAAAGTATTTGTTACCACCAAGTGAATCCACCTCAATAGGACCACACACATCAGAGTAAACCAACTCTAGCTTTAGTTTCTTTCTCCTGGATCTCATCGGAAAAGAAACTCTATGCTGCTTTCCTGCTAAACAATGATCACAAGGGTCAAGTGAAATGGTAACATCGGCAGGAATAAGAGACTTACCAGCCAACAGCTTTATGCCCTTCTCACTAACATGGCCCAATCTGCGATGCCATAAGTTAGGAGAAGTTTTCTCCTCGACAGCATTCAACTCACTAGTACACACTTTCAAGTGTGTCTTATACAAGGTGCAACAAAGCTTGCCACGAGCAATAATCAAAGAACCCTTTGACAATTTCCATTTACCCTCACCAAAAGTATGCTTGTAACCTTCTTGATCAAGTACATTAGCAGACAATAAATTGAGGCGTAGATCTGGAATGTGGCGAACATCTCTCAAAGTCATATAGCACCCAACACTGGTTTGAACCCGAATATCTCCAATTCCAATAATACTGGCTGAACTTTGGTTTCCCATCTTCACACTACCAAAATCTCCAACTCGGTAGTCAATAAAGTACTCCTTATGAGGAACACAATGATAAGAAGCCCCTGTATCAACAAGCCATTCAGAATCAAAATTATCAACATGACAACAATCACCGGCAGTACAAACCAATGAAACACCATCATCTGAAGTAGAAGCTATCGCCGTTGTATTCTTGTCATCACCCTCTTTGTGATGATCATTTTTCTTCTTTTGCTGGTCTCTTTTCATCTTGTAGCAAAACTTTTGAATATGGCCAGGTTTGCTACAATAGTGACATATAGTGGGCTCTCTCCCATCCTTGGACTTGGACCTGTACTTTGACTTGCCACGCCCCTTGGGACCTCTGCTTTTGCTTCTTCCTCTATTCTCTACCACAAGTGCTTGTGAAATGTCAACACCCATCTCCTTTCTTCTAAGCTCTTCATTGAACATGCTCTCTTTAATGACATCCAATGAAAGCACACCATCTGGAGCTGAGTTGCTGATAGACACAACCAAAGTCTCCCAACTATCTGGCAAAGAACTCAATAGGAATAAAGCCTGCAACTCATCATCAAAAACAATTTTCATCACAGTCAACTTGTTAATGATATCTTGAAAATCACTAAGATGCTCAGAAACAGATTTTCCCGGCTTCAACTTGAGACTAACAAGCCTCTTAATCAACGAGGCCTTGTTATGAGCAGTCTTTCTCTCATAAAGACCCTCCAATTTTCTCCACAACTCGAGTGGCTCAGTCTCTTGGGATACATGATTGAATATGCTAATATCAATCCACTGTCTGATAGTCCCCAAGGTCTTTCTCTTCAGTTTTTCCCATTCTTTATCCGTCATCTTCTCAGGTTTAGTGGGCATGTCATCCTTCTTGGTTTTATCCACATCAATTGGGTCAAACAAATCTTTACAATATAACAAATCCTCCATCATAGGACGCCAAATTGAATAATTGGTTGATGTCAATTTAACCATAGAATGATTTCCTGACTCCATATCTACGGTTTAACCAATGCTCCGATACCAAATGTTGTGGGGAGAAGCAACAAGTAAGATACAACACCTACAAGGATCAACTTCAAGACAACCAACCAAACACTTGACCCAATTTACCACAATTGATTAACCAAGCACACAAAATCAGCAGCACATCAAATAAACCACAATCAAATATGAAGAATAAAGATGCAAACGACACACGATTTTTATACGTGGAAAACCCCTTCGATGTGAAGGATAAAAACCACAGGACTTATAGGGAGTCCGCCCTCTTCTTCTCTTATTATGCAAATTGAGGGTAAAAACACCCAAACTCAGTCTACAAGGATGTCACAGCCCACCAACAACAACATACATAAGAGGCACCAACAATAGAGAAGGAAAATCAGGATTATCACCCAAAAACGCAGCGTCGCACCAGCTGCGATTACAGAAGATCCGTAGCTCCGATTGAAGTGAAAATTGAACAGATTGAAGCCCTAAGTGTTGGGAACAACCTCTGAAAATTTCAGCTCAATCCAACGGTCGGATCTCCGGAGATGATCGAATTTGTGCGGCTGGTTTGTAAATTCTGCACCAGCACCTTTCCTCTCTCTATTCTGTTTTTTTTTCTTTTCTGCTCTGTCCGTAAGTGCACCACTGCCCAGCCCCTTTTTTTTACTCTCCTTTTATTTTTAGTCAACAAAGTAAAAACACAATTGGGCCCTCCACCAAAGAAAAATGGAACCCAAATAAAATGGGCTGGACCCACAACATCTGTCACATTCGAATCACTTAACCTTGAGGCTCCTAAACTCAAACTATTTAGTATTGTAGGCAGAATAAAATCTGTTTGTTTCAAGAACACCCCACTCCTTGAGAAAGTGGCGTTGATAGACTGCACGTTGTATGGAGACCATTCAATACGAGGAAACTATAAACTGGTTGAGCTTTTCAGTTCTCTGCCGGCACTTAGGGTTCTACGTTTTAACTCTAACTTCGTCATGGTCTGAAAACATGTACTCTTCTATTTTTTATTACTCCTGTTAAAGTCATTACATGATTTCCGCTGGGTAGTGATAAATCTGTGTTTTGGGTGTAATGCTTGAAGGGTATAGCGGCAGGTGGAGTCCCAAGAAGAACTAGTTTGAGAGCAGTCCATCTCAACTCTCTTATTCTGGAACATTATCGTTTAGACGATCTGGTGGGGATGCCATTTGTGATTTTCCTGCTTAGAATCTCGCCAAATTTGAAAGATGTCAAAATTTCAGTGAGAATCATTCATCATGTCATTGTCTTGATTTATTCAACTGGTTCTTTCTGAATTTCAGACTTTTTTTTCTTTCTCTTGATTTTAGCACTCTAATGTTGCGGCTGGAATAGGCCAGCGTCTTTATCCCCATTTGCTGGATGTCGGGGAATATTCAGATGTAAAACTGGATCAGCTCAGGGTGGTGGAGATTAAAGAGTTTACTGGTGCAAGGAACGAAATGAGACTTGTAAAACTTCTTCTAATCAATTCACCCAGGCTCGAAAAGATGGTAATTCGAGCCAAAGCCACGGCGTGTACTGAACAACAAGAGCGCATGATACTTAAAGAGCTAATATGATTGCCCCGTCCTTCACCAATTGCAGAGATCATCTATGAATAGGTAGGCTATTGTTTACATGTGTCGATACCATTGCTTGCATTTGAATGTGTTCTTCCAGTTATTGTTGTGTGGTGTGGCATTTGCTCCTTGTTCTTACTGAATGGAAACCAACTGAACGTTAACCAACGAACGTTAACCAACTGAATGGAAAAATAATGGAATCCTTTTGGTTTTGAATGGTTTCTGAAGACCACTGATGCGAGCTCTTGGAGACGCCATAGTAGGACGGTGGAGTCTTTGTATACGCTGGGTGTGCCGGGGGCGTAGCTTAGATTACAAAGGGGTTGGTTAGTCACTTGGGATATGTCTAGATTTTTACAAAAACGCCCCGGAAAGGGGGGGGGGGGGAATATGCTAAAGAAAGCTAAAAAAATGCTACTTCGACACCACATGAGTGACAATGGGGATGACACTGAATGTGAATTTCTTTGCATCATGCCTGTGAGAACATATTCATAGATTGTGTCATTCTTGGTGTCGGCATAACATGGCTCATTCTCAAAGTTGTTCGTCCTTTTGCCTTTCTTATCAGCACAATTCTTTTTAGCTATGCAACTAAGGTGGCGTTTGGCATTGATCTCAGCATATTTGAAGGCACTGTACAACATTACCAACAATAACTTTTATAGAGTAAGTTTTAACGTTTTTAAAATAAATCTATACCATAAAAAAATTACACTCCCTCTATCTCCAAAAAAGACTCATTATTTCTTTTTTGGTGCATCCCAAAAAATGCATCTCCTTTCCTTTTATAAAAAAATTTGAGTGCTTCATACTCTTCTAAATCATTTTTAACTACACATTTTCCTTATCATTAAACTTTGTGCTAAGTCAAACATGGTTCTTTTTTTGGGATGGGGGAAACTAAACACTAATCAAGATTTTTACAAACAATCTAGACAATGTTGCGTAACTTGGGGGTGGTTCAAATGAGATTCGATGCTATTGTCATAACATGACTTGGGGTGTATGCATTGTTTCGCTCAAAAATTAATACTCCGTAGTTCTTATCCTTTGTTTCTCTACACCCCGTTCCCCTAGCCTCCCGCTTCTCTGCCGATCGGCGAGGAAGGAAGGGGTGATTGGTTGTAGGATATAGTGAAATAAGAATCATCATTTTTTTAATGGAACACCGTAAAAATTTTGGATCATGCTATAACATTGAGTATCAATGTGATTTAAATCGGGTGGCGTAACTTAACAATCTTGATAAGCTTAGCTAAAAGGAAGTTTTTGAAAACTTAGTATTAAAGGAATGAAAATGAAAATTAGGATGGAGTGATTCCTCTTCGGCCAACTACAATGAATAGAACTCACTTCTCCCGCTTAAAAGTCCTCTGCATGTTTAGATTTCACAAGTACTTTCTTTATTTTTTTCCTATCAAAACAAATTATTTCATTTTTAAAATAAAGAATCTGTGACTAATAAAATTTCTCCTATTAAATAAATACATACTAATTAATTATAGCTTTTAATTTTTCAACACTTTTTTAAACATTACTCCGTATAAAAATCAAAATGACTTTTTTTATTATGAAATGAATGGAATAGTACAGAAAAATATGAAGCACACGATAAAATTTCTCTCTTATTAAGTAAATACATACTAATTAATCATATTTTTTTAATTTTTCAAAACTTTTTTTAAACATTACTCCGTATAAAAATCATAATGATTTTTTTTATTCTGAAATGAATGGAATAGTACAGAAAAATATGAAGCACACGACTGATGAGGGAAAAAACATGAGCATATATGTTTTGTTATAGCCCCAAAGTCCAAAATAAACAATAAACTTAGATTGTGCAACGTATATAAATGTGGTATACAAATGATTTTTTTGGGGTTTATTAACATTTGAAAAGATACGTTTAAAATGAAAATGTGACACAAAATCTTTAATTGAATCAAACCTGGCATGTACCAAATTTTAAACAAATAAAAATTACATATACAAACTGTGTGGGGTAGATTTAGGATATGTTTGAAAATAATGAAAATATCATCAGAGATTAGCATTAATATTTTGAAAAGTCTATTTAGCACTAATATTTTCAAGATAATATGCACTATTGAAATTTTATCCAAAACGTATTAATCCCTACCCAAAGCCTAAAATAGTCCGTTTGGAATGAGTTCGGCCAAAATTAGGAAAAACAATTGTGTGCAAACTGCAAAGTGCAAACTACTGCAAAATTGTCTTTTTTGCAATAACTCCACTCCACCAGTGGCATAATGGGGCATCCATGGGAGGGGTAGTAGTAGTACTGTAGTAGACAGTTATCTTCTTGTTCTTGATTGTGGACTGTGGTGTATGAAAGAGAGAGAGAGAGATGATGAGTGACGGCGGAGGAGGAGGAAGCGGCGGAGTTGCAGCAAGAGTGAGTTCAATCTTCATATACCCAATCAAATCGTGCCGTGGAATCTCCCTTTCTCAGGCACCCTTCTCCTCCACTGGTAACCCGCCCTTCTTCCCTTTATTTCTTTCTTTCTTGTTTTTCTTTTCAAGTTTTCATCTTTTCTTGTTTCTCCATCTTCCTGTCTATATGCATCTGCCTGTGGGCGGAGAGACTTCCACACCCTTTGGTTGTAGAAAGGCCAAAGCTGGGAACTTTTCCCGGAGTTATGTCATTATGTGATGAATCTGCCTCAAAATATTGGTCGGATTCATTGTGATTGAAGAAGAATTTTTCATTTTCCATTTTGGAGTTGTTTGTTTTTTTTTTCTATAGAAAGTTGAGCCTTTTTTTCTTGCTTTTGGGTTCTCAAGAATTTAACACTCCGTAGAAGCCAACTTCCTCTTCAACATTTTAAAAAGCACCTTAAAAAAATCTTATTTGAGGACATAGGTTGAAAATGTCAAATAGGCAGTCCCAGCTTGTCATAAACAACCGTATCATATTTCAATGTCAGAGATCTCGGAGCACTTATATCATTTTTTCCAGATTTCAGAATCAATATTCTATACCCTGTGTCCCTCACCAATGGGGTTCTAAGTATTTCAAATGATTTAGCCATTCATTCATATTACCAAATGTTTTATATCTTGAATAGTTTAGATAAGGAGAAATTGATGAAAATAATCCAAACTGTTATTATTATTGTATTATTATTATTATTATTTTTATTATTATTATTATTATTATTTTGAGCAGGATTTCGATGGGACCGACAATGGATGGTTGTGAATTCCAAAGGTCGGGCAATCACCCAAAGAGTTGATCCAAAGCTTGCGCTAGTTGAAACTGAACTGCCAAACGAGGCTCTCTCTCAGGGCTGGGAACCAAATGAGCATTCATATCTTAGTAAGTACTTTATCTATCCCAAACTAATTTACTTTACTCACTTTGACTTCATGAAACTTCAAAAAGATAAAGAAACATGTTGAAAAATATTGAATCGCGAAAAGTGAGTAGTTAGAATTTGTTTAGGAGATATACAAGTATTTTGGACCACTTATTTATTTCTAAAAAGAAAAAAAAGAAAAAGTCAGAAAATGATTTTGGGACGGATAAGAAAAGGAAAGCGGGAAAACTTTTGTGGGACAGATGTATTAATATATACTTCCTCCGTCCCAAAAGGTTTACCCACTTTCATTTTTTGATGTGCCATAGAAATATAGAGTACTGCTCTCTTTATTTCCTTTTTTAGTAATGAACCTATGACACAAGATTTCTCTCTAATCTAAACAAATTCTAACTACACACTTTTCAACACTTTTTTTAAATTGTGTGAAAATCAAATGAGTCAAATTTTTCTTTTTGGGGGACAGAGAGAATATATTTTTAGTTTTACCATTTCCACTGATTTTTTTACATGTCAAAGACTCAAAGTAACTAACTGAATTCACTGTGGGCAGTAATTAAGGCCCCCGGCGCTGAGGCACTGCAAGTTCCATTAAGCAAGCCTTCTCTTGTGACAACTGATGGGGTTTCAGTGTGGGAATGGTGTGGCTCTGCATTTGATGAGGGTGATGAAGCAGCACGGTGGTTCTCCAACTATCTTGGAAAACCCGCTCGGCTCGTGCGCTTTAATGAAGGTTAGTGTTTAAAATATCGCACACCGGGTAAAAGTCCTTGAATTGGTGAGGTAAAATTTGGCTGATACTGTTCTGCTGAGTTAAGACGTGTCTAAAATTGATGAGTTCCATAAATGTGTTTCATCATATTTTTCTTTGCTTTTCACAGCATCAGAAACAAGGCCTGTGGATGCCAATTACGCCACTGGATACAAAGTTAAATTTTGTGATGGGTATCCATTTCTAGTGCTATCTCAGGTTTGTCAAAACTAATATGGGAGTATTCTACTCCCTCCATTTACATTTAACTGAATTATGACTTTTGTGAGAACTGAGAAGTGAATATGGACATGTAATATGTCTATATTCATTTAACTTTTGATGTATCACAAAAGTCATAATGGTCGGCTAAATGTGAATGAGGGAGTATAAGTGTGAGATAGAATGCTTCATGTTGCAGGGGTCATTAGATGCGTTAAATGCCCTTCTCAAGGACCCAATTCTGGTGAATCGTTTTAGACCCAAGTTTGTGCTTTCTGTTCTTTTTTTAATAAATTACTTTCTGGTGGAAACCGGATGCTTTATTGCAGGTACCCTACCCATCTCAACCCTAATGGGATGGATTTGAATGGATAGTCATTGGGTATGATGCGGGTTTGGGTAGGGTTTAAATTATAGTGTAGCACCCTCATTGAATTGGACCTAATTTGAAGTTTTGATTTTTTGCATGTCCACAGTATACTTGTTGATGGGTGCGAAAAATATGCGGAGGATTTGTGGAAGGAGATCATCATAAACAAGTCCCCCTTCTATGGTGTTAAATTATGCAGTCGCTGCAAGGTACTACTCTCTCCGCTCTCAAACAACTATCTATTACGGAGCATGACTTTTTACACACATAAAAAATCGAATGAATAGTAGTTACATACATTGTGTCCATATTCATTTGATTCTTAATGAATATAGAAAGTGAACTGTTATTTAAGAAAAACAAAGAGAGTTCTTTTATTTATATATAAAAACTAGTGTTAAAAACAATTATTCGACACCAATTATGAACTTCCATTGGCTAAATGAGTCATTATTGGCAAATATTATTGGGTAAATAACAAACCACGTCATCATGGCACGTTAAAATTCATTTGCTTCTTACTCGGTGTCTTTTTCACATATGTAGTGTTGCATATATCTTGACCCCCACTCAGCCCCCCCAAACAACCCTTGTTGTAATCTGTCCCCTCCCACCCAAATTAATCTTCCCACTTTCTTCTTTGGGTTGTTCCAAAAAAAAAACTTCTCATATCTTAAAATGAATGGAGTAAGTGGTCCAAATTGATTCTTTCTCTCTCTGTCTCTCCATAAATGTCAACCAAACAATTTCATTTTTCTTAAACTACATGAAAAAGTAAATAAGAAGATTTAGGACATAGGGACTATGTTCAAAATGGCAAGGTGGAAACACACCTCAAAGGGCTCTCAGGGAGTTTGCCCGGAAAAAAATGCCTCAAGGCGAGCTAACCTTATGCGATAAACCATTCGAAGCAATTGCAGACTGAAAACTAAAACTGACAATCCAATCCAAGCTCGACCTTAAACTTAATACTTCTCATTTTTCTTATTTATGAATAAATGTAATTCAAAATCTTGCTCTATCCTCTAGTTGAATATTGAGTACTTGTTTTTTTATTACTTTTCATCCTTTTTCTTACATTTTGTGAAGTCAAATACCAAAGTTTATTTCAGAACGAAGAGAGTAGCATATCTATTATTGGGAGTTTGACGGGTGGGCAATGGGTTGGTCGGGTGACACTAGAGATTGGGCGATTGAAAGTTCAAAATCATACCAGCCCCATTAGTAGTATATTTTCTCTGTAACAATACTCGTCCCAAGTATCGTGTGGATGTAGTGTGATATCCACTTTCACCACCCTACCTTCCATTCCTAAACTCCATGGATTGTGACATTACTCCTCCAATGTTTATTTTGGGACAAAAAGAATATTACTATATATTTAACTTTATTTTGGTATGTCTCCTTCAAGGAATTTCTTTCTATTCCTATCTTTTTTTCTTGTCAAAATGAAGTCTCAAGCATTGCATATATTAACATTGCGGCGAAGGCAAAAGTATGCACATAGTCTATAAGCCAGGGCCATGGCGAGTAGAACCCAGACTTCCTTCAGTCCGCCATTAAGATTCACCGTGTCAAAAGAAGGCGAACTTTGTAGAGTCTTACACCCCCCTTCACTTCCACACTCATATAACTCATTTCCTTCATATTGCACCTTCAGCAGAAGCCGAAACCCATAGTACATAAATGACACATACTTCAGCCACTTCATGAATTTTGGTATGTGCTGCAAGTATACAGGAAAAAAAGGTTCATACTTTAAAAGCATTATGCCAAACAAATAATGATAATAATAATAATCGTAATCATAATTATCATAATAATGGTACTGGAAAACCAGATTTCCATATTGAATACCTGAACATAATAGCCACCAGTGAGTAGAAACAACAACAATATCAAAGAAGCTATCATCCCTGCCCTTCTAATGCTCATCACTGCAGCTCCAAACAACTCTCCTGCCCCCTATTTCATAGAAAAGTGATTGGCACATGAAAAATCATTTCAACAATAATGATGATGACCTAGCGAGGTCCCTCAAGTGGGGTTTGGAGATGGTGGATGTACATACACCTTACTTACCCCTACGTGTAAAAGCAAGACACTGTTTCTAAAAGATCCTCCGCTCAAAAAACATAAAACCATATTAGACTTGTTTCCCTTAAATATATCCCCTTGCGTTTGTCCTTTTATTGAAGCACTTAGGTGTGTTTCTTGAGGAAGAGGCATAGATTAAATAATTACTCCGGTTTGAAATGAATATCCATTAACTAAGGACATTATATTTCACATATAACTACCTATCTGGCAAACTTTAACACAAAGTAAAATGATTTCCACTGTCAAAATTCTGGAGGTAGGTAGTAGCATCTTACTTGACTGGTTATTGCAATCAAAAGGATTGACGATAACATTAAGAAGAAACATTGGGCCGTTCTTTTGAAGCCGACCATGAAATAAATGACAGACATGAATAATGTAGGGTATGTAACATGAGCAACCATGTCACACAAAGTACTGCAGACATAGTATACACTTAATCTGTACATGTCTGCTTTCCTTTCCTTCACCAGATATATCTTCTCGAATGGGAAAACGTATACTGCTCCGAAGATAGATGAAGACGTCCAGAAGATACAAATGTAGAATATTAAACCAATCTGCAATTCAAGGAAAAAGTCGTGGCTTTTAAAAATAGAACTAGTATGATGAACATAAATATTAAAGGAAGAGTGGGACTTTTTGTGATTTCCTGATCTCGAAGCTGCGCCTCAGTTGCTGTAACAGATTTCCACCAAAGCAGTCCAAGGAGGATCGCAACTCCGATTGCCTGAAACAGACGTATCTTGTCAAAATAATCTCTGCGTCTTTCCTTGAATGTTCTCTTGGACAGTATCAAGAATTGATCGAACCATGACATTGTCCAGTCTTTCTTCTCTTGAATGGCTGTCTGAAGATGTGTAGGGGCATTTGGCATTTGATGGCTCTCTTTTGACTCCAAGTGGATTGCGCACTTCTGTTGTAAATACTGATAGATACATAGACAATATTGAAAAAGTATGTCATCGAATTTAAGGATTTTCTATTAGTTAAGCAAGTTTAGCACAATTAGAAACAGAGTAAAAGGCTCACTCTGATTATAAGCCTCTCAGATTCCGCTGTCCCTTTAGTAGGGATTATATCTTCAGGTATGCTTATGTCATTGACTTGTCCAGTTGCTAGATCAATCAAGAATTCTGCAGGATTCATCACTATTTCAGGGATGAATCTTAGAGATGAAAAGTATTCCATGGAGTCTCTCGCTTTCCCATAATAGACTGGAGAACCCTCAGAAATCAATAAAATCTTGTCAAACATGTGATACATCCTACTTGAGGGCTGGTGGATTGTTGTAATTATTGTTCTTCTCCCCTGTCGGTCACCAAAAAGAATTGTTAACAGGTTTCTTAATACACAGCTGATTAGGCATGGACATGGTCAATCAAATCAAGAACTTCGTACCTTTGAAAGACCTTGCAGGATTTGAAGGAGTCTATTTGCAGAGGATGAGTCTAATCCAGAAGTTGGTTCATCAAGCAGCAGTAGAGAAGGATCAACAAGAATTTCATACCCAATGCTGGTTCTTTTCCTTTCTCCGCCAGATATGCCATTGACGAATCCTCCTCCAACCCGTGTTTGTCGACACCTTTGATTTGAAATTTTCATCGGTTAAATAATAAATATTCATAAAAACCTAACCTTGGTACTGCATGTTTCTCTGATCTATACATACCTTTCAAGTCCTAATTCCTTAATAATCGTCTCCACCCTTTCATATTTTTCTCGCCTACTTATATCGCTTGGCAATCTCAACAATGCAGCAAAAACTAAGGTTTCCTCCACCGTCAGCTGTGGGAAAAGCACATCATCTTGTGTCACAAAACCCACCCTACAGGTCAAGCAATCCAAAGACATAGCATTTGGTATACATTTTATAATAAAAAAACACGCATTAAAAAAAAGCACAAAGAGAAGCTACTAGCCTCCTTTTAAGGGCAGCAGTGTATGTAATGTCATTGTAAGTTATAGTGCCCTTAACATTTTCATGCATTCTGCCTCCTAATATCCTTAGCAGTGATGTTTTCCCACTACCAGAAGGCCCCATCAGTGCAAGAATTTCCCCTGGCCCCACGCTTCCTGTGATGCCTTTCAGTATCTGCTTATAATTGTCATGCGCAATGCTAAGCTGTGACGCCACATTCGACACCACTGCCTTAACCGGGTTCTTGGGCGATGCCTGCCTGACCTTGACCTTGTACTCCACATCTGAAAACTGCAACAAACAACCGAAACAAAAACAACATTTCCATCGGTCAACAAACTTCTGGCATCAACACATGCTTAATTAGAGTTTAAGACCAGACATTCTTCATACCTTGAGATAGATTGGAAGGGCACGATTAATGCTTGAGTGTGATGTTTCATCAACAATGTCTATTTCTGTGCTTCTGTTTGTGAGGTAAGCTTGAGGCATGAAGTCTATGTTATGTCCAAATCCATTGCTGCATGCAATTTGCATAGACCCCATGGTGGGAGGGGACAAAGCAAAATCTTCATGAATTTCATCATGTCTTCCATGCTCCATTTTTTTAAAACCTCTTAATTGATTATTTTTCTTAAATGGTGTTAAAGAAATTAAACTTGTGATATATATGCAGGACTGAGGTCAAATCACCTCACGGTCACCCACCAAAAGTTAACCTGCATGTCTACAAAGAACTGTTAAGCCACATTCTTTCTATGCTCAAACCAAAAAAAAAAGCTAGTCAATGTTTAGTTGTTACATGCCCAGAGCACTGCTCTTTTATAGTTGTATTGCCATTTATGACTTTGTCCTCAAGATTTTAATTAAAGAACCATCACTGCCTTAATAATACAAGTGTCGTTTGACTCTTCTATAACTAAATTGTATTTAATTTCTCCAACAAAAAAGAAGCTAAAATCATTAAATAAGCTTCCCTTGAAATGTCATTACAATATCTGTCTTTAAATATTTTTTATTTGTGTGATGAGTATTATTTGCATTACTCTAAATAAAATGCTTAGACATTATCTCATACTAGCGTTTGTTGTGTTTGAGACCTTATAATTGGACTATATGCTAAGATAATGTCTGTGTGTGCACGCGTGGCGTGCGTGTTTTACAGATACCTACAATCAATCAAGAAACAGCAGAAACGGGGAAGGAGCCAACTGTGACACTGATGCGGTTCCGTTCGGACAAAGTGTTGCTTCCTAACAGGAAACAAAAGGGAAATGTAAGTACATTGGAAGACTTAATTCATTACTTCCAACAACATAACCTGTTTTGTTTTTTGCCTCTTTGCTAACCTTAATCTCATCAAATTTCAGGTGTTTTTTGGACAGAACATGGTTTGTGCCGACTCCCTTCGCGAAGGAGGAGGAAGGATAATCAGAGTTGGTGATCCTGTTTATGTCATCAAAGCAGTGCCATCATGCACTGAAGCAGCAGCTTGACGAACTCTTCCATGTTTGTGTTTTAATAATAATAATAATAATAATAATAATAATAATAATAATAATAATAATAATAATAATAATAATAATGCTCTGTAATAATGATTAATGAGGGTGGAGAGGATGCCTCCACCAAGAACTCGATGTTATCCTCCAATAAAATTCTGTTATCTCAAAACTATTCAAAGTACTTAAATTAATGAAATGTATTTTCAATTAAAAAATACATTTCATTAATTTATAAAATAAAATATATTTCATTGATTAAATAAAGAAATTTTTATCCAACATGTCAAAATGGAGCAAGTGAGATGATGTCTTTCCTTGTTATATTTGTCGTACGAACGATGGAAGTATGATATATTCGGCTAAATACATATTTCCTCCATTTCATTTGATTTTTATTGTCATTGTGTATATGTAATCAAATCATTCTCTTTCTTTGGAGGGGTTCGTATGACATTGGAATCTCTTGTCATGGAATGACCCAGGGCTACTACGGTACCTCGTTCAAAAAATTAGCAGTTTCTTACCCCATTAATTTTACACCCCTCCCCGATCTGAACACACCCCCACTCCTTCAATTGCACACCTCAAGTTAATTTTAACTTTGGAGTTAATTTGATATTTCTTTTATACTTTCGTCTTCATTTATAAAATAATACTTATGTCACTTCTTGTTTTGCCACATAATTTTCAAAATATAGAGTTTAAATTTTATTTTTCAAATTTTACACCAATATTAAATTAAATGGTTTGAAAATAACATCAATCAAGCATTGCAAACCATTCCCTCAAAAATCAAATGGATTGGATGGCGTACAAAACTATACTCCACTTTTGTAAAAAAATACTGGTCCATAAAGACCATAATAAATTGTTCTTTGATCAAATGGTAGCTAAACATTATAATGATAAATACAATTGTTTCATAATAACTGAAACAAAAACAAACAAATAAACGTTAACACCCCCTTAAAAATAAACAAACCCAGACAAACAAGGTATGTGTGGGTACCTAGAGAAAAATAAAGACAGATAATATATCTTTACTATTGAATATTGAGTGTGCTATCTTTAAAAAGAAAAAAAAACCCACTACCTTGAAAGAGTAATGCCACAATCACACCACGGATGACAACAAGGTTCACATCGCCGGCATTTTACAGACAATACTGCCAGCATTTTACAAACAATGAATTTTCCTAGACATATTTTCCAACTTGAAAATGGTTCATCTCTTATACTCTAACCAATAGCTGCAAACATACTGTGTACCACTCAGAAATGAGAAGCTTGTCTAGGCTTTGGTGCTACATATAAAGTATCACCACACTCGATTGGCGCGTGCATAAGTGGGTTCCACCTGTCGAACACCAGCCTGCCACCTCTGCCGATTCGCCCGCGAAAGTTAGATGAGGGTGTAGACGAGGAGGCGGTTGGAGTTGACAAAGAAGTTAGTGGAGGTGGAGGCATTGTAATGCCAGCTGCTGCCAGACACTCGGGATCCAGAGGCTTAGTGAACAGTAAAACAGGTTTCCCCTGTACCTGCATTAACCCCACAATTATATAGCAAGCTACACATGCTCATTACCTCTCCCATACTAAAAGACCGCCACTATTCCGATCAGCCTTGGTGGAACCGTTTGGGAAGGCGGGAAGGCACTTGTTAGTCAAAGGACGATTACCACAAAAAATGAAAAATGGCTTCCCCTTAATTGGGTCCGACGTCATTTTACATTGTGACATTCAACCAAGGCCATTATCACTTCCAACAATCACAGGCAAATTTCAAGTTTTTAATACATGAGGCATCTTGAAGAAACCACTTCCCCCCTTCCCAAACAAACCCTCAAGCTAAAGTTTGGATTAAGTTTTTTGAAAGAGCTTGAGGGTCAAGTCTACATCTTGATATATGTTTAAAGTGTTATTATAAAGGAAGAACATGATAGGTCTCCATATAAGATTTCAGTCACCTTCATTTTAGATATACTCCGCGTTACATTTATAAGATATGTAGATTACACCCTCTGAACCAAACTGGCCTTAAAAGATAACATGAAAAGTTCTGCATGCATGGTTGATACTATAGAAAGTCAAGTGGACAAATGGGCCTTTGTTTTCTCTTTTTGTGTGTGTGTGTGGGGGGGGGGGGGAGTCATTAGACAAAAAGCACGCACCAAGTTGTGGAGCCACCCAGTTGGGGCCTGACGATGTTTGAACTTTCTCCTCATGCTCCCGGTGGAAGCAAACCTGACCTTTGGGTCCATGGAAGGAAGATTATGTACCGCCACAGAAGGTTGATTGTATGGGTGGCAAATATCAGCATCATCTGAGTCAACAAATTCATCTTCACTTGAGCCAGCCATACTTGGAAATGAATGAAATCCGTGTAGAGTGAAAATATCTTTTAGAAGCTCAGTATCATTCTGAAAGCACATAAAAGCATCCGTTTTGTAAATTATTTAGAGCAAAATGATGTCAAAGGAAAAGAGGAAAACAAGGTCTTCTGCTATTGAGTCACAAAGACATCTGGTCCTGCAACACACTTAACTGAAATCCAGAAAGCTAATCCTAATGCCTAGGCGGTCAAATTGCAGAGAAGTAATGACAATTCTACAACCAATTTCACTAGCAAGTACCAACAAAGATTTAGGCTCCACTTGGTAGCCTTATCTGGCTTAGTCCTACTTAGTCTGCTTATCAAGAGAACAAGCATAATAAGTAGCTTTTGACTAGCTAGGCTGAAATGAATTGAAAATACTTTCCGTTACACAAAATTCAGCCAATTCAGCCAAATAATCCTAACCAAACGGATCCTTACTCGCACACCTGATTATATGAATAATCAATCATATTAAGTAAGCTAACAATTATATCAAGTTAATTTTTAATCTTTTTAATTATTTATTAGTAGTTTTTTGAATGCCCATCTCCAAAATAAGGAAAACGTGGTTTTTTTGCAGAAATGTACAGTTACATTCAAGGACCTGAACAAATCTAATTGAAAAAATGTCAACCACCGACTTAGTTTTAACACAAAGCAGGGCCAAGTTTGGGACAGGAGATTCAGTTTGCCTAATTGACCTACTAGTAGGAACTAGAAATTGAATACTCCCCCCGTCCCAAAAATAATTTCTCACTTTGAGTTCACAGGACTTAAGGAAAGTATGTGGTTAAAATTTGTTCAGAAGAGAGAAAAACTGTGAGAGGCATATTCCTTGCCTTGAAAGGAAATCAAAAAACTGAAAAAGTGAATTGATGTTGGGACAAATGAAAAGAAAAAGTGGGAAATTCTAGGGAGCAGTTTCCAAAATGTCATGATATACCACCACCTCATTTTGCAAATGCAAACACACAAAAAAAAAGTAAATTGAAAAATCAAATTCACCGGTATACCTTATGTTGCATTTGAAGCCTCTGAAGGCTAATTTCACTCTCCATAAGGTCTCGTTTTTTCTCTTCTCTCTGCAAGCAATTCAAATGAAAAGTTCATGAAAGCTGGCAGATATAGTATTTCTTTGCAGCTCATCTAACACTATTTCTATTTAAACTTACCTTGACAAGAGTGTCAAGAATGGACTTTGCTTGTTCAAGGTTGCGCCTAACCTGAAGATGGTGAGTTATTCATTACTTCCAAGAAGTGATAAAAGAAGCAAAGTATCTGACTACCTGACATGTGTAATAACTCATACTATTATTACAAATATACAAGCAAGCAATTTATACATTGCTCACTAACCTGATCAGTGGATTTTGGAAGGGAATGGAGAATTGGTTTTATTAATTTATCTTCATTTGTTAGTCTTAGATTGGAAAACAACTAAACCCTTATTTAATCTTGTTTTATGTATAATTTACTATCTACTGTAGTCTGTAAAACATTAATAAAATACATATCACTCCTTCCCTTCAAAATCCCTAAACCATATTTGGTCTTAAGTCTTAATCAGCAACATGAATGAGTTCTCTTGGATGTTTGAGCTGCATTTACTTATAACAAAGAAAATTTCCCATGTGCTTTCCCAAGAGACATATATGAGTCTTGGAGTCACCATAACATTCAACAGGAACATGTAACCCCCCCCCCACACACACACACACACTCTCTCTCTCTCTCTCTCTCACTCGCGCACACACACACACACAAAACATTTTTCTGGTAAAAAAAAGTCAAATGACATCAATAAGTGGGTTGCACCAGCAAAAACTATCATAATAGCTTCCAATTCAAAATTTATACCACTAAAAGAACATTGATTTTACCACCTAATAAATCTTAGATTTAAAAAAAGAAAAGGAACCAACGAAGGAAACAAATAAAGAACTTCTAAGCAAATAAAGAATAAATTAAAGACATCAAAATAGGTTGATTGTATTCATCCTCAAAAAGCATTCCATTTTTATATTGAAGTAGCAAGGATATTCAGTGAAAACCAAGTTTTTGAAAAAGACCAACATTTCAAATTGGCTGCCCAAATGGAATTTGAGCTCACCTGTCGAAGTTTTTCAAATGATTGAACATTGTTCTCCCTCCTTTGCATCTGGGGAAAAATGTGAAACAAGCCATGAATACAACAGTGATGATTCAGAACTTAAAACATTAGCATAGCAGAATATTCACTAGATAATCGTAAAAAGGCACTCCATTCACATACCCTCCTAGTGTGAAGTCTGTGAGCCTTTTCCCTTGGTCTAAATACATTATAGGGGTTGGTATCATTAACCGATGGAGGTGGCTGCAAATCAAATTCCGAAAATAAACATCAAGATATCATGAGATTCCAATCCAATTGAGCAAAATTTGCATAGTCAAACAAAAAATTGGGTCAAGAGCATACATCAACACACTACTAACCTGCAGGCGCCGAAGAACAGGCTTCAGCCACCGTTCACGCTGATGGACGAAAAAAATGAAAATCCCACCAAGATAAGATTGCATGACAATTCATTCACCTTTCAGAAATAAATTAAGAAAAAAATCTAAAGAAACAATTAATGAACTTGATACATAGAATTCATTCTAGTTGTCATGCCTCACTTTTAACCATGAAGAAAAAGTTAATAACGAGGCATCTTGCCAATGAAAAAGCTGTCATGACAAAAAGTGTTTGTATCACTTTTGGTACAAAACGTATGAAAATTGATAGTTCCGGAATTATTATTCATTATTTATATGATTGCAACAGGAAAGGCATCTGACATAAAATTTTGCCAATATATTTTTTGAAAGAGTTTGTAGTGTTAACTAATCCTAGACAGTTAATTGGCACTAGAAATTTCATGCTATCAACCCCAACAATGTTGGGAATTGAGATCAAGGTAATGATGAGGCTATGTGTGTATTGTGTTTTCTGCAGTTAGTAAAGCATTGTTATATTGCACAACAACATCAAACCCTTAATAATCCCAATTCTGTCAAGATGTACGCAACCTTACCCCTAGACCCGTAATAAGCAATAAAAAATTCATTTGATTATGGAAGTATGGAACATTACATTCTGTTGGATTCGTACCTTTTCTTTCCAGTAGCTATATATAGACTGGAAAACTCCATACGTAGTGGAAACAGATTGCAAGGCCTAGCATTTGAACAAATCACTGTGAATTAATTGGCAAGAATGCATTAGATTAACTAAAAAATATCAGTTGCATGTATTACTCACAACACCCAAATTTTAGGATCAACCTAATGTTTCAACAAATATTTAACATTTACAAACTGTTAAAGCAATCAATGAATATAACTTCACGTAATGTCTCTTACGTGAAGTTATATATATTGAAGATTCTTCCGAGACCAACATTCAAAAGATAAATAAAATTAATAGTTTATATAACTAGGATATGAATCAGACATGATTTTCACCTCAACAGCAGCATCAAAACTAAGAAGCACGGGAATTGGTGATGCAAAAGTAGGATTAATTACTCCTGCTCTTTCCCGGGTCTTATGATCTAAAACCTCCAGTTTAAACAGTATCATCTCAAGCCTGTCCACAAAAAAGTGATATTAGAGCAAGCATTAAGCCACATGCCTAAAGAGAGAGAGCAAACACTGTTGGAAATGTTGACAAGGCTTTCATGTGCAGAACATCATAAACAAAGAGGCAGGGATATGCAATGACCATCTTAATCCTCAGACCTAACTCAATATAATACGGAGTATTGATGAAAAATCATACAATAGAAAAGAAGTCGCGCCACTTGAAATTCCATATATTCAAAAACCCATTGGCATTAACAGTAAGGTTCTTTACCAAATCCCGTATAGACAAGTAATGTTAATGAAGATAATGCAACACTAAAAACATTTCTAAGGAAATTTTCTGTATTAAAGATTGAATGATGTCATGCTAATTACAGAGAAAATCAGTGTTACAGAAAGTAAGAGGGAGGAATATAATAAAGTCTTCACGTTTCAGCTGGAAGGGGTTTTCTTTCTTTGTTGAACTCCTGAAGCCAATCTTCATCTTCATTGTCAAGATCATACTCCACAAATTCTCCAAGCTCAGCTCGAGCTATAATAATAATTTTAACGACATTCAAAAAAATCTTCATTTGCTGAGAACTTACAGATACTTAATCATTATGTACTCTACAAACCTCCTCTTGCATGAATGTATGACGTTGGTTGAGCAAAATTGGGCAAATAATCTCTTTCATATGTATCTACAATAACCGACTCTGGAGTAGGTATTTCAGAAACCAATTTCTTGACAGAAACTTGATGTACCTAATGAACACAAGTTTCAATCAGGTCAATGATGTACTAAAACGTCTAAAAGAGCTCTATTTGACATCACAAGCATTAAACTATTAACACCAAACCAAGCAAAGCAAGTTATATAAGAACAGGTCAATAAGAACTTCCAGGTGAAGCAAGGGAACCTCATTTTCTGCAGCTTCAGCTGCAAGGCGTAGAATCTGGTTGCGGGTATTGGAGGGGAGCTCTATGTCATCATCAAAGTCCTTGAAAGATTTTACAATGGGCAGCTTCTTGTTAAAGTCGAGTGGCCGCGGTCGAATTGATAGTCTACTCATTTTAAGAACAAATCAGCTCATATCCAGTCCAATAGTATATAACCTAATTTCAGTTCACCAATCTGCACACCGTATGAAGAAGCACATTCCACTCAAATTGCAGGAGAACAGGATTTTGACTTTAAAAATAAACAGATAAATCCAGTGATTATAAATGATTTTAATATGTATTCAGACCAAGTGAGCTACGCAAATTCGATTGGAGGTTCTGCGAGTCATTGAAAAGATTGAGAAGGTTTTATACAGCAGATAACCTAGGTCATTTATGCCTTCAATAATTCCGACAAGGTGCTTGATGCTAGAGCGGAATAGTTTGGAATTGTGGAATAGGCGGGTTGAAATTTGGGTTTTCAACGGAGCAGGAGGGATAGCAATGCCGCCGCCGCCGCCGCCGGGAAGATAGGTGACATCCACCGGGAAGTGGGAACTTCTACGATACAGGCGGGTACGGGGGTCGGGTCGACGAAAATCTCAAAGACGCTATGCGGGTAATTTTGGATCGGATTTGGGTAGTAACCAAACTCAATTCAAATGATGATTGGATATTTGGATCCTAAAAGGCTAAACCTAATGGTTCATTTGGTTTCAAAAACTATTTTTACAGAGGTTTATTTTTTTATGAAAAACTGATTTCTAAATAAAATTATTTTCCGTCAACATTTTCATTATTTAATAAGATAAAATTTTCCTGAGGACTTGAGTGGATAGACACATATGTGACGAATCAAAGGAAAAAAGACTAAATTAAGAATAAAAAATGATAAAAGTATAAAAATAGAAGTTTCATTTTTTATCTCCAAAATAAAAATACAACACCAATAGTGTCAACATATAATACCAAAAAATATAATGAAATGTCACCATATAATGTCATAATATTAAAGTGCAAACTCTTATTTAAAAAAATAAAAAATTCCTATTTTGAAAATAAATTATACTCCGTATATTTTACTTCTACTTGGATTAATTTCTTCACAAAATATCCCTCCCAAAAAAGAAACATGTGCTCACAAAATCAACAAACTCCTTCCATCTCAAAATGTCATCTCTTTTAAAATTATTTTATTTACAAGTTAATAAAGAAATAAAATATATAAATTATTCCGTTCAAAAGTATTACAAAATAAGAATTGCCACAAATATTTTATTTTGTTAAATAATCATCAAAAACAAATAAACAAACAAAAATTATCAAGAAGACAGAATAGTAAGGAAGGGATAAATGGCTCACAAGTCTCAAATTTTCTTTCTTCAAAACAAATTCAAACCACTCTTTACTTTTATCAATGTCTTCATCTCCCTAAAGTTCATCTTGGAACAAAAGGATTACAAGAATGGAATCGAAACAAAAATCGAATACTTCATATAATGAAATCACAAGGTATACATGGTAAGATGGATACCATTTTTTTATGACAAGAAAACTATGGTATAGGAGAAAACAATGTTTGATTTAAATATTTGCAGTCAAAGTATATCTATCACTACAAAAAAGATTGTATTTTACAGTAAAAAATAAAAATATCCAGCCAAACTCTATGGTTTTGGCTTGGACCGAGTCGTCTTTGAGGCTGCGGCTTTTGCACCACCTTTTTTACCTTTCTTCTGCTTCCGCTTATCTCCACCACCACCAACAACGACACGCTTATGCTCGACATCATGTCTTTCATGAGGATCCACATCCTCATAACTTATAGGTTTTATGATCATGCCAGGTTTCTTCACAACCTACAAGAGGGGAAAAAATAATACAAGAAATACTTGTCACACATTCATTTACACAACAACAAACCCAATAAAATCTCATAAAAATAGGTACGGGGAGGGTGTGTGGACAAACTTTACCCCTACTCGAGAGTATAGAGACTGTTTTGGTTCCAATCCGAGTTCAAACAAAAGAGTAACAAATAAAGTAATAGCACAAAGGCAGGAATCACGCACACCCCACTAGCAAATAGACCCAAAACACAAAACACACATATTCTAATCCTAAATCTGCATATGTTCATATCTAAAGGTCTTATAATTTGTAAGATTCTGAAATCGCAACTCCTGTCTAATCACCTTCTTCTATCGCTTCCCTGGTCTAACTCTACCCCTTCTCACACCCAGTACCACATGCCAATCACATCTCCTCACTGGGCCTCTGAACTTCTCCTTACATGTCTACTAGTTTCTCCGAGCTTATCTTCCATGGACAGGTGTCACTCCCACCTTTCCCCAAATAAGCTTGTTAGGGATAACATGAGTTTCCTTCACCGCCCAGCACTTTGCTCCGTATGGCATAGCTGGTGTGACTACTCTTATTCACAATTATTCTCATATTGGAAAGTAAAGTACTCATTTACCATGTTATCCATAAAGAAAAAACTAGGCTTTCTTCGGCAGCCTTATCTGGCTTATAAGGATATATTCAGCTTTTGACTCATTTGGACTCGACTAAATGTTTTTCCTATCAAGAAATTCAGCACATCCCCTCAAATCTCATTTTTAGCCAAATACAACAATTATCAAATGGGCCCATATTACTCTTTTTAGTCCCAAGTGAGGAACTAAAATGGCTGGTGTAAACAAGGATTAACTACAAACCCATAGTAATCCAAAACCTATAGACCCTTAATGCATTGATGCATTTTCTTCCCAAAAGTTCATAGAAAATAAGAAACAAGTGAAGTTTCATTCGTCACTTTATCTAGTCTATTATTTATGAGAAGCTAAAACATTGACAAGAGTGGCTCTTTTGGCACCATTAGCAATGGAAGAAACAGATTAGTGTAAACTGATACTCCCTCCGTCCCACAAAAAAGTTCCCATTTTAAATAGTATTTAGTCAAATATTTACACGCTTTGACTACAAATTGTGAGAAATGTATATTGAATTATGAAATAAATTTTATATAATTGGATTCATCTTAGGATCTAGTTTTGATATCTCAAATTTTTTTAGCATTTCTTTATTTAGATTATATTTAATTTAAGGTCAAAGTGTGCAACAGTTTGACCAATTTATGGTCAAAATGGGAACTTTTTTGTGGGACGGAGGGAGTATTATTTTGCAAAAATAATAATAATAACAATGAGGAACTATATTGCTAATGCCACATAGCAAAGGGACTAAGCAAACACTTCACACAATTGAAAGTAATTGGTATGTGAGAAGCATATATGGGAGAATTGATGGAACATGTAGGAATTAGCACCTCTGGCCGATTGAGTGCTGCAACTGCTGTTACAGGGTTGAACTCAGGTCCAATTGGCATCCTAATGCTCTGCTCAAATACATCTTTGGATGTGAAGGGATAAGGCAATGTCTTTGTGTGTAATTTCTCAGCCTGTCAGAACATATAGACATTGTTGAATAGAGAATGAATTGTCAATATACATATAAGCTCCAATCTGCACTTCCTTCAATAGGCATGAAATTGCTGTTTTCAATTAAAAGCATTGCTTCCATTTCCTAGCCAAACAAATTTTGTAGGTACAAGTATTTATTTTAATTCTTCCAAAAACACTTGTTATTTGAAAATAAGTTATCCCAAATGCACTCTAAGGCCCTGTTTGGGAGCATTAAACACCTTATTCTACCAGTAAAATAATCATAACAAAAAGGATTAGCAGATGGAGCCATTTCTTCCAAATAAAACTTACAAAATGGGACCTAAATCATTGGAGAATTTCAAATTTTGGAAAGAGAATGAAAGATATGACGGAAATAAAAAAACACCTTTTTGTCCCACTTCTCTGAGATTATAACATGTTTAAGATGGGCATCCTTCCTTTTCTTGAGCGCTTCTTCCCTTTTAATTTTGGCATTCTCATGTTCCTCAAGCATCCAAGAAGGTGGACCTTTCTTTTTCTGTACACTTGTCCACTGACCCCATCCAGGAAGTAAAGTGGGCTTTTCGGGTTCTGGAACTTCCTCACTCAATATACTATGTTTTTCTCTCTCAAACAAATCTTCAACATCATCACCCGCAAAAGCACGACGGATAAGTTCTTCCTGAGATGGGAGTTTATAAGTTGACTTATCGCCTGAACATAACATCCCGTCAACCATTTGTCCTCCGCTGTCTGTATCACTGGCATCATCCATTTCCTGCTTATATAGCAACTTAAATAAATGAAGAAACACTCCCGGAGGAATATTGAAAAATATAAGGCTTAGTCTGTTATATGGGTGAACTGGATGTTACAAATGCCGTTCCTTTCAGAAAATTCAGCAAGATAACCTCTGGCAAACAAGCACTGAATGGTAAGAGGGTAATGAGGTGCATGGCAATTGCACATAGGATATTTACCTCTGCATTGCCTTCTTGTACTGCAGATAAAGTGGTCTCTTTAGTGTCAGCAGCAGAGACATTCCTTGAGAGTTTATGTTCATTCTTATTTGGTAAGTGTTTCATCTGCAGATTACCCAAACAAGTACATACGTAAAGCTTGTTTAAAAGAAAAAAAAACTAAACACATTAAGGCAACAAAGGATACCTTTTTATTTTCCTTGGGTGCAATAATTGCTACTTCATATGTTGTCTTGGGCCCAGGGTTTTTAACAATATCCTCAAAACTCTGAAATTTCATAAAAGGTAAAACTAACATCACCCTTAAATTTAAAATAAACTTGATTAAAGAATACTAGTAAAAATAAATATAATCAGTTAATTACATTAAAGTAGTAGTTACCGCCCAGCAAATTTCAGAAATTTAATCACCTTTAAAATAGGATAATGGTCTGTCTCAGGCTCCTCACAAAGCAGATTAGGATGGAAAGAAACATCTTGAGTTGCATTATTCTTGTTGGCATGCCCATCATCTTTTACTTCATCACCGTCCATGCTTTCACTACTGCTGTCGTCATAATAATTATCTGTTTTCATCTTCTTTGTATCACTAGGTTTTGGATGAACCTGTTTCTTGGAAGCCCCAAAGACCCTCCTACCACTCAAAACATTCGCTTCTCGAGTTTCAGCGACACTTTTGTCCTTCAACGCATTCAATGATGCTTCATACTCTTGAAGAGCGATATTTGCTTCTTCATCAGCTGCAGCCTTCTTCTTTTTCTCACTGCGGACCTACACAAATGGAGCAAACATAATAATTAGTTAAAACTAAGAGAGCATGTGATTTTGTAGAAATGCACAGGTAGGTCAAGATATTTTATTGTGTTCAACCCGAAGTTCTATAATTAGGATCAGGCTCCAATAAAAAGAAGGTAAACCAGACCCGATATTTGTAAAGTACAGTAACCACTTTGTCGGTCTCAGACTAGAAATTATGTGTCGCGCTCAACCAAAACCCCAAAATTACCAATGCAGTACCCCACTACATAAATTATAAATTATAAGTTGCAAGAAAATAAAAGGATTCATAATGAATGCATTTTTGTGATTTTATATATCAATTCAACCATTACACATGTATTGATGTATATGTAATTATGGGTTTATAACAATTTTTCTATCATTTTGTTACCATTCACTAAAAATGACAAAATTTATGACAACTAAGATTCCCTCCGTCCCGGTTTAATTTTAACGGTTTGAACACAGAGTTTTAGAAAAGTGTTGCGAAGTAAAAAGTGAATGGTTGAACTTTGTTTAGAAGAAAAAGGAGAATTATGGACCACATATTCTTTACTCGTTTAGGAAAGCAATGAAGTGTGCATATTTTTTTGGGACATACCAAAAAGGAAATAGCAATTAAACCGGAACGAAGGGAGTGTGACTTATGTCATTTAAAAAAAATTTATCTCAATGGACCTGAACAAACAAACCCAGGGCTGGATAAGCCAAAGTACACCCAATATTGCTAGTGTCATATTTGGGCCTCGAATATATCACCCAACTGCCCAAACTTCTTTCAGGTATTATAGACTCGAGTCAAACCCAACCTAGCGCATGCCCGCCCATAAACGTGATAACCACAAAATAGAGAAAATTCACAAAAAAAATACCATGAAAGGTAAAGACAACAATCCTGTAGTAGGCAAATCTTCATCCTCTTCGAGTGCTTTAAGTGTCTTCTCCTTGGCTTTATTTAACACTTTAGATTCAATATCCCCATCAGAGCCAGCTGAAATATCATCTATGTCATCTTCATCACTGCTATCATCACTGGTGCTGCTACCCTCATTCATAGAGTTCATCTTCCTAGTTAACACAGCATGCTGGTTCAGTTGCTCAGTCACAGCAGCACGTGTTCCTTCATCTTGTACTGACAAACCACGTTTTATGATGCGCTTTGCCCATTTGGATTTATTCTTGTGTTTCAGAGTCATGCGTTCCTGCATAAAATTGAATCTCAATAAATTTTAGCCTAAGAAACAAGAATAAATAATCACATCCGTGTCAGTAACAATAGTTACCTCTGCCCTTTTAAACTCTTGTTTCATAGCCAATTCTTTGGCAATTTCAGGATCTGTCTCTGCAGTATTTTCTGATTTCAATCTATCTTTCTTCAGCAAACGATGATATGTTTTGGACTTAATATTTTTGAGCCGTTTTGCTTTCATTTCATGGCGGAAAAGAAGGCTGCGCATTTTAGCCAGTCGATTTTGGCGATCCTTCACCTCTTCAAAGCTTAACTGCCAAATAAATAACATAAAAGATTGTGAATATGGTGCAATATTCACCTCCTTTTCTTACACAATACTGAAAAAATGAGATTAAAGATTTGAAAACCATAATGGATATACGATGAAGTTCATGATTATACCTTATTTAGTTCAAGAAGTCTTGCACCATCATTCTTGTGTGCTTCAACTATTCCACTGTCACCAACTAAAGAAGCAATTTTCTTTTCAAAATCTGTTCTTGGTTTAAAGTCAGCAGCTATTGCACCTACAGTTGAAAATCCCAAGTCTATGTCTTCTTCAAAATAGATAGTAGATGCTTCTCTGTTTCTTTTGACCAATGGTTCCCATTTTGTAATGTCCTTTTTGGAGTGTTTATAGGCAGCTTTCCTTTCCAGTCTTTCTTGATCTGGTCTAGGGAGAGGTGCATGAATGGACATGGCTTTTTCTTTCATTCTTTCTATGTCCGGCCTAATTTTTTTGTAGGCCGGCTTCTTACGTAGAGGGTCTAGAAGATCGTCAATGCTAATGCGGCCATCACCATCCAGAATATCATGGCTAGGATTATATTCAGACTCTGGGTAGGCCTCAAATATTATATCATTACATTTCTTCTTCCCTAACAAAGTTCCACCTTTTCAAAGTTAGAGCATTTCCCAAGTGTTGTCTCCAGCAATTGAAGTTACAAAATTTGAAATATAAAAAGTTTACTCCGTACTTATTAAAAGTAAGAACCAACCAATATCTTTAACTGAATCAGTGAATAGATATATTAGAAACAATATGTTAATCATGAACTTTAGCATATCCACGGCATCAGGTTGCAACACTTCAAGTATTCACTAAGAGAACAACAACCCAATATAAACTCAATCCCAACACTGTTGAGGTTTGGGGGTCAAGATAATAGATACACAGTCTTACCACTTTATTTTACAGACACTGTTTCTTTTAGACATTTGATGCATTGCTGCATTTATTACCCAAAGTTTTATTGAAAGTAAAAAGCAGAGGAAGTTTAATGCCCCATTCTAATTTAGTCCACTATTTACCAAAGCTAAATCGTTGTCTACACGAGTCTCTTATGTAAACAAGGCTCAAGCGTGGACAAAATACTTGCAAACAAATTGAGGCAGAAAATAAAATATTACCTGCAAATGCATCACTGGGCAGACCAGTTATTCCCTGCAGCATCCGTGAATGCCTTTCACCAGCATCCTCCTCAACATCATCAATGTCTTGATTGTTCTCATCATCTTCATAGTCTTCATCATCAGATGTCACATCTACATCCTTCAGAGAGAAAAAAAATAAGCTTTCTCAGTTAAACATATTACACAAGTCCTCATAGAACAAACTAAGAGCAGAATTTGAATGTAGAATTCCATTTTCTTAAAACTTTGTTTAAATTCAATGAAAGAAAAAGACCGGGAGCTCGGAAGATTCACTGCTGGGTCTTTCTGTAATGTATCATCTTCTAGTACACAAATTGATTCTGAACGTTATCCTAACAACAGCAACAACAACCCAGCATAATCCCAACTCAATTAGGATTATGAGTTTCATACAATTCTACAAATAAATATTATCTAAACAACTAGATGCATAAAATTGAGTATAAAATCAAATCTTCGTCCACAGGAGATACCTTGAAGTTTTCAGGAAGGTCAAGCAGCTCGCTGAGGTAATTACCTACAGGATCATATCTTTTATTCTTTTTAGAATCCTCCTCGGCAACATCTTCATCGTTCTCGTACAGATTATTATCAGCAACGACATCAGAGTGCACAGAATCAGTGTCTGACTCATTCTGAAGAGCAATCTGTTTACGGAGGACATTGGGCAAGCTGGGCCCATGCCTTCTCCTTCCCCTCTCCTCCTTGTTAGACTTCTTGGAACGACTTATTTTCCTCCTCTTGTTTCCCTCATTACCTTCCTCGCTTCTCTTCAACTTTGCCATCGCAAAATGCAAGGTGCCTTAGATCCCTCGGCAGAGGTTGCTTCTGCAATGCCTTGGATTGAACTTAAAATTCTGAAAAGATGAATGTGGACGGTGGGGGCGTCGGGCAGTTGGACGACGGTGTCGCGGCGGTGGGAAGAGGCGGCGTCTGGCTGTCACGGACGGACGGTGAGGGCAGTGGTCGTTGGTAACTGGTAAGTGGAACAACGGAGCTCAGCAGCGCCCAGCGGCGGCTAGGGTTCTTGTATCTCGGCTCTTTCTAAACTAGCATTCTTTTTCAAAAAAGAAAAAAACTAATATAACCCCATTTTTTTGGAAGTAGAGCTGGCAAAATGATCGGTCAAGTTGAGTTGTGTTCGATCACCTCAGCTTCAGGTTACTTCGAGTTCAAATAAGTTCAGGTTCGGATTGACAGCTGCATGTTCATGACCCAATGACATCGGATTTGGATTAACCTAACGGGTTATCACTTTCATTTATTTTTTGAAATTTTAAATAATTTTTATGATTGATTGTCAATATTGTGAATAAAAAAATTAAATATGTAAAAGATTTTGAATAAAATAAGATAATTATGCGATATCATTAAAAAAAATTATGAAAATATAAATTTATACATTAAGAACGAGTAGTAAGCAAAGAAATATAATTACATCTTATTTTTATAATATTATATTACATATTAAAGCATATGATTTTGAAAAATTATTATATTAGCGGGTTGGTTGGCTCGGGTTCGGTCGAGTTTGACCTATTTTTAACAGATAGTTTCGGGTTCGATCAGCAAAACCATTTTTCAAAACCCAGTATTTTCGGGTCGTGTCTCAGGTCAAAAATTTGTCGGATCATTTTTTGCCAAGTCTGTTTGGAAGTGTCATAGCAGTATCATCGGACTACATGATCATTTGCTCCTCTTTTTCATTCTTTTTTTTTTCTCTTTTCCTTTTTTCTTTCTTTTTCTTATTTTTTTCTTTCTCCTATTTTTCTTTTCGCCGTCATCCCTCGGGCCTGGTGCCCCATTGCCATCCCCCGATCCACGTCACCATTTCCCGTCCCTCGCTGTCATCTCCCAGTCCCTTCTTCCCTCGCTGAATACTAATCATTTTTATGGTGAAAACAATTTATTAAGTATAAATCAAATGAAAAACAAAGCTCGGTAGATTAAACTCCCAAGAATCTGGCTGAACGATAGAATTTTTTGTTAAGGTATCTGCCACCGTACTCAGTTCACAACTAATAAAACTAAAAGAGACACAATCAAAATAGACAAACATCTCAAAATAAACCATCTGACCCTTCCCCTTGTTTAAGAACACGAACAAGAATCTCACAATTTAAAAAATCTTCACGTCACAAATATCATTCGACATTAACAAAGAGAGCCTATCCGTTGATATAAGATCTTGAGGCACATCCCTCCTGTCATAATTACTGCTACGAAAGATCGATCAGGCAAAAAAAAATAACTAACTCTAACGCAAAGCACTCATCTTGCAAAAACAGCCCAACATCTATGAAACATTTCGAAGTTTATGGCATAACGCCATAAATATTAGCCGTTGTTGAACGGTTGAAAGTTATCATGTTTCGTCAAACCTGTTCATCCACGTGCTATCCATAGCAAACACGAGTTGCCACATTGCCCTCAAGAGTGGCACTTGTCTTTCCCTAACCGCAAAGTTTCGTGCATTCCACAATCCCCAACACGTCTAGGCTATTAGACCCCTAACACCCCACAAAGCCCCACCCCACCCCAACTTTTATCTCATAAAGAGCACATAAAAACTATCCCTCCACCCCACCCCATTCAAACTAAAATTGTAAACCGAATCGAATTAAATATTGATGATTCATATTTGTTAGTTTTGGATGGTATTCATATTCTCATTTGCTTTGAATATTTTCAAAGATTCAAAATTGATTTGTTTATCGCACATAAGATATTTTATTTGTTTAAAAATTTAGTTTATTTAAAAATATTTGGTTTGTTCAAAAATACTCAACTCGTTTATATTTTAAAGTATCGTATAAACATTTAATTTATTTTTAAAAATGTGAATGATATTAAACTATTTTTTCTAAAACTCTTTGTATAATATAGTTTGGAATTAGCTTTTGATAAAAATAATATAAACTCATAGGTTACACATTGAAGATGAAAATAAAAACATAAATTTGACTTTTAAGTAATTAGTGAATTCTCTATTTATTATTAAATATTTACTATTTTACTAATCTTTTTGAATATATATATATGCATATATATATACACACACATATATACATGTGTGTTTGTGTGTATAGTTAGGGACCGAATCAAATATGGGTATATTCGACTATTCGTATTCGTTTAATGTAATGATAACAAATATTGTTCGTATTCAGCCTCCGATTCAAGTTTTTGAATTGAATATGAATCAATGCAAACAAATATGAATTGTGAATCGAATCGAATCAAAATTATTCGGTTCATTTACAACCTACCCCAAATAAACCCCACTCGACCCCCAACTAGCCTCTTACCTAGCACCGGCCTTTCTTTTTTGTACTTTATCATCGTTGGCCCCTTCGCCGCAACCAGCACCTAAGACCATTTGGCGGGCAAATAAACACTACCAAGACAATTTTGGGCGCTCTTTTGACTGACGCCAATCCCTCACTTGGTGCGACAAGAACCCCCTATCTCGTACCTATGACATTATTCCCGTAGTGTTAAATCTAGAAAAATTTGCCCCGCATGGTACCAAAACTTGGTGCCTTTCCCCTTTTAGTACCACTTGTTTTTTTTCCAAAAATGGAACTAATTTGCACCTGATCTCCCTATTTTACCCTCCCTTATTTACGTCTAAATTTCACCTTCTTCTCCAACTCAATTTTCCGCCGCGCGCTCTCTTCTTCGTCTTTCTGCAAATCGATCATACTCTTCTCTCTCAAATCAATGTCTGCTCAACCTCCTTCATATCATATATTGCTGAATGTTGATGGCGAATCGGTTCCTGGCTTTTTTGAGAATGAGTTTTTCTTCATCAGATTTGATCATCTCTGTCCACTCAAACTGCAAATCAAAACAATGGCATATTATGATTCAATGTAAATTTAATTTTGATAAAAAAATACAATATTATATACAAAACAGTACCCCACACATCTCTTTTGTTTTTTTAAGTTTTACCTTTTCATTTTTGAATATTTTCTTCTCCAACAACTCTTTGGTGGTCCTCCCGTCCGCTGACCATCTCAATGCCCTTGGCCATGATGTCTTCTTTCCTTCGTCCAGTATACATTCCTTCTCTTGCATCAGTGCTGGAAATGTTTCATACGCCCATATCTGTAAAGCGAAATGGAATCCAGGTAAATTGAACATTGGTTTCTTGCTTGTATTCATAATACAACAACATTTCCGAACATTCTCTACCAGATCTTTCCACACATCTTCTCCCCATGGATACCTATTAAACTTGGATAAATCATCGACCAATTGGAGATACTGTCCAGGGAGTTTAATACTTGGCTGGTTACCAATTATACAGGTCCCTAACATGTATAGGAGCCCCAACTTCACTGCATCTAAAGCTTCTCTATTTTTTTTCTCTTGACTCTCTCAAATTCAATCTTCACATCCTCTCTTGTCACATTCATTTGACCATTGAAGTATCTTTTACTTATGTCACTTGGTTCTGTATAATTCTCCATTTTTTCACTGCTGCTCCCAAACCTAAAACCACTCACCTCCTAGAAGTCTTTCTTTGTGAATTTAATCAGTCTGCCACAAATGAAAAATGAAATTTCTTCAGAGGCGTGCACTCTGTCCATCGGCTCCACATGGTTGAGTGTGAGAATAATTAGAAGTTGGCCATTAACACATTTCAATTCTCCAATGTCTAACCAATATCCAAAGGTAGTCTTTTGAAATTCACTTAGTTCGCCTTTTGAAAGCACTTCTTTCAACTTCTTAACCCCATTACCAACATTGCAGTATGAATTTATTTTAGCTTCAGTTTTTGTATCCAGTAGGTTCGGCTTACATAAGCGTTTATAAACATATCACATTAAACAAAATTCTGTTCACTTCGTTTCCAAAACACAACACAAATTGCATTAGAAAGTATTTTACGTTTTCATACAAATGCCTTAGAGGACATTAATACACCAATTTCAATGCACAGTAACATCAGCTTGACTTTATGCTTCTCATAAGCAATCAAAATTTTATGGCCCAATAAAAAATGTCATTATATTCATTTTAAGACTTAACAAGACATTCATTCACTAACCAAAGACATTGTCTCATCATCCACAAATATCATTATATTCATTCAAATGCCGAAGAGGCATTAATACGCCAACGGAACACATAGTCTCATATTTTGTAATAATCCAGGTAGACATTATCAGACATTGTTCTTATTAATAGACATTAGTAGACAGTAATACGGTAACAGAACACATATTCTCATAATTTGTAATAATTCAGGTAGACATTATTAGACATTATTCTTATTAATAGACGAGTAGACAGTAATACGCCAATGGAACATAGTCTCGTAATTTGTAATAATCCAGGTAGACATTATCAGACTTTTCTTATTACACACAACCACAATTGAATTGTTCAAAGCACAAATTCATCTGCTGGATTTATGATTTTCTTAAGCCTTCAAAACTTATATCTCAATGAAAAAACTGTAATAATTAGACATTAATAAAACCGAGTAGACAGTAATTAGACCAAGTAGACATTAATAGACGACATTGTAGACATGCTTAATCGAAAACTTAACTATTGAATTCAATCAACAATAACAGAATGCATGCCTTCAATCAATTTCATAAACTTCAATTTCATAAAGTTCAATTCATGTTCATCAATTTGAAATTGTAAAATTCAAAGCTTATGAGTCCGTTAGGCATTGTCAGAAGCATATCATCGGATTCCCTCGTCACAAAATCGCTATCTTCGCTTTCACCTTTCTTAGACGTCATTGTTACCTTCATGGAAGCCATTGGTATCGCTTTCCTAGATTCGCACACACTCTCTCTATTTTCGCTCCTTTAGATTTGCATCGAGAGAAGGTGAGCCTGGATTGTTTAATGCCCTGGTCGATTATCTTCTCGTTTCCCTAGATTTCTTCTCGCTCGTAAATGTCTCTCGATTTTCGGAAATTGCGGCTTGCGCGTTTCTCCAAATCCGGTAGTACTGGTCCTACTTTTGGAAATTAGCATTGTTTTAGTACCATATTTGGAATTTTCCCTTAAATCTAACATACCATTTTAAGATTTTCAAAAGGTATAATGTTATATTATGACATCAATGAATCATGTCAAAATATCTCGATTGAACAAAAAATATTGTTGATATAAACCGTATCAATCATGCTAGAGCCAAAAGTGTACCCCAAAAAAAATATTGACATTTTAACGGTTCACACTAACAGAAAATGTTAGTTCAATTCAATTAAAAAATGTATACTGGCATTTTTTGTGAGTGTAAATCGTCACACTAAAATCACACTAGCACAAAATGTCGGTGCGTACATTTGAGTATAAAATGAGGTACAATTTTGGTGTGCTTAATCCAATCCGTATAGCTTGGTGTATAGCTAATGGTGTACAAAAAGTTTGTTTTGTTGCTGCATTTAGCTAATGAAAAGGACTCCATACTAACTACGGAGTACAATGCCATACCCAAATGTCAAGAAAAATGCTGTCCAAATGAACACTCACCAGTTCAACTTCTATGTCATTTGTTCTTAAATGAACACTTGCCAATTTTTCAGGTAAAAAAGGATGACTTTTTTTCTTTCCATTTCTAAAGTGAAAAAACCATTCTAGAATTGTAGTTCACACATACTCCGTATTTAATTTGCAATATGGACATTTTAATTTATAAAGTTCAACTATCATTATTCTTTTTTATTCGTGTCACATTACAAATTAAAATTATTATATTTTCTATTGATGACAACAAAGTACCGTTTTGTGACACACTTTTGTCAAATACATATAAATGACAATAGCTTAGTTTGGACATGGAAACTCCAACTTTTTAAAAAATGGAAAGATCGAATCGTTATTTAACAAATGTTATAAATTTGTGATGTAATTCTAAACTAATTTGTTCACTTTAACTCTATAAACATTAAGATTTTAAAAAATTTGAATAGGGTATATTATGAGTAAGTCTATTTTCACATCACTTCAAATGGTGTCAAACGACGACACCGGTTAAATTAAGGTACCTTCGATGTTCCGATAATAAAATTCATAACTCATATCCCTAACACGACTCTTAAACTCCCAGCGCACCTCACTCTCTGTCTCCTTCCCTTAATCGTCATTGAATCTTATTTAATAGTGATTAAGGAAAAGGATGCAGGGCTGGTGTGAGGGTTTATGGGGTAGGAACCATCAATTTACGATCAGAGCATAGTGTAAGGGAGCGGTGTCAATTCAATCCTTATTCGATGTTGTATTCTTTAAAAGTGTTTGTTTATCATGTTTAATCATCTATAATTTAATATTACGTTTGTAGTCCTTCGTTTATGGGTACATTTCCACTAATAGTCTTTTGATTTCTTTTTAGTCATGTTGGTGTCAAATTAAGAGCTAAAAATATAATTTCACGTGGACCTTACATCCATCTTGCACTCTTGCCACAGGCATTGGAATGGCCAGAGGTTGCTGTTGATGTGTCGTTTTTGTGTATGTGGAATCGCCATCTAGCTCAGCCATGCATAATCCATAGGTGGCGTCGCTGGTCGAAATCTATGTCCGCAACCTAGTCATTGTTTTTGTGTTGTTCGCCAAACTAACATCAGACTACATGGCCAGATTTAGAGTCGATTAGAAATTAAACCTTTTTAGCTTCAATTTAACACTAACATGACAAAAAGTCAAACAAAGAAAAATTCAATGAAAACTACCCATATACTCCCTCCAAACCAAATTAATTTTCCTTATTTTCTTTTTTGGGTTGTCTAAATAAATTTTATTTTTTCTTTTTTGAAAAGTTTGTTGTGACTAAACTTTTTTTCTTGTTTTGTACTAAATAAATTTTTATTTTTTCATTTTGACTTTGGGCTAAAATAAGAAAAATATAATTTTGATTGACTTTCCAATTTTGTCTTTGATGTAATAGGTAAAAGTAAGATGTGATCATTTGGTTATTAGTGAAAAAGTATGATGTGATAGGTAGGTTATGAAAAAATAGGGGTAAAAGTGGTTTTTTTAATAGAAAGTGGAAGTGTTTTAATGAATTGGAAAAAAACGAAAGAGCAAAGGTTTTATGGAACAGATTATAACCAAAGTGAAATTTGTATTAAATGGGACTAAAACATAAATAATTTCTCAATGTAGGACTTAAACTTTTTTATTTTCTAAATTGTACTCAATAATGTCTAGTAGCTAATGACCAATGGTCTCATATTAGAAAATAAAAACGCTTGATTTGAGAAAGTCATTATGTTTTCCATAACCAAATTATAGGGAGTAAGCATTTAATCAGTCCAACGGCTAAAACTTTCAATCTCAATTCTCTTTATAAACAAGATCAAGAACTTTCAAAAAACTAATTCATCCCGAGGCAGTATGGCTTCCAAAGTTTGGATCCATCTCTTCTATTCTACCATTTGCTTTACCTTGTGGGTAGCCATTGCCGGTGCACGACCGCCGGCCGCCGCACCCTCGACACCCACCGCCATTCCTCCGATCGCCTCTACGCCGCGGCCCGCTCTAACCGCTGTCCCGCCTCAAGCCACCAACCTTCCAAAAGTAGCTGCTACTCCAGTTTCACCACCACAACTCACACCCCTCGCCCCACATGCCGTCTCAACGCCGCCATCGCAGCCACCAGCATTGCCGCCGGCAAAGAAACAACGGCCTCCGCCTCAGGCAGCTAAGCCTCCGGCCATGCCACCACCACCCAGGCGGTCACCGGCTCCTGCACCAGCGCCAATTAGCATGCCACCAACGGTTGCGACCCCGATATCGGCGCCCATGCAAGCACCGCTGCCTCCCAAGAAGCACAAGAGAAAGAAGTGGAGGCGACGCAAGCACAGGCATCACCACCACCACGCCCCACCACCACCGCCGCCAGTTGTGAGAAGCCCGCCGCCGCCACCTGAAGTGGAGGAACCAGCAACGCCAGCTCCATCTCCATCTCTAAATTTGGTAAGAGACTAATTACATACTCCCTCCTCATAAAAAAAGTTACGTTTTATTTTTGCGAATCTCATAAAATATTTCTATATCCTCTCGAACGCTAAAAAAAACTTTCAAAACGACTCCTACCCACAATAAAGAGTAAATGTGGTAATTTTTTGGCATTTTAAATGAGGATAGACGTGTTTTTTGGGATGCGTAAAAAAATGAAACAGAACTTTTTTATAGTACGGAGGGAGTAAAATATATCAAAGTACTTTTCAAATATTCTAATTATTTTAAATTCTTACTATATCTGTATATAGTTTTGAAAATATTTGATAAGTCCCTAAATTATTTTTAATTCGCATCAAATTCATATACTGTGTAATTGGTGTGTTAGTAGTCCATTTAGTGGCTTTTTTTAGATAAAGGGCGCAGAAATTGTTGGATCACCACACACAAGTTTTTGGAAAATTTATGATATAACGTCAATTCTTATAACAATTTTAGGACACTTGACTGAAAAAAGTTACTGAAGGAATCACTTACGCACCGGTTTAAAAGAATAGGGATCGGATAGGCACTAAAAGATAATTTAGAGAAGCACTTTCAAAAAAATATAGGGACTTCAGAAACATTTCAAAAAAAAAACAGAGACTTTGTAAGCATTTTATCCTAAAAACACTATACTAAAAGAAATTATACTAAATAAGAGTAAAATATTGAGAAATTACCAAAGTAAGAGCTTCATGTTTTTTTCTTAAATAGAAATCCGCACTATGGTAATATGACATTCTACATGTACACTTCACTATAATTTTTGTCATGTTTGGCATTCTAAATTCATTTTACCTCCTATTTTGAGAATAAAAAATAGAATTTCTATTTTGGCATATTTTCAATGTTTTACTCTTTAGTTTTTTCCCGTAAACTCGAAAAACAATTTTCTTTAATGTTTTACTCCGTAACAAATTGACTTTAGTGTCTTCATTTGACGACAGAATGAAGGAACATCGATTCTCGGACGACAAGGAAGAAGATCAAGATTGTGGACAAATGTTGGTCTGGCCGTGACCATTTTATTGCCCATTATAGCCTAGACATTAACCTAAGTTCTTATATTTTTCTTTCTTTAAATTTTCTTTAAGATGAAGCTAAGCAATTGGATTAATTATTGTAAAATTTGTAACAAGTGATGCATTGTTTGGGAGTAAGTCAATAGCCGTTGAGTTTGCAACAATGTTTGGGCTATGAATTAAGGAATTTAAGTACGGGATTCAATAGCCACTGATTTTCAGTGGCTTCGGAAGCCACTAAACAAATTAGAGCAGCTACAGTGCTCCGTTCGCAGGATTGATAGTTCCTATCCCCTAACCCCCGGCAACCCCCAACTCATCCCCGATCCCAACCCACCCTTCCAACCACGTCAATTGTGGGGTGCAAGTTTAGTTGATTTTGGAGTCAAATTGACGTGGTTGGAGGGGTGGGTTGGGATCAAGACTAGGTGGAGGGTTTGTCAGGGGGTTAAAGGGGTAGAAACTATCAAGTTTGCGAATGGAGCACCGTAGGTGCCCCAATTTGTTCAGTGACTTCTAAAGCCACTGAAAATCAGTGGCTATAGAACCAGGGCGATTTAAGTATGGAGCGAAATTAACTAAAGGAGATGTGCACAAAAAAAACAACTAAAGATGTGAATTTAGCAGCACCATTACATTATTATTCACTATAATCTCAAACAAACAAAATTAGGAAGAGTTGTTAACATTTGTAGCCTACAAGTTCTTCCACCCCACCCCCAAAACAAAAAAAGGGAAGATTAGAAAAAAACAAAATTCCCCAAAGTCCTAACATTGCTCTAAACACAGATCCATTGTGAAATTTGGCGTTGTACCGAACAAGGAAAATAATATAATCATTCTCCTTGGTCGATTTCATGGAAAGGGAGTGGAACCGTTTTAACCGCTCTGAATTTGCCAGCATTGTTGAGATGCTCATTTTCCAACCTATTCAAATCATAAACGCAAAAAATTGAGATATGCTACAATTGTAAATACTAGAATTTAAGTTGTTAATGGCCTCTTTGAGAACTTAACAAGTTTAGAATGAGATTTGAGCTAAATTCATCTAATTTCCGACAAAACGCAATTACAAAACCGTACTTAATAAAGGCTCGTTGTTCGTAGGGTACGTACGTACCTATAGAAATTCCATTGGCCTCTCCTGATGACTTCCAAGGCAGCTAAAAATAGGCCAGTTACCCTGTAATCTACTCTCCCAAAATTGTAATGTAACACTGTTTGCATCCATGCCAACCTAAGAATTATATTTAACCCCTGCAAATAATATCCTATCAACGATTACAAGTGTACCCTTTGATATACTCATCAGTACATATATATACACACACACACACACACACATTTATATATGTATGTATGTATGTACCATGGAGAAGTAGTAAATGAACTTTTGGTGGAGCATAAGTTCATTCCTTAACCAAGGGTTGCGAGAATGGGGTTGGAACAAACCCCAATCCTTCACAAAGTCCCAATACAGTTGGTAAACTGTTGCACCACTTGAAATGGCAACAACAAGGCAAAGCCACCCCAGGCCTGTCTCCTTTTCATATGCCACTTTTGCCCCTGCCGCCAACATTGCTGACAGGTACTTCCCAAGGTTTACAATGTGGCTTCTGTCCCCTTCGTCCAGCCACCGTCTGGCACACTGCACACATGCACTTTATTAAGTATAAAATCTTTTCTGGACCTATAAGGCTATAACTACAAACTTGAGCTTTTGATTGAGTTAATTGGTTCTCTGACAATAATTATATAATGTATGTCTCATTGTACTCTGAGTACTAGGAAGAAATTAGTGAAGGAGAGAATGTACGAAACCAAACCTGCATGGCCCGCCAATAGTAAGGAAGAAATGAAACTGCATAAGCCAAGTCTCTATAATACTTGGTTTTCATGCAATATCCATAATCTTGATTTTTGTAGCTTCCTGTTACATAGTAGCATGCCACATACTCAAGCTCTCTCAGCATTGGAATCTGTTTGACAGAAATAAAAATAAAGTTTCGATTGAGAATCTTTGTTCCTATCTTAGTTAGTTGAATGAAGTTATGAAATGAGTTCTCATTACCTGGCTGCAAAGCTGATCAGCCATGAAGAAATCCAGCATGAAAACCTTATACAAAGGTGACAAAATGATGTTCCTCATCACACGCAGGAATCGGTACCGGATTGGTTTGTAGATGATGTTGAAAGGACATAAGAGCAGCAATAGAAACCCCTTCATTACACATAAAAAAACATTAAATATACTTTGTTCATTAACTAGTACAACTATAGATTCTCAAAGATATGCCGAGAGATTACGTACCAGTAGAAGAAGGCCGGGGATGGAGTGAACTAGTGTAAATGAATAACCTTTGGACACAAGGGAAAGGTGAAGAAAAAGGACACCAACCACCACGGTCATTGAAGTTGTGCAGATCAAGAACACATCTCTATACTTGAGTTCTTGTTTAGGGGATAACTCAAGTATGAAGGAGTAGTTTATCCTGCTCTTTCTCCACATTACAATGTTGCACCCATACATGAACAAGTGCAAGAACAGCAGGCTGAACATGCTGCATCCACAAAGCCAGTTTACATCAGATTTCTCCGCTATGTCAGTACCAAGGGCAAAAATGGAAAGTCTAGCATATTTAATACGAGTATTACATTAAAAAACATGTAAAGTAAAAACAGGAAGAAGATATTGATAGGGGGAGTAATTAGCTTGCCTTAGAACAGGATACACTGTTTCCATGTAGAGTGTGTTCGATTCAGGTTGTCTGTACATCCCAGTAATATGAGCCATGATTAGATATCCGACTAATAGTGCTATGAAACATCCGGTGAACAAGCCTAAGGAGACATGCACAAGTGGAAAAAGATCTATTAGAAGCATCCTTTAACTGATGAACAAAGTTCCCACCATAAGGGTGCGATGATAGAACAAGCAAGAAAGATCAATGGTATGATCAAATTGATAAAAGCATGCATGTGTATATGAAGAATTGAGCGACAATGGTGGACACTGTTTTGGGATCAAGCATTTAACTAAAGATAATGCCCCCATAGTTCATTTACATTTGATAATTAAAGATTCTATTATTGAAAAACCAAGAAAAGTTTAAAGCTTGGGTTGTAAGTTGTAGTTGAATATACATAGTAATTCATGATGATTTATTTTTTTTTCAAAATTGGATCTCTAAATTTTTAGGGGCCCAATGCAGTTGAATAGGCCAGCGGATCGAGGGTCACACCTGATGATGGGTATAGAATGTAGAGTATAGTATATTACGGAGTATATTTCTGTTGGCAACTTGATCAAGTGCATGTGTATTTCTGATCTTTTGTATGAATGCTTGGATGGGAAAGAAAATGGAAGGAAAGAAAATGAGGAGAAAGAAAATGGAGAGAAGAAAATGAAAAGAAAGTGGGAAGAAAATAATGATTGTTTGAATAAGTAGAAAATGAAGAGAAAAAGTGAGAAAGAAAAAAATGTGATAAAATAAAAAGACATTTTTGTCCCTACTATTTTAAAGAAAGGAGGGTGAAAGATTAGGAGTAAGGAAAAAGTTGCAATTTTATTCATTTTCTCTCCACCATGTCAATTTTCTTGCCTAAGGATGAGAGAAAAGTTTTTACTTCATTTTCTCTTTCTTTTTCTTTTCCTTTTCCATTACACCCAAACAAGTGAAAAAACATAGGGAGTTGTGTTTTCCACTCTCTCCCTTTTTCTCCAAAATCCTTCCATCCAAACATAGGGTAACAACAAGAATTAGATAATAACACATTTACATGCACTTTTGTTTGTATTTTCTCACATTACATGAATAGGTATATGTATAAAGTGAAAAAATGAGCTCAGATGTTACTCTGCAATCAACTCAACTTACTCAAGAATAGTTAGCTATGTCCAATGATGTCAGCTACATGACAAAACTTTACTCCACTTTTATATATAGTGGTACACATCAAATGCAAAAGCCTAAAAATGGCTGCCTTTTGTCAACTTTATTAAGATAATGTCTTACTAGTTTTTTTTACAGCTTGCATGATTGTGAGTATTAGTGGCCTCACCCTGGCCAGGACCTTTCTCTTTTCCTTAAAATCTATACTACCTACATTGAACTGGACCTACCCTATATATAGGTCTTCCCCTTTTTCATCAGATTTTCATTCTAGTGGCTGATTCAAGATCTACTTCCATTAATGTCCTACTATCTAGGGGCCCTTTATTCCCTTTAGAGAAAAAAATCAAAACATTGTTATTGCAATTAAGTGAACTGACTCTCAAGAAGACAAATACAGAGTAGCTATTAAAAAACATCTGTTTTTTTGGAATTTTTTTATTGGCTCACCAATAAAGATTTTTTTTTGGCTCACCAATAAAGAAGGTAACAGCATGAGAGTCTTTTTTGAGAGTAGGCTTAAGGTATTTCATGGCCTTTCTTCTATCATTGTCAGCAAACTGTTTAATGAAGATCTCCTCAACCTCATCAGCCAACCTTAGAATCTGCAAATAGAAATAGAGAATGCATGTGAAAAAAATCATATCTTTCTTTGATCAAATGTCATATGCCATTGCCAATTGAGCTAAAATAGTCGTATTTGGCAATGTTTTAACTTTGTGTAAATAATGGACTAAATCAAAATGACACATAAAGTTTCTTTTGCTTCTTACTTTTAATGAAGTTTTGGGTCGTAAATGCCGCAACACATCATGGGTTTGACAAAACAATTTCTCTGTAATTTACAAGGGTAAGGCTACATATATCTTGACCTCAGACTCCAACGAAGTTGGGATATGTTATATTGGGTTATTGTTGTTGTTGTTGATTGATCAAATGTACGGTCTAAAAATCTTCGCCTACGCCCCTCTTCAATCATATACATTTTGATGATTTAGAAAATAAAATATTTTTTTTTGAAACCTTGTCTGAGCTGTTGAAGTAGGTGCTTTCAACCACTCTAATATAAATGGGGAGGACTTGTTTGTTAGTAACCTGCATGCAGTGTGGAAAAAAAAGAAGAAGCAGTGACTAAAAGCAAGAAGAAAAAGTGATGATAAAGTTAAAGCCCTATTGATACAACATAAAGAAAAAGTGATGATAAAGTTAAAGCCCTATTTACACTTGAAAAGCTAAACCCTTTCCCACCCCACTTACTTTGTCAAATTTCTTCAAAATCTTTACAAAAGCAAGCATGTTCAGGTTCCTGTAAAGAAGCTGTAAATTTCAGTCATTAAAAATTAAAGAGAAAAAAAAAGATGAAAAAATCAATCTTTTAAGACTCAGGTTAAAAATAGTAATACTTGTCAATTGGTTTTTATACTTGTCAATTGGTTTTGAGATTATATCTCACAATTCAACATCGCATCAGAGCCAAGGCTTAAGAAGCTCGAAAGAGAAGTTCATATCTATTCGAGCAAGGAATAACTTGAGGCAAAAAAAACCCAAATTGCACTTAAGGGATGTTGAGGTATGAAAACTCACAATTCAACAATATACAATGAAGTACAAATATAGGATTGAATGATTACCTATAAGTCTTGAGATATCCCAGTCCTTTGTAGAGCTCAATGAATGCGCCGCGTATCATCTTCTCGGCCTGACGAAGCTTGGCCTTATTAATGTGAAACCCTTTCTTGTTACCCCGATGATGATGATGATCATCTTCTTGCATCAGATATGTGATTGCAGAAAAGGCGCGGCTCGGATTTGTCATGGGAATGTGGATTCTTAAGCTCTTTCGGCCTTGATGACAGTTATTATTAGTCCCGATGACATTTTCTGGCAGCGAAGAGAAAGAAGAAGAAGAAGATAATGATCTCAGCTTGGTTTCTTCCATTGTTTTCACCACTGTCATTGACATTCCCAGTTCTTCATCTGGAGGTCTGCTGGATTCGTCTGTGTCACCACCACCTCCTCCTTGCACCTGTTCTTCCTCTCTTCTTCTTCTGCTCCTGCTACTGGATTCCTCATCTGTTTATCAAGCAGAATTTGTCAGTTGTTAGGGTTTCAAAATTCTGTTTACCTGACCTAGGCAACGGATCAAAATCCTGCAATCTATGGTATCTATGGTGGATTTAGGTGAGTGTTAAGGGATTTATGTGAAACGACATTTGAAATCTCTCACAAATGATATGTTTGAAATTTAAAAAATAGAATTTTTTGTTTTGGTATTTCTTGCCTATTTTACTTTTATTTTAATCTTTTTCCCTTCTAAAATTTAATGAAAGTGCTTAGAAGGATTTAAAATATGTGGGTTGACGACAAGTGGCTTATGGTCGTGGGTGGCTGGGTGGCGAGTGGTTAAAAAGATATCAAAACTCTAGATTGTTTCTCCCAAATTTAGAATAAATAAAACACTCATATTTGGAAAGGTTGTGATATCTCGAGCGAAAACTTCCTAAATAAAAGTATATGAGTGTTTGTATGTATTTAAATTGGAGTCCACATTTTCAAGTGTTGCCACTTACCACACTGTCATCTACTACCCGTCGTTGTGGGCTATCGACCCACCGCAACCGGTCACCAATGTTGGCCACCGTTATTATAGTTGACTGATCACTTCTTTTATTTATTTTTATTATTCTATTCACACTTCTAGTGTGTTATCACACTATTATCACAATCTTATTTAAGAAATTAAACTATGTTCACTTGTACTTTTGTTAAGTTAACTCACATGCATTATAATTTTTTAATCTAGAGATATCAAATGAGAGTCCTAAGTTTCACTATTCATCGGACACTTCCAAAAAAATTGTGATATCGAAAGATATTAGAATTCATATATATATATATATATATATATATATATATATATATATATATATATATATATATATATATATATATATATATATATATATATATATAACCTCCGTCTCACTGTCTTTGTCCACTTTTGACTTTTGGAACTGTTCATTTAAGCACTTTGACTCATCAAATTCTCTCAATGTGTAAGCCTAAATATAGTCATGTGTGATCTTGTTTGATTTGTCTTAACATATAGATTATTAATATATAATTTCTATAATTTTTTAATATACAAATTATAAGATAAAATGGATTAAAGAAGTGCATTGGATGGTGTGCCAAAAGGTAAGTGGACAAAGACAGTAGGACGGAGGGAGTATATATTACACTAATCAGCTTAATTAGTCTAAGATTGAGTTTATTACACCATGCATGTATTTATGGTAAATGTGCATCGTTACCCTCTATGATTTTTAAAACTTACGTTGTTGCATCTCATGATATTGTTACGTCAATGTCACTCTAGACTAAAATATTCTTCAAATATTTTCTGAATAGCTCCACTGACCCCTATAGTTCTAGAAAATGGCACAAATGCCCCTCTTTATTACGGAGTATTTTTTTACTATTTGTTCCATAAATTTTTTTAATTTATTTTTTAAAATTATTTTTTTTTATAATGTTTTAATATTCAAATTTTATTGTGTTTGAAATAAAAATCAATTAAATAACAAGAATTAACATACGCTTCATTTGTCTCAAATTAAAGACTTTCATTTTTTTCTAAGAGATGTCTTTATTGGTTCATTTTCATAATACAAAAATTAATGAAATATTCTCATTTTTCACTAAAGCTCATTTCTTATTTTTCGTCTATTAATTACATACCCTTTCTTTTATTTTAATCAAAATTAATATAAAAGAAAAAAGAATAGTAAAGAAAATAAAGAAAAAGAAAGGTATATAAAAAAACTTTTATAGAATAGTAAAAATTAAATCATCAAGCAGTAACCACCAATAAAGAACTTTATATAGGTAGCATAACATGTTATTAGAGGGCCAAAAATTGTACCCATTTGTACATCGTAGTTATACGCAAACATTTTGATAGTTTATACCGACACAAATGTTGGTGCGTTAACAAAAATTTACACGGACACAAAATGTTGGTGTGTTAACGAAAATTAAATTTACACCAACACAACATATTGGTGCAAACTGCGAACCTGCGGTGTATGAAATAGAGTACAAATGTTTGGGCTAGAAATAGTTTGATAGAATCCAAAAAAACAGAGTAAGAACGAACAGAAAGAGTACTACTGTACCGCAAGAGAAGGCGCGGACGGAAATGGAGTGATCCTCCTCCCGGGAGGAATCGCCGATCCCCTTGTCCCGGCGGGGGCGGTGGCGGAGGGCGGCCTTGAGCTGAAGCAGGATCTCCAATTGTTTCTTAAGCGACTCTCCCCTGTCGGCGAACTCCTTCTCCTTGGCTCTGTAAAACTGGTTGACCTTGCTCACCTGCTCATCCAGCCGCCGGAAGAACTCCTTCGCCCCTTCGTTCTCCGCCAGTTGCTCCCCCAATTCCGTCTCGTACAAATCCCCTTTGCTCCCACTCGACGAGGCCTTCTGGTGCACCTTTTGAATTAATAAATAATAAGCATATATGGAAAATTTAATAACCTCTTTTGTTATTAGTTGTGTCTAGTACACAATGAAGCAAGTTCATGCAAATTATGCAGGGCCCGTCCCGAAGATTCAAGGGTCACGGAGACAGAAAAAAATTGGGGTCGGTCCTAACTGATTCCATCCCATTTTGAATAGTATTTGGTCAAATAGTTACACGTTTTGACTACAAATTTTAAAAAGTATATTGAATTATAATACAAGTTTAATATAATTGGATTCATCTTAGGATCTAGTTATGATATATCAATTTTTTATAACATTTCGTAATTTAAATTATATTTTATTTAAAGTCAAAGTGTGTAACTATTTGACCAAAAGTACATCAAAATGGGTAATGTTTTGTAGGACGGAGAGAGTATATATAAATTATTTTTGTTAAACAACAATCAAAATCATTATTTTTTTAAGGACATTGTTTCCGCCGCTAAATGTCCAACTCAGGTATAAAAAAACTTTAAGTACTACATTGGAAAAGAATATACTCCCTCCGTCCCTAAATAAAGTTCCATTTTTGACTTTTTGAAGATTTAAGAGATGGATATTTTGGTGTTGACTTTCCAAAAATACCCTTGATGTGATGTGTTAAAGTAAGATGTGATAGGTAGATTATTAGTAAAAAGGTATGATGTGATAGGTAGGGTATGAAAAAGTAAGAGGTAAAAGGAGTTTTTTAAGGGAAAAGAGAAGTTAATTTAGGGACAAAAAAATGAAAGAGGAACTTTATTTGGGAACGGATTGAGTATCTTTTAATACTATTAAATGCAAATTTACTTTTTAAAAAAAGTGTCACTGTTTGATAAAAAAACCCGAAACAAAAGAAAAATCACGACAAAGGTAGGATATGTCTTTCAGGAAAATGAAGGCATGGCAGTGTAGGAAAACCAAGATGGTCACATTAATAAAGAGTACTCAATAGACCGATTTAACCAAAAACATTAACAATGTTATAATTACATGTCAATGAACTAATTCAACCAAAAGTTTATGTTAGTGCTTAAAATAGCATGAAAAATTATATATGTATTTTGTGTGGGAATGAGAGAATGATTTTTTTTTATACCTGAATCGCTCCGCGTTCCGGACAACGAGACCCGAACACGAAGAGTTCCTTCAACGAACAAAACGGGTTCGGAAAGGCTCGTCGTCGTTCTTCTTCGCTGTCATGGGTATGGAGGAGAAGATGGAGCTTCTTGAGGTCCTTCTTGAGTTGGTAGTAATCAACAAAAGCTTCCCTCCATTCTGGAACAAGTTGGGCTTCAAACTGCTTAGAGAATTTCACCATTTTTTTTATTATTTCAAAACTTTAATTTTACTCAGTTTAATTAATATAATTACTACTAATAGTTGCATGGGAACAAAGAAGCCAATAATTAAGTAATTAGAGGCCACTTTGTTAGTCTTCAAGTGTTTGGAATGGAGGGGTTTATATATGGACAATTGGACATGCAAGTTACACTATTTATGGGTTGAGAAAGGAATTTTTGAATAATTTCGTTGCATTAGATGCTCAAAAAGCAGGCACATTCTGTAATATTCCTGTAGCAGCCCCTATATTTATCTTAAATCATAAATATGCCCTTTCGAGTTATAGCCTATAGGTACATTATATTTTGATGAATTATTCTCCCGCAGCTAATTTAACATGAAAGATTTTATACATTAACACGCACATACACTTATATGCAAGCTAAGAAAATACTCCTTTCCTTCTTAAAAACCCTTCTCATTTTGACCAAGTGTCAAAATAAGAAAGTGTTAAATTGTAAGTGACTTCTAATTTTGTCATTGATGTGATGGATAAATTATTAGAGAAAAAAATATGATGTGATAAGAAGGGTAAAAGAAAGTAGGGATAAAAGTAGTTTTTAATAGAAACTGAAAGTGTTGTGGTGGAAGAGATAAGTATTTTGGAGAACATAGGGAGTATCTATTTTTGCTAGAACCTTGTATGTGAATCATAGTTTTTCAAAATTAAGTATTTGTGAGATTTGAACCCGTGACCTCTATATATCAATAGTTCTTTGATATCGTGTTAAGAAAATATAATCAACTGAATTTAAAGCTGAAGTTTGTGATTGTAGCTATGTTCTGGGGACGAGAACGAATATACTCTGTATATAGTAGTAGCTAGTTTATGGAAACTAAACCTTTAAGTTGCATAAAATAAAATTTTTGTTACATGTTCATTCTTACAAGTACAAAAGGGGAATTTACCTAAAAGGACTAAAATATAATAATTTTCTCAATATAGGGTCATATCTTTTTATTTCTCAATGTAGGATCATTGGTCATTATCCATTTGTCATTATTCAATTCAAGTAAATATCTACTATCACTGGACATTATTCCCCCCACTAGACATTATTAAGTACTATTTATAAAATAAAAAAGTTTAAATTCTACATTAAGAAATTACTTGTGTTTTAGTCTTATTTAGTGCAAATTTTTAATAAAATGAACTAGATAGGTTCTGGAAAAAACTAAAAAATTGGAGATAGATTATTTATAAATCAGTGTCGATTTTTCTCGAAAAAAAAGAAAGAAAATATACTAGTAGAAATTAAGTTAGGTAGTGTGATATGTAATGGGATAATGCAAATATATGCTATGGAATAATAATAATAATGTATATGCATATATTTATATGGGGATCGGATGACATAACGTTGGGGAGATAAGGTCATCAGGTGAGGGGTGAATATGTGCTACATTTTGTCCATGCTTTCGGTAGATATATTTTGTACCATAGTATATAATAATATACTCTTTTCGTGCCACAAAATATTTCTTATTTTGAATTTTAAGAGATTTAGTATATTTTGGTGTTGACTTTTCAAAATTGCGTTTGGATATGATAGGTAGATTAATAGTAAAAAAATGTGATGTGATAGGTAAGTTAAGAATTAATAGAGGTAAAAGTGATTTTTTAATAGAAATGATAATTTTTTTAGTACGAATGAAAAAGAAAGGAGAAAAGTTTTGTGGGACAGATGGAATAAATACGGGTATATGTTTAGAAAGTTTCATTTTTTTAACACGTACTCATGGGGTTAATCACATTATATTATTTGACATTTTAATTACTAACTAGGAGTAGTAGTATATTATTGGACGTGTAATTTTTCTAAAATTTTATTTTAAATGCACGTAAACCAATTTAAAGAAATTACGTATATAATTTGAGGAATTTACTTAAATAGCACTAAAAGATAATGACTTTCCCTGAATAGCACCACATATGTTTTTCTTCCCAATGTAGCACTTTTAGTCATTATGCATTGGTCATTATTCAAGTAAATATTCGTCATCACTGGACATTATTAAGTACTATTTAAGGAATAAAACTATTTAAGTGCTATTTAGAAAAATGACTTAAATTTTAATGCTATTTAGTGCAAATATTTCTTTCTCACGCATAACATGCGTTTTTATGTTATACCGAGTACTAATTTATTTATACATGCATTTACTTTTTACATATATTTAATTTAAAACATGCATACGACTTTGTATAAAATTGAATATTTAATTATATATATACATTATAATAATGTCCATTATATTCTGGAAGTAATGATGTTTACCTTTCTAGGAGTACAAATTAAATTAATGTTAACAGAGCATTAATAATGGAGATATTAAACACGCGCACACACAAAAAAGATGAGCCGGCCGGCAAGAAAGATGAGCCGGCGCGGCGGACAATCACAATGGACGACGGTCGCCGCGTTTTTGCGTCAGAAATGAAGACCGGGTCTGTGCCGGAAGTGGGGCGCGTGCCGCGGCGGAAAACGGTGGAATGATGACGGCAAATGCCCTAAAGTCCCCCACAACCAGTCGTTGCATTACACATATATGGATTAATAATGATTAATTGTAATGGATGGAGATATTAAATTAAACATAAATATAAGACGAAATTTGTCATTTAAAAAAAGGTCCATTGTTTTTTATTGGGTGATTATTAGATGACCATTCAAGAGGGTGTTTCTTTATAGACATTTTTTCCCCACTTTATTTGTTGTGTTTTAAAAGTGGAGGTCCAATTATTAATATGCATCCTCTGTCACAATTTTGATTATAATTTTCTCTCTTTCATTTCGATAACTTTTACTACATATTTATTTGTATGTTTTCATTAATTATTTTTTTAAAATATAATATTCTTATCACTTGTTTTATACTCCCTCCGTCCCTAAATAAACTTCTTCCCCTTTCGTTTTTTCTTTGTCCCCAAATAAACTTCTCTTTTCCCTTAAAAAACCTCTTTTACTTCTTACTTTTTCATACCCTACCTATCACATCTTACACACATCATATCAAGGATATTTTTGGAAAGTCAACACAAAAATATTCCTCCCTTAAATCCTCAAAAGATCAAAAATGAAAGTTTATTTAGGGACGAAGGGAGTATAAGTTTTGACATTGTTTTTTAATATTTAACTTTTATTTTTAACTGATACGGAGTATATCAATTTGTAATTAAAATGATTTTGGAATATGTGAGATATTGACTTTATTTGTAATCAAATTTAGGAGTATTATTGTTGAGTAATTAATTTATGAAAAAAGAAGAAGAGAGGCAGTAATTAAATTATCAGGGCTTTGTAGGAAGAGCCTATAGCTAGTTAGGACAAGCAAAAACACCAATCATGGTTTGATGACTCGGATGTCATTTGTATTCTTTTGATGATTTAGTGGAACAATGTTACATCTACCAAGTTGTTTTATTTTATTTACGATTGATACATCAATAAGAAAAAAATTACATATTAAAAAATTACGTCTAAAATTCTATAAAATAAGATGTGACAAAAATATTTTATTTTATCAAATAATCAACGAAACACACACAATCAAATAAACAAAAGTCATCGAGAAAGAGCAAATAAAATTGTAATAAAAATGGGGACAAAGATAGTATTCACAAAGTTCACAAACTCATCATTTATAGTTAAATTTTCATATTAAAATTATTTTAGATTACTTTATTTTTTCTTTATTAAAGTTCACAAATAGTAAGTTTGTGATATTTGAGAACATTTTGTTTGTGAACCAAACATTTCTCGCTTTAACTTGTTCCTGATGGGTGTATTCCATCTAGGACCCGATCCGAATCCGGGTCCACAACAGTTGACCAATCAGACGCAAGTATATCGGAATTGAAGATTTAAACAAAAATATGAACAACCGGTCGGATTCGAGAAGCTGACCGGTACGATGTGTAAACTTATCGGTCAGAGTACATGACTTAATGCTGGCGGTCTTCTGTCTCTTCAGAACGCATGACCGGTGATCCTACCGGGTAGGTTGTTATGATGTGAAAGTGTCGGCACGAATAATTTCAAAGGTGGTTGGACGGTAGCGACCGAGTTCAACGAAAGATTGCAGGAAGATTTCAACATCCTCTCATCTATGCACTACGCGCCAAAGAAGGTGTTAAAAGATGCTAAGAATGGTTATGATCGACCTTGTTTGGGAATATCGTTAACATTGTGAATATTATTGTAGTGGTATAGATTTACTTTGAAAACGCTACATTGTAAAGGGGTTGTGACTTGATACAAGATTACAGGTTAGCTTCTTTAGACTATCTATAGTTCAATATATAACTTAGCTAGCTTAGCTAGCCATTCCATCAGCTAGTATTCATTCATGGATGATGATTTACCTCTGACTTGGAATGTCGGCCTGATCTTTCTTATATTGTTTTCGAAACCAATAATTTCAGATGAAGCTGATGATTTGTTATATTTGAAGATATTAAATTTTAATTATTTTTATATGGCATCAAACAAAAAAATCGAATATTAAAAGATATGGACTACGCTCCCCAAACACGCCCTTAATACTAAGTATTCCGTTGTTTATGTGACCTACATGTGTCATTCAACATTACACCCCATGTACATTTCAATTGTTAAGTTATGAGCAACGTTTTTTTATTGTTGTTGGATATAACAGGGAGCCAATACTTGTAATTTTTAATTGAAATTAAACTCGAATTATTCCCAAAATGTTCTTCACAAAGATTTGTTATATTTGAAGATATTAAATTTGAATTATTTTTATATGACATCAAACAAAAAATTGAATATTAAAAGATATGGACTAGGCTCCCTAAACACGCCCTTAAAACTAAGTATTTCATTGTTTATGTGACCTACATGTGTAATTCAATATTAGTATATTACATCCCATGTACATTTCAATTGTAGTTTCAATGTCATTTGCAATGAGAAGCCAAATCTCTCTACCGAAGGGGCAAAAGGTACGAGTGACGATTAAGAAACCATAAATTTATCACGATAATTTTCATTTTAAGTTGTACAAGTGTGTTCATTATTTATATGATCAAACTTTAATAACATTTCTTATTCATTTTTACTATCCATTTGATTCAATTATACATTCCTTGGTATTATCACATCTTCTTTTGTAGATGCTTCTATGTGATTTTTGAATATATAAATTTTATTTTTTAATTTGACACCATATTTCAAAGAAATTGAGTTAAAAATAATTTCGATCAAATTAATAGGAAGAGAAAATCATAGAATGCCCTTATGACAAACTTTTAGCATTCTAAAAAAACTATCTAATAATACTGTTTAGTTTTAACACTTTCAGAGTTACTTTATACCGTTATAAATATAATTCAAAACGCTAGTGTTAATCGCAAATATACAGACAAAAATATCACAAATGAATCAAATCAATCATAGGTGCCTTCATCATCATTGGGATCATCGTCCATGTTGAAGTCGTCCTCATCATCATCAAAATCCTCATTCTTCATGTAGTCATCATCCTCGTCGAAGGAGTCCTCGTCTTCTTCAACATTCTCTTCGCCATCTTCTTCGTCATCGTCGTCATCTTCGCTATCATTTTTCTTTCCCTCTTCGCCATCGGAGTCTTGCTCGAACCTCTCAAAGTCTAGGTCTTGCAAATCTGCATCTTGACTCCACCGAACTCTCTTTTTCGCACGGCGTATCATCATCGTCTTGCGTTTGGCCGTTTCAGCAGGGTACAATGCAGCAGAAATCGTGATGAAATCCGAGAGTTCAGATTTCGCTCGGGATCTATTGGAATTCATGTCCGAAAACTGTTCTATGTCCGTACTTTTTGTCTCATTCAGACCACCGCCAGTTTCGTCGCGGATATAGTAAGGAGAGGATCTGCAATGCCTCATTATCTTCGAATATGCACTTGCTGCATATTCCTGATGTGGAAAAACCATCGTCGCCTTGCCCAAGGTCTCATCATCGATTGCGGGAAATAGCTCAAATGGTTCTTCCTTTGCTCTCTTAAAGCCACCACCATATCCTCCGCGCCCTCGTCCCCTCCCTCTAAATGCCATTTTGAGTTGGAAACAGAAAAGCCCTTCACAGGATGATTCAAATTAAACTCTCCAATGCTCTCTGTATGGGGGCTTAGGGGATTTGGGAGGGTCAATGTCAATAATCTAACCAGAATCCATTTTCAGATTTCCTGACAACAAGAAATATTACAACAATACACTAATAATACGAGTGAAAATTCAGATACTGCATACATATTCCATAAAACAGCAAGCTAGCTCTAATAACAGCGTTAATCACCAATTATAATTTTTCTCACTTATAAATTTCTGATATGAAGTATGGTATAGCATCACATCTACTTGTTTTTATTGATACAGTTGCACCATAACACAACCATACTATAATTGTCACCATTTACCAAAAAAATAAAAAGCAAAATAAAATCACAGTTTAGTTTTTACGGAGTATGACACTGACCACTGATGCAGTAAGCCAGTAACCACTGAGGTATGAAAGAAAGTAACCATTGAGCAGGAGATGAAAACCTAATTAAAAGAATGTATCTGAGTGCGGTGAATTCTTGAAAAAGAAAAAGTGCTAAATCAAAAGCAGAAAGCACTTACTCCGAGCATTGGTGAAAATCACTGATATGCAAATACTTAGAATTGTGTTTCAATGAAGTAGAAGCTCAAAAGCATTTTTCAAATCATGGTTATCAAGTCGAGTCAAGTCGGTGTGGAAGAAACCAAGAATAAGAAAAAATCTATTCCATATGTATATTGTGTATGTGTATCATATGCAAAATCAAAATTTAGCAAAAGATTACCCCCAATTTGTTCCCCTTTCAAATATCTATATACTCCGTCATCAACAGACTTTGTGCATAATTTAAAAAAAACCAATTATACCTGCTGCTCAAAACCAACATTCAGGTCCAATACCATCTACCATTGGGAATCTAACAGCACTGGTTTATTTAGTAATCCCTGTCAACAAGTTAACCGGAGAGATTCCATCGTCCATTTGCAACTTGAGATACCTTCTTGTTCTCCACTTATCAAATAATAGTTTTGGAAGGAGAAACTTGAGCACATCTTTATCCATCTTCCATATGGGTGCAAATCAAATCAGTGGTCTCATTCCATCAACATTATTTCCCAAGGGATGTAAAATTCAGCCCATTAATCTGAATGGTAATAAATTGGAAGGAACAATGCCTCAATCCTACTCAACTACCAAAGCCTGCAAGATATCGACATAGGTGATAATGAAATACGAGGCATGTTTCCCTTCTGGATGGAAACACTCCCTCAACTTCGTGTTGTCGTCTTGAGGTTCAATAACTTCAATGGTACGATGATGTTAGTGGCTCCAAAAACTGAGCATCCATTCCCCAAGTTGCAAGTCTTAGATATATCAAGAAATCCATTTTCCGGTTCTTTACCCGAAGCGTTTTTCAACAACTTTCAAGGCATGATAGACGCAGAGGAAAATAAGACAGTTGATGGAACAGATTGGTTTAAAAAATTAACAGAGTTGAGGTTCATTTTGAAAGGTTTGGATCAGTCACTGCAGAGACTGCTGGTTACTCTCTGCTGGATACCTTTACAACAATTGACTTATCATCCAATAGGTTTTATGGGAGTATTCCACATTTCATAGGAAATCTTAATTCTCTAAGATACTTGAACTTGTCTCACAACACCCTCACCAGAAATATACCTTCTTCTCTTGGAAATATGAGTGAACTTGAATCGCTGGACTTGTCAGCAAACAAACTGGACGGACAAATTCCGAGTGAATTGACAAGGTTGACATTTCTTGAGAAATTAAGCCTTTCAGTGAACAATCTTTTGGGGCAACACCACAATCTACTCAGTTCTCAACATTCGACAACGATTCCTATATGGGAAATACTGGACTGTGTGGAGCTCCATTGACGAAAACATGCAACCCAGTGAAGAATGGGCAACGGATGCAACCAGAAGAAGAAGAAAAAGAAGAAGAAGACTGTGATTCTGAATTTATAGATGGATTTAGGTGGCGAAGCGCTGCATTGGGGTATGGATGTGGATTCGTAGTTAGAATTGGAATGGGGTGCTGCATTATTAGACATGGAATGCCAAGATGGTTAGTCCAAATCTTTTTTGGTGTTGGATATGTAAACCATAAGCTGATGATGAAGAGAAGGAACCGAAGAACAAGAGAATGAGTACTAAAGAGTATGCGTTCCAAATCTAGCTGCTTTCTCCCTGTTTACAGGGTATTTGTTTAAAACTATCATTAGGTAATACTCCCTCCGTCCACAAATAAACTTTTCGTTCATTATTCACAGTGTCAAACTTTATTCACTTTTTTGGCCTATTTTCGTCATCCATTTGATAAAATAATATAGTCATGTCACCTCTAGTTTTGTAGATCTTTTGATATAGTTTTTTAATATGTAATTTTTGTTTTAAAATTTTACACCATTTTTCATATAAAATGATTTGAAAATAATTTCAGTCAAACATCGTAACGCGTAATGAGAAGTTTATTTGTGGACAGAGGGAGTATATTCAAAATGTTGAAATTATAAGGCTAAAGCTTATGTCGAACACAGACGTAATTGATAGTAATATATTTTTTTGTTGGGTACAAAAGAGAGGAAAAATAGTTGAAAAATCTTATCTTCTTCCTCCAGCAAAATAATTTTAAGATGAAATTGATAGAGTATGTTATCAAGAATTCATTAAAAAACTATCTGCAACTCAATTGATAGAGTTATTAAGAATCCTTTACAAAACCCTAGCACAACTATGGAGAATTTCCCAACTATCTGATGTACCAGTAATTATTTATCAAGCATCTAATTTGCAATTTGACGCCATTTACAAAGCTTTATGCAATTTGATTTCTTCAGTTCATAGTTCTCATATCTTAATCAAATAGGGAGTAATAAAAAACGAATTAATAGCGGAGGTTTTGCAGCTGAAGAATTTTTTTTTACCGTAAGCGAATTGGAGAGGAGATGAAATTGATACTGGTGGAGGCTGGAGCCGGCTCTCCAAATCTTCTCAGATCGATGACTACGACTTCTACAAACTTAGAGCTGGAAATTGAGAGGATACCCAATTATAGAGCTTGCAAATGGGTAGGTCTAGTCGGTTTCTAGTTATGTCACTATTTCGCTTTCGGGTCAATTCGGTTTCGGGTTGAGAAGTATACGTTTATAACTCAATGTCATTATATTCGGGTCGACCCAACGGATTATGACTTTGATTTTTAAAATTTTTAACTTTACATTAACACTTAGATATCCTATTAAATAAATTTAAAATGTCAAAAAACTGTAGTATTAAATTTATAAAATTATTTTATTTCAAACTCTGAATTAATTTTTAGATATATAAATCAATATAAGAAATTTAAATATGCTTAAGTTTTGGAAAAAAGTAAGATGATTATGAAATATCATTAAAACTTTGTCTGAAAATATAAATTTATACACTTAAAACGAGTAGTAAAGTGTATAATTTTAAAAAATTCTTACTTTAGCGGGTCGGTCAAGTCGGGTTCAAGTTCGGCCGGGTTTGACCCATTTTTAGCGGGTCATTTTGGGTTCAGTTAACTTCGGGTTTGGTCATAAAAACTTGTGTTCAAAACCCAGTATTTTCATGTCGGATTTCGGGCCAAAAACAAGTTGGGTCACTTTTTGCCAGATCCACCCAATTATATGTACTTTTTTAGATTTAGTCTCCATATTTTATAAATATTCTTCGATTTTTTGAAAACATTTCTCAATTTTTGAAAACTATTTCACAAATAATTCTTTTTACTAAATATGACAAAATATTTTAAGTTTTTTCCCTAAGCAATATTTAATAAAAAAATTACTAACGTGGTGCTTTATAATTGAAATGTATTTTCTAACTAATCTTTTACAAAAAATGTCTATTAAATGACAGTTAATAGAGGATATTTTGATGTTCTTTGTCATCTAAAATATGAAAAAGTCTTCAAAACAATTTTTTTAAAAATTAAGTAGGAGGCTATTGGAGGAAGGGACCCACCCACCCCAAGTTGGCTCATGGATTTTATTTCAAAAAATGTTTATTTACAAATTATCAATTTAGAAAAGTAATTAATTATAAAGGAGTTTTTCGAAAACATACTCAAGCCTATATGATATAACATATCAAAATACCTTTTAATTGACTGACATTTAATACACATTTTAGGCAAAAGACCATTTAGGGAATAAATTTATATTATATAGAATCATGTTGGTAATTATTGTTTATTAGTAGTCACCCACTTAATTTAAAAAAATCATTTTAAGGACTTATTCATACTTTAGATAATAAAGAGTATCAAAATATTCTTTATTTAACTCTAATTTAATAGGCATTTTTTATAAATGGCTATTTAAAAATACATCTGGTAAAAAACCTCATTAGAAGGAACATTTTGAGAATGTACTTAAAATATTGTCATATTTGTGAAAAAGATTATTTATGGAATAGTTTTTAAAAATTGAGAATTGTTCATAAAATTACTTTGGTGCTCCGGTGCCCCGTTTGTAAATATTGTCATTAGAACCAATGTCATGAGATGACCCGAAAATGCTCCGGTGCCCCGTTCGTAAAATTGACAGTTCCTATCCCCCTAACCTCTCCGGTAAACTCCCCCACCCCGCCCCGACCCGAACGCCCCCCCCCCCCCCCCCCCCACGCGGTCAAACCTCATAAACAGAAACGAGAAGAACGTTAAAGGACGGAGAGAGTATTTTCTTGCACATTCCATAATTTTGTAAAGTTCCCTTATTTTGACAAGGCAAAGTGTATTTGTTAATTTATTTAAATTTATTTTGACAAGTCAAAGTGTATTTATTTATTTAAATTTATTTTATTTAAATTTATTTAAATTCATTTTTTAGAATTTATTTAAATCTGTTTTGACAAGTTAAGGTGTATTATTTATTTATTTATTTTGAAAAAAGTGTGTTATTCATTTATTTTGACAAGTCAAAGTGTATTATTTATCTATTTTGACAAGGCAAAGTTCCCTTATTTATTTATTTTTGACAGGCAAAGTGTGTTATTTAAATTTTAAACTGATATATGGATATCGTGTGTACATGTCATTAACAAATTGTGAAATTTGCACTGGATAGAATTAAAACATAATTCATTTCTCAATGTAGGACTTAAACTTTTATATTTTTAAATATGACTTAATAATGACTAGTGAAAAGAATAATGTCCAAGTGATGCTGGAAATTTAATTGAATAATGACTAATAGATAATGACCAATAATTCTACATTGAAAAATAAAAATGTATGGTCTTATATTGAGAAAGTCATTATGTTTTAGTTTTATTTAGTTAATTTAACCTTAACAATTTCCATGTGAACATTTTTGCAAACAAAAATATTGATGATGCATATGATGTGAAGATATGAGTTTCCTTATTACATATTAACATTATCATTATAATTTTTTAAGTTTCTTTGCATTCAACGAGAAATAGGAATTAGATATTTAATTCCCCATTAATTAATTAACCAGTATTTCTCATGCCGGCGGCAATCCCGTTGATGGTGATAAGCAAAGCGTCTCTAAGCTTGTGGTTATCGGCGTCGCGCCGCAACCTCTTCAGTATCTCCACCTGCAAAATATTCATTGGGTTCAAGTATGGAAGCCTGCTCTCCATCAACCTCCTCAGGCTCCGGTTGTTCTCCGACAGCTTCCCGTGCCCCGTCACCAAAAGCACGTACTCCTCCGTCGCCAGAAGCTCTCCCCGGAGCTCCGCCCCGAGCTTTTGCCTCCCCGGCGACACCAACACCTCGTCGTAGTGCTTCGCGATGGGGATGTCCGCTTTCCCGAGAACCATCTCGATCAGGTCGACCGTCGACTGGAAGAAGGGCCAGTCTTTGTACATCTCACACAACTCTTCCGTGTGCCCTTTGTCGCAAACGCCCTTGAGCCCCGCCCCGACACCGAGCCACGAGGGGAGGACGAACCTCGTCTGGGTCCACGCGAAAATCCACGGGATCGCGCGGAGGTGGCCTATTCCCGCCGTGTTCTTATTCCTCCGCGTGGGCCGGCTCCCGATGTTGAGGTGCCCGAGCTCAGCTTGAGGGGTTGCTTCGTGGAAGTACGCAAGGAACTCCGGGTTTTCATACACGGTGCTTCGGTAGTTGTCGCAACTCGTGTTTGAGATCTCTTCCATTAGGTTACGCCATTTCTGTTCGCGTGGGGGTTGGGGCGGGCGCAAGGTGGCTAGTAGTACCGCCGTTGTATAGATCTCCAGCTGCCTCACCGCGACCTCCGGTAGTCCGAATTTTGCCTGGACCATTTCTCCTTGTTCCGTTGACCGGACCGTACCCTAGACAAATTTTACCAGGGATTTTTAAAGAAACTAATTCAACCAAAAGCTCAAATTTGTGGTGCTGAATAGGGAACTGACCATAACAGAACCAGGTGGTTGGGATTGAATGGCGAGGTAGGTGGGACCACCGCCCCGGCCAATGCTTCCCCCGCGACCATGGAAGAGAGTGACCTTGATGCCGTACTCATTGCACGCGGCAACGACATCTTCTTGGGCTTTATAAAGCTCCCATGCAGCGGTAAAACGACCCGCGTCTTTCCCGGAGTCAGAATACCCCACCATCACCTACACACACACACACATTATTCTTTAAGGTGAGTTTTGAGGATATAGTCCCACATCAAACACAAGCTAAAAAAGACTATATATATTATAAGAATATAGTACAAGCGTTTTGAGGGGGTACCTCTTGATGTCCATTATGGTTCTTTACAATGTGGTCGCGGTACCAGTCTATTGACAGTAATTTTCTGATTACCGAACAAGCCCCTCTCAAATCCTTCACGGTTTCAAACAGTGGAACCACCCGAAGTCTATTCATTTGTTCAAAAAAACAAAAAAAAAACAGTACATAACTGAAAAGATCTGATGTGCATCAAGTAAACAGGCTGGATATTTACAATTTGGTCTTACGTTGTACCGGGACACGGTTTACTGAGTTCCCCGGCAACGGCAAGGCGAGCATCCTTCTGTAAGAGCTCCACAGCAAGAACATCACTGGCCTGTCAATGCCCAACAAGTGAACTCATACGTAAGTCTTTTTCTTGACGCGACAAAGGAGAAAACAAATGATAATATATGCATATGCATATTTGACCTATGTATATTATATATCTCCCAAAAATATAGTCGCCGTTTTAGAATTTTATGCACAAAGTAAGAGTGATAAAAAGAATCAACAAAAACCAATGGAAGAATGATTGCACATACATGTGAGGCCATTGAGATAACATAAGCACCAAGAGAATCACTCCCTAGTTCAGCGGCTACTCTAAACGTGTCCAAAACTTCCTTAACATCCGAAGAAACCTTTATACGAACAAAATGAGATAGTGTTTAACAAACAAAGATTAGAACATCGAGATTTGAGATGGGAACAATGGGGTACTAAAAAATGTGAATGATAATGTCAAAATAAGAGAACAAGATTTGACGACCTCTATGGTTAAAGGTACTAAAGGCCTCTTCCCTTTTAATTCCTTTGTCAAAAATTCAAGTTTACGGTCCTCATCCCACTCGCTGTATGACCCCATGTCTAGGTATGTGGTTATTGCATCAAGTGTTTCTGAGTGCCTGCAAGATTCCTGCATCCAGCACATATTTATATATAAATGAGTGGGTACATATATTACTCCAGTGGGAAATGACACTTTTGGCTCATCGAGTTTAGGTATCGAGGAGATAGTTTATTTAGTCCCTCAATGATCATGTCAAATACATGGATTAGTTGAATACCTGACGGAGGTCGAGCTTCATCAGCACCATACCAAATGTAGCAACTCGCCTGATCAAGTCGGCAAGCCTACCTTCAGCTAGAACCCCGGATCCACAAGATTGCTGCAGAAAAATGGGGTTCATATTGGTCGTTCCTTCTTTTTTTATTTGTAAATCGCAGAATATGACATTTTTAATTCAACTACAATAACAATGCACGGACTTTACCAGTGATTCATAGCACAAAAGTAGTGGCTCAAGAAGCTGATCAGATGTTTCATAATGATCTGAAGGATCTTGATCACAAGGAAGATCCTCAAGTAGTAGTTCGAGTCTCCTCCTTGTCTTCAGAAGCTGGTGAACAACAAGAAATTCAGTAAAGCACAAGGACGAAAGCTACTTATTCAGGTGATGGCAGAATAAACAACCAAATGAAATCCATTATTATTATTATTATTATTATTATTATTATTATTATTATTTGTAAATGAATAGAGACTTAGGGAGAAGGGACTACCTTTTCTTTAACATCCCCAAGAACTATACGGTAAGGGGCTATTCCTGGACTCTGAGATGAGCTTGGTTCTAGGAGCTTCTGGAAATTGCTCCTTCCTATCTGAGATTCAGAAAAGAACTTCCTTTGAGCAAGAATCTGACTGGAACTGGCACGTGGACTCACAGCAACAGCAGTTCCATTTCCATGTGCTCTCTGGCTTCCAGTTGCTTGACCATCCTACAAGAGCTTCATATTACTTTTGCAACAACAACAAAGTATTATCCCACTAGGTGGGGTCGGCTTCATATTACTTTTGCAAATGCAGAAAATCCGCAGAAAAAAACTGGTAAATCAAGAAATGTTACACACGCAAAAAAAGGCTTCACCTGGCGATTCAATGCCTTGAAATCTGAACCAGGAACATTCAGCCTAGGATAGTGAGATTCAACATCATTGCATTCTACAACAGAAACAGATGTGTAAGCAGGGAATACGCTCAGCACGAAATAATATGTTGTAATGAAACTTTAACATTTAGAAAAAGTAAAAAGTCTTAAATTCATTATTGCTTTAAAAGAAACATATTTTTTTCTATTACAAAACAATTTAAGGGTGTTCTAAACAAGCTTAAACAGGTTTAATCAGGTTTCCCAATGAAAATGAAGATATTAAGTGATTCAGTTTAAACACTAGAGCCAAATACTCTCTAAATGAAAGGCATGTATAGATAAATTATAAGAATGAACTTACTAGTGCAAGAGGGTAAGTCAGCACCGGTAGGAAGCTGTGAAGGAAAATGTGGGGCATGATGCTTTGTTTGACTCCAACTGGTATGCTGATTCCAATTGTCTTTGAGATTGTCTGGTGAATTTTCTGGCAATGTTCCAGTTCACAATTACAAAATACAGAATTAGTCCAAGTTCAATAGTTATTAAACCAGGATTTTGGTTAAATGTTGGGAATTGTTAATTAACTCTCAAAATGGTGCGTTGAACTTTTTTTGCTTCTTACGTTCTATAAAGTTTTGGATAGTGAATGCAACATCACAAGAAAGGTATAACGGATGTAGCTTGTCTGTTTTTAACATGACAAGCTAATAAGTGGTATACATCAAATGAAACAACAAAAACAACAACAATAGATTCACAAAGCATGTACCTTTTTCTAAGATTTCATGTGCCAAATTTGATAAGGTATCACTGCATCGATTCATAGAAAGTTCAAATCTTAAACTGTCAAGTTCACGTACATAGAGATCAACTGCCATCCATCTTGACAGAAGAGACACATCTTTCGTAACCTAAGAAGACATAAGTAGAGGGTTGAATAAGCTGTTATCATAGAAGAACGGCAACACACATGAGATTAAGAATATTACCTTTGATGTGACATTTGGGTTTCCATCTCGGTCCCCACCCATCCAAGACCCAAACTTTATTGGTGTGCAGGTCAATGGAAGCCCTCTTCCAGTATGCTGAAATGTTAATAGGTCACATCATTCATGCAATACCTTAAAACTTCAATGGCAGTATCCCAAACTATCTGCTGAAAAGATACCTTCTTCAAAGCATTGCTAACGCGTCGTAGATAATGCGGCACAGCTTTCCATAGTGTCTGCTCCACAATATTTAAGCCTGAAAATATGAAATATATTTGCTTTGTGAATATGTGGAGCTACAAACTAAAGCTCTGTTTGATTGCTGAAAATGACTTCATGTGGAAAATGTTTTTTTTTGGAAAGCAAGGTGTTTAGAACTTGTCATTTCCACTCCAAGAATCTTGTTAAGTATTTTCCAGTATCAAGCATTAAGAATTTGTTTCCAGCATATTTCTGACGCACAAAAAAACACAAGATATATCTAGAAACAAACAGAGCCCATGTGTAAAACTCAATGAATATTTCAATCTTTTAAAAGCTTACCAGCCCGGGCTTCATCAACCGGAGTAGGTTTGTGTCGCCTCAGCTCGTCTGTCTGCCATATTGAAGTGATCTCTCTCACCAGATCTTCAATCAACATGTCTCGGTCTTCAATCCCAAGATCAGTGCGATCATTGTACTCCAAAAGATGCTAGAAACACAGATTGTACGTCAAATGCAAAAGTCATATTTGTATACATTAGTGAAATAGTCTAGAATTACCGCTATTCTAATGTGTTTGTACTGTAAGGTTCTACGGTTTATCTGTGTTGGGTGTGCAGTTAGGACAATCTCAACCTCCTGAAAAAGGGAAAAGAAAAACAGCAGTTAGTGAATATAATGAAGAAGCTGCCACTAATATAAGGGTTGCTATACTCACTTGCTTGCAGACAGTGTCATAAAGTTCATCTGGAGAAATGCCACTCTGTAGAAGCCGATTGAAAGTGTCATCGCAAGATTTTGATAGCTGTGTCACACCCCGCGCCTTCCGTACCCTGCAAAAACAAAAACAAAACAAAAAAAACCCCAAAAAATGCTTTTGAATCCCAAATCATTCATTTTTAGGAGCCAAACAGGTCCCTAGGCGAAACAAACCATAAAACATAAAGCAGCACCTGTGATGAGTTTCTGCAATTCCCATCAGGTTGAGGTAGTGACTGAACGTCCGGGCAAGTGATAGCGCTTCCTCAAATGTCATGTTTGACAACTCTGAGGCCAACTGTTTCTCAAGAAGCTCTGCTGTGTCCTCTATCCCGGCTGCTCTCATGTTACATGCGCTCTGAAAACTCGCATAATATTTCCCATTAATCAAAACATATTCACTACACATAGTGAAAAAGCAAATCTTTGTTTCTCAAAGATTGAAACTTTACCCCCCAAAAAATTGAATGTACACTCACTACTCACTATACAGTGACCAAGTATAAGCTTTACATGTATATGTTCATAGCCAACGCCTAACAAAATTAATATATATGAAATCACAAATTTTTGTGTATGTATCTTGGCTTTTTTAACAACAACATAGTGAAATGTAACACTGTTAGAATTAAAATTGAATTTATTTTTTTAAGAAAGAACAATCTTTGCTACTTCAGTTATAAACAGAATAAAATCTGGGAATGCAAAAAGAATCCATCAAATCAAGAACCCAAAAATAAAAATTGAATCTTTATGCTCGGACCACATGCTAGAAAGCAGATATGAAAATCTCAAATTCAATTCTAAGGGTAAAAACAAGAAGAAAGAAGAAAACAAAACCCAGAACCGAAAACGGAAAGAGTGGGCGATGTATACTTGAGCGAGGCATCGAGTCCTTTCGACTTTCTCCATGAAATTGGGACCCAGTTCCCGGTGGAGCACATCGTTGAGCAGGTTTTGGAGCAGCCGGCAGTCATCCTCGAAGCTCTGGAAAGAAATCTCCTCTGCTATGTCGTCGGTGACGTCTGCCATTGTCTGTCTCCCTTCTGTGCGGCTTGGGATGCAACAGAAGAAAACGAGGGTATCAGTGGGTTTATGGGGGGGGGGATAAAAATGAGCTGATCATAATAATATCTGGTGCAAATTATTGGGTACACATGAAAATGCATTTCTTAATTTGTTGAAGATATTTTTGTAGCAGTGACTTATTGGGATCACTTTGAAGTTTGACCTTGACCCCTCATGGCAAAGAAGGAACAAAAGTCAATGGTTCGATTCTTCTCAATAAAGGACTATCATACATAATCCATAGAATCTTTGTATTTTCTCTAATCTACTACTCCTTTCATTTCTTAAAACTCTTTCTCTTTCATTTTTTTTGTTTTTCTTAAAACACTTCCCCTTTCTATTAAAAAACCACTTTTACCCCTACTTTTTCATACCCTACCTATCACATCATACTTTTTTACTAACAACTAAACTATCACATCTTACTTTTACCCATCACATCAAGGGCAAAATTAGAAAGTCAACTACAATTTAACACTTCTTTATTTTCCCCCAAAGTCAAAAGAGGAACTCTTTTGAGAAACGGATGTAGTAATATACAAAGCAAATAGGAGAAAATGAATGGTACATTTTCCCGCCAAAATGTTCACGCCTATAGGAGTGTACGAAATTATGGCTAACCCACATGGGTAATCGTGAGCATGAGAAATCCGAAATGATGGTTAGTGGCATTCGAAAAGACAAATCACATAAAGTAAAGTTCACTTTATTGGTAAGTGAAAAAAGTAATTACATACATTAATTAAAAGGTATTTTACCCAATATCTTTTCTTGGATATTGGGTTACTTTATTGAAAATGTCACATCTTAATTAAATTGCATTGGACAATATGCAATTTCACATTGGGTATTATAAAAGCAAAAAGTCCGCTTATGGAGCCACGAGACCTATTAGTGCAGCAATCTAGAAAGGTACCTTTATGGGGCCACACACCACAAATAAAGTCCAATCAACATTTAATGTAGGCACCTTTAAATATACGATTACCATACTCTATTCCAAACTATGCTCCGTGCAACGCACGGGTTAGAGATCTAGTTATCACAATAAGATTATAACTCAATTTATATCCGTGTCTAGGTAATTGCACGAGTTATCCTTAGAGCATCTTTAATGCAAAATGCATGAAAAGATACTTAACTTTTAAAAGTTGATATGGAGCCAAAGTGAAGCATGACTTACTTAATTTATCACAGAAGTTATTTAGAGAAGTTATTATTCTTTAGTTAAGAACTCCCCCCTAGGCAACCTTGCTAAAACTACTAGTGTATATCAAGGCAAACGCAAATACCAAATAACTGAAATTAGACCGGATGTCGATCTAAACGAAGGAGTTGGTTATAGGATAATTGGTTGAACCAGGCACAAATTCGGCCATGTTCATTGTGTAGAACCGCTTTAACAATCCATCCAAACTTGGAAAATCGGACGACCCGATTTAGCCCGGTCGAGTCACGAATTCGAGGCTAACACATTAATTAAACATTTACACTTTTTATTTTAAATATAATTTAAAATTAATTATTAATAAAATAATTACCAATAACATTAAATTTTTGAAAAAATGATTTTAAAATTAATTTTTATTCTTATTTTAGGTTAATTGTTTAGGGAAAAAACTAAAGTAGGAGTAAAACATTGAAAATATATCAAAATAGGACTTCCGTGTTTTTATTCCCGAAATAAGAGTTAAAATGCAATTACATTACCAAACGTGATTATGTACATTACCAAAAAGTTCTGGGAATAAAAACATAAAGTCCTATTTTGATATTTTTTCTATGTTTTAGTTATATTAAGGGGATTTCTATAATTATTTAAAAATGATTGTAGTAAATTGGTGAATTGGCGTATGTATACTGTCACTTGTAGTATGAAAAGTATGAAATAAATGGAAATTAATGTGGCAGTGATGTGGATGAGAGAGACAATACAATATATTCCCTCTGTCCCAGAAAGAAAGACACATATTGACTAAAGTGGTAAAATAAGAGAGGGATAATTTTGTGTTGAGTTTCCAAAAATACCCTTAATGCGATGAGCAAAAGTAGAATGTGATGTGTAGATTATTAGTAAAAAAGTATGATGTGATAGGTAGGATATGAAAAAATAAAGGGTAAATGTGATTTTTAATACAAATAGGAAGAAAATTGTGGGACACCATTTTTTTAAAAACGTGAAATAGTTTTTGAAATGGAGGAAGTAAAAAATATGGAGGTATATATATATATATATATATATATATATATATATATATATATATATATATATATATATATATATATATATATATATATATATATATATATATATATATATATATATATATATATATATATATATATATATATATATATATATATATATATATATATATATTATATATATATATATATATATATATATATATATAATATATATATATATATATATATATATATATATAATATATATATATATATATATATATATATATATATATATATATATATATATATATATATATATATATATATATATATATATATATATATATATATATATATATATATATATCTTCCACACTAAGCAATAACCTTTTTGGGAATATTGGCATTGATGGACCTAACTTATGGGCCCGTCCGCTTTCTTTTATTAAATGGGCTTGGAAGTTATTACTAGCAACTAATCCGGGCGTTCATATCGATAAAGACGATAAATGTGAATAAATCTAATAAAAATTGATCTGATCTACCGATTATTTTTTATTCGAGAATCAACTCAAAAATATAGGTCTTGAACAAAATTTTGTTGATCAACTCAAAATGACCAAACTCCAAATGACTCACTAAAAAACAAGGCATACCTCATACTTGATCGAATCTAAACCTGACTTAACCGACCTGCTAACGTAAAAGTTTTTTAAAAAATATGTGCGTTAATTTCAAAGATAATGTAATAATATAAGATTATGTTTTTTACATTTTTATTATTATATATTACTAGTGTATAAAGTTATATTTTCTAGCAAGTTTTTTTATAATATCACATCTGATAATTTTTCAAAAGTGATACATATTTAACAAACAACAACAACCCGGGGATACATATTTAATTTTGTAAAATATTCATAATACTCCGTATTTTTCAACATATTTGATGTAACCCAAAATTGAAGCAATTGAATATAAACCCGACCTTACTCACCCATTTGGTGCAATTAAGAAACCAAATACCAATACATTTTCAAAATAGAGTTGTGTTTCCGTTAAGATCCACATGTAAAATGTGGATATTCTTACATTTTTCGGGCTAAGAAAAGGGCCTTTTTTGCAAAAGACCTAATTTTTTATGGTCTATATAACTAAGGTATATAAAATGAGTGTGGACTCAAGGATCATGAAATAATTTTTGTTTAAAACAAGTAAATTTGCAGTAATGTTATACTCCATACGGAAGTATCAATTAAAAAAAATCAAGAATCCAAAAGTGTGTAAACAAATTAAATCCTAAATTGTTTTTATAGTCCCAAAAAATGTATTTTCCATGATACAACCCTAAGTATATAAATACTACCATATAACTATTTTTTAAATTAAAAGAGACTAATTTTCAATGATTACTACCTTAAAAATAAAATATTCACAAAAGATAAATTACCTTAAATTAAAAGATATATATATATATATATATATATATATATATATATATATATATATATATATATATATATATATATAATTCTCCATTCTTGTATCTATGCTGCAAAAGGACCAAAAAGAACATTAAAAATGAAGACCACCAAAAATAAGGTCTAAAGAAACCATTGACTATTCATTTTTGGCTGTTGACAAAATGTGTACTTTTGCGATGACGGAAAGATTCATTTATTTATTCTTTGTTTACAAGGATCACTTCACACACATCTCATTTTCTCTAATTTCAAAAAAAAACAATTGAACCTCATCCATTTGAAGATCTTTTAAGACTATCCTAAATAATAAATTATGAGATAAATTCTAGACCCGGCAAAATTTGACTCGATCTGTCATTGATCTGAAACTTGACCTGAAATTAGGAGGTTTTGAATATCGATTTTGTGACCCAAACCCGACGGGTTATGCACTTAATTGCTTATTTTTATTAGTTATTTTGTTTCATATATTTATTTAAAATATGATATACTCATTAAACTACTCAAAATTCAAAAGGTATAAAATCTACACCTTGGTTCAAATGACATTGAGAACCAATGTCATGGGATGACCCGGGGGTGTTCCGGTACCCTGTTCGTAAAATTAACGGTTCCTACCCCCCTAACCTTCCCGGTAAACCCCTCCACCACGCCCCGACCTGAACGCGGCCCCCCACCCTCTTCAATTGCACCCCCAAGTTGATTTTGACTTTAGAGTCAAATTTTGACTCCAAAGTCAAAATCAACTTGGGGGTGCAATTGAAGGGGGTGAGGGGCCGCGTTCGGGTCGGGGCGTGGTGGGGGGATTTACCGGAGGGTAGGAACTGTCAATTTTACGAACGGGACACCGGAGCACCCCCGGGTCATCCCATAACATTGGTTTTCAATGTCATTTGAACCGGCCTCTAAAATCTAATCGAAATTCATGAACATTCTAGCTAGTCCCCTCTCAAATTACCAACTTTGTTGGATAAAGAGACATTACACCATATTTAATGCACATATTTAAAAAAGAATATAGATCACATTGGACTGATTCTCCACAGGCTCAGGAGCGAAGTTTAATTCATCTTTAACTTTCTCTATAATGTTCACATTTGTAATTTGTACACCTCCAAATTCAAGAGTTTAGATACAAAAGAAAATCAATCTTTTTTCAATTTATTTTACTCTTTAGGGATTTATCGTCCATGTAAAATTAGTGAATTTGTTTTTTATACTTCTAATTTTTTTTTGTAATGACTTTATTCCTGTTACTTTTTTCTCAAATGGTTCTCACGGAAGCTAGAGTTATACTCCGTATATGATTTGGACCTTGTAAAATTAACGTGTCTTCTTATTTTTATAACATTATATTTCATGGTAAAATATACTTCGTATGATTTTGAAAAATTCTTACATTAGCAGGTCAGTTAGGTTGTGTTTGGGTTCGGTTGGGTTTGTCCCATTTTTAGGGGTCATGTTGGGTTCGGTCAACAAAATTTTTGTTCAAAACCCGCCAGTGTTTTCCGGTCGAGTTTCGGATCAAAAGTAGATTGAGTCATTTTTTGTCAAGTCTAATCTTTTCAGCCTATTAATCATACAATCAAACTTTATTCATTTTGTTTTACAGAGTATTATTTTAACAACTCTTTTTATAATATAAGAGCAGCTCCAATGGAGATGCTATAAGCCAAAAAATAGAATGTATACATGTTGCTGTTCATTTTATTTACATATTGGTATAGAAATAAAAAATAAAATTTACATATCAAAAAACTGCATGAATAGTTTTTCAAAATAAGAAGTGTTAAGAATATTTTATTTTATCAAATAACTAATGAAAACGTAGAAATAAACAAAATTTCTCGCAACGCTGAAAAAGCAAATGTTGCAAATATTTAGGAACGGAGGACGTATAAATATAACTATATGCACGGTACGGTTAGAGTGCGCCCACATTTGGAAGACTATTCATAGTCTAAATAATGATTAGCTCACCAATTATACATGATGCCTTTGGAGATGCTCTAATTATATTAATGTCACCTCATCTTTTGTAAAAATTGTAATGTACTAGTTGTAATTTTTAAATAGGTCAAATAGCTCTGGTGCCCCCTGTAGGTTGGAAAATTTGCACCAAAACACCATCTGTTTTTAAAATTTATTTCTAAAATCCCCGTGGTTTCAAAACGTTGCACCCACATCCCCTCTAATCATTTTCCGGTGAAGAGAGGACATTGGTGCATAATTTCTAAACCATAGGGGGCATTCGTGCTCATTTCTTATTTTAGTTTATTATTTGTGTTTTCCCTTTTTTTAAATATTTTGTATCTCTTTTTCCTTTTCCTATATTTTTTTAAAATATATTTTCAATTTTTATAATGTTTTAAAAATTTTAAAATTCTTTATGTTTGAAATAAAAATAAAAACAAAAAATTAACATACATTACATCTATCTCAAATTAAAAAATTTCACTTTTTTAGAATATGTTTTTGGAAAGTTCGAAAAAACCCAGAGTAACAAAAATAAAAATACGGAAAAACGAAATGAAAAAAATTAAAATATGCAAAAAAAAGTTTTATACAAAAAAAATTGGACACGCCTAAAAAAGTTCTTAGAATTGAGATGTCCAAAAAAGATATTCATTTTAATTTTTGTATTATTTTTTTCTTATTTTATTCCTCATTTTTTCAAAGTTCTCAAAAAAATTCTTTTTTTCAGAAAAAACAAAAATTGTTAATTTCAGACGTATATATGCATTATATTTTATTTTTCAAACAAAAATAACTTTAAATTTTAAGACTATTATAAAAAAATTTAAAAACCCCTAATTAATGAATTAAACAAAAAAAGGAAAAATGGAAAAAACAAAAAATAAACGAGAAATAAAAATCAGCACTAATACCCCCTATGGTTTAGAAAATATGCACCAATGCCCCCTTTTTCGTTGGAAAAATGGCCGGAAAATGATCAGAGGAGGCACGGGTGCAACATTTTGAAATTACAGGGACTTTAGAAATAAGTTTTGAAAATAAAGAAGGTATTGGTACCTGTTTTGCAAACCACGAGGAATACCGACGCTATTTAGCCTTTTTAAATAATCTATTACTTCGTATATAAATTTCATTTTTAAATTTTAGATCTAAGAGTAAATTGAATTTAGAATAAAATCGTTCAAGACTCCTAATGTGATGAAGCTGGCTAGGGAGTAAACCGAGTTTTTTGTTTTACCCATTGATTAGAGGTGCTGACAAAACTGTTTCCAAGGAGGGTCATCAGAATGTGGGACTAGGTGTCCCTCATACAGTATATCCTACGCCTGAAGGTCCCAACACTATTAAGGATGGGAGGGCCCAAAATCCGTATGCATGTCTCGCATGGCAACAACCCCTCCCTTGCCCTTCATCTGCTATTCGGACCTTGGATAATGACTACCCATTACTCTATGTCTCACGTTTCTATTCTCCCTGCCTCTTCAATTTAATTACAAATTGAAGTTTACGAGAAAAAATATTTTATTTTTTGAAAATTATTTTATTTACAAATTAATATATCGATAAAAAATAAAAATTAAATATTAAAAAACTACGTCAAAAATTCTACAAAACAAGAAGTTAGGTGACGGGAAGAGAAACCGAAAAAGTTTGTAATCAAATTGGGAACGGAGGGAGTATGTGTGTTGTTTGCAAATAAGGTTTTTAATTAGCATGAAGTTCTAATGCTTTGGATATTTTCCTTTTCAAGCAGTTGCACAAAATTAAATGTTTCTTAAATCTCTTTTTTTTAGAGTTGAAATTTTTCTGGAATAGAAAAAATATGTAATTTTAAAATCAATCGTTTTGTTTTGAAAATGAGTGCAACGCCCATAGGCGTTAAGCCTTATTTAACGCACGGGGGGGATTAAACATTGCCCCCTCCACCGTCATCAGGGCGTCAAACACCCTGCGTTAAAAGGTTAATGCAGCACCACTGCAAGAAATTCGTTGCCCCCTCCTCTCTTCAACGGTCAAAATTATTGCCATTGTGCATTTAAAAAATTATTTTTTCAACTATAAATACTCCTTATTTGAAAAAATACGCGCACAAAATATTCTCATTCTCTCTATAATCTATTCAAAATATATTCTATTTATTTCTATCATCTATCCAAAATATCTAAAAAATGAGATTATCCAAAATATTTTTAAAAGTAAGTTAAAGTTGACGTAACAGAGAGAAATTTTGCTAGCCTCGAGACTTCAACAGTATTTTCAAAGCTGTAATGTGAACTAGAGGGGATAGAGTAGGGATAGAATGGGGATAGTAAAAAATCTTTTTTCCATTATTTCCGGCAACAAATAAAGTCCATGTCTTGGACTTTTAAAATGCCCTTGTCCCCCCCCCCCCCCCCCCCCCACTTCTTTTTATCTCCACCATCACCCTGCCCTGGATTAACTTTAACAAACTTCTCTATCTTCTTCCCAGACTTTGTCCCCCTTTGAAACAGAGCACCCCTCCCTCTTCCTTTGAATTCCATTCTCGGAAAATGAAAACAATCATGGATCGAAATCCCAACGATTCTCTCTCCATCTCCAGCAGACACTTCAACTGGAGGGACAAACCCGAAGACTACGACGAAGAAACCAGGCTGCCCGAGCTCGATTTGGCCGTCCCCAAACGTAAGCCTCCCCGGACGGCGGTGGCCAGGCTCCGCTCCGTCTTGAGCTTCGGAACCAAGAAGCGGGCCGGCGGGGGAAATCTGGGTACCCGGGTCGTCGGGACTCTGTTCGGGTACCGGCGCGGGCACGTCCTGTTCTCGTTCCAGGACGACCCGAAGCTCTGCCCGGCGTTCTTGGTGGAGATGGCGATGCACACGAGCGTTCTGGTCCGGGAAATGGCGTCCGGCGCGGTCCGGGTCGCGCTGGAGTGCGACAAGGGGACCGGGAAGAAACCGGGCCGGATTCTGGAGGAACCGGTTTGGAGGACGTACTGCAACGGCCGGAGGTACGGGTTCGCCGTGAAGAGGGAATGCGGGCCGGACGAGTGGAAGGTTCTGAATTCGATCGGGCCGGTTTCGATGGGCGCCGGCGTGTTGCCGGCGAAGGAAAGCGACGGCGGCATGCCGGCCGGCGAGATGACGTACATGCGGGCCATGTTCGAGAGGGTGGTGGGGTCCAAAGACTCGGAAGCTTTCTACATGATGAACCCAGACGGCCATGGAGGTCCGGAGTTTAGTCTCTATTTACTGAGGGTTTAGCTCAATTTAATTACGTACAATTTATTTGTGTTATTAAATTCTTTGTTAAATCCTAAATTAGCAATTAATGGACACCAAATGCCATTTTGGAGACGTTTTTATCTCTTATTTAATATTCTCATTATTTCAAATTCAAATATTTGGTTTTACAAAAGATTAATTTTGGTGAATGTGAAACCTCAATTGGTGGGTAAAGTGGAAAAGCAAAGACCGAGTAATGAAGATTGAAGACTGACTTTAATTGAAAAAAAGAACATATTTTATCACCAATTAATTTTGGCATTTTAACTTTATTATAAATATAAAAAAAATTGAACCTTAATTTCTGTTGTGCATAGCTTGTTTTGTTTATATAAACACTAGAGTCATAATTGACTAATAACTCATCCATCTAATCCTTTTAGACTTTTTGTTTTTTGGTAACATCATATAATCATTTCCTACTTGTTTACTTTTATTCAAAAGATAAATAGATAATGTACAAGTTTTTGTTATTCTCCTATATTTATTGCACTTAGTCTAAACTTCAATATACACTTCCTTCCTCACTAAATCAACTCACCATTTTTTTTACTTCATTTATTATCCTGTCGGACCGAGATATAGGGTCCCCCGGAATAGGCGTTCCACCTTGATAACAGGGTGAAAACTTCTTTTTCTTCATTTACTATCCTGTCGGACCGAGGTGTGGGGCACCCGGGGTAGGCGTTCCAACTTGATAACTGGGTGAAATTTTTTTTTTCTTCATTTACTATCGTGACAGACTGAGGTGTGGGAGCGTCCATTGTAGGCGTTCCACCTTGATAATGGGGTAATTGTTTCAGTGTGATGTGGACTCTTTGATGCATAGAAAGATTCTCATGTCTGGTTTAGTGAAATGAGGGGGGAAATGGAAGGGGAAGAGTGGCAGTTTTTGCCTGCCTATTTTGGTTAAGTATTAAAAAAAATGATGTTTCAAAGACTTTACTGTAAAAAAAAAAACTTGTGGTCTTGTGCCAACTTCTTTTCGGTCATTGAATCGAAGATGCTTTCCGGTTTGGTCGTTGTCAAGCGCATGTGCCACCACTTGGTTTGATTCAATTTTCCTAGCCCAAATCTAATTACACGACAACAATTTTGTGTTTACTGTTTGGGATATTTATTTGTAATTCAATGAGTCCATTCATGTCATGAATAATCAACTATTTGTTAGAATATTAAAAAGTTTAAACTTTGGAAAAAAACCATTAGGTTCACACACTAAAGGTAAGCTCGGTGTAAAATTGAACTACTGACATTCTTTTATCAAATTTTTCTTATCATTTCGGACCCTTTTCATCCTATCATTTACGGCACAAGTTTAATGGTTGATCTAAGGTTCAAACATTTTTTTTGTGGATCTCTAGATGAGAGTGGTAAATGAATGATTAATATTGTGATAAGTAATTAATATTTTTTTTTTGTAAAAAAACTGAAAAATAAGCATGGTTTTTATTTGTTTTTCACCCCTATGAATATCAATTATTAGTTGATAATTTTACATTTTTACAAAAAAAAAAAGAAATGAAAATTTTGTTTTGAAAAGTGACCAAATTAGTGGCCTATCATTTGTGGAAGAAATAATTAAGTCCAATGTGGGTGTGGGTTACCCTCCAACACAAGTCAGAAAACAAAAGTAAAGAAGAAGATCAAAGAAAGTCCAAAAATATTGGCCTAATTTGCGGTGTGAACTGTGTTTTCCCCATTTCTCTTTGTTCTTTTTTGGCACTGTTACTTTGTCTTTTGCTTTTTCATAACGTGAAAAAAAATCTTTGGCATGTTCACAATCACATCCATCCAATTAAACAGTTTCTGTTTAAATTTCGTCATAACATAAGACAACGTTGTTATAATACGCACTATTTTTGTTATTGTTGGAATGATTAAATTACGTACTTAATTATTACCCCATCTTCGTTAAACATGTTTTCTGATTTTGTTACATTATTTAATTAGTTGTGTTCATGTGATGATCTATTCATTTTACTCTCTGCGAAAATGCCAACAAGATGTCAATTTTCTTAGAAAGTAGTTTCAAAATTACATTATCGATCTCAAAATGTTTGTCACATTACTCAAAATGAAATTAAATTTCTACTTTTTTCATTTCATTTAATGATTTGTATTGAAATAAATAAGAATTTATATATTTTAAAACTACATAAAAAATTCTTTAAAATAAGATGAAACAAAAATATTTCATTTCATCAAATAATATATTAAAGCGTACAAATAAATAAAAGTTTTCATGAGTTTTAAGACGGATGGAGTATTATTTTTAAATAAATACAATCAAATTTAAATCATACCGTAGTATGACAATAGTGATGATGTGGCACACGATAGTTCAAGAACGAAGAGCCACAAATATTTAGTCCGGGAGAGTTTTTCATATTTAGTCTTTTATTACAAATATTATCTTTGTGATCTTTTTTATACGTAGTTTTCATAAATACTCATTTTTTATTTTATGTCATATATATGTTCATTTGAAGCCTAAAAAATGTAACTTGACATCAATTTTATGTCTAGTGATGTACTCTGATATTGATTACACGAACAACACAATAATAATGACTAAAACTGTAGACTGATAAATACAAAATTTAAAATTTAAAATTTAGAATTTAGAATTTAAAATTTAAAATTTAAAATTTAAAATTTAAAATTTAAAATTTAGAACTTGAAACTTATTTTGTTCAAATTTTATTTTTTAAAATTAAAAAATTAAAAGTTAAAATTTAGAATTTAAAATATAAAATTTAAAAATTAAAACTTATATCTCAAAATTTAAAATTCCATAGCATTCAAATTCAAATTCGATTATAATTTTGTGTACTAAACGGACCCTAAAAATAAATTTAAATTAGTTCCAAAAACTTATTTGATGCTCAATTAGTCAAAGATCAAAGTCTCCGTACAGTCTCAGTAGCGCCTCTACCCCTTTGATATTTCTGGGCTTAAACTAATCCAGCAAAGAATTCACAAACCCACCATCTTCAATCTTCTTGGACAAACACTGTCCATTAGAAATTGGTGGCTCCCTTAGTTTCTTGGCTTTGACAATTTGAGCTGTTGATACTCTATTTATCGGCCATTCATTGTAAACAAAACGAAATTTGAGTCCATTGACATAGCTGCAATTGATTAAATGTTACGAAGTTATTATTAAAGAATTTCCTATCTTAAAAAAAACTTTGTTTTTTTGTCAAAAGTCCATCTTAGCGTCATAAAATAGGATTCTTGGGGAAATCTGAGAATCTGGGGTTTCTTTGTTTCCATCATTTTTATGTTAGAAAGAATGGGAAAATGCCCATGATTGCCAGGCTAGGGTTCTTGGTAGCTGCTTCAGTTGCAGTCTATGCAGTTGAGCAGCTTAATCTCAAAACCCAAAGACATTTAAAGCCTTCATCAGGTGTTCTATGCTATGTCATTGGAAACTGAGATTATATGTTCTTTCATAGGTTCAGCTTTGTCTCTATTTGTTTATGTCATTGTTCCGATTGGATTCTGCAAGAAATAGTGGAACAAACACTTGGAATGAAGAGGAAGAGAAAAAGCAGATCACTTGTTTTAGGAATGGCCTCAAAGAGGTTTTATTGTCGTTAAAGTGCCACTCAGTAAAAAATTGACATGATTCTTTGTTGATCACTTAAGTTGTGAATAATCTTGTTTTTTCCCTTTTCGACATATTTTCATGTATTATATTAATGTTGTTTAAGGATGAAGTTCAGAGCTCAAGAAACTCATTTGCATATGACAGTGGTTTACCTAACCAAACCAAACAAACCTAGTAAATTTCACTCAAGAATAGGGTATGAGGGAAGGAGATGTACTTAGACTGTACCTTTACTTAGAGAGTTAGAGATGCTGTTTCCTAGAAGACCTTGGACAAATTGTGATATGTAGTGTTTTGCCGGCCTCTCCATTTTCAGTAAGAGTTAGGTCTGCATACACACATCCCAATACCTTACGTGTGGGATTTTTCTAGGTCTGTTTTCGTTGCCTAAACTACTGTTAATTAATGCCCACAATTGATTACTTTTATTCAAAATTGAGATGAAATTGCCAATTTGTAATATTAACATTAAATTCCCTCTTGATTTACTCCATATTAAACAACATATGTTCTGAAACAAAAGTTTTCTGCAAAAATCACACTTAATAATATTGAAGTACTCTAGAAAGTTCTTTCCATGTATGTTTTATGCCGTGTAGGGTGGAGAGGAAGAAGAGGTCAAACTAATGAACGGAATTTGCAATCCCACATTGAGGAAACCACTGAATATAGAAGAAGACCTTTTTCTTTAATTCGAACATCTTTTATCTGGTGAGATGGACTTTCCATTGCCCGGTAATATTTATGATTCAGAAAATGCAAAGAAAGATCAAAATGAGATAGAACAATTAAGAATTAAGAAACCTTGTCAAAGAGATTGAGGAGAGAGAAGTGAAGCTTGAAGCAGAAGTGTTGGAATCCAATCGATTAGTTAGTTTAACTCAAGAGCTTATATACCGAATTATTTTACTCTTGAACTTCCGATGTGGGATGCACTCTAACACATATAAAATGAGTTGAAAATAGCTTCGTCAAGCATTGTAAACCGAACTGTAAACTTCCTTATGGGACGAAGGTAGTATATAATATGGGCTAAAATTTCAATGTAAAAATTATTGTTCAATGAACAATCAAATTGTGTAGAATTATTTGGTGTAAAATAGAAGTGATACATGGGCTGCTTTTGCACAAGAGTGTATGCTTTGCAGTGGGAACAGCCGCAGCATGAAGCATATGCAAGTGTGGTACGTATTGCCATTGATTGAGAATTTGAAACCACTAGTTTTTTAGTGTTCCTCCTTTGAGTGTGCAGTGTCACATTTCTCAGGTAATAGCTTTGTTGCTGACTGGATGAGGAGCTCGTAGGTGAAATCTTATCGAACTTGGTTTGGTTTTCATGGATTATTATGTTTGTATGTAGTTCAATCTAATGGATTGTGTTTGAATCAATTAGTGATGGTTTGAGAGGATCAATCTGTGCAAAGATCTTTAATTTAGTGATAGCCTGTGCTGTTGTTGTTCTATAGTGGGGATCGTCTCAGCCTTCCGGAGTATCTCCATTATGGCCTGGCTGCTCCTTTTTGCACTTGTTTCAATTCCTTCACTCCCGCTCCGATTTCCTTTCCCGGACCAAATAGACAAGGTATTTCAGGGGTAATTGAAGAATTGTATTTTCCTTGATTAATAATGTGAGGAGTACATGTGTATATATACAACATCTCAATCCTAGTTATGGTAGGAGAGGTATTCTAGGGAAGCTATACAAGTATGGAAACAAATCATAATACAATAATATTAAATATATTTAACATGCTCCCGGCTACGTCGGATGTGTTGGGGGTCGGATACCCAGGCTTTCTCTGAAGTCCAGAAATAAGAGAGAGGGCAGTCCTTTTGTGAAGATATCGGCGAACTGAGAGGATGAAGGAACATGGAGGACTTTGATCTGGCCAAGCGCCACTTTATCGCGTACAAAGTGTATGTCAACCTCGACGTGCTTGGTGCGCTGATGTTGCACCGGATTTGATGATAGATAGACAGCACTAACATTGTCACAAAAGACGAGTGTGGCGCGACGGAGTGGTTGTTGCAGCTCAATAAGAAGATTCCGAATCCAGCAGGTCTCTGCAACAGCATTGGCAACGGCTCGATATTCTGCCTCGGTGCTAGAACGAGAGGTTGTGGCCTGGCGTTTGGAAGACCAGGAGACGAGGTTGTCGCCTAGAAAGACACAGTAACCGGATGTGGAGCGTCTGGTGTCGGGGCAGCCAGCCCAATCAGCATCGGAGTAAGCCTGTAAATAATCGGTGGCGGATCGTGTCAGATGGATCCCGTGGGTGGCAGTGCCACTAAGATAGCGAAGAACTCGCTTCATGGCAGTAAGATGTGAATCGCGTGGTGCATGGAGGTGTAGACAGAGCTGCTGAACTGCATATGTGATATCAGGACGAGTGAAGGTGAGGTACTGCAGTGCACCGACAATGGACCTGTAAAAGGACAGGTCGGAGAGTGCCGAACCCGCGGTGCTAGATAGTTTTGCCTTCGTGTCTACTGGGGTAGAGATGGGGCGGCAAGAGACCATCCCTGCCCGCTCAAGGATATCATGAGTAAACTGAGTCTGGTGGAGAAAGAGTCCGGTGGCTGTGCGCTGGACATTGATCCCAAGGAAAAAATGTAGGTCGCCCATGTCTGTCATAGAGAATTCAGTCTTGAGCTGCTGAATGAGACTCTGAAGCAGTGCCGGGGAGGATGCTGTGAGTACAATGTCATCAACATATAGGAGCAGGTATGCCGTCCCAATAGGCTGAGAGAAGGTGAATAGGGAAGTGTCGGCCTTGCATCCTCGGAAGCCAATAGTCTGTATGAAACCCGCAAACCTATGAAACCAAGAGCGTGGGGCCTGCTTAAGACCATAAAGAGCCTTCTTGAGTTTGCAAACATAATGTGGGCGAGTGGGATCCTGAAACCCAGAAGGCTGGCTGGCATAAACGGTCTCCTGTAGCTGACCATGGAGGAACGCATTTTTGACATCAAGTTGGTGAATGGGCCATCCACGAGACAGAGCAAGGCTGAGGACAATACGAACAGTGGTAGGCTTGACAACGGGGCTGAAGGTCTCGTCATAATCAACGCCAAAACGTTGGTTGAAACCGCGGACCACCCAACGGGCCTTGTACCTGGATAACTCACCTGAGGGGCCAAATTTGTGTCTAAAAAGCCATTTACCGGTGATAAGGTTTTGAGAGGGGGAGGGGGGTACTAATTCCCATGTGTCATTCTTTATCAAGGCATTAAATTCATCACACATAGCAGCATGCTAGTTTGGATCTTTTAGTGCACTACGGTAGGTTGGGGGTAAAGGAGAGATGGGGACAAAAGTGTTAAGGTTGAGAATTGTTTGGGGCAGAAGACACCGACTTTGGAGCGAGTTTGCATGGGGTGGTTGTTTGGAGCCGGGTTGGGTTGTTGGGCCGTGGTAGCTGCTGGTTAAGGGGAGGGGTGTGTGGGCCGTGGGGGGCTGGGAGGGGAGAGGGGGTTGGGCTGGGAGTTGTTTGGGCCGGACAGGGTGTGGGGATTGGGGAGGCAGTCGGGGGGATTGGGCCGAGGCGGGTGGGGATTGGGCCGTGGTGTTTTGGTGGGCCGAGGGCGGTGGGCTATGGGAGGGGGGCCTGGCAGAGGGGCGGGAAGTGGGAAGGGAGGTAGGGAGCGTGGCAGTGGGAGGGGCTGCCGTGGGGGAGGTGACGGGGTGGGTTAGGGGGTGGGGTGCATCATCGGTGGAGTCCAAAAATTGAAGATCGGGAGGGGTGAGGGGATGAGCGTATGGAAAGGTGTGTTCGTCGAAAACAACGTGGCGGGAGACAATGATTTTATTCGTTTGAAGGTCAAGGCATCTATAACCGCGTTGGTTCGAGGGATAGCCAAGGAAGATGCAGCGGGCGGAGCGTGGGGCAAGTTTGTGTGGAGCGGTAGCGGAGGTGTTGGGATAACAGAGGCATCCGAACACGCGAAGGTGGGAGTAGTGGGCAGGTGAGTTATAGAGAACGGAGTGGGGAGTGCGGTTGTTTAAAGTGGTGGTAGGGAGGATGTTGAAAAGATGGGCAGCCATGTACAAGGCTTCGACCTAGAATTCAGGGGGGAGTTGGGCTTGGAAGAGAAGTGAGCGGACGGTGTTATTGATTGTGCGAATGGTGCGTTCGGCACGTCCATTTTGTTGACTAGTGTGGGGGCAGGAGAAGCGGAAAAGAATGCCTAAAGAGTTAAAAATATTTTTAAGGGGTGAGTTTCTGTATTCAGTTCCGTTGTCACTTTGAACAGCTTTGATTGTTGTGTTAAAATGATTTTTCACATATGCCACAAAAGAATTTAGGTGAGTAAAAACATCACTTTTATGTCTTAAAGGAAACACCCACAAATAATGAGAAAAATCATCCAACAACAACATGTAAAATTTAAAACCAGTAATGTTTGGCACAGGTGATTGCCATAAGTCTGTATGCAGAAGTTGAAACGGAAAATAAGAAACACGACTGGAAGAGTAAAACGGGAGGCGCACATGCTTTCCCAACTCACATGCATGACAAAGAGTGTGTTGATAATTTGTAAATAAAGAAAAATTATGGGAGACGCCACGAAGGTTTGCAGGGCTTGGGTGTCCGAGACGACGATGCCAGGTTTGATGATCTACGGATAAGACATGCGCTTGGGCAGGTTGCGGTCGGCCTACAGGGTAGAGGGGACCCACATTATTGGACCGATGCATCACGGTTCCCGTCTGACGATCCTTCACAGAAAAACCATGAGCATCAAATTCAACAGTGCAGTTGTTGTCACGTGTGAGTTTGCGAACAGAGATAAGATTGTGTGTGATATGGGGGGAAACAAGGACATTATGTAAGGAAAGGGGAGAGGTGGTGGGGAGTGTGTGGGTGCCAACCGCCGTAGTGCGAACTTTAGATCCATTACCAACAGTGATATAATGAGGTGAAAAGAAAGCTTGAGAAGAGACATGAGAAAGAGTACCTGGATTTGAGGCGATATGGTGTGTGGCACCGGTATCCATGAGCCATGTGGGTTCTTGGAAGGACATGGTGTCAAAGCTGTGGGCTAGGGCTGTGGGAGTGGGGGTAGGGGGGTGGGTAGGCTGCGGGTGGGTGTTGGGTGGGGGCTGCCGTGAGGCTGGGGGGGGGGGGTAGGGGGAGGGGTAGGGGGAGAGGGGTGGGTAGGGGGACGGGTTTGGGGGTTGGGTGGGTGTGTAGTAGGCATGGGCATGGTAGGGTGACGGGTAGGGGGCGGGTGTGGGTCGGGGGCCCAACACCCCGGGGCTAGGGTTTGGGTAGGTTGAGTTCTAAGTACTTTGGACGTCCGTTGATGGCCGTTGTCTCGAACCGCCGTTTGAACGCCCTCGACCTCGACCCCGGTTGCCGTTGCCACGCCCTTGTCCGCGTCCAAAGCCACCACGCTGTCCAGAAGAGGAGCCATCGCCGAAGTTGCTGCCAAAAAACCGATCCCCACTGCCGCTGTGAGGAGGACCGCGGCTGCCACCCCCGTCGTGCTGGCTGCCGCTGTAGCTGCCGGCGTCCCGACCTGCCAGCAGGGCCGTGCTGCTAGTTCCGCCAAGAGGAGTCCGCTGCCGGTCGAGAAGGAGGAGGGCTGACCGCACCTGGAGAAAACTCGGCATGGGGTCCTGAAATTAGAGAAACGAAGTTTGGGCTTGTAGATCGTCGGGGAGGCCGCGCAACATCTGGAGTATTAGTTGGTGCTCAGACACGGGGGCATCTACGTCATCTAGCCAATCTGCAATATTCCTGAGCTCTTGACAATATGCGGCCATGGGGGTAGATCATTTGACGGTGGTGCGAAATTGATGCTCGAGTTGCATGGCTCGAGCATGCTTATTGTCATGGAACAAATCATGAATCATCGTCCAGAGAGTAGAAGCAGTAGAGATAGAAGAGAGAACGAGATCTGAAACCTCATCCGTGATGGTGGAGAGAATCCATCCCTGGAGAATGGCATCAAGTTGGAACCATTCGTCGTCGGAGATGGGAGCAATAGAGCCTTTGAGATAACCCTGAAGATTGAACCGTCGTGCTAGGAGAAGGAACAAACGGCTCCACTTCTTATAGTTTGGTTGAGAAAAACTAAGTTGAATTGGAACATGAAGTTTGACGTTAGAGACGGAGAAAGCCAGATGTGGAGGTTTTTGGGTGGAGGATTGAGATGTGACCTCACTGTCGGTCATTGTGGGGGAGTGGAGGAGCTGCCGGCCGAGAAGGAGAAGAAGAAGGAGGGGCGGCGGCGCTGGAGGTTCGGCGCAGGGAGGAGGAGGCCGAAGCTAGGGAGAAGATTTTTAGGGTTTTTTTTTGTTTTGGTGAGGCTCCGATACCATGAAGAATTGTATTTTACTTGATTAATAATGTGAGGAGTACATGTATATATATACAACATCTCAATCCTAGTTATGGTAGGAGAGGTATTCTAGGGAAGCTATACAAGTATGGAAACAAATCATAATACAATAATATTAAATATATTTAATATATTTAACAGTAATCATTCCCTTTCCTGTTTCCTTTCCCTTGAAGTGATGATTAAAGTATGATGTGTTGGGTAGAATATTAGTCATTATATAAGAGTAAATAGTCATTATATTAGTCATTAGGAGTAAAAGTGATTTTTTTTAAATAAACGATTTTTTGGAATACATTAAAAAAAAGAGGAAAGTTGTAAGGGACAGAAGAATTCGTATTGACTGCAATCCCTTTATATTTTGTATATATAAATGAGACTGGAATATCTATGAAGCTGACATGTGGCGTTGCTTATCTACGTTTTTTGACAAGTAATTGATGACATGAAAAGTAAGAAATTGATAACTTGGTATGAAATCAATGAAAAAGTTTAATTATGCAGGTAAGGTTTTTGTTTTCATGATGATATTATTTTCTAAATACTACCTTCGTCCCACAAAAAAGTTCCCATTTTGACCATAAATTGGTTAAACTGATGCACACTTTGACCATAGATTAAATATAATCTAATTAAAGAAATGCTAAAAAATTTGAGATATCAAAACTAGATCCTAAGATGAATCCAATTATATAAAATTTATTTCATAATTCAATATACTTTTCTCACAATTTGTAGTCAAAGCGTATAAATATTTGACTAAATACTATTCAAAATGAGAACTTTTTTGTGGGACGGAGGACGTATATGTTTTTTCTCTTCAGTTATAATGAAACTTTTAAAGAAAGAATAACATACACTCTTAACCCCTAAATAAATTTCAAATTTTTTTAACAATGCATTTAAGCTTAGGAAGCTAGTTTAGAAAAGATGAGGAGGGTTTGCGGAAGCACAATGCTTTGGATGCTGAGCTCTCCAAAATGCTGTACCGTGATGATATTTTCTGGAAACAAAGAGCCAAACAACGTTGCTACGTTGTATTGATGCTAAGAGTCGGTTTTTTCACCACAAAAATGTATCATACGTTTGTTTGTGTGCATATTTTTCCTTTGAAAAAAGATGAACCTTGTCACTGTAATTTCCCATAATTGGTCAGACTATAAAATTGAGCTACAATATTAGTCTTACTAATATACAGAACAATATCTATGTTTGGTAGGTTAGGGTGTGCTATGCTATGCATAATCTCTCTTCATTGCTGATTAGAATGATTTATCAGTCATATTGATCTAGTTTCATATGGACTGGACATATTATGAAACCACTAGTTTTTTGTGTTCTTCCTCTGAGTGTGCTGTGTCACATTTCTCAGGGACTAGCTTTGTTGGTGACTTGAGCTCGTAGGTGAAGAAAAGTTCAACCTAGAATGTGAAATCTTATTGAATTTGGTTTGGTTCGGTTTGCTATAATAATCTGCAAAGTGTTTTAGTTTCAAAATTGATGTGTTTGGTTCAAGGAATTTGAAAGGAAAAGAAAAGAAAACGGTTTTCCTTCATTTTCCTCACCAAAATGAGAGGAATTTGGTTTTCCCTCATTTTCCTCACCTTTCTTTGTTTTGTGTAAAACAATGGTGTAGATGAGGTATACTCAAACATTAATTCATTTCAGAAAGAAAAAAGTATATAACATCAGTCCCTTCACAAAAAAAATTATATAAAAATTAATTAGTTCTTTCCAAAAATAGGCATATAAACATTTTAACTTGTAAAAAAAGTAGAGCTGGAAAATCAGTCTATTAGGTCGGGTTCGATCACTTCGGATACGGGTTATACTGGGTTCAGGTAAGTTCGGGCCGGGTTCAGAACTAAATGTCATGACCCAATGGCCTATGGTGCATTTCAGCTATTCCGAAGAATAGCTCCTCCCACCGCTTGTGAGTTCATGAAGCCCACATCTGTTGAAAGATGGAGAAAGTCCTTGGGTATTTTCTTCCATTGGTGAATTTTGATCCTGTGCTTTCCGATCTGAAGAAGAAATAGCTCGTTTGGAAGACGCCAGGCTCCATAATAGCTCATTAATTAGCTTGGTAGGTGCTCTCCCTAACACCCATTCCTGTAATTGTCCGATACAAGTCCTGATGTAATCTTTGATTCACCCTCGCAATGTTTTCCTTGATTCGCAGATTCCTCTCCTTCCGGAGTTGGTGAAGAATGATACCCGGTAAGATTCCTTTAATCCAGCCTTCAAGCGTCTTGAGGTTGCAGTTCCTCCACCACCTTTGCAAGTAAGTTCTCACCCTTGTGCGTTGCTCACCATGGAATTTTGAATATCCATTCAAAGTAATTCCAAATGCTTTGTTGATGAAGATCTTTAATTTGTTGTTACTTAAACTATGTGTTCAAAAACTGTCTCCATACATGAAGGTCAGAGATAATGAGGGACTTGCAGCAGCTGTGGATTTTGTGGGAGGCAAAGAAAGAGAGAGAGAGAGATGTAATCCCATGGTGGGCTAATCACACATGCTGCTCGTGTGAATCCAGGACAGAGGCAAAGCATGCATGCATGCTCAACTTTATTCTCTGAATGATCACACTTATAATTGGGCCATTTCTTCTTCATAAGCTGGCTCTTAGATAGGACACCTTCATAATTGGTTTTTGCTCTATGTGACCGTTGGTGTTCATTTCTGTGTGGTCATATTGCTTATATCAAAGAAGAAGAAAGAACTTTGTAATTTGCAATGTTGGAAACACGTTGAAGGACCAAACGTCCTCTTCTTACACTGTGTTTGGGGTATTGTCTTAGTATAGTTGATTATTGTGAAATACGTTTTTTGTAGCCTGCAGGTTTGTCAATTCATTAAAAAGTATGATGTGATAAGTATGATAAGATTTAGTATGAGTAAAATGATTTTTTAATAGAAATGGGAAGGATTTGTGAGACAAAGGAAAAATGAAGAGAAAGATTTCATATTAATTTGATACACACTAGAAATAGGACCCCTCACCGCCGGAGTCGGCATTCTACTTGATGTGTGGAACAAAAATAAACTAAAAAAATCTCTCCTTATAATGAATTTTTTGGGAAAAAAAACTATGACAATGAAACTCGTATTTTTCACTTCATGTTGAGAATAAAAGCTACTCATTAATCTTTCATGTTATTTAGATATTAGAATAATATAACTTGCTTTAACTTTTTTTTTCCTTTAAAAAGCTTCCTTGGAATTGAAATCAATACCTGTACACAAAACCCAATATAACAAATGTAGCATCTTAATGGGGTCTTCAAAAATGGTCTTAGTTATTCATCACCAATTGGTCACTCTTCATACCAGACTTACTCATAAAATCAAATGTGTAAAAACGTGACAGAAAAGTTAAATCTTCTTGCTTAACGTCCCCGGTTTGAGTGTGCATGCGACTCCTAAGTTAAAATTTTGAGATACTTTGTGATTCAATAGGAGCATTGTCGCATTTAAGGTGCATCAATCAAAATGGTTTTCATAATTGAAGACTTTCCTCAATTCGATTATGAAGTTCAAGTATCTACAAACCTCACGATGTACTTACATTATTGTGGTAGCTTGGTAGAGTTGCCCCTGGGTGCACAAAAATACTAGAGTGGCAGTTTTTGTCTGCCTATTTTGGTTAAGTATAAAAATGATGTTTCAAAGACTTATTTATTTTCTGTCATGTTTATGTTCATTTGAAGGTTAAAAGTGTAACTTGACATCAATTCTATATCTAGTAATGTACTCTGATATTGGTTACACGAACAACACAATAATAATGACTATGACTGTGGACTGATAAATTTAAAATTTAAAATTTAAAATTTAAAATTTAAAATTTAAAATTTAAAATTTAAAATTAAATTTAAAATTTAAAATTTAAAATTTAAAATTTAAAATTTAAAATTTAAAATTTAAAATTTAAAATTTAAAATTTAAAATTTAAAATTTAAAATTTAAAATTTAAAATTTAAAATTTAAAATTTAAAATTTAAAATTTAAATTTAAAATTTAAAATTTAAAATTTAAAATTTAAAATTTAAAATTTAAAACAGATCACTTGTTCTAGGAATGGCCTCAAAGAGGTTTTATTGTCGTTAAAGTGCCACTCAATAAAAAATTGACATGATTCTTTGTTGATCACTTAAGTTGTGGTGAATAATCTTGTTTTTTTCCTTTCCGACATATTTTCATGTATTATATTAGTGTTGTTTAAGGATGAAGTTCAGAGCTCAAGAAACTCATTTGCATATGACAGTTGTTTACCTAACCAAACCAAACAAACCTAGTAAATTTCACTGAAGAATAGGGTATGAGGGAAGGAGATGTACTTAGACTCTACCTTTACTTAGAGAGTTAGAGATGTTGTTTCCTAGAAGACCTTGGACAAATTGTGATATGTAGTGTTTTGCCGGCCTCTCCATTTTCAGTAAGAGTTAGGTCTGCATACACACATCCCAATACCTTACGTGTGGGATTTTTCTAGGTCTGTTTTCGTTGCCTAAACTACTGTTAATCAAGAGGAGGTTTCTAAGTCCTCTTTTGCCAGAAAAGAGTTAGAGGAGGCAAGGAACAAAATAAAGGAGATGCAGAAGCAGATTCAGGTTGAGGAAACCGAACAAAAGAACAGTTATTGTTGCTTAAGCAACAAGTTAGTGTACTTCAAGCAGAGGAGCGAGAAGCCTTGAGAGGTGATGCTGAGATGGAGAAGATGGTCAAAGTTCTAAAGGAGTTGGAGGTGGAAGTTATGGAGCTTAAGAGGAAGAACAAAGAGCTTCATATTGAGAAGAGAGAATTGGCGATGAAGCTAGATGCTGCTGAAGCCAAAATGAAATCCCTCCCCAACATGAAAGAGGTAATAGTTTTTTCTTTAAATGAAGTTTTTATGTTCCTTTTCGTGTGCAATATTAGTCTATATATAGAATATTTTTCAGTTCTCAGTCATTTGATAAAAAAAATATTCATCACAGTCTTGAAAACTTGCACACTCATCTAATTTTTTTTCAATTATTAGATTAATTTTTTTTCAATTAGATTAATTTTAATTGGGGTGGTTACGCTCCCATTAGATTAATTTTTTTCAATTATTTCTTTCTAATTTTTATTTATTTGTATGTTTTCATTGAGTATTTAATAAAATTAAAAAAAAATCTTTTTTCACTTCTTGTATAGAAACATTCTTTTCAGGCCAATTAGCACCAGTACTTCAGTGTTTTGGAAAATTGGTATTATTATCTCTGGATTTTCAAAACTTACGTCTAAAATCTCCGTGATTTCAAAATGTTGCACTTCTACACGCTCTGATCATTTTCCGATAATGTTTTCAGGGAATAAAGGGGGATTGGTGCTTAATTTTTAAATTATAGGGACCACAGGTACCCATTTCTTATTTTTCGTATGTTTTTCACCCTTTTTTTGTTTTTTTTATTAATCAAACTTTGTTAAATTTCTTTTTTAAAACTGTTTTTATAATGTTTTTAGAATTCCAAATTTTTTTTGTTTGAAAAAAGAACAAAATTTTAACTATTTAAAAAATTTTATAATTTTGAGGATTAAATTATACTAATTAATACTAATTTTTTTAGGGAAATACTTATGTAACAAATTTTATAATATTGTCCTTATTTTTTTATGTATTTAGAAACACGCCAAATAATTATTTTAATTAATTAGTACACTGTATCATAAATTCGTAAAATAAAATATACTAAAATTAATTGAAAGTTTAAAAAAAAAACAGCTTAATTCTATCAAAGAGTTATTATCATATTTCTTCGAGACTTTTGAAAATTGGCATGGAAAAAAATATTTATATTTTAAAATATATATCAAATGTTCTACAAAACTAGCATTTTTTTTGCACATAAAACACAGCTTCATTACCAAACACCAAGTTTCAATACATCAATACCACACAGCCCTACATTTTACTTCTTCTATACAAAAAATGTTAGAATAATAGACCAACGCTAGAGGGGGGTGAATAGCGTTTGATCAAGAAATCGCAGGAATAAAAAATGAATAAACGAGAAGTAAAGAGAAGAGTAAGAGGCACACCGATTTTACCCTGGTTCACCACAACTTGTGGCTAATCCAGCCTCCCGAGAGACTCTCTCGAGCTACACTACTTCCGTTAAGCTTACGGGTGCTTAACAAACCGTTACAACCTGAGAACTCGAGTCGCACGAGCCTCAACAATACTTGCTCGGAGATACCGCACTCCAAGACTTCAACCCGAAGGAAAGTACCTTTCCTTCGCACAACCAAGGGAAACAAACTTCCCTTAATGTCTATAAAACTAAGAACAGTCAAGGACAAGACTCTCTCAAAAGAATGAATATGAGTAAAGTAATACGCTCAGGATCACAACACGAACTTCACAAAAATGGCTCTCGAAAAGCTATGAATAATGTATGAATAATATGCAATGAACGAATAGGAGTTGTGAAGTAATGTGATGATATAAAAGAGACCCAAACACCCCATTTTATAGTGGAAAAATAGGCTCCAACGGATCAAAACATTTAAGGGGTGATTGGCACAATTTGTGGGATTTGATTAAATTTGGATCTGCTGAAATTCACCCAGACAGCGCTGTCCTAGGCTTGGACATCGTTGTTCTAGGCTTGCGTTTTGAAAATTGGGAAGCAACAGTCATGCCAACAGCGATGTCCAATACTCCTACATCGCTGTTTTGGCTGTTGACTTCCAAACAAGGAAAGTTTTAGCCTTAAATCCCTTCCAACGGTCAGGTCCCTACATCGATGTTCAATACTTGAACATTGTTGTTTAGGTCTGACTTTGAAGGTGGAGTTTTGGCCTGACAGCGTTGTTTCTGGGTCAACATCGCTGTCCAAAAACTTTCTGCCAATGCACTATATTTTTGGCTTAGGTTGGACAGCGCTGTAGGGAAGGCTACATCGCTGTTCCAGATGTTTCTGGAAACCCAACCTTGGCTCAACAGCGATGTCTAATGTGCAACATCGCTGTTGGAAGACTTAACGCCAAACCATGGTTTTCAGCTACCCAAGCCAGACAGCGCTGTTTGTTGCACCAACATCGCTGTTGGGCTGGTTTAGCCAGACCCATGGTTAGTTTAGTCATGTCGTTAGCCGATGTCAAAAACGTAAGTTCTCCAAAATAAAAACCAAGTGTTGGAAACATTTGTTTATTGCATTTTGCTAAGAAATCAAGTAAAACAACTCAAAAACCACGTCATTTAGTTGAAAACCACGGCTAACCAAGTTTGTGTCGTTTCGCATGGTTTTCACTAAACGACCAAAAACGGAAGGTGGTTTTTGAAGCGTTTTTGTTGGAGAACTATTTAAATAGGCCTAGAAGTAAAAACCAATCATAAAAAGTTGAAAACCATTTGGTTGGTTCGGATGCCAAAAGCCAATGCCGAAAACCGAAAGCCGAAAGCCGAACGCCGGTTTCTAAAAGCCGAACACCGGATGACTTGGTTTTGGTTTAGGCGACATAGTTCACAGTCAGTACATATGTTAACGTATTTTCCTATAATAAAAAACTAGCCTTGATATTATGGAATATTATATTATTTTATCAAATAAGTAACGAGATTAAGAAAAAGAGTAATTAAGATTTGAAGGGATAGAGTATCATGTTATCTAATGCAAAGTGATCATCCAAAACTAAAAAAATTATATGTTCAAAAATATTAACAATTTTTTTAATCAAATCAAGACACGATTGAAGATTTTATTTTATCAAAAGGTCATGAAAGTAATTACTTTGACAAATTTATTTTAGGCAAATTATGTTGCATTTGCTTAATGTTGAGATAAACATGCTTATTATAAATTTTTAAAATAAGACACAGAGTTTTATATGAGCAAGTTCACAAATCTGTCACACATTCTCCAGATTACTACGTAAGAAATAACTCTAGTGTAAATTCTATAACTAGTCCTTTATAAAATGGAGATTTTTTTTATATTTAGCTCTTTATTACAAATGTTACATTAAAATTCAAATTTAATTTTTTAAAACTAAAAAAAATTAAGAACAAAATTTAGAATTTAAAATCAAATATTTAAACTTTAAAATTTAAAACTTAAAACTTATATCTCAAAATTTAAAATTTAAAATTAAAACTTATATTTTAAGATTTAAAATTTCATTCAATTCTATCCAATTTAATTTCTTAATATTCGTATTCAAATTCAATTACGTGTACAAAATGGAGCCTAAAAATAAATCCGAATGAGCTCCAAAAACTTATTTGATGCTCAAGTCAAAGCTCAAAGTCTCCGTATAGTCTTAGTAACGATTCTTCTGGGCTTAAACTAATCTAGCAAAGAATTCACAAACCCACCATCTTCAACCTGCTTGGACAAACTCTGTCCACTAGAAATTGGTGGCTCCCTTAGTTTCTTGGCTTTGACATTTTGAGCTGTTGACACTCTATTTATCGGCCACTCTGTGTAAACAAAACGAAATTTGACTCCATTGACATAGCTGCGATTGATTAAATGTTACGGAGTTATTATTATTAAAGAATTCCCTAACCTGAAAAAAACTTTTTTTGTCAAAAGTTCATCATCTTAGCGTCTAAAAATAGGATTCTTGGGGAAATCTGAGAATCTGGGGTTTCTTTGTTTCCATCATTTTTGTGTTAGAAAGAATGGGAAAATGCCCATGATTGCCAGGCTAGGGTTCTTGGTAGCTGCTTCAGTTGCAGTCTATGCAGTTAAGCAGCTTAATCTCAAAACCCAAAGACATTCAAAGCCTTCATCAAGTGTTCTATGCTATGTCATTTGAAACTGAGATTATATGTTCTTTGATAGGTTCAACTTTGTCTCTATTTGTTTATGTCATTGTTCCGACTGGATTCCGCAGGAGATAGTGGAACAAACACTTGGAATAAAGAGGAAGAGAAAAAGCCGATTGCATGTTCTAGGAATGGCCTCGAAGAGGTTTTATTGTTGTTTAAGTGCCACTCAGTTAAAAAAATTTAGACATGATTCTTTGTTGATCACCTAAGTTGTGAATAATCTTGTTTTTTCCCCTTTCCGATGTATTTTCATGTACTTCGTATTATATTAGTGTTGTTTAAGGATTAAGTTCATAGATCAAGAAACTCATCGCATATGGCAGTGGTTTACCAAACCAAACAAACCTCTTAAATCCTACTCAAGAGTAGGGTATGAGGGAAGGAGATGTGCTTAGACTCTACCTCTACTTAGAAATGCTGTTTTCTAGAAGACCTTCACCAAATTGTGATATGTAGTAGTTTGCCAACCTCTCCATTTTCAGTAAGAGTTAGGTCTGCATACACACATCCTCCCAATACCTTACTTGTGAGATTTTTCTAGGTCTATTTTTGTTGCCTAAACTACTGTTAATTAATGCCCACAATTGATTACTTTAATTCGAAAATGAGATGTATCGCTAATTTGTAATTTTAGCATTAAATGCCCTCTCAATTTACTTCGTATGAAACAAATGTTTTCAGCAAAAATCACACTTGGTAAAATCAAAGTACTCCAGAAATTCATTGCCATGTATGCTTTATGTTTTGTAGGGTGCAGAGAAAGAAGAGGTTAAACTAATAAACGGGATTTGCAATCTCCCATTGAGGAAACCACTGAATAAAGAAGAAGACCTTTTACTTTAATTCGAAGATAGACTTTCCATTGCCCGGTAATATTTATGATGCAGAGAATGCAAAGAAAGATCAAAATGAGATAGAACAGTTAAGAAACCTTGTCAAAGAGCTTGAGGAGAGAGAAGTGAAGCTTGAAGCAGAACTGTTGGAATATTATGGGTTGAAGGAGCAAGAATCGAACATTCTTGAGTTACAAAAACAGCTCAAAGTTAAGGCAGTGGAGATTGACATGCTCAATATTACCATAGAAAGATTGCAGGATGAGAAGAAAAGGCTTTAAGAGGAGGTTTCTAAGTCCTCTTTTGCTAAAAAAGAGTTAGAGGAGGCAAGGAACAAAATAAAGGAGATGCAGAAGCAGATTCAGGTTGAGGCAAACCGAACAAAAGAACAGTTATTGTTGCTTAAGCAGCAAGTTAGTGTACTTCAAGTAGAGGAACGAGAAGCCTTGAAGGGGGGTGCTGAGATGGAGAAGATGGTTAAAGTTCTAAAGGAGTTGGAGGTGGAAGTTATAGAGCTTAAGAGGAAGAACAAAGAGCTTCAGATTGAGAAGAGAGAAATGGCGATGAAGCTAGATGCTGCTGAAGCCAAAATGAAATCTCTCCCCAACATGAAAGAGGTAATAGTTTTTTCTTTGAATGAAGTTTTTATGTTCCTTTTGTGTGCAGTTCCCTTATTACATTTACAATTTCGTATGTAGGACTCAAAACTCATTAAGAGTAGTATTTGATTTATCTATAGATGGTTGTGTATGGATGTAGGGGTAAACATGAAAATGTCAAATTAAATGCACACCCAATAAAGAAACACGACTAGCACCATGGGAAAGACCAAAACAAGTATTTTGGAAATTTTATTATACTAATATATTATAATGAGTAATTCTTCGAAGTTTATAAAATGGGTAATTTGGGCAAGAAAAGATAAGTTGAGATCAATATCATACTTTTCATTTAACTTTTTTATATATGTGTAATTACGATGAAGTGGGCAATATAGTACTAATTTGTTTGCACTTTTCTTCCACTGCCCTTTGTGATGTATAAAACAACCAAACTCATTACTGAAGTATTATTCAACTAATTATTCTGTTTTTAAAAATTTTAGGTAAGCAATAGTTCTTTCCTCTTTGCAGTCAAACTAACTCCTGAGGTTTCTTCAAGTTGCAGGGTGAAGTGGTTTCTAGCATTGGGGAGGAGGTAGCAGCATTGAGGCATAAAAATGATGATCTTCACAAACAATTTGAAGGACTGCAGATGAACAGATTCAATGAAGTTGAAGAGTTAGTGTATCTTCGTTGGTTGAATGCATGCTTACAGTATGAACTTTGGAACTATCAAACACCCACTGGCAAAATATCAGCTTGTGACTTTAACAAAAGTTTGAGTCCAAATTCTCAGGAGAGAGCCAAGCAGCTGTTATTAGATTACGAAACCAACTTTTCGTTCCCGTCTTCTCCTGGAAGTGAAGATTTTGATACTACTACTGCTACTGCTACCACCACTAGTACCTCTGTTGATAGTTCAACTAGTAAAAAGCCTAGCTTGATTCAGAAGTTGAAGAAATGGGGAAGAAGCAAAGATAAAGTCCATAGAGCCCCTGAGTTAGCTGAGTTTTACCAAAATTTGATTAAACACGAGTGGAAAAAGGATTCATCGCCACCCTTGGTTTCTTCCACATCCAGCATGTCAGATGCAAGGAGCAACATGAATGGAGAAATGGAAAACGGATCATCCTTTCGTTTAGCGGTATGTAGGACTTTGTACTTGACCAAATTATATGTGATTTTTATTCTATCCAACTCTGCATTCGACGTAGTTGCTGGTATCAGTTTGCGTACTTCCTGGGTCTGTGCTCCCACCTTGTTCGTGCTACTGTGTTTCCTCTACTTTGTTTTACTTGACTTTACTCTATTTATGCTTTCTTGAACCGGGGGTCTCTTGGAAACAGTCTTTCTCTTGGACTCTCTCTAGACCATACTACTGCGGGATTCTACTGAGTTTGTTTATTGTTTATTATTTGTTGTTGTTGTTATATCCAAGTCTAAGCAAAAGAAGGTTTGTATTGGTCATCAGGTGAAGTCTGATGTGGGAACAAAAGCTGATTTCGTTCGGTCACTGGCAGCTGAAGTTCGTACATCTTTGTTTTCCAAAGCAGATAATTTGGTGGCATTTGTTAATTAGCTAGATGAAGAGCTCTCCTCCTTGGTATGTCTTCTGGAGCTTTAGCTGCTTTGTGGACATTACATGGACAAAAACAAAGTTTCCCCTAATCTACCACTATGTTTTTCTCTTCTTTTTTTCATTCCTTCTTTTACCTTTATTTCTTCATTTACATATTGACCATAGTAGACTTATTTTCCTTTTGGTCCTGTCTATACTTCATAACCATGAATATGACATTAACTGCTGTACTTTTTGACTTGTTACCTGATGGCATTTAGTATTATTATTTGCAAGGCTGATGAACGAGCTGTTCTCAAGCATTTTGATTGGCCAGAAGGTAAATCAGATGCATTGCGAGAAGCGGCATTCGAGTACCAGGAATTAATGAAACTTGAGAATCAAGTTTCCTCGTTTGTTGACGATCCAAGTCTTTCTTAGGATGCTGCATTGTAAAAGATGTATGAACTACTTGAGAAGTGAGTGTTCATATCTGAAATCTTTTTAGTGTGAACAACATCAAAGATGCCTTCTTTATGTTTAATTAATTCTATGCTCAATGTTGAAAACCTGTACTCCTTATTGAAACTCTCTGGGTGGAACAGTGTGTTTATGAACTATTGCACGCGAGAGACATGACTATATCACGATATAGAGACTTTGGAATACCCACAGATTGGTTGCTAGATTCTGGTGTGCTTGGAAAGGTACTCATGCACTTAAACCACACAATTTTTTCCGTTTCGGTCATTCCACTTTTATTGGTCAACTACAACAACAAATATAGTAAAATCCCACAAAAGTAGGGAGGCTGTTTCTAAGAGAACCCCGACTCAAAAACAGAGATAATGAATGCATATTTCTCCCTCTGCAGATTAAGCTCTCGTCTGTCCAGCTGGCTCGTGCGTACATGAAACGTGTAGCATTAACACTGGATGCGTTGAGCGGGCGTGATAAGGAACCACCCAGAGAGTTTTTAATCCTACAAGGCGTTCGCTTTGCTTTCCATGTGCATCAGGTAATAGAAATTGAATGTGTAAAACTGCATAGTAATCCAATAGCTAAAAACTTTTCCACAAAAAGGATATTTGACATGGCCAAACAGCTGATTGAGACTCAGAAAGCTAAGAACTTTTCTATTGGTTCTTCACCAAACATGGCCTTAATTGTGCAGTTATCCCTTCTGTATAGGCATTAGGTGTAACATAGTGATAATTTATATTCTTACAGTTTGCTGGAGGGTTTGATGCCGAGAGCATGAGGGCGTTTGAAGTGCTTAGGAGTTGCGTGCACACACAAACCGGAGACGTTTAGCAAGAAGATTGAACTTTTGTTTTCACATTTTTACCCCCAAAGGAATTTGTACAGTATAATTTCATAATTTCGTTACTCCAAGTATAGGAAACAAAACTCATCATGTTGTATTTTATACTCTATTTGCTTTAAAGAAAAGGTTTGTGTAACTTAGATGACAAAGAAAATGTGTCAAAGAAGACAATACACGAATTCAACTCTAGACAACGACAATGAAGAGGGGCTATGCATAGCATAGAAGCCCCCAAGCGTACAAGAGAAATTCCTTATTTGTAAGGCTAATATTATAGCTTAATTTATCTCTTTTCAAATAATTGTCCGACCAATCCTGGAGAGGTATAGGGATGAGATTTATCCTTTTTTTCAAAGATGAAATACACACAAACGTATTGTACATTTTCATACAAAGGGTTATGAATTTTTCAATACAAGAAACACTTTCAGTCTCACTTGATGGACTGTGTGGACATGGATGGCAATGGAATTCTCTCTCTAAGAAAAAAGGACAAAAAATCAAAGAAAAAAAGAAGAGAGCATAATGTTCTTTATCATCTTCATGAATCCATGGTTATAACAAGACTTCTTTCAGTAAACTTGGCAGCTCCAACCTTGCCTTGAAGCTTAGATGGCAGAAAAATGGCGCGTCTTTGATCGCCTGCCTCCACCAGTAACTCAGATCCTCCTCTAAACTACATTGACAATACATTACAAGATTAATATCATCATATAGGGCTGTTTAAAAATGTATAATAAAATAAATTAGACAAAAAAATCTAAAATTAAGGCAGAACTATCTGTTTTGGACATGTATTTATTCAGGAAAACATAACTTTTTCCATTTCCAACCAATTCAGCCAGCACAATGAAATATGAGTAAATAACTTGCCATGTGTTAAAAAAAACTGGCTGAAAAGCTGAAAATGAAGTCAAGCAAAAAGGCTCACAATCTTAGCTTTGATGTTTTCTTCTTCAGAATGATGATGATAATGGGAAAAAGAAATCAATATATAATCTTCAAATTTATGCCATACTTGGTATAGGTTGATTTCTGATTTGTCAAACCCGGGCATGAGAAGCGTTACGGTTTTATTTGCCAAATCAAACTTAGTATGATCAATCTTTGTGCTGTTCCTCGTGCTCAGGAACTTCCGTGCATTTGCACTACCAGTGTGCCGCATTATATGATCCCATTCTATGCGGGACCCAGATGAGAGATGTGGAATGGAAGTGTAAGGCAAAGGTGAGAAGCTCTTGCGAACTTTTTCCCTTAATTCATTTGATGAGGCAAACGTTAATGCGCCCGAGACATGCGCCCCAGCTTGGATAACACAGCCCCAATAGCGTAATCCGGAAGCCAATGAAACAGGACATTTTGGGTCCACCACTACATAACAGCCAAACTGATCGGGTTCTGCAATAATGGAAGATGCTCTCTGCATCATAAAACAATTGGTTAGAGTGTCAACACCGTTAAGGCTCCGTCTAAATAGAGAATAAGTTTGAAAAATAAGAGTCAATAAGCAGAAGTAAGAGTAAACAGAGTAAGTGGAGAAACCTTGTTTGGAAGTTTATATGTCACTCTCACGAAAAATACTGTTTAGAGTATGGAACCCGAAAGATATCACAGATCTATGAACAAAAATAGGAAACAAATTACCTCCAATGTTTGTTCCAGATGGTTCCATATCTCTGAACTCATTTTCCCATTCAGATTAGAATTTCTGCCACTTAAATTCATAGCTTCATCCACAAGTCTCAAGAGTGATGGCCCCGCCAACCTTCCAAAATCTGTCTTTTCTGCTAACTTGCGCAGATATTTCAAGTAGAGTCTGTGGGTTAAGATGGATTACCATTAAACTTAGTGCTTTTTAGCAAAACACTTTGTGCTTATCAGAAGGTCTTCAACAAAACATTAACTTATCTGATAGTGCTTCATGAATCAGTTGATAATACTGTAATAAGAATTCGTGCAAAAGTTACATTTTTGGTTCAGATGAGAGGACCTATTGTTGAAATTTTGGATATTACACAACAACAAAGTAGAGATGCTATTTCCCTTAGACTCCCCAAGATTGATGCATTTACTGCCCAAAATGTCTTAGAAAGTAAGAAGCCAGAAAAGTTTGATTTACCATTTTATTAATTCCATTATATAACCAAACTTAAGACATTGTCTTTAGCTCCATTGGCAAAGTATGCTAATTTTTTGAACTTTTTTTTTTAAATTTATTACTCGCATTTACTCCGTACAAATATTTAATATTTTCCTAGACAACTCATATAAGCCACAATTTTACCTTGCCTTTACCAAATAGGCTCTTGAACTCATTGCTGTTTTAAAGTGATGCATTGATAATAAGGAATAAGAAGTTCTGACCTTGCCTTGCTAGTTGCACCTATAATTCGAATGGTTTCTTCGGTGCTCACACCATCATAAATTATAATGTCAAACTTCTCTTTTTGATTGACATTTCCAAAGAACCCTACTAGCCTCTCAAGTTCCAAAACTGAAAATATGGAATCCATCCCAGGTAGCACGCCAAGTTCCTGTCCCATCACCTACTACATTTACAAAGAAAGAGATCAAAGACAAGGGGCGATTACTTTCTAAGATGAGAAATGATAATAGGAATACACATTAGTCAAATCACACTGAAATTAAATCCAATTTATTACATAGTCTAGCCTGATGCCTTATAAACATGTGTCTCTAGAATATTTCATTGTGGGACTCTTAACAATAAGAATTGGATGAAGAAATAAATGTTACATACATACCAACCTCTTCAAGAACTCCTTGTGTCATGTTAAGACGATCATCTGCTTCCTTTAGTCTGTTGAGAGGTTTAAGAAGCATCTGAAATTTTGGGTGATCGTTTTCTTAGTGAAAAAGAAGATTATACGGAGTACTACTGAGTGAAAAGGTAAATTGGAGTATTGGATAAAGAACACACTCTTGTAGTTTCCAATCTCACAACTGAAAGGTTGTCATTGCATCGAATAGGAGATGAGCCAATCTTACAATTCAGAAGGTATTCAGCGGTGGGGTCTTGGGAATTTATAACCAAGAAGGTCTTCAGTCCTGCCATAGCATAGTGCTGAATACCAAAGAACTAATTGCGGTAAGACACATATCATCAAAAGGAAATCATGCTGATTGTCTGAACTCGGGAGTGCCATTTAGAATTGTTTTTGTTTTCTATTTCCATTTTCACCTTTTCAAGAACAGAAATGATAAAATGTGTTTGATTACGATGTTCTTGTTTTCAAAAATTGTTGTCAACCAAATTTGATGGTCCCATTGTCTTCTGGGAGATGCTACCAATTTTTATTTTTGAAACCATTCATATATAGTTATAAACCAGATATACATCACATATACAAAACTGACCTCAAAACATGTTTTATACTCCATAAATCCACAAACGAGCAGAATGAGCTCAACATTTTGTTCAGAAATTTACAAAAGATACGAACTTTATCGCCATTCATCTTCGCAGAGAAAGCAACGAACAGTTATCATGAAGGAATGGGAAATTCAAGGTCGAATCGAGAATCTAGGGCGTAGAATAGATACCTGAGCAGCGAAAACAGCAGAAGTGGTTTTACCAGAACCGCCTTTCCCGACGAAGGTGACCACTCTCGGGGGCTTATCAGGTGTACTGTCAGTATCGGCAGGACTGGCGGGAGCTGCCATGGCCAGAGCTAGAGCGCCTTCCCTCCTCAACCGTCGCCTTGATTGATTCAGTAATGGAGGGAGAAAGTTGAATTTTGGGAATAAGGAAGAAGAGAGTAGACATGGTGTCTGTGGAAGCTGGGGAAATGAAGAAAAAGTAGAGGAAGCCATTGATTTGGTTTCGAATTCTGGAAATGGGATCCCTGTCTTGAATTAAAATTGCACCACGATCATGATGATAATTGGTCTTGATTAAACTTTTAAATGGGGATACATTTTTTCAATTAAATATTTAAGAAATTTACCTAAATAATATTAAGATCAGACATGATGATTTTTCAAATGTAATATGATATATTTTTATTTACTGTATTACCATTGTTCAAATAGATGTCTACCACTACTAGACATTATTCAAATTAAATGTCCAACATCACTGAATATTGTTTTTGTCAGTAGATATTATTCAAATACTATTTAGGGAATAAAAAAGATTAAGTACTACATTGGAAAATAACATATGTCTCAATGCTATTTTGTACAAATTTAACTTATTATATTTGGATTTTTTTAAATTATTGGACTTACCTATTTTGTAGGAAATACTCTGTATTACTTAGAGTATTTTATTAAAATCAAATGAGATAAAAATAATAAATATTCAGACTATATCATAAACATATTCAGAGTACAATTTTAATTAAAATCAGTTCATCAAAAGAGAAAGATTTAGATGAGAATCAATTTAGATAAGACGAAGAGAAGTCATAATACTTCTCCCTCACATCCTTGAATGTGATGTGTCTCTAGGATTGCCCAAGGAATAACAACGTTGGTAATGGTCAGTATTAGAGATGGATCTGGCAAAACTCAATCTAATTTATCTATCATTGCCTCTAAAATATAATGGTTTCAATTCCCTCAATTGTATTGCTCAAATCTTATATTGCTATATTTGTTTTAAAAAAAACATTCAAAACAAATATTTCAAATTGGAATACTTTCAAATGAGCCAAGCTTTTATGAAGTCTTAATTGTATTGAATAAGAATATTTAAAAAAATTCAAACCAATTAAATATGAATATGAATATCTCTCAAAATATCTGAATACGAATAATAATGGTGAAAATATTTGATTCAATTCCCAACTAGTACGGTGCATGAAATTCAACTAGGTTATTGTTATTATCGCATCCCATTCATTTCCCTTAGCGCCTGCCTTTCATCATTCCTCCCAAATAGGCGCTACGATTGAAGGGGGTAGGAAAGAATTGGGTCATTTTCCATTTCCTATATCTATTCAAGGGTAATTAACAATGTTACATTTTTACATACATGCATATATGGCTTTGACAGCAACCCCTCATTTATATATAGGCAGTCCCTCCAACTAACTTGCTCATTTAATTTGATGCCAAAATATGCACAAACCCCTCATCAAACAAATACTATCCTTATCATGCAAAATAAACTCAAGAAATAATTATAGCCACCGCATGAATTATATAGACTGACTCCAAAATTATATAGGGAGTAACCTTTTTTCTTCAAGTTTAATTTAATTTGACCATAAATGTCTTTTTTAATCAACAAATAGCTTCAAGTTTAGAAAGCTTTTTTTAAGAGTAAAAATAAATTGAATTTTAACACACCCAAAAATGGTATTGTAATTTGCACCATTAGAAATAATTATCTCGGTGCCAGATTGGTAACAACTTTCGCATTTAGGATTAGTGTTTTGAAGATGCTAGCTATCAAATGACAACATTTAATTATATTGTCTTCAAAATTAATTTGTACCATTAAAAAATAATATAAATTAAAAATGATATGTCCGAACGAAAGGATCGCACTAAAACTTAAATCATACACGGGGCGTAAATATATACAACTAATAATGTTTTCATTAATTATGGAACTTAGATGATTAGATCGCTCAATGATCAAAGGACATACCAAATTTTTTCTTCAAGAATAATATACACAGAAATTAAACAATATAACACTCAGCATATCTTATAATCACGAATTCACAAAGCATAAAAATCAAGAGAAAATGAAACTATTAACGAATCATAATATTTGCTATTGCTAGTATGATATTGATGATGATGAATCTTAATTAGCTCATTAGCTCCCACTAACCATTTCCATCACATGTAGATCAGACCATCTTCTTCGATCAATTCTTGGTCACTAATTAGCTTGATGCTCTTGCGCGGCGCCCTCTAATTGTGCAAGGCATTTGGACCGCTGGGGACGAGGCGTTTCTGAACGCCGTAGCGCGGGTCCATCTTGTTTCCATGCTCATCCGACGAATACTGCTTCTCGTGACGGTGGTTTACAAATGGGGTAAAGTCAAACTGACCTGATAACATCTTCCTATGGTCGCGACTTGAGTGGTGATCATGATGAAGACGACGAGGAAACGCGGGTGAAGAAAATGCGATCCCGATAATACTATTGTTGTTGGTTTTGATGAGCTTGAGATCACTATAGATTTCATGGAAGAAGAGGAGGAGAAGAGAGAGCCAAAAGATGAAGAACACAACCTTTAAGGACATAATAATAATGGGTAGAAATTGACCTCAACATGCATGGATCAAAGAAAAATATAATATTTGCATGCACTAGATAGCTAGGGACAATAATGGAATGGATATAATTTTTTTCAGCTTGTTTTTGTCATTTAAACATGGGAGATTATATTGATGGAGTTTGAAGAAGGTTGACAGCTTGAAGGTAATTGATTAATGGCTGTAAAGACCAAAAGGGTAGTGTGAAAAGATTGGGGTTTTGCTTACACATGGGAGACTTGTGAAGTGGTTAATGTGGTGTAGCTAATTTATTATGATTGTGAGGGAAGGCATGGGGAGGGCGGTACGTACCCCTTTGTTAATAATTAATGATGCTTTAAAATCAAGCAATGGAATGTGAAGGAATTATATTTCAAGAAATTTTATTTACTTTCTTGCAAAAATAATTCTATTGCACTTTTTTTTAATAGACAAAGAAAAAAAATTTCTTGAATATGAATCCAATACGAATCAGAATGAAAATTTTACATTAAGTTATCAATATATCCATTAAAAAATAATCAAAGGAATACGAAAACCTAAACAAAACTTGAAGAATATCAAAAGGATATCAATATATTTAATTTATTATTATATCTATTAAATTAATGTTTTTTGTTATAAATTTTTTTAATACAAATGAATTTAAAATCAATGACATGAATCTAACCAATCAAACAATGCAACCCTAAAAAAATATTGCACAAGTAGCATGTACATATCAACACCATATTTAGAACATTCAATTTTGATAGAATTTATGATGTGGTACAGATTGAGTAATAAGACACTTGGATTGAATCACATTAAAAAATTGAATTTAATCTATTACGTAGTACAACTTAGTTCAACTGAAGAGTTTATATACTTATTTATTTTCTTTTCAAGTTCTGTTGTAATATATACTTTAACACTCAAAAAAACAAAAAAAAAATGAAGCATATAACACACACAAAATGTTTAAAAAATAAAATATTCATAATGTTTATGATAAAATTCTGCAAGGAAATAATGTTCTAAGTTACAAACTAGTTTTGTGAATTTTGTAACTTTTATTAGAAAACTTTACCGCAATACTTGGAAAGTCTCCGATTTTACAAGAATGCTCTAAAAATCAATTAATTATACCATTACTCTCACAAATTGCTCTATTTTTATAAAAAGACTCCACCCGCCACCTCACTTGCACAATCATATTGTATAATATCTACATTAATTTTTAAAACGATGAGTTGGAAAACAAATCATTTTTTAGTTTTAATACAAAAAAATTACTTATTCATCCTCCAACTCAAATATCAATCTCCTACTTTAAGTATTTGTTCTTTTAGGTTAGAAAAGTTAACTTTCAACTTTTTTTAACTTCTGACTTTTTCCAACTCCTTAACGTGATTGATATTAGAGTTGGAGGAAGAATATGTAATTTACTCCCTCCGTCCCAGAGTATTTGTCCACTTTCATTTTTGCACACCATCCAATACATTTCTTTAATCCATTTTATATTGTAATTTGTATATTAAAAAATTATAGAAATTATATATTAATAATCTATATGTTAAGACAAATCAAACAAGATCACACATGACTATATTTAGGCTTACACATTGAGAGAATGTGATGAGTCAAAGTGCTTAGATGAACAGTTCCAAAAGTCAAAAGTGGACGAATATAGCGGGACGGAAGTAGTATTTTTTATTGGAGTATGAAAAGTAAAGAAGGGATTTTTTTTATCAAATCACCACTTTAAAAATCTATTTAGATATTACACAATTTTATTGTGTAAGTAAGGTGGTGGGTGATGTGTTTTTGTAAAAAAGAACAATTTTGAGAATAATGGTGTAAGATCTGATTAGCATGTGGAAATGTTATGCTTTTGGAAGATATGAATAATGAAGATCGGTTTCGTTATAAAAAGCCCAAAGTAAGATGAGTCAATTTTTAAATGAAGCCCAAATAGACAACTCGGATTCCATTTTCAAGTTTCAACAGCAAACCGAAGAGGCCCATGCGCGACCACAAGGATACGACGTCGGTTAAACATTCATCGTGGAACCACAATTCTAGATCCGATTTTACTCCGTATTATTCCTTCTCCAGGCTCTCCCGGAAAAAATACTGAAGATTTCAAGTTTTCTATCAATCGATCCGCCGAATCTGCGAAGAACCTGAGACTGGAAAATGGTACGGATTACCTTGTTAATTTCTTTGTAATTTGTTCTGACCTGGTTTTTCAATTTTTGCCTTTTTGATCGCTTTCTTCTTCATGACTATGGTTTCTTAATAACTAATCCAACTGAGTTATTGTTCGATAATTGATTGTTGTGTTTGCAATTACTGAGTTGAATTATTTTATGATGAATTTTGAATTTTGTATGTTTTTTTGTTCTGAATAGAATTTGACCTTTAATTGTTATTGAAATTTAATTCGAATATAGGAGTGAAAAGATGGTCCTTTTAGATATTAGGGCACGGTTCGGATGGAATTGATAATCAATGTCATCCTATGCTATGACATGGGCTCCAATTGGGACGGTCAGTTCCTACCCCTAACCTTTCCAATAGACCCCACTTTGTCCCGACCTGAACCCACCACCCCTTTCTATTGCACCCCCTAGTTTAGTTGAATTTGGAATAAAATATTTGACTCTAAAGTCTACTAAATTTGGAGGGTGCAATTGAAGGGGGTAGGGGTGGGTTCAGGGCCAGGGTGAGGGGTTTATCGGAAGGTTAGGGAGTAGGAAGTAGGAACCGTCAATTTTACACATGGGACGCCGTGTGGCCCCAATTGAGGCCAATTTCATAGGATGACTTGGGGTTCCAATGTTAAGGGAACCCCTCCGTAGATCTTATTCACTATGCCACGTAGGTTTCTATGTTATAAGTGAAAAATGATAAAGGTATCCCTATTTTAACACCAATTTTGTCGCCACCTTTTGTTAGAGACAGCACTGTGTTTGAATGTGTGTTGTCAAAATTGGGGTACCCAGAGCATAATTTGTTACTCCGGGTATAATTTATGTTAATCGATTCTACCCATCCAATTGTGGTGATCACGACCAAGGAGAGGCCTTCTGACCTACCATAGTTTTTAACGGGGATTGCCTCCCTCGCCAGGCGCCTCAGGCGTCCGGGTGACCTACCGCCTGAGGCAAGGCGTTCTCCGCCTTTCACGCCTAAGTCGCTTGCTTCGCTCGCCTCAGGCATTCTCTTTTCTCGCCTTACTGTAGTTCGGCTATGGGCCTTTAAAAAAATGGACTGGCATTTTTTTAGGAAAGGGCTGGCATCTTAAACGCTGACTCATTTACACCCTAGCGCGACTACACCTACCAGAATCCAGTCAATCTACACAACTCTACCTCGTCTCCTCTGGTCTCATCGGCAACTCTAAGTCGCTTGCTTCGCTCGCCTCAGGCATTCTCTTTTCTCACCTTACTGTAGTTCGGCTATGGGCCTTTAAAAAAATGAACTGACATTTTTTTAGGAATGGGCTGGCATCTTAAACGCTGACTCATTTACACCCTAGCGCGACTACACCTACCAGAATCCAGTCAATCTACACAACTCTACCTCGTCTCCTTTGGTCTCATCGGCAACTCTAAGTCGCTTGCTTCGCTCACCTCAGGCATTCTCTTTTCTCACCTTAGTGTAGTTCGGCTATGGGCCTTTAAAAAAATGGACTGACATTTTTTAGGAATGGGCTGGCATCTTAAACGCTGACTCATATACACCCTAGCGCGACTATACCTACCAGAATCCAGTCAATCTACACAACTCTACCTCATCTCCTCTGGTCTCATCGGTAACTCAACTCTCGTCTCCTCTTTCTCTGGTCTTGTCTCCTCCCTCTCTTTGGTCTCGTCTCCTACTCTGCTCTCTCTCTCTCTCTGGTATCTCTCGTCTGCTCTCTCTCTTCTCTCTGTTTCATTTTGCAGTTCTTTTGCTGCCTACTTTTTTTATCATCTTCTTATGCTTCACAGGTTTAGCCTAGTTCTGTGGTGCATATTCTTTATGTTTTCTCAGTACTTGTTTCTAATTTATTTGGATTAGTTGCACTGCACTATATATTTTATGTACGTCTGTATGTCCCAAGTTCGCCTTTCTGGCCGCCCGCTTCTCGCCTGAAAAAGGCTCCTCACCCGCCTCTTGCCTTTCGCCTTTCAAAGCTATGTGACCTACTCTAGCTCAGATGTTTAGTGGACCCCGTCCCCAATGATTTATCGATAATCAAGTGTCTGGGTAATGATTGGGGATGGAAAATTGAGTGTTGGTGTAAAAAGCACAAAAAAATAAGTTTCTTTTACTATTTTCTGTTTTGGTTACAAGAGCTGATGACATAGCAAATTCGGAGTATAGTGCATGGTTGAAACCTTGCCTCAAAAAGTTTCATGCTATGAACCTTTTAAATTTTGGTCATTCTATTTTCATCTTCAAATATTCAAATCCCACTAAGCTAAAGTGTTTTTAAATTTGTGTTTTGCAGTCTTCCCTTGCAGCTGCTAGAGCAGATAATTTCTACTACCCTCCAGAATGGACACCCAAGAAAGTAAGTTGGCACATATCTGTTCTGTGACTGTATGTTAAGTAGTGCCTGAATTTGATTATGTAAATGTGTTGGTACTTACATTATCATTATTTTTCTTATCAGGGTTCATTGAACAAATTCAACGGTCAACATGCTCTCAGAGAGAGAGCAAGAAAGATAGATCAAGGCATCCTTATTATAAGGTACTGCATCTTATCATCTTTTAATGCAATACTGTGTCCTTAAAAAAAGAGTCCTGTTTTGTCAATGTATAATTTTGAAAATTTGGTAAGGTCCAAGTGTGCACATGCCGTAAATCTTGAACCATAAACATACATATAGTTAGTTAGTTAGTTAGTTCGTGTGTGTATCTTACATTAACTATCTTTTATGTACCTTTTATGAAAAATTACACAAAAGTTGTATTTTTTGGATCAAGTTTGGCCGGGGGAGTAATATTTTTTGGACATAGTACAAATTGGTTTATCTAATGATGTCCTTTAATTTGTTGTTTTGATTTCTTCATTTGATCTATTCTCTCAGATTCGAAATGCCGTTCAACATCTGGTGTGGTGGGTGTGAATCTATGATTGCAAAAGGTGTACGGTTTAATGCTGAGAAAAAGCAAGTGGGAAACTACTATTCTACAAAAGTAAGTTGCAGGTTGCTAATCCTGAATAGTGTGGCTTCATCGACTTGAGCTGCTTATGGTAATTACATATTTTCTCCTTCTGTTAGATATGGAGTTTTTCCATGAAGTCTGCATGCTGCAGACATGAAATTGTCATCCAAACAGATCCAAAGAACTGTGAGTATGTGATTATTTCTGGGGCACGGCGGAAGATCGAAGAGTATGAAGCTGAAGATGCAGAAACCATGGTACTCCCTGTTGAAGATGGTAAGAAATGTCTATTGTGGGTAGAGTGTTAGTTTTTCCCACACTTCCTCTGAATTGGAAATAATGCAGGTTTAGGCTTTGAAAACTTATTAAACATACCAAAATCGACTGGATTTTTCAAACCTGAACTGACTAAGCAAAAATTTACAAACACCCATAGTTATCAAGAACCAATAAGCTCTTAAATCTTTAATGAGTCAAATATCATTATTATTGTGCTTTGGGTTCATTTATATGTGGAGTAACATAGTATGCGTGTGTGAATTTTGCATTGACATAAATACGTAATTCATTTTTTATTTCTTACTTTCTGTTGATTTCAACACAGATCGTAGTAAGTTAGCAGATCCCTTCTACCGTCTTGAGCACCAGGAGGAAGATTTAAAGAAGAAGAAAGAAGCTGAGCCTTTACTTGTCCGTCTTCAAAGAGTATCAGATGCACGGCACTCTGATGATTATTCCTTAAACAAGGCCCTCCGAGCCAGGCTAAGGGTATAGTGTGCTCAATTCTTCACTCTTGGATTTTTCTCATTACCCTTTGTCCTTAGGGAGCGTTTCGGTCAGGTAATCCCAAATTACCTCGGCAGTGTGAGAAAGATATGCAAGGTTAGATAATTAGTGTAATTTAATACTTCGTATTGCCTACCGCCAAGGGTGAAAATAGTTGATGTTAGGGGTAATTTGCTCTGGGTTTTAAGGTACTCTAGTCTAATAAGATTGCTGTATACTCCCTTCGTCCAAATTTAGCTTCTTGTTTGTTTGGAACTAGTTTTTCATTTTCCATATTAAAAAAAAAAGTATGATGAATTGTCTAAAATATCCAAGAGATAAGAGAATGAGCATGTTGTTCACGTTAATGAATGATCAGCTCATTTGAAGCTCATTTTGTTTTGTTTATTTGAAAGTGGACAAGCTAAATCAGGACAGAGGAAGTAATATTTTAGACTAGTCCGATTTTGGCCATGGATCCCAATGTAACCTCATGGAGCTTCACATTTAGTGAATGAAATGCAAGTAGCCCAATATAACCTCTCATTAGGTGAACGTGAACCAAACGCCCCCTTAATCCCTTCATTTCTATGTTATAATCTTTGAAAGATATGAACACAGGGCCAGAAGAAACGAGTTGCAGATGAAGAGGCTGCTGCCCGGAAAGCAGGACTTGGTTTCAGACTGCTTCCGGCAACTGAAGAGGATGCTGCAACCGCTTCCCGCATCAAATTCGCGCTCAAATTTGAGAGGAACAGGAATGACAAAAGAGCATTGATCAACGCCTCCTCCATATTTTTCGACTCCTCCAAGAAATCGGAACTGGAAGCAAAGAGGAGGAAGATAAACGCCGCTGGTGCATCCAGATTACTGGTTGGTGGATTCAAACCGTCGTCTTGGGCCAGTAGCAAGAGGATGTGAGCCAGCTATTTTCTGCGGTAAAAACGCTATTTCAACACTAGGGTTTTTAACACCACATTGATGACACCATTATATCTCACAGACATGCACAGGCAATGACTACATACAATGATTGTCTGTGTATGTTTGTGAAACGTCATCATTGATGTCGGAATTTGGTGTTCCTCTAGCATGGTCCATCTTGTGGGTGCTTGTAACATAAAATTCAATGAGTGTGCCTGTAATGTTTTTAGTCCACTGCTTTGTTCTTTCTATCATAAATCCATGATCCACACTTGGCTCAGTTGGCTGGGGTAAATATATTTTTATATCTTCCTATGAAAAGTATTTGTTGCATAACATTTTTTGAATCATGACATGTACTCTGGCCCCTTCCCGCCCAAAAAACTTTTCATGCTTTGAATAATGTGTAAAATTTTATCTATTTTGGAATATTTTTATTTATAAAATGGTACGGCACAGAAAGAAAGTATAATTTACATATTTAAAAATTACACCAAAAGTTTAAGTATAAAATGAATAGTGACAAAAATGTTTTATTTTATCAAATGATTAATAAAAAAGTACTCCATAAATTAATTGAAGGAGATGTGAGGGGCAGGAACATATATATGTATATATATTCTTCATCGTCGTCATCATCTGTTCCTCTAGGTCTCACCTTCTCCCTCCCCATTTTACTTTCCCAGTCATATTTTAGAATAAAATAAAAGATGATGCATGAATTCCGCCAAATCTATTCAGATTCAGTCCCTTTCACCACATCTGCCATCGCATTCATAAATGATCTCATATCCCCTCTCTTTGGTAAAACTGATACTCTTAATGTATCTAAATATTTAATACATTTGAAAAATGAATTAAAATATCAAATTTTTTCAATTTATTTTATTTAAATATTACTCCGTAGTATATATAAATGAAAAATAGAATTTACATATTTAAAAAAAACTACATGAAAATTTTTACAGAACAAAAGGTATAAAGAATAGTTTATTTTATCAAATAATCAATGAAAACATATAAATAAATAAAAGTTCTTGTTATAGTTAAAAAAGGAAATGTGGCAAACATTTTGGGACGGAGGAAGTAAAAAGTAAAAAACCTATGGTTGCAATTTATGTTATGTACTCCGTATTTTCTTGAACGGTCAACTGAGATACGAAGTTTTCTTTGAAAAACAGAAAAGAAAAGTGCGACAATTAAATCTGGAGAGTGAGAAAACAATACTTCATCAATTTATGATTTACATTCAAGAATTTTTCTAAGTTTATCTCTGAGATTCTTTAGAGTCTGTACACCTTGATGCACAAAAATCATTATGTTTAGTTTCTCATTATGATTGGCCAATTTCGACCGGAAGTGACATACCCACAATTGATTCGACCACATATATTTAGATTACACTTCTTTTGTCTAATAATAAACTTTCTATTTCGAACAACTTACAAATTTTCATCTTTTTTAAAATTACTTTATTTACAATTGGGTACATCATAAAAAAAAATACAAAATGCAATAACGTTCAAAACCACATCGAAAGATCCACAAAACAACAGAGAAATTTATTGATGGACATACAGATGAAGTTTTTTCTTTTGTAATATATTTGTATTTCAGTTCTATATACAGAGTATTGACAATTGATTATTCAACAAAAACAGAGTACTGACGATTGATTATTCAACAAAATAAGATTGTCATGCAATCTTTTATCTATTGAACTTTTAATATTAGTAAAAGTAAATATATTCTCCATCCGTCCTAAAATGTTCTTCCCACTGACTTTTTACCCGGTCAAACTTTAATAAATTTCTTTACCTATTTTCGTTATGTATTTGATAAAATAATACTCCCTCCGTCCCAAAAAGATCGTTACGTTTCATTTCTTTGCGCATCCCTTAAAATATTTTTATATCGTCTCAAATGCCAAAAAAACTTTCAAAACAATTTCATCTTATAATAAAGAGTAAATATGGTAAATTTTAGAAATTTTAGATGTGAGTAGCATTGCTTTTTGTGATGCGCAAAGAAATGAAACGTAACGATCTTTTTGGGACGGAGGGAGTATAATCTTGTCACCACTTGTTTTGTAAAACTTTTGATGTAGTTTTTAAATATATAAATTTTATTTTTTAATTTTACACCTATAATCAAATAAATTGAATTGAAAATAAAGTCGATCAAACCTCGTAAAATGAACCTGGAAGAACATTATAGGACGGAGGGAGTAAGTTTTAATAATAGTAAAAATAAATAGGAAAATGCTAGGGTGCCACCACATGGGTGCTACCATGGGTGCACCCATGCTTCGCACAGACAAATACAGACGATAATTGTCTGTGTCGCACAGACAATTATCGTCTGTGTTTGTCTGTGCGAAGCATGGATGCACCCATGGTAGCACCCATGTGGTGACACCCTAGCATGGTCCAAATAAATATACAAATGGGGCAAGGAGCAGTGGAGTACTAGGTACGTATAGTACCACACATTAAATGGAAGATTTTAATAAGGTTAGAGTATTTGTGTGGGTATATTATGTATATGTGGTTGGACAAAAAAAGTTGTTGAGATTGGCTTTACTTGTCTAGCCCCACCCCCCCCCCCCTCAACCCACCCACCCAGCATCCTACCTATCTACCATCGTGCATGTACTAGCCCTAGCAAGGGACTAAAATATTCCGATGCCTAGCTCCATTATTTCACAAAATAATAATTCTGTCCTAATTGTTTATACATTTCACAAAATAACTTTATCCATTTGAAATTCTCGTGAATGCACTTTATTTTTCTTTTTATTGTAGGTAGAAATTATTTTGGGATATTTTGGACATTTTAGGAGTGATATAAGTATTTTGTGTGATGCGTAAAAAGTTTACGTGAAATTGTTTTGTAGAACACAAGTAATAATATGGATTTTCAAACAAATGTAGTGGAGTAATATTTACTTCAACTGTGAAAATGATTTCTAGTTTTAACTTCACGGACACAATAAAAATGTTGTAAAAATACTCCTTATCAAATAGTGAAGATTATGTGGAAATTTGTTTAGAGGATAGACATATATACTTTTAGTCATATACATTCTTTTTTAAAATAAGAAAGAGAAAAATGTAAGATTATTTTGAAACAGGGGTAGTACGTAAAAAAAAAATTATGCCTGATTTACAAACACAATTATACGGAGTATATCCCAAATTACAAAACAACATGCTCCTTTTGTCTAAAAAAACATGGTATATTAAGGCTTTGTTTGGTAATGGCGTTTTCAATTAGCGTTAGCATTTTGGAAAAAAAATTTAATGTTGCAGATTGATTCAGAAAACGCTAAAAGCTACAGTCGGATAGCTTTTTCAAAACGCTAATGTTAATCTCTAACGCTGATGCCAAACAGGACATAAGTTTGTATGTTACGGAGTTCATGAAAATATTGAACAAATAAATACGGAGTCAATGATTAGATTTTATTTAGATGGGAGAAAATTTTGCATGTTAGATGTTCATTACTTAAAACAAAACAAAATAAGTTCAGAGTACTTTTTGAGTAAATTTCATAATTGGTTCTTTATTACAGAGGTTTTTCTATATTCAGTCGTCATTTATTACCAAAAATTACGCTCGTAATTCTTCTTTTTAGGTTCCTTTCCACAAATAGTTTTTAGATCGTCTGTCATGCTGATGTTAATTTGAGGGCTAAAAGTATAATTTGACAATGCTCATATATATTTCTTGTTATATTCAATGCAAAAGGTCGCTCCTAATGTGTCGCTTGTGAATCACATTCACTGTCTACTACAAACATAGTCTATAAATGTCATCTCTGGTCGGAATCATAGTCCACATCCATAATCACTATTGTTGTGTTGTGTGTGTAGCCGACATCAGAATACATCACTAGACATAGAATTGATATCAAATTACACTTTTAGTTCTTAAATAATTAACACCAAAGTGACAGAAAGTAAAAAAAGGACTATTTGTGGAAAGATTCTCATAAAAAGATATCAGATGTAATATTTGATAATATAAGACTAATTATAGAATTTACTCTACTTCTTGAGACCTAGAAAACAAAAAATGAGCTGAGTAAGACCTTGTTCTCTTCACCTTATCTGAATGACTCTCATCTGAACGGAAGAAATTCTAATATGATTTGGTGTGATTTGACCTCAATGTAGTTACATTTAAAACTATTTCTGATTTGATATCTGATTTAATCTAAATTGAACTGATTTAAATAAGAAAGAGTAATAAGAATAAGTTGAAAAGAAAATGATCTGAGTAAGATTTTTTAGACCTAAGGATCGGAGTACTTTGTAATGTTTACAATTTACTACTCCCGTATTAGTGATCATATCAAAATTAGAGGGTGTTTGGGAGTGATTAACTTGTGAATAAAGTGATTTCCACAAAAGCTGAATGCAAAAACACCTCATACCTCCTTCTCCTAAACGGTGTTTTATGTACAAAATAGTGGTGGTGAAAAGCAGAAGCTGACATGCCAAACAGAATAAAATCACTTCCACTCAAAGCAGAAGCTAAATTACTAAAAGCAGTGCACTGCTAAACATCCTCTTAAAGTAGTACTATATCTCTCCCTAAATTAAACTCACATTTTTCTTTTTTGTTTATCCATTAAAAAAACTTTAACTTTTTCATTTTCTTTCAAAAACGAGAGTATATTTTTAATTTTTTATACTCCAAAATGGAGTTACTAGTACTAGTCAATTAAGGTGTGAAATAACAAAACAAAATGTACAAATAAAAAAGAAGGGAGTGAGTGAGTATATATAGTCATTAACCCCAAAATTACATAGCCGCGGTTATGGTTGTGCATTGATGGATCCAAGGGTTAATTGGAGATTTGCTTGATTAGGTTTGGGTTAATAATTATGGTAGGGTGTACATTACAATCTCAATAAATTTTAAATACTATACCAAAATAAGCTTAGAAAGTGAATAAAATTTGATCCTAAGAGTTTGTTTCATTTTATATTTTATACAGAGTACATTATATTTTATATGCTCCCAAATGTTTTGGTAATATAGTCCCTATCTGAAAATAAACTACAATTAATAAATTATCATCAATGAATTGAACAATTAAAGTAAGTCCAGTATTTATTGGAGGATAAATGTTTTTCTTGGTCCACATGCATGCTCAAAATAAAGAAATTAAATGTAGGAGAACTTCCCAAAGAAATTATGAGGGTTTAATTAATTTTTATTTTACAAAAGAAAACTCTCTCAAGTGAGATTTACTTCTGAAGATTACCCTTATGCTTTAGTAATATTTTTACCTGAATCAAAATGGAGCCATCTCCCAATTCCCAGGAAACCCCATGAAGTTGCCATTATTGGTAATAATCATATTGTAATCACCTCCTTCTCCTTCTTCTTCTTCTTCTTTTTCTTCATCCTCATGATGATACTTAAACACCGATGTCGTCATCTTCGTCGTCGTCTTCCTGGAGCTTGCTCCTCCCAACGAGCATTCGTCCGTCCACGCCATCGGGTCGGGGTTTTCCTTGGTGCCATAAGAACTTGATTCTTGATCAAGAAAAGGGCTTATTATTGTAGGGTTTGAACAATGTTCATACACCATCGCCTTCTCTTTCGTTCTCTCCATCGGCTCGTTTTTCCCGAAAAAGACGTTTTTGCCCTCGGCCGCTTCGCTCTTATTGTTCCCTTCTTCACTGCAACTAGATGGAGATGTGATGAGCTCTTTGATTGCACACTCGGACTTGGACAGAAGCCACTCAATGGTTTTACTAGCCTTGTCAAACCCTAACATGTCTTGGAGGTCAAAGAACCTTCTTGCAACGTGCAGCGACAGCCGCATCCGCCGGTCCCTAACCCCTTGCGCCGTGCAGATCTTGCTGTGCCGGTCCTTCTTCCCCATCCTCCTCCTCAGACCCGAACCCGCGGGCCTTTTCTTCTTAATGACATTTTTACCCTCCGCTGTTTCGCCTCCCCGGACGTGGTTAGGTCCAGGGAGGTGGCGGCGTTGGGAGAATATCTGGCCCAAGGGCGTGTCGTGATCATTGCCGCGATTATCGCCCGGGAAAGGGGAAGGGAAGGGGAAGAAGAAGGGGGGATCTCCATTGCTAGGGTTTTGAAGGTCATAGTAAGATGGAAATGGTAGGGGGCTTTTGGGAAAAAAAGGGTTGTTGTTTGGGGAAAACATATGTGAGACTTTGAACAAGTTGAGTTCTTTTCAGTGATGTGCAGAGGAGATAGGGTTTTGAAATTGAATTCAAGTATCTATCTCTTCTTTCAAGAACTACAGTTGGCTGGCTTTATTAATTATTTGTGTGTGGTCCTTGGCTTGAAGAAGAGTGTCTTTTGATTTTATCTACTTGCTCCCTGTACATCCTAGCTAGCTTCTGCATTTTAATATTTTATAGGCAAAATAATTTCTTGGAGAGAGTGACAACTAGGGCTGGACTTGCTCAATAAGAGAAGTAAAAAAGAAAAATGACCCTCGTCCTCCAAGCCTTTGAGATCTGCATGCACAAACAGTCACTGAAAACAGATGAATTAGATTTTGTTCGCATATTTGATGGTAAATGATGGAGTCTGGACTAATCACAAGGGTCTTATGATTAATATATACGGAGTATATAATTGACTCTCAATGCAATTGTCAGGAATCAAACTTTGTCTATCACTTGGTGATACGAAAATCGCCTCTCTACGAGAGTACCAATTGATACAAAAATTGTATCGGATAGGGAAGAACCTCGAGCATCTTCGGGCTCCAATAAAGGGGACGCAAAGAGAGAAGGAAAACTTCGAGCGTTTCCAAGCTCCAAGAAAAGAGAGATGAGATTAGGATTTTTATTATTATATTGTTTATTGATTGATTAACAATAATGAAGAGTTACAATATATAGAAAGCTCAGGTAACCCTAATTGACCTAATGGGCTCGGGCGCATACTAAAAGCCTAAACATGATGAACTACATAATATTAATAAATAACTACCTAATACTTCCTCCGTCCCATAAAGTGTTACCCATTTTGACTAAAGTTGAAATTAAGGGAGTGATAATTTTGTGTTGACTTTCCAAAAATACCCTTGATGTGATGTGTAGATTATTAGGAAAAAGGTATGATGTGATAGGTAGGGTTTGAAAAAGTAAGGGGTAAAAATGGTTTTTTAATGGAAATGGGTAAGGGATTGTGGGACGCATTTTTTTTGAAATGTGTAAATCTTTTTGGGACGGAGGGAGTAATAAATAACTAATGAAATAATATAATTAATATACTATCCTATCATTTGGCTACAAGTCCTAAAAAAGTATATTTAATTATAGTATAGATTTAATAAAATTAAGTTTATTTTGAGATATATCCCGTAATTTTGATATATCAAATTTTTATGATATTTATTATTTAAAATCATACTCCGTGTTTAGTTTGTTGTTAAGGAAATAACATTTTCATTATGTGAGCTCAAAATCTACTCCATGGTTCAATTCTTGTGTTAAGTTTTATCCATTCATTATGTGTCCTATCACTATGTATCACATTGTGATTAGCATGTTTAGTAGTTGAAAAAATAAGATACTCCCATTAACCTTTCCCAGTCCCCAAAAAAGGTCAAAATATTTTATCACTTTAATTGAAAAATAAATTTTAATAATCTAAATTCAAAGTGTTTATTTACTTAGTTATAAAAGCTTCAACCATAACCCCGTCTTGCCTCAAACAATAAGTATTTTTTAGAATGGAATCACAGAGATAGAATAATAATATTACTCTAAATTTATTATCTTTGTTTGATTTCACGTAATTTTGAAAAAGTGTAAAATGTAAAAAGTGAGTCGTTAAAATTCGTTTTAAAAAAATAAAAATTATCATGGATTTTTAATATTTAAAACAAACTCACAAATAAAAAGAAGAAAATTAATTTGAGAGAGAGAGTAGTGTAGTTTAAGAGACACATTATCACGTGGGAGCAGGTGAAGTTGATAGTAACTTGCCGGACCTTCACTCCCTTCAGCTTTTATATATATATATATATATATATATATATATATATATATATATATATATATATATATATATATATATATATATATATATATATATATATATATATATATATATATATATATATATATATATATATATATATATATATATACACACTCCCACAGCACGTTTCCACAACAAATTGAATGTCTTACATTTAATCATACGGGTGAGTTTTAATTTTGTTGAAGGATGTGCAAATTATTGTGACCAGTTTATCTGATAAATAAATACTCCGTATCATTATTTTATATAGTTTCAAAACTTGTATCGCTACCTCTCATGATTCTGTTATTGTTTCACCAATACCTCTCTCGACTAAAATATCTTTCAAATATTATGCGAACAGCTCCTCTGCACTATGGCATTAGAAATTGGCACAAACGCCAAGAAGCTAGTTTTTTGTTTGATCCTGTAGAATAATAATAAAATTTATTAATTTAAATATTACATGAAAGATTATTAAAAAACAAGAAATAACATAAGTATATAAATACTTCAAATGATTAATTAAAACAAGTTATTAAAATAAATAAAATTTAACGATGAAATAATAAACAAACCGCCTAAAATGGGCGAAAAGATACAATCGCAGGCCGGATCATAATTAATTAGTAAGATAATTGGGCCTGATCATATTGGCTACAACCAAATGAAAACCCAATCAGAACTTGGAACAAAAAGGAAGCAAAATAGCAGGCCAGAATATGTTTGGACTTGGGCTTCAAATACTTTAAACTCCGCCCTGGTTAACGTGCCCTTGTTAACATCATCGTAGTAAAATCATTTTACAGTTTAGGGGGGGCTTTACAATAAACCGATGGCCCAAGGCCCAAGTGAGATGGTGAACAATTTCAGCATTAATTAAGCGAAAATGACTAAATTAAGAGTAAAAATAAAAAAAGTATCAAAATAAAAGTGGTATGTTTTTATATTTAAAATAGGAATTTCAATGCCAATAATACCAACATATAATACCAAAAAATACTATAGAATATCAATACACAATAACAATTTCTCAGAGGACAATAGCCTTATTTTAAACTTAAAAATATGAAAATTATATTTTGGTACATTCTCTATGTTTTACTCCTAATTAGATAATATTTTTTAAATTAATAGGATACCGATCCCAAAAACTTTAAACTTTATTGACACTCCTATATAACTCTCCCAAATGGGAGGTCATGTGTTCAAACCCTAGAAAGGACAATAACTCTTCGGACTTCAATAGTTTGAAAAAGTATGTACAAATATCACTTTATAACATGTTGAAGCCTAAGGTGAAAATAATATTTTTATAATATAAACAAGAAGGAATTGTCAAATGCTTGGAGAGGAATTGTGACGATATGATTATGTCTAATGCTTGGAGAGGAATTGTGACGAGACGATTGTGTATTTGATTCAAGTTAAGCTCATTATGGGCAAAAGACGAGGTTCTTCCATGATCATACTTTGGTTGATATAAAATCACTGTGATCTCGTGTAGGAATTTGGTAGCTAGCAGGACTTGTATGTTAGACTTGTGGAACTTTAGAATGGCTATAGTGGGTGAAATTGGGAGAAAATTCCAAACCTCCCACATAGAATTACTTCTTTGATGCAACTACGAGTTATGGATCGGAGTTGTAAATGGATGAATTCTGTACTATTAGAACTATGATCGTACCGTAAGTTTTTGGTTACGCCAGCTTAAAATCTAATTAGGAAATTTGCCCACAACGTGTGGGAAGGCAAGTGGTTTTTATTTGGAAGATTAAAGTGCCAAGTAAGATTAAGGTTATACCATTACAACAATAAAGAGCAATAAAGACACGTTCTGTGGAATAAGCTTCCAAGCCATCTTTTGCGAACAAAAGAAGGTTGCATATTGTCTTGCTAACACTAGTGCTTTTCAAGATATTGCATGGAGAACTTTTGATCGAGGTTCTTGGTGCAGATCAATAAAACTTAATTTTTAAAATAAATTTTTTAGTATATATTTTTATTTTTTATTGATGTAAAAATTTATAAAAAAAATAATTTCAAGAAATATAAATTTTAGCTTGTGGATCCTAATTTGTACTCAAATTTAGAACATTGGGAGTATAACATGTGGTGTTTAAAGTAGGAACAAAAGGGGAGTAGGGTTTATTATGATTAGAGGTGGCAATCGGATCAACCGGATCGGTTCCGGATTGAACTTTTTCGGTTCGGATATCTTTCGGTTATATGTTATAATCGGTTCGGTTCGGTTTGGATCGGTTAGATTTCGGTTCGGATTTGATTTCGGTTCTATACATTTTTCGGTTTGGTTCGGTTTCGAGTCGGTTCAGATACGGTTCGGTTATGAATCGGTTCGGATAGATTTTGATTTGGATACAATTTGAGTCGGATATATTTCGGTTTCGGGTCTAGTCCGGTTCGGATATATTTCGGTTTCGGATATATTCGATCGAGTGGACTACAAATTATGAAAAAATATATTTTATGATGATATAAATTTAATATCATAATATTAATTTTAAAATTTAGTTTTGATATATTAAAATTTTATCACTTCAAATAATATTATGAGTAATTTACCTAAATAGGGCTAAAACACAATGACTTTCCCAATATAGGACCATATGTTTTTATTTCCCAATGTAGGACTTTTGGTCATTATTAATTAGTCATTATTCAAGTAAATGTCCATTATTAATTTATTATTGGGCATTATTCCTCCCACTAAGACATTATTAAGTTCTCTCTAAAGAATAAAAAAGTTTAAGTCCTAGATTAAGAAAGTAATTATGTTTTAGTATTATTTAGTACAAATTTATTAATATCATTAGTTTTATCTTTATAAATAAAAAGATAAAAGATAAATTCAAATCGTATTAGGATTGTGTTACCACTTTTTGAGGAAGATGAGTCGAAGCAACTAGTTTTTATCTCGTGCTTTGCACTGACTCGCATACTTTTTTTATAAGTATAGCTATTTAAAAATGGTACTCCGTATTATATTAAAAAATAAAACTCACATTAAATAAATAAGAGAATAACTCTTTATGGGTTGGAGGGAGTACAAAGTATGGAGTAGCTCGTAAAAAGAAAAAAAATTGCTCCATATAAGAGTAAAAAGTATTAGACCTGGCAAAACTGACCCGGACCCGATAACCCGAACCGAATAACCCGGAACTGAACTCGATTTGACCCGAAAACTGAAGAACCGAACACTCGAAATGATCCGAACCGAACCGAACCCGAACCGAATGTATTCAGACCCGAATCCGATTAAACCCAAACCGATTAAACCCGAACCCGGTTAAACCTGAAACCGATTAGACCCGAATCCGATTATACCCGAAATTGATCAAATTCATTAATATTTCATTTATCAAATGAATTTGGAGAAAACGAATTACCTATATATTTTTACATATGCTGATGTGTTTCTAAAAAACCATATTTAAATTATGGGTGCAAACCATGTAACTACTTTCATGTACAAATCTTTTACTTTGCATTTTATAACTTAAGTTAAAATACTTTTGTATTTTTATAGAAAGTATATAAAAATTATAGTTAACTAAATTAACTAAATTTATTATGTGATTTATTCATTTATTAGTATGTATGTGCTTACATTATACTTGAACTATTATAATATAAATTTAAACCGATATAAACTCAAATCTATATAAACCCAAATCAATACAACCCGAATTGATACAAACCTGAAGAGATATAACTCGAACCGTTACAAACCCGAACCGATATAAACCCGAACCGAAACCGAAAACCAATCAAACCGAAATAAACCCGGAACCGAACCGACCCGAATCGATTATAACATATATCCGAAAGAGACCTGAACTGAAAAGACCCGAACCGATTGACCCGATTGCCGGGTCTAAAAAGTAGTACGTTTTTGTTCGTTTTATGAGACATAACAAGTTGTGGGAACTCATTTTTAGCCATGCATGCGTGTTGTATAGTACTGAAGATGATGATGATTAACCGGCGGGAACCTTGTCTTTCATCTTTCCCCACTTTATGATTACTTATGTTCTTCAAACTTTTGCTTGGATTGGCGCAAGGAATATACATATATATATGGAGCAGAAGACAATGATCAATTTTGACCAAAAATAGAAGTTAGAGCAATTACAATGGGAGCTGAGGGAATGAAGCGCCCGAAGAAATTAAAAAGGCAGCCGGAGCACCGGACTCCCATTATTGCGCGCAGAAAGGCCGGCATAATCTAAAGCTACGGCGCTGAGCCCCGGTGATCGTGAAACACGGTAGAAACGGACATTGCAACGGGCCCCGCGCTGCTCCGAAATTTAATTGTTTTACTTTTCAATTACGGAGTATATAAAACTCAACACATATTCATCAATTTTTAAGGTTAAACATGTTAAATTTCCCCTTTTATTAATGTAGTATTTCATAATTTTAATATTGTACTATATTCTTTTATTTTTAATTTTTAAATTGTTACAATCCTTCTTAAAATTATTCACCTATTTTTATTAGTAAATAAATACTCGTATTAAATTTATATAAATTTTGAATTAAAAATAATGAAAAAAATGTACTCCCTCCGTTTGGAAAAACCCTTCCCATTTGATTTGGGGGCAAAAATAAGAAAATATTAAATTATAGTTGATTTCCAATTTTGCCCCTGATGTGATGGATAAAAGTAAGATGTGATGGATAGATTATTAGAGAAAAAGTATGATGTGATAGGTAGGGTATGAAAAAGTAAGAGTAAAAGTGGTTTTCTAATAGAAGGGGGAAGTGTTTTGTTGGAAGTGGAAAAAATGAAAGAGGAAGTGTTTTTGAGAACGGAGGGAGTAAAAGAAACTAACGGTGAGGCATATTTTGTCCCGTTTGCAAAAATACTCCCATTTTGATTTTGGGCAAAAATAAGGGAGTGTTAAATTATACTACGGGTATAATTAGAGAAAAAGTATGATGTGATAGGTAGGGTAAGAAAAAGTAAGGGTAAAAATGGTTTTTTAATAGAAAAGGAAAGTGCTTTGTTGGAAGTGGAAAAAATGAAAGAAGAAGTATTTTTGAGAACGGATGGAGTAGATTATTAAGTAATGACCATGAATGTTACATCTAATTATTAGTATTAATTAATGCAAGAGACAAGGTACAAAAAGAAAAGCTGGCTTAATTAGCTTTTGCATAATTATCTTGATTTATTTAATTCCTTAGCTTAAACATCCATATCAGATCTGATCTACGTTTATATATATATTTAAATTGTTCGATCAATTATAGTCTCTTAAATTAAAAATTTCCTTGTAATTAAAATAAGAAATATTTGTACTAAATAGCACTAAAACTTAAGTCATTTTCCTAAATAGCACTTAACCTATTTTATTTCCTAAATACTCCATCCGTCCCCCTAAGATTTTCTCATTTTGACTTTTGGTGGTTTTTAAGGAGAGTTGAAAAAAGGTGAAAGTTTACCATAATACCCTTAATGAAAAATGGGTGGAGTGTATTAAATGAGATGGGTGATGTGTAATAAATAAAGTAAGTGGGGGTAGTTGTGGTATTTTAATTGTTAAAAAATGAAATGAGAAGATCTATTGTGGACAAAGAAAAAGGGCTATTGAGAAGATCTATGAGGGACGGAGGGAGTAACACTTAACAATGTCTATAATTACGAATGTTTACTTGAATAATGACTAAACCTGAAATTTCACATTTTTGTAACAAGCAAGGGAATTGAAATCGATGGAGGCTAGGGCAAAGGGCGGATATAGAGAGAAATAAAAAGACTAGACAAGACACGAAAGTAACTGGTGTAAAAATATATGGAGACAGCAAAACTGCCCATTATATAAACAACTTCTTCTATCCCAAAATGTTTGCCACATTTCATTTTCAACTATCGCTGAAACTTTTGTTTATTTATATATATATATTTTCATTGAATATTTTATAAAATAAAATATTCTTAAAACCTCCTATTTCGAATAATTTTTAAATATGTAAATTTTAGTCTCTATTTTTTATTTCTATACTAATATTTAAAAACTTCATATTTTGCCTCGTTTTTCGAATTGTGGTAAACATTTAAGGACGAATGGAATATGTATATATGCATGGAATGACCGACCAGAAGCTGCAGCAGCAGCAGCTGCTAGGTTATTAGGAAGAGAAGAAGTATGTATATATGTATGTAGTGTGTTCCAAGCTAAGCAAGACAAAATGATTACATGTTTTTGGTCTTCTAGCTTGGCTACCTTTTGCAGGGAAGCACCCAAAAGCTATGGTTGGCGTGAGTTGTGGAGCTCAGTCACCGTACCGTTTATTTTATTCTCATCCACCCCCCCCCCCCCACTCCGATCCATCGCCTCCTACTCCCTACCTATATACTCTTCTTCTTCTTCTTACATATACTACCACTCCCAAATTCTTTTTTTACTTTCCCAATATGAATTACACTTGATTAATTGGTAAAATATTGATCTGATAGATAGATTAATACTCCCTCCGTCCCAAAAAGTCCGACACGTTTCGAAAAAACTGCGTCTCATAAAATCTGTTACATTTCTATTAAAAACCCACTTTTACCTTTTACTTTTTCATATCCTACCTATCACATCATACATTTTTCCTAATAATCTATCGATCACATCCTACTTTTACCCATCACATCAAAGGTATTTTTGGAAAGTCAACATCAAAATTTATCTCCCTTAATTTCCCAAAAAGTCAATAAATACAATATAAACAATATGATTTAATAGGTATAATAATAATTAGTGTGTGTCATTGTGCCTTTTTAATTAATACCTATTAATATGATTTAATAGGTAAAATACTGATTTGATTCGATCTAATTTTAATTAAAGTTAAGGTTGCATGTGTTTTTGATATGATTTTTTCTAATATGATCTGATTTAATAAAAATAAATAATAAGTATATATCAAGTAATAAGAATAAAATGAATCGAAGAACGCCCTTACCCCCTTGGAGCTTGTTCAATGCGTCTGATCAGATTAGTTCTGATTCAATTTATAAACGTCCAATATGGTATGGTCTATCCGAATCTTTTAGGTCTCGTTTTATCGGAACTAATTAAACTTAAAGTTGTAATCCCTCCGTCTCTTAAAACTTTTCCTCTTTCATTTTTTTTGTTTTCCTTAAAACACTTCTTTTTTCTATTAAAAAATACTCCCTCCGTTTCTTAAAACCCTTCCTCTTTCATTTTTTTTGTTTTTCTTAAAACACTTCCCCTTTCTATTAAAAAACTACTTTTACCCCTTACTTTTTCATACCCTACCTATTACATCATACTTTTTCACTAACAACTAAACTATCACATCTTACTTTTACCCATCACATCAAGGGCAAAATTGGAAAGTCAACTACAATTTAACACTTCCTTATTTTCCCCCAAAGTCAAAAGAGAAACTCTTTTGAGAAACGGAGGTAGTAACTTTTACCCCTACTTATTCATACCCTACCTATCAGATCATACTTTTTCACTAATAACTAAACTATCACATCTTACTTTTACCAATCACATCAGAGGCAAAATTGGAAGGTCAATTAAAATTACACTTTCCTTAATTATTTTGCTCCAAAGTCAAAACAAAAATCGTTTTAGGAAACGGAAGGGGTTATATTTTTGAGTTGATATAGTAATCTGGCTTTATAATCTAAATCTTACTATTGTCACTGATTTATTTTATTTAATTTGATTCAATTCCAAATTAAATAAATGTCTCGCTCATTCATTTTAAGACAAGAAATAGGTTGTCTCATTCAATTTAAGAGAAGAAATAGGTAATTCACATTGTTTCTATTTTTTTACACAAACTTTCACCATACCATCTTTTTTTACTCCTCCAAAATCAAGTCTTTGCATTCATTTACACAACAGAGAAAAAAAATAGGAGGAAAATAAAACAAAATGACTTTGTCTCATTTTCAAGCATCAAAATAGGAGAAATTTTGACTATTTTTTTTGTAGTACATTTTGTCTTCTCACTTTTTCTTTTATCTTCCACTTTTATGGTGTGTTTGAAGCAAATATATGAATTTTATGTTTTCCGTATTATTCATTCATCATTTGAATAAGTATATCAGTTCTTAGGTGGGTTTAATTTGTTTGTTTGTTTATATATTTCAAACGTAGAGAAGAGGGGCGTAAAGATAAAGGAAAGGAGACTACAAATGCGAGTGGAGGTGGAGTGAGGGCCCATTAACAACACAAAGGGAACATATAATTTCAGAAACACAAAGGGTTTAATATAATTAATACCGAATGCACCCTCCTTTCCCCACATATTTTTAATTCAATTTATTTTATTATAAATGTAAAATTTTAAAACAAATTTATATAGTAAACAATCAAACTACAAGAAAAAGTTCTACCAAAGAAGATGTGAAAAGATTATACTCCCACATGGGAGTTTTGATTTTGAAGAGGAATTTAAGGGGAGTGTATTTTGGTATTGAATTTTCAAAAATGTCCTTTGATGTGATGAGTAAAAGTATGATTTGATAGATATATTATTAGTAAAAAGGTATGATGTGATAGATAGGGTATGAAAAAGTGATGGGTAAAAGTGACTTTTTAATAAAAATGAGAAGTGTTTTTTGGGACGGATGAAAAAGAAAGAAGAAAGATTCCCAGAGACGGGGGGTATTATTGTATGAAATGAGTCGTAAAGTAGTTATGTTTAACTCTATGAATAGTATTTGAGAAGATTCTTCTTTGGAACGTTCCAAAAAAAAGTCTCATTTTCTCTTCTATACAATTTTGGTATGGCTTACAATCTTTCTCTCTTCTCCGTATTGATTTGAATCACACATTTTTATTTTATTCAAGTTTGGTAAAAGTCAAAGTATAAACTTTTTTTTTTGGAAGAGAGGCACTATATATTGGAGAGATGGATCCAAAGCAAACATTATTTGACCTGTCTACTTCTATCTCATCATGCCATTCTTTCATAAATTCTCCATCCATTATTATATTGATTTCCACTCTCCATCACCCACCCAAAACCAACCATTAATAAGGATCAAATTAAACTAGGGTTTTCCTTTTTCCAAATTTTAAGGATCATATATATATATAACAAGATCAGAAGCTAGCTAGCTAGATATGCAGCGGCCAAGAATCATCACAGATGCATACATGGGGAGCAGTAGTAGCAGCGGAGGCGGCGGCGGCGGCCAAGCCACCGCGAGAACAGATTTGATGTTCCACGAAATGTCACCCGTTCTTCCGTGGCCGGTCCAGGGCTTCAACCCGGCCAACACCTTCCAGACCGGCCACGAACCGGACCACTTCCTCCTCCCGCAGGCCGCCTCCCCGTACGGAGGCCTCTTCGGCGGGAGGAGGCACGACGGCCCGGGGGACCACTTCCGGGGCATCATCTCGGATGCGCAGCCCGGCTTCGGGGTGCCGTTCGGGCTGCAAGCGGAGCTGCAGAAGATGACGGCCCAGGAAATAATGGACGCCAAGGCGCTGGCGGCCTCGAAGAGCCATAGCGAGGCGGAGAGGAGGAGAAGGGAGAGGATTAATAATCATCTTGCTAAGCTCCGTAGTCTCCTTCCTAATACAACAAAGGTAGGTTTAATTATTTTTACTTCATTAATTTCTCCGTATTATTATTATTATTATTATTATTTCTCCGTATTATTATTATTAATAATATTTTCCACGCTGCATATAATTTTATTTTTTCATCGACATAAAAAAAAACTTTATAAGAATCATAATCATTTCATTCTTTTGAAAAACACATGCATGTAATTATAGTCCATGTTTTTTTTATGGGAAAGCTAGCTACGACCTTCTAACTCTTCATCATCAACTATTATATTGTTCATTTTTTTCTTATAAAAAAAGCTCTTCAACTATTTAATTTTTGTAAAAAAAAACAGAACTCTATAATTTGTTGAGTGTTTTTCTGTCAAAAAAAAATTTGTTGAGTGTTTATTGGCAAGAGATTTCATATGATATGTTTTTTAATAATTTTTACAAATATTAAATGAGTGATTATTATTAACAGTTCACAATAAGGATAGATAATTTTGTGCAGATTTTTCTTTTCGAAATATGTTTTCAACTTTTTCTAGAATATCATAGAATTAAATGGATTTGAAGAAACAATTTTTGTCAAATAATATTTATAAGATTTTCCCGTTGCCAAATTTCACCAACTAAGTAAAAGCTAAATTGAAAATTGCGTGCTCTAATTAGACGGCCTCTTTCGCAAAATTAAAGTAGCATTGTTTTGGGAGAAAGACCAAAGTAAATAGGACTAAAATATTGAAAATATACCGAAATAGGACTTCAATGTTTTTATTCCCGAAATATAATTTACATTACCAAACATGGTCATATACATTACCAAAAACGTGTAGTAATTTACACATGTACACTGTCACATTACCACAATGCAAAGCCACATTACCACAGTGCAAAGTCCTATTTTGAGAAAAAAACATGAAAGTCCTATTTTGATACTTTTATCTATGTTTTAGTCCTATTTAGGATGATTTCTATATTGTTTTTGAATTTTGGTTCTTTAATTTTAGGCTAAATTTCACAGTTGGTCATTCAAGTTTTTGCGTCATGCACGATTAGTCCTTCAACTTTATAAAGTCCACGAATAGTCTTTCAAGTCACGTTAACGTTGCACGATTGGTCTCTCCGTCAAATTTTCCGTTAGTCCATGTATTTTTCTCATTTTTCATTATAAATATACGTGAGGAACACTCTTTTCTTCATACAATTGAGTCAAATTTCATGTAGATCCGTTTTAATTGAAATGTTAGATAATAAATTAACCGTAATTGACTGCAAACAGTCAAAACTTGATAAATACTTTAAAACGAAGTGTGTATCTGATTAAAAAATGGACTAATAAAAGTAAGAATGACGTATTATTATTAAAACAATGGACTAATAAAAATAAGAATAACTTCTTATTATTAAAAAAATAGATATATATTAAATATTGTTCAATTGTATGAATAGGAGAGGATTTCTCACGTATATTTATAATGGAAAATAAAAAAAAAGCATGGACTAACGAAAAAATTAACGGAAGGACCAACCGCGCATCGATAATGTGACTTGAAGGACCATTCATGGACTTTATAAACTTGAAGGACTAATCATGCATGACGAAAAAACTTGAAGGACCAATATTAGCCTTAATTTTATCAATAGAGTTGAAGAATGGGATCAATTTATTATTGTAATTCAGTTGTCCGGCCAATTCATTTCCAAAAACACATCAAATCTAAGAAATTTAATTAGATATATACTCCCTCCGCCCCAAAAAGAATGTTACATTTCATTTTTTTGCGCATCACAAAAAGCACTGCTACTCACATCTAAAAATTCTAAAATTTACCATATTTACTCTTTATTATAAGATGAAATTATTTTGAAAGTTTTTTTGGCATTTGAGACGATATAAAAATGTCTTAAGGGATGCGCAAAAAACGAAACGTAACATTCTTTTTGGGACGGAGGGAGTATATACTCTGTCGGTCCACTTATATTTCTCAATACACGTTGATTTTGCAGTTTCAAAATACTCGGTATATATAAGATTAAAAAGTAGTAGAAGATTTTCCAAATTTGCAGAAAAAAGTTATAAAAGAAATACTGGGGTAGTGAATAGAAGTAGCGCGTAATGATTAAGAACATGTTGGATTTGTTTGAAGTGATTGTATCTAGTCTAGTTTTATTAAAGATTTGATATGATTTCATTTGATCTCTTATAAATTGTTTAAATCTTTTTCCTGATCTAGTCTGATATAAATCAATGAAAATAAATGCTAAATAATCAAAATTGAATAATAATAATTACCAAAACGGAAATTGAAAAAAGAGATACTCCGTAATAGACAGCAAAAAATGACCATTGAGAAGAAATAAAGTGGACAAAAGGAGTGAAAATAAAAATTTTTAGATTCAGTTTTAGTGGTTGAATGTTATACTCCCTCCGCTTCTTAAAACCCTTCCTCTTTCATTTTTTTTTGTTTTTCTTAAAACACTTCCCCTTTCTATTAAAAAACCACTTTTACCCCTTACTTTTTCATACCCTACCTATCACATCATACTTTTTTACTAACAACTAAACTATCACATCTTACTATTACCCATCACATCAAGGGCAAAATTGGAAAGTCAACTACAATTTAACACTTCCTCATTTTCCCCCAAAGTCAAAAGAGAAACTCTTTTGAGAAACGGAGGTAGTACAAAATACTCGTATAATAATGTAAACATATTGTTCTTTAGGGGATATTTTATTATGAATGTTATTGCAAAAGCTTATTAATCACGAAAGTATTATAAACAGACAAATAAATCTGAATCACAATCTAAAAAATGAACAATAAAATTTGAAGCAAAAAAAATTAAAAAAAGAAAAAGAAAGATATATCCCGTGCAGGTAGCTAGGAGTAGGACAGATTATATATAAACACTGATAGAATATTACTCCGCAGTATATTATGTAAAAATAAAAAGACTTTTTTTTTTACATTTAGAAGCAAAAAAGAGAAAAAAAAAACATAAGACCGGTTATAGGACTTCTGCCCAAAAGATTGGTTATTATTAGGGCATATTATCATATGTATCTTCACAAAATTGGCATTGAAATTAATTAGTGGGCCGGGGGAGTTCCGAGGAAAAGGAAAGACTTTAATGTCGATAGGTTGATGTGTTAAAGAGGAACCAAACAACAGCACAAAATGTAGCTTTAATCGCGCCTTCCTCCGTCTTAAGGTTCGACCGGTCCGGTCCTTCGGATCGGGAAACACTCGTAAAAGAATCAAAACTATCCTAAAGAATTGAGACAATGCTGCGTACTTGGTCGGTGGTGGTGCCTCATTTTATGTGTCCTAGCCCTTATTAATTACTCCCTTCGTCCCAAAAAGATTTACACCTTTCAAAAAAATAACGTCCCACAATCTCCTACCCATTTTTATTAAAAAACCACTTTTACTTCTTACTTTTTCAAACCCTACCTATCACATCATACCTTTTTCCTAATAATCTACACATCACATCTTACTTTTACCCATCACATCAAAGTTATTTTTGAAAAGTCAACACAAAATTATCTCTCTTAATTTCAACTTTAGTCAAAACGTGTAAATCTTTTTGGGACGAAGGGAGTAATTATTAATTCTTTTTGTTAATAGCTAGCTCGCTTTTTTTTGAAACAATTGAATAATCATGTTATACTCTTTTAATTTCCCCTTTTTAAATTCTAGATGTCCTACTTTATAATGCATAAAATTATGAATTATACAAATAACTTTTTAAATTTGAATAATTAGAGTCGACTAGGAGTATTACAAAAATGAAACCCTTAGAATATTCTCTACCTCTGTTCTGGTGGATTTATCTATTTTGACTTTTTACAATAAGAGTGCTTGGATGAACATTGATCACACTTAAATAAAAATTAGCATTAATATCTAAAATAGTCATTAACAATAAGATGTTTTACAAACTAATTTCAATAAGTTATAGGGCCTGTTTGGGAATAGCGTTAGAGATTAGCGTTAGCGTTTTGGATAAAATTTTAACGGTGCAAATTAATTTGAAAACGCTAACGCTAAACGCTGCTCGTAGATAGCCTTTTGAAAACGATAACGCTAATCTCTAAAGCTATTCCCAAACAGGCCCATAATCACCTACGTTATACTTTATAAATTAAATTTATTTTATTGGTAATTTCCAAAAAAATGATATCGAATGACTACTAAATATACTACTCCCTCCGTTAACAAAACCTTCTCTTTTTATTTTTCATCCGTCCCAAGAATCCGTCACTTTTCAATTAAAAAGTCACTTTTACTCGTATTAATTCTTCACTTACCTATCATATCATATTTTTTTCTATTAATCTACCGATCACATCCTACTATATTCATCACATCAAAGAACATTTTTGTAAAATCAATAACAAAATAAACTTTCCTTAAATCACATCTTACTCTTAATTTTTTGATCGAAACATCTTAAGCTTTGTTATCATCCTATCATGACAATAATTTTTATTGTTAAATGTACCCACCTTATGTACTTACCTTACATGATAATGATGATGATGGCGATGCACCCATTTTATGACTTTGATTGTCATTCTCGTACACATTTTCACGTAATAATTTCTAAAAGTAATACCAAATTAAATCGTTTGAACATTGAACAATTGACCCTACTCAATTTTGCACAAATTATCAAATAAAATGAATTAAAACTATTTTCATTTGAAGCATGAATTAAAGCATGAATTTAATTAAATTTGGTAAATTAAAGCATGAATTTAATTAAAGCATGAATTTAATTAAATCGGTAAATTAAATTTAGAGATGGATGGGATTGGGCCGGGGTGAGCATGCGGGTTAGTGAGCCCATAGGTGTCAGTTCAAAGGAGCTGACTTATGTGTAGTCTTGTAGCCCATGAGAGGGTATTTTTGACAGCCATGGGGCCCCATATGAAATTGGATATGATTAGTCAACACAACATGATCATCATAACTGATCATTAGTGCTGGGGAAAAAACTGAAAACGCAAAATGAAAATGCATAATTATATACTCTGCTATTTGTACGTATTTTTTTTTCAATATCTGGTTAATTAATTTTAGAGTATTAATTTTCTACTCTCTCCATTTACCAAAAATTTTTTCATTTCGTTTTTACGTAAAAAAATATCATCTTTTTAAAAATAATTTATTTACAAATTGGAATTAAAAAAATAAAATTTACATATTTAAAAACTTCATCATAAGTTCTACTCCCTTCGCCACACAAAAAGTTTCTAGTTTTGACATTTAAAAGATTTAAAGTGGGTGTATTTTGGTGTTAGGTTTATAAAAATGTCCTTGGATGTATGGGTAAAAGTAGATATGATAGGTAGATTAATAATGAGAAAATGTAATGTGATAGGTATGTTAAAAATTTGAAGGAAGGAAAACGTGACTTTTTAAAAAAAATGAGAAAAGTTTTTAGGGAGAGATGAAAAAAGAAATGAGAAAAATTTTGTGGGGCGAAGGGAATATAAAATAAAGGGAGAAATACCAAAGTAGGACTAAAACATTGAAAATATACTAAAATAGGACTTTCATGTTTTTGTTTTCAAAATAAGACTTACATTACCAAACATGGTCATATACATTACCAAAAAAGTATAGTAATTTACACATGTACACTGCCACATTACCACAATGCAAAGTCACATTACCACAGTGCAAAGTCCTATTCCGGGAAAAAAACATGAAAGTCCTATTTTGGTACTTTTCTCTATGTTTTAGTCCTATTTAGGATGATTTCTATAAAATAACTAGTAAAAATACATGCAAAAGAAATTATCAAATATGTTATTTTGGGAACTAGTAAAATAACTAGTCTCTATGTTATTTTATTATATCAAATAACTAGTAAAAATACATGCAAAAAAAATTATCAAGTATTTGAATAGCAGATAGAAAGGGTTTTAGTGAACAGAAGCAATAACATTTATTTAAGACTTATTCATCAAAACATCTCAAATCCAGATTTTATTGTATTTCAAAAATTAATTTCCACGGACAAAACTTAAAAATACAATCTTTGTTTGCACTTGATGGTGTATTAAAAATGCGTCTAGAATATATTCTCTCCGTCTTCTAAAGTTATTTTCATTTGACATTTAAGAAATTTAAAGAAATTTTGTTGTGTTGGCTTTTCAAAAATATTATTCATGTAATGAGTAAAATTAAGATGTAGTGGCTAGATTTTTATAAGTAAAAAGATATGATGTGATATGTATGGTAAGAGATGATAGTGATTAAGTGGGTTTTTAATAAAAAATGCATAATTTTGTGAGACATGTAAGAAAAAGAAGGTGAGAGTTTGAGTCGGTGGGAGTACCTTTGTGTCTCATAAAAAACTTTCTATTTTTTCTGTTTAGATATTTAAAAAAGGTTCTTACTCACACACATTATTTTATTTTAATTAAAGAAGTTAAAATTCTTTCAATCTTGCTAAAAAAAAGTTTCAAACACATAATTTGCATTTTCAATACCGTTTTTAGAAGTGAAAAAATAGAAAAAATTTTATAGCAGTAAGGGACTAAAATATAGCATCATACTATGTGTTTTTCCTAAAATATATTCTTTCTCTCATAAGTCATTCTAGTTTTGATTTTCAAGGAATTTAATAGAGATGTTTGTGTTTTAATAAACAATTCTTAATACCATGAATGGATTAATAGTGATAAATTGATATGATCTACTCCCCGTCCCTAAATAAACTTCCCTTTTTGACGTTTTGAAGATTTAAGGGAGGGATATTTTTGTATTGACTTTCTAAAAATATCCTTGATGTGATGTGTAAAAGTAATATGTGATATGTATATTATTAGTAAAAAGGTATGATGTGATAGGTAAGGTATGAAAAAGTAAGGGATAAAAGGGGTTTTTTTAAAAGAAAAGAAAAGTTTATTTGGGGACAAAAAAAACAAAAGAGAAAGTTTATTTAGGGACGGAGGAAGTAATAAGTATATTACTAAATGATTATGAAATGCAGACGGATAAAGCATCATTACTAGCGGAGGTGATCCAACACGTGAAGGAGCTGAGGAGGCAAACATCACTCATCTCCGAGACAACCCTAATCCCGACGGAGACCGACGAGCTCACGGTGGACACCGCCGCCAACGACGGGAAGCCCATGATCCGAGCCTCCCTGTGCTGCGAGGACCGGCCGGACCTGCTCCCGGACCTCATCAAGGCCCTCAAAGCCCTCAGGCTACGCACTCTCAAAGCCGAGATCACCACCGTCGGCGGCCGCGTCCGCAACGTCCTCTTCGTCACCGGCGAGGACCGACTCCGGCAGGACGGCGGCCAGCCGCAGCTGTGCTCTGTAAGTTCGATCCAAGAGGCGTTGAGAGCGGTGATTGAGAAAGGCAGCGGCGGCGGCGGCGGGGACGATCACTCGTCCGGGGCTGCTGGGAGTTCCAAGAGACAGAGAACCAACAACAACAACATTGATGTCCTCGAAACTAACTAACTAACTAAAACATGCATAAATGGAATAGTGTTTTGCGAGAAAAATTTTTAAATTTCTCCAACTTGTTTTTTTTTTTTAAAAAAATGCAGTAAGTAGTAGTATATCCCTAGCTAGTGGTTTAATTTAATTTTGTTTGATGTTTTTTTGGGGGTTCTAAATCTGATTTGTGGGTTTGGTTTGGTAATTTGGTTAGTGATCAAGTCCACCTGATTATATATATATAATGGCTGCGGTTTGTGTTTCTTGAATTATGGGTATGGTATTAATAATATAATTATGATTGAATTGGGAGGGATTAATTAGTTTTTAATTACACCTCATCATCATCATCATTATCAGATACTCCCTCCGTCCCAAATTATTTGTCACATTTCTATTACTGATGCAAAATATCAAGTTTTTTCAATTTATTTTATTTACACATTGATTAAGAAATAAAAAATATAAATTACATATCAAAAAATACATGAAAAGTTCTTCGAAATAAGAGGTGTCAAGAATATTTTATTTTATCAAATAACCAATGAAAACGTAAAAATAAACAAAAGTTCCCACGACTGTTGGAAAAGCAAATGTGACAAATAATTTGGAACGGAGGGAGTAGATTGATAGATACATAGATACAGATATGGATGGCTATGTATAACTACAAGTAGTGGTATTAGGTATGTAACGTCCTAAGAGCAACTTCAATGTGAGGGGTATATGAAAGGGACAAAGAGAAATAATTGTGATATATACCTTTTTTCATTGAAAATCATCTTTTAATGGAAGAGATAAATAAAGAGGCATTATACCTTCTTCAATTTTGAAGAGGTATCTTTACCTTCTTCATTTGGGAAGGTATATCAACTTTTCTCACCTTTTAAATTTATTTCATCAATTACTTTAGTTATTGTATTTTTGCTTGAATTTATTATTATAAATTTTTAATTTGTATCTTTGTAATTATATTGTAAAACTTAACGAGTTAAGAATTAACAAAAAAAGGATACTTTATTTTTTAATTTTGCACTCTGCATTTTTAAGTTTTTTATTTGGGTATTTATAATTTTACATGTGCAATTAGACATAATGTATATTTAATTATTTCAAAACTGACATTCTAATTTTTTTTCCCAATAAAATAGTTATATTTTTATAAAATCTTTAAATTTAAAAATTTAATCAAGAAGAAACAAAGGCAACAAACCTTAAATTTACCTCCCCATGATTTTTTCAAGAATGTATATTTTTTTTTCTAATAATTAAAATTTGATTTAAGAAGCTAAATCAACTAATTTTTTCCCAATAATGTATGGAATTGGATTTTATCCCTCTTTTGCCTTTTGATTTACCTTCTCCCATTGGAATTCAACACTTTTTGAAAAGGTAAATGAAATATATATATACATCTCCAAGATACCTTCCACCATTGGAGTTACTCGAGTTACTCTAAGGGGGGGGAAACAATGGAGTTTGATTAGGTTATTGGGAGTTTTTGGTGACAATGAAAGATAAGATCGATGGAGGGATTAAGGAAGAGAAAGAATGGGAAGTTGGTCGGGCACAATGTTTGTGACGCTAGGGCTCCGTCATCTTATGTCATGCTCCTTTGGATCCCCGCGAGAAGAGAGAACGGGGAGCTGATGTGGCCTTCGGGACACCGCCCGGCCCCTATGCGGGAAGGGGAAAGGTGAGTTCACATCCGTTATGTTTTTGGATTTTTCATTTCTTCCTTTTTCCTTCTTTATCCCTCTTGTTGCTTCTTTCCTTTTTCCTCTCTATTTTGTTACTTCTTTTCCTTTCTTAGTTTTTAACTTTTTCTAGTTTTTTATTTTTATCAGTTTTTCTTATTTCTTTTTTTATTTTGATTTTGTTTTTTTTCAAATTTTTATTACTTAATTGTATTATATATTTTTTATTTTAAGTATTATAATTAAAATAAGTGTTAAGATCATTAAAAATTGAAAGGGTGATGGGAAGGGATCAGATCGGAAGAGGATGCACGCCCCTAAAAGATGATGAAAATGGGGAAAAAAGTTGAAACTGACGTGGCGCTTAAGTTGGCAGAAAGAGAAGAGAGGAAACACGTACACTCCTCAGTCTAAGGGCATCAGCAATGCCAAGTCAAAAATGAAATGCAATATGATGAGATAAAAAATTTAATCGATCAAAAATAGTCTAGTCAGTGTGTGGCAAATAAGTATGGTAGAAAGACATGCCATGTATTCATAAATTATTATTTTTATCTTTTTTGACATTTTTAAATGTATTATAATTATTAAAAATTATTTTATTTATCTTTTTTATAAAACAAATGCACTCATTTTCAAAAAAAAATTGTCTTGTACAAAAAAAATGGAAAAAAGTTGCCTCGCGAATGGCTTGAAGATCACAAGGTCCCTCACATATATATGCTGAAGGAGGATGGAGGCTTCCGCAGCAAGTGCCCCACCCCCGCCAGTGGTCTAAGAGCATATATGGACAATGACAAGTAAAAAATGAAATGACACACAGTGATGTTGAGTCGTTGAGTATTTTAACCAATAAAAACCAGTCTAGTCAGCGTGTGACAAGTGAGTGGAGTAACATTCCTTCCAATGGTAAATAATTGTTTTTGTCAATTTTTACACTTTTTAAACATATTTTAGTTATAGAAATTATTTTACTTGTTTTTTTCATAAAAATAGATGTACTTCTTTTTTAAAAAAATCTTCTTTTTTACAAAAAATAATTTAAAAAAATTAAAAACAAAGAGATCGGAACATATTGCCCGTGTTGATGCTATAATAAGAGGATGAGGAAAAATATTAAATACAATGGAAGGATATGTGTTATAGTGGCAGGTTATTATTTTTGTATTTTTTTAATTTTTAAAAATTATATAAAGTTTCTGGAAAAAAAAGAATATAAAGAAATGTAAAAAGAAAAAAAATTATCAGAAAAAAGAAAAAAAATAAAAACTTGATTTGATTGGTGAGTGGTGACTCGCTGTCTTGCTCTACATGGAGAAATGCTATGTCACTCCACGCCAAGGAAGATAAATAATGTGTTGGCAAATGATGTGGCAAGCGAGGCAATAAAATAACTTGCCGCTGCCACTGCTTAAAGTTCAACATGGCCGCCACACACACTTTTCTAGGATGAGTGTTAGATAGTTGGAAAGAGAAAGCACATGATCAAACACATTTTGAAATTGAAAAATGCTAGGGATACATCCCATTTGTCCCCCACCCCTTCCTCCACCACATAAATGGGCAAGAACTTTAAAAAAAATTAAATAAATAAAAAGTAGATAAAAAATGAATGGTGGAGAAGGGGGTGTGGGAAGAAGAGTTATAGTGTGTTCTCTTCAATTTCTTATTACATACTCAATCCGTCTCTAAATAAACTTCCGTTTTTGACTTTTTGAGGATTTAAAGGAAAGATATTTTTGTGTTGACTTTCCAAAAATATCCTTGATGTGATGTGTAAAAGTAAGATGTGATATGTAGATTATTAGTAAAAAGATATGATGTGATAGGTAGGGTATGAAAATTAAAGGGTAAAAGAGGTTTTTTTAAGGGAAAAAAAAAATTTATTTGGGGACAAAGAAAAAACGAAAGAATGGCGCCACCAACTCTATTTCTTGTCCATGGGGAACAGAGGCCCAAAGCCCCAAATTAGAACTTTGAGCGAGTTCTATTCGTATTTGATTTGAATGAACCCATCCTCTAATTGGGGTTCACACCCTGATTTGACCCCTCAATTATCTCCCTTCCTTGAAGAATTTGAACCGAGCGCTCCCGTAAAGTTTCAACTTTCAAACTAAGCAACCACAGCCACTTTGGGAGCACTCATCAAGCACTTGCCCTGGAAACACAGAAATCGGCTATACCGTTCCCATGGCCAGGTCCTCGGAAAGCCCTATCCAGTTTCTAATCTGTATTTTATTCTCATTATTATGTCTGTTATACCAAGATTTTCTTGTGACTTAATTTCATTGTGTGAAGTGCAAAGAACTCCAACTTTCTTGAATCTCAGAGTGAGGGTTCTCAAGAGTGTATCTTTTTTCTTCACTCGTGTGCGCGGATTGCTATACATTACTTACTGTTGTACCAAATAGGGAAGAAAGCACAAACTGTATGTGCGAATGTAGTGTCTAGAAGCCTAAGCATGACTTAAAAGTTCGGATTTTTTTTTTCATTTTTTGCATTTCTTGGTTTTCTTAGAGCACAGTTCAATCTTTGAACGGGTCAAAAGGCCCATTTTGTTCTGATCATGTTTGGGTTTTGAAGGGCAAGGGTTATTTAATTAATCTCCTCTACATAAAGCTCAACCACACAATGTTGGTACTCTGCATTACTAATCTCCGTGTCCAATCAAAACATGCACAAATGAGATGTGGCCATAAACAAGTAGCTAGAGTAGGACATTGTGTGCTGCATTAGGAGTTTTGGACTGACTATGCTAAAATGATGGTATAGTCTTTCTGTGTCAATCTTGTAAATGAACTGCGCGTTTAGTCTCACATTGTTAGGTTTGAACCTTGCAGGCCTTCGTGGTTGGTTGACGGAAACAGGATAGCGACAAAGATCAGAAGTGCATCAGGCGATCCAGGAAACGTTTACTGGAAAAGCAACCCTTCAAGGACTTGCCCCAGCTGCCACTATACCATTGACAATAGTGATGTAAAAATTAACTACCTTTTTCATTTGTTTGTCCCTTGAAAATGTACCGTGCATAATGCTTTTGTTTGATATGTACTTAGCTTGCATTACGGTTAGTCAATCTTGTAACAACCTACACACATTTGAGATTTTCTTTAGTAGCCCAGTGTCTTATATGGAGGATGCTGCTTTTAATTTTATATTTGTCCTTCACAAGAGCATTGTTATTTTAGGTAACTCAAGAATGGCCAGGATTGCCAAGAGGTGTGAAGTTTGATCCATCTGATCAAGAGATTATTTTCCACTTACTTGCAAAAGTTGGTGTTGATGATATGAAACCCCATCCTTTTATTGACGAATTCGTTCCAACGGTCCATAAAGATGATGGGATATGCTACACTCATCCCCAAAATTTACCAGGTAACCATAATACACACTCATGTCTTCATTCATCTTTAGTCCCACTCTGCAAATTCACCCAAATATAACCCACAATATCTTACCTGATTGCCTCGCTTTTCAAAGTTGAGACTCTTAGTCTAACCCTTAGGGAATCTTTAAGCTTAAAAATTAGCTTTAATTGCACTAAAGGGTCAACCTTTTAGGTGTTAAGCAGGATGGCACCATTTCACATTTCTTTCACAGAGCCATAAAAGCTTATAATACCGGCACACGAAAGCGCCGAAAGATACATGGTAATGATTTGGGAGATTTTAGGTGGCATAAGACGGGTCGCACGAAACCTGTGTTTCTGGATGGCGTACAAAGAGGGTGTAAGAAGATAATGGTTCTTTATGTGGGCCCGGTCAAGGGGGGTGGAAAAGCCGAGAAAACAAATTGGGTGATGCACCAGTATCATCTTGGAACCGGGGAGGATGAGAGGGAAGGAGAATATGTAATTTCTAAAGTGTTTTATCAGCAACTACAGGTGAAACAAAGTGAAAAAACGGAACATGCATCTCCCGAGGATTCTGAAAGTTTGGGTGCTAATAACGATCCATATACCCCAAAAACCGAGACTCCTGAACCTGCTCGTTTAGAAAGAAGACTGTTGAGTTCACTTGCAGTCGTTGCAGAACTGGAGACCCCTAATGTTGAGGTAACTTTGACTTGTGCACACCTATTAATGAACTATGATGCTGTGTTAAAATCAAATTATGGTTGTTTTCGAGAAAAAAAAGGAACAATTTTGAGAACCACGATAAATAGTAGTTTAAGTCTTTTACTGTTTTATTTTCTTTTTGCAACAGTTGAGGATATTTAATGAGAATTTTGTGAGACAGTGGACTACTCCCTCCGTTTTCAAATACCAATCCATTGAGTAAAACACATGATCTTAAGTTGATAACATTTTTTTCACAGTTCATGGATTGGCGAATTACCTCTTATTAGGTGATGGTTTTTGCACTTGCTGTGTGTTGTGTATGCCTGGTGCTTTCTGCTTCCGGTGCTTTGCTTCTGTGCTTCTAACCTTTTCTTCTTTAACATTAGTTTGCCTTTTGCTCATTGTGCTCTGTGCTTTCCAATGCTTCCCATGCTCTATGTGCCTTACGTGTCTTCTGTGATTCGATATTATCTTATGATAGTGGTGCTGCTTGAGGCGAAGGTCTCTTGGAAACAGCATTTCCACTTTCGAGTAGGGGCAATGTTTGTGTTACCCCCCCTCCCCTCCCTCCCCCGACCCTACTTTGATGGGATTCAATTAGGTTGTTATTGTTGTTGATTTCTGGGTAGTAAATGTAACAAGCTCAGGTGAAACAAGTCCAAGAAGGAAACCTAGTCAATTTACTATGTTTTACGTTGTTTTTAGAATGCTAAATGGGCAGTTGTTTGTGAACAAGATGTATTAGTTTACAGACAGTTATTTGATATAATGGAGGGAGTAGCTAAAGAGCAATGTATTGATATGAAAGACTACAGATTTTTTGTTCCTCTTCCATTTATACACTTTCTTGACATGAAAGACGTCATCTTTTAAGGCTTGTAATCAAGAAAAAACCATAGAGAACCAGACCAAGCGGATGGAGGTGCAAAATGAGATTGAAGAGGGAGATGAACGCAAATGGTGGGGCAGTCAAGACGAAGCAGCACAGTATCTCTTAAGCTCACAACAGCTTGTGGAAGGGCTGTCCTTGTTCGATGAACTCCTGCAGAGCCAGTCTCCAAGTAGGGATGGAGGGCAAAATGGGAAAGAGCATAAGGGAATGCCGCGTCTTTCGGATTATAGACACTTGGGGACAGAGACTTTTAAGAAGGATCTAGAGACGTGCCAAGAGCTGGTCCTTGATCCACCGCCTGCGATTAATACAGAGGGTGAAACAGTCAACAACAGCCAAGAGTTTGTCATTGATCAAGAAAATATAGTTCTAGAGACACCACCTGAAAGGCTTACCCAACTCGTAAGTAATGAGCCTCATTGTTATCTATCCTTTTGCTGTCCATTTTTTGTTTTATGTTTTCAAAGTAGACGTAAGGTCTACGTATCCACTATCTTTATTGGGTTTCGTGTTGTTTCTGCTTTATGTTTCTAAGGGTAAAACAACATTATGATTCACGAAAACAAAACCCAAAAATGCGGTTTTTAGTTTGCGGATTTTGAAATTAACACGATTAGTAAAATAAGTGTATACGACATGAAACTTCAAATTTGAAACTGAGACTGATACCAAATTGGCACTATGTTTCTTGGATTTCATTCTTTTCTTTAGTTAACGAGTGAAGCTCTTCCGCAAGTACTATATTGTTTCTTGTTTATGTGATGTTGTTTTCTTGAAGGAGTTTGAGTCTCAGGACAGTTACCTTGCTTGGGGAGGGAACAAGATTGATTCTTCTGAGAGAGGCAGCGATTAATCATCGTTTCTAACCTTTGCAGCCGGGAAGCAGCAAAATGTTCGTTGGCTTCACAAAACTCTTTTCTGCCTCAATCCAAACTAACACTTATTGGAGATGGGAGTTGATGATGTTAAAATATGTAGTGTTGTAACATAGAGAGCATGAAGTTGTGTTTTGTACTTTGAAGTGATTCTGATGGTGGCCTATAAGTAATGCTCCCTCCCTGTTTTTGTCCTGTCACGCTTGTAAGGATAATGAAACTGTGTGGTTGCGGTGGACAGGGATGGAGTAGTTGGTTTCAGAATGTCCACGATTTTGATCCTTATTGCGCCCCTCGTCCCATTATTTTCGAAACATTGGTGAGTGATTCAAAAATTAAGAAAAGTAAGACGGTTGATAAAGATAAAATGAATGTGAAATACACAAATATGATCAAATATGGTATGTCACAAAACTAGCGGGATAGAAAAAATGCTATAAAGAGACAAAAATAGTGAGATGGAGAGTATTTTCTTTGTCATGTTACAAAATTCTAATTTGTAGTGCTATTTACACGACAAGAGAATTGGTTGGGGCGAGTAAAAGAATAGTCTCACCTTGCCATGAAACGAAAGTCGCCACATTCAGCGGCGTGGGAGGAGAGACGACAGTAGTTGCCGGCTCTATGTCCACTTTATTGCTACGTTCATCGCCTGCCTTACGCTATACTACTACCACGTCAGATGCCACCATAGGCGTAACTCGCCATTGCAAGCTATGGAATGCGACAATTTTCGCATGATTAATTTGATTGGTTGGAAAATGCCACATCACCACGTGATTCTTGGGAGTTTTTGCAGTAATTTAAAACTACTAATTATTAGGTTACACCGTATATGATTATTCCTTGGTGGGTCAAAGGGGAAAATATGTTTCCACAGCTCATGATATATATTCGATGTTGGGCTAGGGAGAAACATTCCGTACGTACTAAGATGGTGTTGGCATGTGGTGGACAAATCCCATATAGTGTAAAAACTAATGTTTGTTGGTTCTTTTAAATTTTAATTACCACAAAATTTAACTTTTTGATTGAGTTGGTTTTTGACCTACCATATTTAAAAGTCGTGAGTTCAAATGTTACCGTCATTCACATTTAAAAAAAAAAACAAAATTAAAATTCACGCGTAAAATTTTATTGTTTTTTTAATAAAAAAAACTTAATGTTCGTGTGTAAAATTGTAGTCCCTCCGTCCCATAAAGTGTTACCCATTTTGACTAAAGTAGAAATTAAGGGAGAGATAATTTTGTGTTGACTTTCCAAAAATATCCTTGATGTGATGGGTAAAAGTAGGATGTGATGTGTAGATTATTAGGAAAAAGGTATGATGTGATAGGTAGAGTTTGAAAAAGTAAGGGGTAAAAGTGGTTTTTTAATAGAAATGGGTAGGAGATTGTGGGACACAATTTTTTTGAAAGATGTAAATCTTTTTGGGACGGAGGGAGTATAACCCAACAGCAAGCCAGCCACTCTGTGTGTGTGAGATTGACAGCAAATGTGCATGAACCGTCCTCCGATTTGGGGGCAAAATATGTCCTCCAGCTGGTCAAATATATGACTGACATGGGGGGGAAGTTGCATGCATTGTACTACGTGAGTAGGATGATTACAATTCCAAGTTGGCAATATATTCATATAGATTTGATGATTATATATGTTAGTTTGCCCAAGCTAGCTAGCTAGTTTATAAGGACACTCGTGCATTTGTCTCAAACCATTGCAATTCAAACTGGATTGCAACAATTTTTTGTGTAACCAAATCTCACGTGCTCACATGTATTACGGATCGGAGTAGTATTTTATTAATTATTTAATTACTATGTATATGATCACATATATATATTCCAATATATACTCTATGATATTTATGAAGATTTTATTCCCATCCTAGCTTTTGGATTCATTCCACGTTTTGCAAATTGATCCATTGATTGTGGCTTATATATGTTCATATAGGAAGAGGGTGTTTGGCAGTGTGCTGCGTTTAACAATTTAACTTCTGCTTTGAGTGGAAGTAATTTTACTCTGTTTGGCATGTCAGCTTCTGCTTTTTACCAACATTATTTTGTACATGGAACACCGTTTCGGAGAAGCAGGTATGAGGTGCTTTTGCTTTCAGCTTTTGTAGAAATCACTTTATCCATAAGCTAATCACTCCCAAACACACTCGAAATCTTATATCCAAACTCGTCTTAATTTCACCATAATTTGAAGTGTGTTTGCGGTTGTATTTGAAAACTTCTTCTAAGCTTCTCTTTCGTTGAAATATAGTTTAGCGTATTTGAGAATCTGCTTCTACTTATACATCCAATGTGACTCAAAAATTCAAAATAGACTCAGGCCAAAAATACTTTTAAAAGCAAAGGTAGTTTATAAATACATTCTGGAGGAGCATGGGGAGACTTCAAGACCCTGAGTGAGACTCAGGAAGCTAAGGTAAAAAAATACTCCCTCCGTCCTTAAATAAACTTCCCCTTTCGTTTTCTCTTTGTCTCTAAATAAACTTCTCTTTTCCCTTAAAAAACCCCTTTTACCCATTACTTTTCCATACCCTACCTATCACATCATACCTTTTTACCAATAATCTACATATGACATCATACTTTTACATATCACATCAAGGGTATTTTCGGAAAGTCAACCAAAAAATATCCCTCCCTTAAATCCTCAAAAAGTCAAAAAGGGAAGTTTATTTAGGGACGGAGGGAGTATTATTCTTTGAAATAAATTAAGGGTAGTTTACTTAAATAGCACTGAAACATAATAACTTTCTCTAAATAGCATTATATGTGTTTTTTCCCAATATAATACTATAACACTTTTAGTCATTATCCACTAGTCATTATTCAAGTAAATGTTCGCCATCAGTGGACATTATTCCTCCTTCTTGACATTATTAAGTGTTATTTAGAGAATAAAACATTTTAGGTGATATATAGGGAAATGACTTAAATTTAGAGTTATTTAATTAGGGCAAATATTTCATTAATTAAGCAATAATGGAAGTTATTTAAAACGAGAGATTTTAATAATTATTTTTGTTTTTAAAGCAATTTTTCATGAAACTCAAAGTCTCTGTGTTTTTTTTAAAGCAATGACAAACCCATGAATGAAAGATCAAGAACATATTGTTTTTTTAAAACAATATTTCATATTATTATAATTAATATGTGTACGTGAGTAAGCTAGTATCCCCCGTGAGTAAGCTAGTATTCAGTGACAAGAATAAAAATAAAAAATAAAACTTATTTTATTTTGATATAGAAATAAAAAAATAAAATTTATATATTTAAAAATCACATCAAAAGTTCAACAAAACAAGTTGTAAAAAAAATATTTTATTTTATCATATAGGCCATGAAAAAACATAGATTAATAAAAGTACCCGTGAAATTGAAGTCGTGCTATGGGAAAAAAGACACATGACTGAGTGAGTATGAAAACAAGTACTCCCTCCCTCTCCTTAAGTAGATCTTCTCATTTTGACTTTTTGTTATTTTTAAGGAGAGTTAAAAAATGATTAAAGTTTACCATAATACCCTTAGGTAATATTTGACAACTAGCATTTCATTTCAATTCATGTATTTCAATTCCAAAATTTGAAATCCTGAATTTCAAATGACAAGAGGAGATACATGAATTTCAAATTAAGCATTGTTTTAAATGTAAATAATTTGATTCAAATCCAAATTCAAAATGCTTAAGTTTCCCAAACATGGAATTTAAGCCAAATCCGGATTTGAAATCCAAATCCATGTTCCCAAACATACCATTAATGAAAATGAGTGAAGTGCATTGAATGGGATGAGTGAGGTGCAATAAATAAAGTATGTGAGGGTAGTTGTGATATTTTAATGGTTAAAAAAGGTAATGAGAAGATCTATGGTGGACAAATAAAAAGAGCTAATGGGAAGATCTATGGGGGACGTGAGATATCATTGTCCTTTGTCTCATAGATTAGATGAGAGTCAAATGGCATACATTGAACTTTTTGTGCTCACATAAAGGCTAACATAGGTGAGAATTGAAGAAAGGGAGATTAGAGTAAAGATATATGGTGAAAGAACAAGTGCACGTGAGAGAAAGTGAGAGTGGAGTGGACATATATTTATGAATATACAAAAATATATACACGCAATTATATTGGTACATGGCAAAAAGACAAAGTGACATGAATCAATTGTTACACATTCAATTCAATTCTTCCCATAAATTATTGTCTGCAGAGAGCGCATATAATAATACTCCCTCCGTCCCAAAAAGATCGTTACGTTTCATTTCTTTGCGCATCCTTTAAAATATTTTTATATCGTCTCAAATGCCAAAAAAACTTTCAAAACAATTTCATCTTATAATAAAGAGTAAATATGGTAAATTTTAGAAATTTTAAATGTGAGTAGCATTGCTTTTTGTGATGCGCAAAGAAATGAAACGTAACGATCTTTTTGGGACGGAAGGAGTATGATTCTGTACGTGTATACATAATATGGAGTGGATTACATAGATTATGTGAATGAAGCGATACATGCCGTCATGCCCACTAAGTTTGATATGAGTAATATAGCTATATACCACCTCCGTCCTAGCGTATTTTGTCCAGTTTGACTCAAAAATGTTAAATTAGACAAATACTTCGGAACGGAAGGAGTAATTAACTATATAATGAAAAGCAAATGATACGCAAAACCAAAACAGAGAAGCATGTATAGGCCCTCTTCATTCCCGTTGTTAATGATTGGGTGCAATTGAGATTTTATTTTTAGAAGAATTTACTTAAATAGCACTAAAACATAATGATTTTCTCTAAATAATATTATATATGTTATTCCCTAAATACTATTTAGGGAATAAAATAATTTAAGTGCTACTTAGAAAAATGACTTAGGTTTTAGTGCTATTTAGTGCAAATATTTCTTTATTTTAAATTGCAACATATTGATTTAATTAATGGGGAACAAATAATAAATGAAATATTTGCACTAAATAGCACTAAAACTTAAGTCATTTCCCTAAATAACACTTAAACTGTTTTATTCCCTAAATAACACTTAATAATGTCCATAATGTCCAGTGATGGCGAATATTTGTTTGAATAATGACTAATGCATAATGACTAAAAATGCTATATTGGGAAGAAAAACACATGTGGTACTATTTAGGGAAGGTCATTATGTTTTAGTGTTATTTAAGTAAATTCCTCATAATAAATATTATAAAAATTCATCCAAACAATAAAATTTTAAACCTAGAATCGAGATCAATAACACTTAAATCATAATTAAAATATTGATAAAACATCCAAACATAATTAGATTCGTTTATATCACAACATATAAACAAGAAAATTAATTTACACCTATCATCGTTCATCACCAAGGCCAGTATTCGCCTTTGTTTCAAGAAATCATTAACATTTTTTTTGTTTTGACTTCTCTCTCGGCATGTCTCATCTTCTTTGATAAGCGTGCAATTTATGCACTCCGGCTTAAATATGACACATAGCGATCATTGATGCAACGTTTTTAAAAATTCAAGATTCATTAGTGCAATTTTTAAAATTTCAAGGGAATATGCATGATTTTTTTGACAAATATCATTGTTACGCGCGTGTAGAAAAGTTTCATTAAAAAAATTACTTTCATTAATCACAAGTATTCAATATATTTACACAAACGATAGGGTAACCTTAAACACAACCTGTAAATACATGTACATATATGCCTATTTACAGTAAAAACACGCTAATACTCTCGAATAAGTTAGCGCCTGAAGATCACAAGTGCTCAACTCGGAATCTAAAAAAGTAAGGTTTGGAAGGGCTTTAGTAAACAAACCAACAAGAGGAGTTGTGTAGGAACATATTCTAGATGGAGTATTATTATCACGGGGCTACACACATTCACCATAAGTATAACAAATAAATACTCCCTCCGTTTGGAAAAACCCTTCCCATTTGATTTGAGGAAAAAAATAAAGAATTGTTAAATTATAGTTGATTTCTAATTTTGCCCCTGATGTGATGGATAAAAGTAAGATGTGATAGATTGATTAATAGAGAAAAAGTATGATGTGATAGGTAGGGTATGAAAAAGTAAGGGTAAAAGTGATTTTTTAATAGAAAGGGGAAGTATTTTGTTGGAAGTGGAAAAAATGAAAGAGGAAGTGTTTTTGAGAACGGAGTAAGTATTATACACCGTATTTAATTACCTTTTTATTAAATTACTCCAACAAAACTCAAAGTAAATTACCAACATGTAATTTTGAAAACTCGCAGTAAATTTCAAATGTATGATTGTACGACTTTGACTTAAATGACTTTAAAAAAAAACCTACACAGAAAGTAATCTAATACTGTGTGTTTTTTTCCACATCGTATATATGGCAATATACGGAGTCTATATATATATATATATATATATATATATATATATATATATATATATATATATATATATATATATATATATATATATATATATATATATATATATATATATATATATATATATATGTATGTATATAATGATGAAGCTTCGCCTTTGCGGTCGTCGTCGTCAATTACAAACAGTGGCGTTAAATAAAATACAAAGCAACAATTTGACTAATTAACCCAAATTTTCGTATCTATCTTATGATATTTTGTACATTAAAAAAAATCGTATCCATCAGCGGATCAAAATCTGTTGACTGTTTGGGACAATATGGTTATGTGGTCATTCGTGTTAAAGCAACGAATGAATGTCGGTTTTTTACCGCGGTAATTAATTTAACAGTCTTCCTCGAAAAAAATTACAGCAATTGATTTAATTTAACGGAGAAAGATAACTAATTTAATTAAGACTCATTTGGTATCCGGAATTGATGAAATTAGAATTGTAACATGAGTTGGATTCTTCATTTCCAATTCATTTTTGCACAACTAATTCCAAATTCACATATATCTTTTTGCTACCAAACATCAGAATTAGAGTTAAAGTCCCCAATTCTAATTCTGCGGCTTGTACTTTGTGTACCAAACGGAACCTAAAGAAATTTAGAATTTTTTTTAAATTAGAGGACATATATTTAATTAGGTGGAAATGAAATTTATGAGTGTGGTTGTGTTGTACGGTTTGTTGGATCGACTTCAACCGCTGCTGCTGCCACTAATGACACTCTGTTAAATGTTAATGTGTATTAAGAGGGGAGCAAAAAAAAACTTAGCCGTAGCAAGACCAAAAGTTTTGGTGAAAAAATTAGAATAAGAATAAAATATAGAAAAAGTATTAAAGTCATATTATGAACTGCGGCCTCTAAGATTTTCTGTCGACAAAATTGATGATTCTCAACCCCTAAACTTCTCCTGCACCCCCTAGATCGCTGATTTTGCACTGCCAAATCAGTTATCTTGGAGACAGGGGTAAAGGGGAGAGGGCACTGCCAAATCAGTTATATGTGATGACGATGATTTTGTGGTTTGTGATACTTAAGAATATGAATGAAATGACAATGCCGGATTGACTAGTACATGAGTAGTATCCGTGAGTGCACTTCTCCTCTAACATCGGAGTATTAGAAATAAAAAGTAAAAAAGTATAGATCTCTCAAGTTTTTTCTAGAACCTCGCAAATTACGGATGAATCACAATAAATTTCTCCATTTTAATTAAAATGTGGTATTCTATGACACAAAAGTGATGATTTTACCGTAAGGATACAGAGATTAAAGCTCTCTTCTATTGATTTGAAAGAAATAATTTTCAATTTTTTCTAATTTTTTCTGATTTTTTCCAATTTCAGATAAGTTTTTCAACATCTTCTAGTTTCTTTCAAAAACGACTTGAAAAATATATTTAACATATAACAATTATATATTGAAATTTATTTATAATATAACATCTCAAATATGACAAAGGAGAATTCTTCGTTATTTTCAAATTTAGTTTTCTTACATATTTATTTGAGTTTAGTGATTATTTAATTGAATGATTTTTAAGACTTTATTTTTTCTAACTTGTTACATGTTATTCCTAACTTTTTTCAAAGGAAAAAAAACAAAGTCGGTTGGCATGGAGATAAAAGAAGATATATGGAATATCCAAACTAGAAGCCAAAATGGGATTTGAATTCACTACGGATTAGATCGTCCACTTCATTTACTTTTTAAAATAAATAATATTTCAACTTTCTTTTTACTTTTCCCCCCTTCACTCTCGGAATTGAAAGATTCAAAGGAAATTCATATGACATACTCTCTCTCCATCCTATATATAATGATGTCACCTTTAATTTCATTATTTTTTAATTTTTTTAATTACAAATTAATACAAAAATAAAATTACATCGTTCAAAAGTATACAAAGAAATCTATAAAAAAATGTGATAATAATATTTTATTTTAACAAATTATTAATAGAAATATGCAAACAAATAAAAATTATCGAGACATTGTAATGGTAAACTTAAACTATGGACTACGTATTAAGATATTCAAACTTTGGATTCAATTAGATTGACAAACTAGGAATATTTTGAAACATCATTTTCAATTAATTAGCATTTTAGATGATTTTCTAATAGTGCAGATGACTTTTTAAAATGTTAAGCGCTATCATTAAATTATATTTTCAAAAAAATTAAAACTAAAGGCTAGATGAGGTAGCATTTGTTTCGATCTCTTTCTATTGTTGGAATCACAAATCAGGGTGCATATGTTTAAGATTGAGCAACTGATTTTATTTGTTTTCCAAAAGTAACCATTTTTTTTAAAAAAATATTTCTCTAGGATTAATTGGTAATTCTGAGATGACCAATATAGAGAATCAAATTAAATGAGCCAAAAGAAGAATCTAACAAAGTCAAATGATGGAGAGCCTTTAGACCCTCACTCATTCAAACTCCAAAATTCAGTCTGTATTTGATTTTCAAACTCAAATGGAAAGCTTATATTAGTATATATTCTGTATGTATGTATGTATATAAATGAGGGTGAGAAATTAACAATGAGGAAGAAAAGGGAAAGAAAATAAAGGAAAATGTTGATTACATTAGATATAATAACACTTTGGGCAATACAACAGAGTACAAAATTGTTGGTATTGGCTATAGATTAAGCTCTCTGCTCTATCTTTCTCTGCAAATAATAACTCATACTATTATTACAGCTAGATCATCATCTATCCTCTTTATTAAATTGGACAGCAACAAAAACAAAACAAAAAAGAAAAAGAGATGGTATGTGTGTTTGCCTTAAATACCCTTGAATTGCTATACATTAATACAGACACATATACTGTAGTAGTATCGGGCTGCTGTTACTGTTCCGGCGCGGCGGCGGCCTATATATGTATGTGTGTGTGTGTGTGTATGAAGTAAATAAGAAGAAGAAGGGAAGTGAAAGAAATTAAAGAAGAATCAGTCTTGCCAACAGAGGAGCATGACAACACATCTCTTGATGATGTAGAGCTTGGCTCTCTGTTCTCTCAGAACACTTCCCAATCCTCTGCTGCTGCTTCTTCTTCTTCTGTTGTTGTTTTTAATGTTTTTGCTGCTGCTGGTGTTGATTGTTGTTGTTGTTGTTGTCGTCATCATCATCATCTTCATTGTCTTTCTTTCTTTTGATGATCAAATTGTATGTATGTATTTGATTTCTTTTGGGATGCTTTGCTTTGCTTTGAGGTTGAATTATTATATGTATGATGAGAAAGCTGTGGAATGGAATGGAATGGAATGAAATGGGGGAGACTAGCTAGCTATATATAACAATAATAATAATGGTTTGTGTACAGTTTCATTAATTAATTAATTAATTAATCAGGGGTAATTAATTAAGAGAGAGGGACAAGTAATGTGCATAAAAAAATGAAAGGGAGTGCTGTGGTGTGCCCCCTTTATCCTCTTTTGGGAAGGGATTGTTCCATACCCTCCAGCCCCCCCTTTTTCAAACCCCCACTTCTACCTCCCTCCTCGGACCCACCCCACTCTTTTTTATATATAATATTATTTTCCCTTTTTTTTTCCTTCATATTTTCATTTAGTATATTGTCGTTTAATTTGGACTATTCTTTTATTTCATTAGGGAATGAGTCACACATTGCAAATCATAAACATTTTCTTAATATATAACATTTTATTAATATATTTGAATTAAGCCTCACACCCATCCAAATTGAATTAAGCTACTCCATGTGCTCCTCTTTCTTTCTTTTTCATTATTTTCATTATTTTTATTATTATAAACAATGACAATTTTTTAGAAAAAAAAAATATAGCTCTGATGAGTTTTGTATATTGATTAGATAAAATAAAATTTTGAAAATATTTCATATAACAGATCTAATAAGATTATTTTTGTATCAATATATAATACCATTTTAATTTAATTTGATATCAAAATTCACCAATTTTGATCAAAAAAATTTAAAGTGGATAAATACTCAGGGACGGAAAGAGTAGTAAAACAAATGAATCTTATTTTAAAAAAGGGCATTAATTCCCTAAAATTAAATATTTGAAAGTGTGGCTAGCTAGCCTATATATTGATTGATCCAAATAAATCATCCAATGAAGCTTATAAAAGGTTGAGTCCAAATTTTAAGTAGAGATACATTATATAATATTGTGAATTTGGATCTCGTCGGTGGGCGTTGAACAGTTGGCAAGGTAAGGGGTACCAAGAGGATAAGATCTGAGTTTGATTTCTAGCAACTGTGCTCGGAGGCAACTATGCCAAACATAGGACATCTGCAAGTACCAGGTGCATGCTCTTCTCTTTGTACCAATCTATGATTATAGTCTATATACATCCTCACATTGATCGTCCAGCTGTCTGAGGAGGCCTTCGAAGATGAGACTTATTTTTTTTGTGAATTTGGATTTCAATTAAGCTCTTCATACATACTACTATACTTGTGGGCATTATATAAATAGTGTAGGCCACCAAAACAATCCAACATGATGGGTCAGCAATTACTTCTCTCATCTATAGGGTAGCAAATGGTCATTGCAGAGTTTATTATTATGGTAATGCCCCCCCTACATTTTTAATGATGAATGACATTACAACTTTTATTATTTATTTTTATTTTTATTTTTTTGTAATGAAGGAAAATTTAAAAAAAAAACATGTCTTTAATAAGTTCAATCTTTTTGTTGGATCCAACTAGACATGGAGTGTGACTACGGTGAAAATTCAGTTGAGTCCTACTAAACATTGCACATCTTAATCAGCTTTTGGGTGTTTAGTGGGTCTAAAACTCCCATTATCGGATGCTGTGCCATCATTAAACAAAAGTATTAATCATTTATTTCAATGTGTTTGATTGTTCCTGATTAAGACAAGAGATAGATTTTAGTATTGGTTGTTAGGCCAACTTGTGTTCTCTTAAAAATTAAACCTCCTTTGAAAGGATCAAAACTCGGAGTGAGTTCGTATTTTTCGGTTTGATTTTTCTCTAAAATCAAAGATAGAATGGAAGTTAATTTGGCGGTTTGGTTCGATTTTTCAATAAAAAAAAGTGAACGATCGGTTTCTCGGTTCATTTTTTTGCGGTATAATCCTCGGTTTTTTTTTATTATTCAGTTTTTAAAAAAATATTTTTTTTAAATATATTACATTTATCACATTAAAAAATTTACAAAAAATAAACTACAAACAATGCAAGTATCCGTTAACAACATAACATCTACAACTCCCAAAACTTGCAAATATCTATCGAATAAATTGTGGCAAAAAGGAGGCTAAACATAACCAAAATAATTAAACTTGCGAAAAGGATTTAAACAATTAAATATGTAAAAAATAAAGTAAACTTAAACAATTAAACCTACAGAAAATGGAGGCTTATCATAACCAAAATATTTAACTTTTTTCCTCATCTTGGAACTCTTGGTGATAATTTACAAATTTCAGTTTTTTTCGATTCGGTTCGATTTCTATAGTCCAAAACGGAAAGCGGAACAATTTAGGTACGGTCGGCTGGATTTTTTGCATTCGGTTATTGTTCTTTCAGTTCGGTTTGTTTCTTGGCACAATTCAATCGATTTCGGTTCGATTTTCGGTTTTTAATTTTTCCGACCCACCGCACCCCTAATCAAAACATACTCTGACCCTTGTCACCGAAATAGGAGTGTCATTTTTTATTTCAAAATAGGACATAAGTTAATTTAAAATAAAAAAAATCAAGAGTTATATATATATATACACACACGCGCGCGCGCACACACACACACATATAGCGAGTATATAGTGCACTCCCTCCGTCCGGAAATATTCTTCCCACTTTCCTTTTTGGTCCGTCCGGAAATATTCTTTCCATTTCCTTTTTTAGTATACTTTTTAAGGATAAATATCAATAATATTCTTCTATTTTATCACAAATCTACTTTTTTTAGTACTTTTTTAATAATAAAAGGAGATTTAAAAGTTTATAGTATGCGCATTTTTGAAAATTTTGTATTTTTTTTATTCCTTAATAAGCGTGCCAAGTCAACACGGGAAGAATATTTCCGGACGGAGGGAGTATTAAATAGGAGGTGCATGGCGAATTAATGGTGAAGAGGTCAAGAGATGGGCGTATTTTCAACACTGAGTATATTCAGAACTATTCTAACCAAATCCCAAATCTATTCTCCCTTAGCTTCTCTGAACCATCCCATTATCCGATCCGATCCGATCCGGAGTTGTTGTTTTTAATTTTCATCCGCCGCCTCCTTTTTCTATCTCTTTTGTATGCAGCAAATCTTTCGTAAAGAACAATATTTCATTCCTCTCGATCTATTCATAAATAAAAAAATCAAATGAAATTAATTAATAAAAAGTGTATTGAATGCGTCATTATTTTTCAAGTAAATGTTCACCATTTAAACATTATTTTTTTCTTCTAGACATTATTAAGTGCTATTTAGGTAATAAAAAAATTAAGTCTTACATTGGAAAATGACTAATATTTTAAGCCTATTTAGTGCAAATATTTCTAATATATTTGTTGCCTTCAGCCTCTTTTTTCAACTTTCTTGATTCCAAAATCGTTTCTTTTTCTTCTTATGCATAATATATGTTCACCATGACTTAATGATGGACTTGAGATGAGTAATGACAACTTAAATGAGGATTAGTGATATGTATCATCCAATTAGTCAAACATAAGGATAGGCATGTGGTCCATTGGTTCCCTCCCCCCCCCCCCCATCCGATCCCATATTCCCATCCCCACTTTCCGCTCCAGATCCAATGTAATATCACTGATTAATACTACCTCCGTCCCACTGTCTTTGTTCACTTTTAACTTTTGGAATTGTTCATCTAAGCATTTTGACTCATCAAATTCTCTCAATGTGTAAGCCTAAATATAGTCATGTGTGATCTTGTTTGATTTGTCTTAACATATAGATTATTAATATATAATTTCTATAATTTTTTAATATACAAATTACAAGATAAAATGGATTAAAGAAATGCATTGGATGGTGTGCCAAAAGGTAAGTGGACAAAGACAGTGGGACGGAGGGAGTATTATGCCGAGTACTCATATACTCCATCCCTTCCGCACAATGTTTCTTGTTTTGATTTTTAAAAAATTTAAGATGAGCGTATTTTGGTATTGACTTTTTAAAAATATAATATCCTTGGATGTGATAGGTAAAAATAGGTGCAATGAGTAGATTAATAGTGAAAAAGTGTGATGTGATAGGTAAAAATGACTTTTTAATAGAAATGAGTATTTTTTTTAAAACGGACTAAAAAAGAAAGAAAAAAGATTTTGTATGATGGACGGATTAAAGTACTCCCTCCCTTCTCAAAAATAGTTCTCATCTTGACTTTTGACAAAATTAAAATGTTAATAGTCGGATGTGATGAGTAGATTAGTCGTAATTAAAAAAAGATGCGATAGATTGAGTAGAATTTAGTAGGATAAAAAATAGTTTTTCAATGAAAGTAAAAGTGTTTTATTAGATAAGTGAAAAGTAAATTTGAAATTGTTTAATGAAACAAGAGGAAATATTAGTTTCTTGATGTACTTCAAAAGTTTTGGGCGAACCACATAAACTTTTTTTATGTCTACTGTGTTTGTTGAAGTATTGGCCCAGTACATCCAAAGGCCCAAATATCATCCAGCCCAATAACTCAATGAGTGGAGGGATATTAGTGAGGTTATCGAGATGGATCGAGTAAGCAGGTAAATCATTATCATTTAGTAGAGTTCATTATCCTTTATTTCATGCAATTTAGTTCATGTATGAAGTAAAATTTGAACGAGGAGGAGTTCATTATATTTTCACAGAATCATTTAGTAAAGGATAATGAACTTCACCTCAAATCAGTAAAGGATATTGAACTCTACCTCAAATAGTAAAACTCGAATTAGTTAGTTCATTTAGTAAGGATGATGAACTCCACCTCAAATAGTAAAGCTCAAATTAGCTAGGCCCCGTTTGGTACACGAAATTCAAACTATGAAATTGGAATTAATGACTTCAATTTTAATTTTGATGTTTAGTAACACAAAAATTATGTGAATTTGGAATTGACAGTGTAAAAAATGAATTGGAATTGATGAATTCAATTCTATGGAAATGAATCACATGGAATTTCAATTTCAATTTAATTCCAATTCCATTAATTCCGTATACCAAACGGACCCTTAGTTCATTTAGTAAGGATGATGAACTCCACCTCAAATAGTAAAGCTCATTTAGTAAAAGATACTACCTCCGTCCCATTTTATAATGCCTGTTTCGGTTTACGATGTTTGACTGAAATTATTTTCAAACCATTTTATATGACAAATGGTATAAAATTAAAAAATAAAAATTACATATTAAAAAACTACATCAAAAGATCTACAAAACTAGTAGTGACAATAATATTTTATTTTATCAAATTGCTAATGAAAATAGAGAAAGAAAGTGAATGAAGTTTGACCCTGTGAATAATAAACAGATATTATAATTTGGGACGGAGGGAGTAATGAATTGCACCTCAAATAGTAAAGCTCAAAAAATAAAGCTCATTTAATAAAGAATAATGAACTCCACCTCAAATACTAACGGTATGTTTTAGTCCAGCTCAAATCAAATATTTTAAATTCGATTCGCGATTTGTTTTAGTCCTATTTGTAAATTTCTCAAACATAACTGTATGTAGGGATGTAAACAAATCAAATATTTTAAATTCGATTCGTGTTTTGTATTCGAATATGATGATTCGAATTCGTGTTATTCAAATACAAATTCAAATATTATTTTTGATTCGAATATTAATCAAATACAAATACAAATAGGGATATATTCGATTCGGATGATATTCGAATATTCGAATATTCAAGCAAAGTAATATAGTATAAAGTGTATTTAAAATACTAAGAATTCAATAAATTAACGTAACACGAAAATCTAAAGCATATGATTTTTAATAGTTATATTTTATAAAATATAATTTGTGTAAGATGCAAATGTATTAATGTTTTTATATACGGAATATAGTATAGTATAAAGAGTATCGTAAGTTAAATTATAAATTGATGTTGGTCCATCATATAAATTACATAGTATGATTATTCAAAATTCGTTTATGATTCGATAACTATTCGAATATTAATCAAATACTTATTCAAATTTTATTTTGAATTTGTCTCATATTCGGATTCGAATTCGTATTCAATAAAATTAAATAAATACAAATTCAAATATATCGGTATTCGCTTCGATTCGGTTCGTTTATATCCCTAGTAACTAATATAGCTAGTAGCTAGCAGAATGCATTGTTGAACGAACATCCTTTTCGTATTTCCCCACGGGTTAAAACCGTCAAAATCATATTTTGATGAGTTCAATGGATACAGCTCCACTGGGGATATAGTTCTGAGTTCCGAGGCGAGCTAACAACCCCCGGTCTTCGCCGTTTACTTTTCCGACCAAATGGCCTCGGGAAGATGGAACCCGGTACTGGCCGCGGTGGTTGTAATTGCGTTGCTCTGCTCCGCTGCAGTGGCTGAACAGCGGAGGCGGCGGCTGAGATTCGATTCCAACAACGGGGAGTTCCGGATACTTCAGGTGGCGGACATGCACTACGCCGGCGGCGAAGCAACTTCTTGCGAGGACATTCTGCCGCAGCAGGTCGCCTCCTGCTCCGATCTCAACACCACCGCCTTCATCCGCCGCATGATTCTTGCCGAGAAGCCCCACCTCATCGTTTTTACAGGTACCCTCTCCCTTTCTTTTGATCCTCTTGCCCCGACCCGTCGGCGGGTCTGCCGGAGCATCAAGAAAATCAAAAGCAGGCCCGACGGATAACTAGGTTACCACAATTTTTTTCCTGGCGGACGGGGACGTAGTTTCCATTGCTGGGCAGCTCAGCTGTTACAGACATATAGTACAAATACTGATAAATGCTGCCTCTCCATAAAGGAATACATTTTATAAGCCAATATTCGTTGCCAATTTGGTAAAAATTGATTCTTTTTGTATGTTCTTATAGCCTTATTGGTGATGGTGTAATTAAGAACAACCTCATTGAGAATTTGGTAAAGTTTAAGAACAACCCCACAGATAAACCAAGATTCATTGCCAATTTGATAATGCTTGATTCTTTTTCCTTAATGTCCATATACATATACAAAATGGTGTAGTTAAGATTTAAGAGTAACCCATTCTTTGTACATGCATTTGATAAGCCAATTGACAATTTCATAAAGTTTCTGTTTTTGATGTGTGCCCAGGGGATAACATATTTGGGTTTGATGCGACCGATGCTGCAGAATCTATGAATGCTGCATTTGCGCCTGCTGTATCTTCAAACATTCCCTGGGCTGCTATCTTGGGCAACCATGATCAAGAATCCACACTCTCAAGGGAAGGAGTGATGAAACATATTGTTGGGATGAAGAACACCTTGTCTCAGGTGAATCCTACTGAGCTTCATGATGATGAGGATATTGACGGTTTCGGAAATTACAATCTGGAGGTTCTTGGGGTTAAGGGCTCAGAGCTAGCTAATAAATCGGTTCTCAACCTGTTCTTCCTCGATAGCGGGGACTATTCAACTGTCCCTTCCATTCCAGGATATGGTTGGATTAAGCCTTCACAACAAGCTTGGTTTCAACGTGCTTCTCGTAAACTTCAGGTAGTAAAACTGCATTTTTTGTTGGTTTTTGTGTGTGTGTGTGTGTTAAGAATGTCCCTCTACATTTTTTTCATTTGTGACTTTCATGTGAAATATTAGTATAATGTTATTGCTTTTACTAGATAATTAGTTGAATTTGTTAAGAAGGTTGAGAAGTCAACCCAAAAAGTATTAAGAGGTACATATCTTGGAGAAACACTTATTTCAAGAGATTTATTCATATTTAGTCAACGTTGAGACTTATGAGTCCCTTAATAAGACCATGCGTAGTGGTTCAAGTCCTTTGGGGGCGTTTTTCGCCATGTGGATGCCATGTCAACAGTGTCAATTTGAGCACATAAGGTGTGTAGTGGTTCCTAAACATTTTAAGCCCCCTTCAATGATTAACCAATGATTAAACATTTTTTACTCATCTATTTTAATAAGAAAAATGAAACTTTAAAAAACAATTAACCAAGACAATAAAATTCATTAAAATTTTAGGATGTGCATACGGAGTACTTAACTAAACATTTCATTTAAATTTTAAAAAAGTAAATAGCTACCAGTAATAAAAATAAAATATTTCATTCGTCACCATCTAGACCATATTTTTTCTTGATTTGTTCATGCAATTTCAAGGTTAGGTCATGCTGCGGTCCTGAAGCGGTGAGGATGGGTTTTGACAAAATCTCAAGATCAATAGCCATTTTTTATCCTTTCTTAGTTGAACACGTTCTTGTCAATCCGTTTCTTGCTTTTTAAACATTGTTTTTCGATGCCGATCAACGTTTCTAATCCTTGATTCATTTCAAGAAATTGTTCATTGTAGTCGACACCTGACGACTACATCATTCGTTTTTGTGTTCCTCCACCACTCCACCTCCCGGCCAGACGTGCTGGTTCATCATATCTCGGTTCTTCCTCTTCGGCGTACTCGTCTGCAGTCTCGTTCAAGTCGATATTAACCCGGGCATTGGAAGATTGACTCAAGTATTGGGTGGACGGTGATGGTTTCGACTTCTTAGATGATCGAGTATTCGATAGTGGGACAAGATGCCACTTTGAACTATTCCTTAAAAGATCCCAAGGTTTAATGTAGCCGAACGGCCCGTTCTTTGCTTGGAATTCAACCAAAGCTTCCTTTTGGATGTGAGCATCGTCTTGCCCACTCCCCCCGTTAGTCTTCATCCGGTTGTAGATGTTATTGTATTCTGTTACTTTCACCCGCATATCCCTCCACTTGCTGGTTATTTGATCTGGAGTACGGTAGTTGTCTAGTTTACCGATTTGTGTAAAAAACTTTGCTCGAATTTTGAACCAAAAGTCGTTGTTACCTTGATAGTTTGCTAAAGAATATAAAAAACACTGAAAATTAAATTGTTAGTAAAGAATAAATTATACCCACTATTGCCTAAAAAAAACCCACTACAAGCAATCGAATATCACGGAGTACAATGTTACTCCATTAAACAATAAAAAATACAACTATTACGAAACAATTTTAGTGATGGAAAATAAAAATAGAAATGCTTAAAAAAACTTATTTACCAATGTTAGGGTCCTTAGATACGTCGAGCCAAGCACGAGCCAAAGCGTATTCTTCGTTTCTTGACCACGTCGTATGTGTTTTCTTTATCTTTGGCTCATCGAGATTTTTTTTCTTGTGTGACCGTTTTTGAGGTTGTGACAGTCCCACTTTGTCCGGTTGCGCCTCAGGCACCATCTCCGGTTGTGACTCGGGAACACTTGCAGATTGTTGCATTTGAACTTGTTGTGGAAAACCCATGCCGTTTCTTTGAAAACCGAATGCATTCATCGGCATGTTTTGTATCATGTTAAAAAGAGTATGATTTGAAACGTCGGCATTCTCCAAAAAAATCCAGACTAATTGGATAATTTAGCGGCATTTGAGTGTTTGGTGAGGTGGTGGCGTTTGGACGAGTTGGGACTTGTCGGGGTGCTTCAAAATTGAGGTTGTATGGATTTCCATATGGATGTATCTTGATGTATTTTTTGTGTAGAGAATGGAAGTGTATGAGAGTAGAAAATGTGTATAGGAATTGTATTATAAAATGGTGAGATTAATGAGTTTAAATAAGAAAAAAATAAGTAAAAAAATGATGTTTTTTTAATTTGTTGGCTTGGCCATTGCAACCGTAGTCATGACTCTTGGGATTGATAAATTACTCTCGTGATACATTTCACTAGCCGTCCTATTTTTTCAAACTTAAAGCCATAAGGGATGGTGCATGCATATAGCAAGTGGCGTGGATGGGCATAAAACGCCTGGTCTAAACCTTATTGGAGGTGAGCTCTTTTGTTCGTTTAGTTAGACACTCACCAAACCTTATTCTTAACATGGTGGTGTATGAGTCTGAGTCCTAGCAATCATATGAGCCCCATAAAAAAATATGCACCAACTATATGAAGGTTGTGTGTCCCTAAGGGTGTGTTTAACTGAGTTTGTTGTTAATGGCAATGCAATGTTTCTTGTAAACACAGCAAGATTATAGGAGCGCACCGGCTGCTCAGAAGACTCACGCACCAAGCCTGGTATACTTTCACATCCCATTGCCTGAATATGCAACCTTCGACTCAACAAACTTCACCGGCGTAAGGCAGGAAGGCATTAGTTCTGCCTCTGTGAACTCTGGTTTCTTCACAACAATGGTGGAAACGGGAGATGTTAAGGCGGTTTTCGCCGGGCACGATCACATCAATGATTTCTGTGGGGAGTTGCTGGGGATAAACCTGTGTTACGCTGGTGGGTTCGGGTATCATGCTTATGGGAAAGCTGGATGGGCAAGGAGGGCAAGAATGGTATTAGCAACTTTGGAGAAGACGGAGAAAGGAGTGTGGGGAGATGTAAAATCCATCAAGACGTGGAAGCGTTTGGATGATAAAAACCTTACTGCAATCGATGCCCGTGTGCTTTGGAGCAAAAGATCTGTAGGTAAGCGTTGTCTTGTTAACATTCTCTTGGAAAAGAAAGAAAATTGTGTGAGATCGGAGTTTCAGTTTTGCTCGGTTTTTAATTCCTAATAACTCGGATCGTGGTCCTTGCAGGGTCGCGCAGGAAGAAGATTGGTCGGCGGAGAATGTGAATGCACAAATATCTGATGATATATATATACATACATATAGACAGAAATCCTGCAAATGGCAGCTGAGAATGGTATTAACTAAAAACTGAGTACACTTAATTTTAAGTTAAGCATTTATGTCGAATATATGTGCATAAATCCAACGGTTCTTTTGACACTCGTTTTGGGTCTCCCAGTATGAACTTCGGAATCTCGTTTGAAATCGGGTCCTACCCCCAACCCAACCTCCAGCCCCCCTGCCCCTACCTCATCCCCTAGCATTTCGGCGAAATGAAGCATTTTGGTGAAATGCTAGGGTGGGGGTTAGACTTGTGGGGTGGTTTAGGGGCGTAGGACCCCCCTGTTATCGGAGAACCGTAGGATCGTGGTGTCATATCATGACACTCATTTTGTGAATGTCATATTAATATGGTAAACTTGAGGCTTGTCAGTGTGGAAAGACATGGTATGATATCCTCATTGTGTTTTGAGATTTGAATTGGGCCATGCTGTTGGGCCTCAATGATGGTTTTTGGGCTGGTAGAATCCATTATGCCATCGTTTAACATAATCATTATTCCTGAATAGCATTATTTCCCAACCTTTTCTGTTAGAGATAAAAGAAGGAAGCGAGATTGAAGAAGGAAACCGAATCCCTTTGAGATTGGGTTTAGTATCTTTCCTAGTTGGATTAGGTTTAGTATTTAGTATTTTTCCTAGTTTGTTTAATTCTTATTTTAGTAGGAATAGAAATTTCCTTGTTTACTTTAGCCTCTTCTTATATAAAGAGGGTTGGATATTTGTATTTAGAATAAGTTTCACAAGACAATTCAGTATACAAAGAATTTCTTCCCAAATAATTCTTTCATGGTATCGGAGCAAGTTTTGAATTCTTGAGACTTCAAACTTCCGCGGCCTAAGAGGCCGTAGTTCATGAAAGAATTATTTGGGAGGAAATTCTCTGTATACTGAATTGTCTTGTGAAACTTATTCTAAATACAAATATCCAACCCTCTTTATATAGGAAGAGGCTAAAGTAAATAAGGAAATTTTTATTCCTACTAAAATAAGAATTAAACAAACTAGGAAAGATACTAAATACTAAACCTAATCCAACTAGGAAAGATACTAAACCTAATCTCAAAGGGATTCGGTTTCCTTCTTCAATCTCGCTTCCTTCTTCTGTCTCTAACACTTTCCTTCTTCCACCCTGCTTCCTTCTTTTATCTCTAACATTTTCGAAACCATTAATCTAAAAAGACTTCAAAAAGTATTTTTAAAAAAATTGTGAAGGAGACTTGTTATTCCTCGGCATCATCGTAAAATAAATAAAATAAAATAAAAGCAAACAATTTCAGGGCCAATTGTCTATTATGTCCAGAATAAAGTGTTTAAATTTATGATGACAAGAAGAAAGCGAAGCTTCTTAATTATTCTCTAAATGTATTTTACACTAATAAAGTTATTAAAAGAATAAAAACTTTATACTCTTGACGATTTATGGCAATGGGGCGACTTGACTTTTGATGTCTTTTTTAGCGTTTATTTTCTAATAATGGATTAAAGACATTTCATTTTTGAAATCCTAAATAAGAGATAATGATATACACACATTTTGAATTTATGTTGATGTTGTATTATTGCATCAAGTGGTCGAATGAAATGTTGAAGTTTTTTGTGAAAAGTCAAATGGGAAGAACATTTTCAGACGGAGGGAGTATGTTTTTGGACTTGATTGAGATGGTGTTTTAATTGGTACAATTGAAGTGAAGTAACGTCCTCTAAAATTTTGGATTTCCAAATTTTCTTAGTCCTCTCGTTAGATAGATAATTTATTTTGATTGTTGTCAACAATAATCATGGCAAAAACATTGTTTTTATTTGTCAACAATCGTTATAGTCAAAAGAAAAAAAGGCTTCGTTTTGCTTGATTTTCAACAAGTTAAGTGATCTAATCTAAACTAAAAAGACATTTTTTACGAGGTCAACAATTTTGAAGAAGATCTAACCCGTGCATAAAAATGGTGGAACGCTCACCTTGGGTGTCCTCACACTTTGACCTGATAGGATTGTAAATGTTAAACCATGGTATAATCTTTGCCGCCTCTTATGCCTTTTTGAAATACAATCTTCTCATTTTTCGCATGGGGGCCGGCATGTAAATGATTTTTTAGAGTGTGGCGTACTCGGGATAGATGTCATCGGCAAGATAATATCTATATTTGTAATAAGAGACATTACAAATAAAAGATGACAAGTGTGCAACGCCATTACAAATATCATCGAACAGCAGAGATTGATCGATGAACTTGATATTGTTACACGATCTTGCAACGCCAAAGTACGCATGTCATATCCAAAGACCATTCGAAGTGACTAATTCAAACAGAGTCGGTCTCGAGAACTCTATGGCCCAGTATGAGACCACAAAAAAAATCCTCAACCACGACAAATCAAATAATACTCTGTATCAAGTATAAACTTATTTTATGAATTGGTGCTTTATTATTCTTTTTTTTCAAAACATTACATCACCAATCACCGAATAAATAAAGAGAAGAGTAATAATACTAGGTTCACAAATATAGTGGTTACAAATTTCACAAATCTACTATTTATGATTAAAGTTCTTTTTTTAAAATTGTTTTAGACTATTTGATTTTTTTTATTGAAATTCACAAATAGTAAGTTTGTGACTATTATGTTTGTAAACCATGTACTGGGCAGTTGGTAATTTCCTTTTTTATTTTTAAGATGAGAGTAATTAATGCTTTAAAAACTGCTTAAATTTCATAAATTCCGCAATCCCACTAATCTCGCTACGGGCGCTGACTTATTTTCCCCGGCCACGCGCCACCCGTTCCGCCGAGACGGGCGGAGCATTCCTTCTTAGGTGTCGGAACAAGCAACAGAAATGTGTCAACACACCCCCATGTCTCCTCCTCTTCTAATCGTTTCTCTCTTCTCTCTCATTTCTTTTTCTTCTTCTATCTCACTGCCTTTCACTCAGCTCTCTCCTCCGTCTACAAGTAAGTGTAATTTGTACTTGCAGGCGAGCGGCGCGTGAGTTCTTTGACTAACCAATTAACTGAATTTGTTTTTCCAGATTTTAGTTTGCATATAGACTGCGGCGGTCACGCGGATTCCACCGATGCATTCAACACCACGTGGCTCGCCGACCGCTACTACACCGGCGGCGCCACCGCCATGGTGTCGGAGCCGCTCAAGTTCAAGCACCAGCACGAGAAGACCCTGCGCTACTTCCCGATATCCGCCGGGAAGAAGAACTGTTACGTCATCCCTATCCCCGACGGGAAGTACCTCCTCCGCACTTTCACGGTGTACGACAACTTCGACGGGAAGTCACACTCCCCGTCCTTCGATGTTTCCGTTGAGGGTACCTTGGTCTTTTCCTGGCGTTCCCCGTGGGACGATTACATTTCCAGGACCGGAGCCTATGCGGATCTGTTCTTCACCGTCGTCGATAGGGAGGCGGATATCTGTTTCTACAGTATTGCCACTGATTCTCCCGTCATTGCCTCGCTTGAGCTGACCCGAGTCGACCCGGCGTCGTATTCAGTCAACGATACCGAAATTCAGCCATCATTGAACACATCTGTACTGGTGAATTATGGTAGGTTTTCGAGCGGGTCGGGAAAGTGGGGACCCGGATTCAGCAATGACACTGATGTGTTCGGCCGGTCCTGGCAATCAGACAGGGATTTCCGGTCTCCGGCTACAAAGAAGGGAAGTATTAAGGCCATTTCAGCAGTTAAACATATTGAAAATGCAGAGAAACCTCCCAATTATTTCCCCTTGAAACTGTACCAATCGGCTGTAACTGTTGTGGGGGAAGGGAACAAGTCTTTGGAGTACAGTTTACAAGTAGATGCAAAGTTGGATTACTTGCTATGTCTCCACTTTGCAGAGATTGATCTGAGTATATACCGGAAAGGGCAGAGGGTGTTTGATGTTGAGGTGAATGGAGAGAATGTGAGCAGAGTGGATATCTATGATAAGGTCGGCGATTTTGCTGCATACGATTGGTTTCATGTGGTCAAGAATTTGAGTAGTACTACTCTGACCGTGAAGCTTGTGTCTGTGGTGGGTGCGCCCATCATTTGTGGGCTGGAAAATTATGCCATTGTGCCGACCGATCTTAAAACCGTTCCTGATCAAGGTACTCGTACCACTATATGGATGTATTTCGTTATAGGAAGTTTTCATTCCGGCATGTCAACTATCTTGAGCATTCATTGTTAATATGTTACTGGATTGTTGTGTGTGCTACATATGGGACTGATGTAGCATACATGGATTGCTGGAAGATTAGATGCTAAATTTTAGTTGTCTTAAATTGACTAGTTCATGTGTCTATTATGAATTTGCTATTGAAAATTTGGCCTAAATACACTTATTCTTCTTCTCTCCAGTTGCTGCCATGAAAGCTTTGAAAGAATCCCTTCGTATACCTGATAGAATGGGTTGGAATGGTGACCCCTGTGCCCCTACTACATGGGATGCTTGGGAGGGTGTCACTTGTCATCAGCCTAAAAATGAATCTGCACTTGTGATATCCCAAATGTAAGTGATTCTTTTCTCTCAGTAATGATGATTATATTCTATCCATGGGGGAGTATGGAATGTTAGGACATGTTTGGACTCCTTTGCTGTTTTGCCCTGCATAAAAGTTTGTTTTTTATTGCTTGCATAAAAGCTTTTACTCTCTTGGATTGGCAAGAGAGAATTTTGTTGATGACTGAACACGATTCTTCTCTAGGTTCATGTAGCCGACCATAAATTACTTTAGATAATGGCACATAATGCATAGTTGTTTGTTGTGTGAGATTTTGATGGGCAAAGTTTAGATGTAGGATTTGTGGAACATTGAACATTGTGTGTGTTTTTGTTATGATGGTTAAGTACGATGTACTCTCTAATAGTCCTCTCATTGTTCTACTGCCTCCTTTTAACTCCAATTCCAAAACGACCAAGTGGACCAACTTGTGGGAGTTATATTCCATGTGACTTTAGGCCACTGGAAGCTAATCTGACATTTTGTAAGGGAAGGGAGTAGCTGTGGTTTGTGTAAATATTGAATAACAACTCACCTTCACATCCACTTAAGTTACGGAGTATACTTTTGTCTTTATATGTCATACTATATATGTAAATTACCAACTAGTATTACAAAGCAACAACTAGCAACAAAAAACTAACAGAGTAACTAAGTACTCCGTACTTCATAGGAAATTTTAAAAAAATCTTACTCTGTATTTGGGTTATTTAGAAGGACAGCCAAAGGCAATTATGGAGTAATAAAAACCAAGGGAAATGGTGAAAATGGGAGACCTTTTCGTCATTTAGATGTTAGGCTTCACACCAGAGAAGGAATGCATGGCGAGGCTCCCCTATGTCCAAAAAGAGTGCGCCTCTTGTAAGCATTGCCTTTTGGAAGGAAAATAACCCTGAGATCTGTTTACTCCTTTTTCGAATATTCACGTTAGTGATGTTTATTTTTGGGACTGGACAGAACATTGAAATGGGCTGAAAAGTAAGACAGATAAAATGTGACGTAGGGAGTACTTAGTTTTACTTTGAAACTAATTCTCAAACAGGGCCTGCATGCTGATCAATTCAAAGCATGCTTTTATTTGACTTTTGTGCAACTAAGTAAGATTGGAAAGGGAGGGAGGGAGGTGACATAATTGTGAAATGGAGTTCACCCCTACTTGGTGCATCCACAATTTCTTTTAAGTTTTTTTAAATCTCTACCAGAGGTCAATGATCTGTTGTTCGCGAATACATGGACTAATACTTTTTTTTATTTATCAGAATGAGCTAGTAATTATTAACTTTATTCATTCAACCAAGTTTTGTGATCATAGCTGCAGAGTCCCAATCAGGAGTCCTATTGTTTAATCAATTGGATCATCTTTTAACCAGACACTTTCTGGTCCCATAGAAATTTGTTTTAAGAATTTTCTTCACACAAAATATCCCACTGATTGCTGCTTTATTTTCTCAGAGATCTTGGAAGCCAAGGCTTGAAGGGTTTTATAAGTCCTGAAATTAGTCTTCTGACTAATTTGGTAAGCCTGTAAGTATCACTTTTCCTTAGTTATTAAGTGTCATATTCATACTAGTTCCTGATTGAGTTGTAATGACAGTCCTTTTTTTCAAGTTTTTAAATGTTGATTTTGACCATGTGGTCATGGATTCACGCCATGCTAAACAACTTATACTCTGCTAGAGCTTCTATGCACCAGGCTTCTCATTCAATTGACAATTCTTTTATTCCCATATGTCCTACATTTTCCATTTTGTAAAAAAAAGGAGCAATCTAGCTCCACCCTCTCCGTCACAGCCTGCTTATGCGACATGTACAATTGCCATTTTCCATTAATTCCTCGATCATGTTTCCAAAGTTCTTATATAAACACCAGGCATGTACCCCCATTCTTAAATTCTCAAATTAGTCTCCAAACCAAATGAGGTGATCAAATCTCATCCTTGATCTGAAACTTCTTCCAGGCTTGAAGTCCCCTTGCAATTCAAAAGTTGAACAAAGTGAGCCCCACGTCCCTAATATCTTCTCTACAATTCTAAATCTGATGTGCTCCATTGATACTCTACAAACAAATTAAGGTTTTTCTCATTATCTAAAGACCATCTTTCCCATCAAATGAGGGAGGAGAATAAAACCCATAGGCGACTAGTGGCTGTAGTGTTCACTTGTGCATCTTTTGGATTCAGAATTAGCATTAAACATTTATGTTAATTATTTAAGAGAAGTTTGGAATGAGTGAATGAGCCAGGCAATACTTATTGCTCCATTTGTTCCAAAAACAGTCTCGTTGAGTAAAGTACAACCCTTTATTTTATTTTATTTACTTTAAAGTACAACCTTTTCCTTTTAGAAAACTCAATCAAGGTTCAAGCTTGTACAAGTTATGAATGATCACTTTTATCCCCAAAAGTTATTTCCAAGATTGTTTGGAGCAATTGACTAAAACAACATGCTGCCGGGCTTTACTGGAATTTGCTTGAAAACAAAAGCAACTTTATAAATCACTCTTTTTTATCTTTGGGCCGTAGATAGTACTATATAAATTATAAACATATCAACTATTGCTTTACCTGACGTGTGTATCATTAATCATTCTGGGGTTCATTCTTGGTCTAGAGGTTTTGTTTTCCTTTATAAGTATTTTTTGTATGTTGCTCTGTTATTGATCTGAACTAAAACTTTTCTAATGTGCAGGAATTTAAGTTCTAATTCGTTGGAAGGTACTCTTCCATGGGGTGTTGGCCAAAAATCTCTGGTGAAGCTGTAAGATAACATACTTTTTCTGTTTGTGCTTTCTTGGTTAAAGTTTCTTTTTCTTTGTTAGTAATGTTCAAAGCATAGACTAAACTAAAGTTACTAAACCAAGCATATCGAATATAGTTTAGGGAGTGTGAGATGTACATAGACCTTACCTCTACAGTCAGGATGCCTAGGACTTCTAAGAGTAGAGAGGTTGTAATTTGGAAGACTCGTTGTGGAATATTTTGGAACTTCTAAAAGTTAGTTATAAATTCAAAAGTCTAGAGGATTTTTGGAAATGTTAAAGATTTTTGTACATCCTTTGAAGTGGAAAGAAGACATTTGGCGGTAAAAGGTGGTAAGAACTGTGTGTTTAAAATCTATTTGGGATATAAAGGCAAACAATAAAACCATTTTATGTCTCTTTTAGGAGGTAAGTACTTTATGGTATTAGAGTACTACACTACTACTATTAGCTAACACCCACAAGATGCACTCCTAACAACCGAGCCAAGAAAGCCCAAGCCTCCTAATAGTTGCTTCCAAACCTGTGAGGATCTGCTCTTAATCCTTGTTCTAGGGTGGACCTAAGGTCCACCATGGACCTTCATATGAACAAAATAAGCATTTCCTTACTACATAAATAAGCATTTGTTTTTTTAAATAAAAAAGATTTTTTTATGTGAGAAGGTCCACAAAAATGATGTGCACCCGAGGTTCACCAAAGAAGCACTCTACAAATTAATGTAATTTTATATATTACTATGTAACATTTCAGAGTTATATTTAATTGATACAATTCTTTATTATACTCATTAGATTTCCCTAGAAAAGCTATTCTTGAAGTTGAATAGAACAACTATTAATCTTTTGCTCATATCTTGTTGACAAATCCATGTGTGCTCTGTTCAAGAAATTTCCTATGTTTCATCATTCAAACCATTGACCAGCAGATATAATTCTTTATTATACTCAAGACATTGCATTGATTGAGTTTTTGTGCTCAAGATCTATATACTAGCTACTGTTTTTTGTGGGATGTGGGAAGGCATTATATTCCAGTAACATCTTTTTCATTGTCAAATTTATGCAAATGAGGTGTTGACAAAAAGTTCAGTTAGTCATGTTGGATATGTGGATAGCTTACTTGGGCCCTTAATGATGATATACTTCTTAGTTTGTATGCTATTGTAATTTATTAAAGAACAAAGACATTAATGCCCTACTTTATGAGCATAAACCAATAAAATAGGGGCTATGTTGGAAATTCAACAACAAAAATTGGCAATCTTAAATGTGTGCTATTCGAAGTGAGAACTCTTTTGACCAAAACCCTATTAAAAAAGAAGGCTTAATTGTGGGACAAAGAGTACTTTTGTGTACTATTTGGGAAGAACCTCATATAGGTATTCTCAATTACTTTCATCACAAATACTTTATATTGTTTATTTGTTTTGCAATGACCACTAAGCATCTATTCCTCAATTTTTCGTCTTTTTTTAATGCATTAAGTATCAAAACTGTTATTCCTCATTTGTTCTTTATGTGCAGGGATTTGTCAAATAACAAGTTGACTGGAGACATACCTTATAGTCTTGTTGCTTCTAGTTTGCAACTCATGTAAGTCTTTTCCATTATTATGATTGTTATAAGGTCTTTACATTGTTACTCAATACTCACCATACACAAAAATTGTTTATAGTGTATCTTGCACTAATGTTGTTTCTATTATTTTAATTTGCTTAGGTTAAACTCAACTTTTTGGAAAATTATATATGAATGAACCTTGTTAAACACATGTACCTATAAATCACAAACTTATAAAATTTTTTAGGGTATCAATGAATCATACATGTGTATATGTAGGTTTTCATTAGTTTGAATGATGGTTATTTATCTTATGTGCCTTCTTGAATTTTATCCTTGCCCAGGTTGTTAAATGGAAATTTACTAGAAGGACGAGTCCCACATGAACTTTATTCAATTGGGGTTCACGGTGGAGCTATTGAGTATGTCATACCCTCATCGCTTTCTTTTCCCACCATCATGTGTTATACAATTATATGTTATTTCCTTTTCTTTTATGTGTTGATATTATACTACTATTGAAATGTTGATCCTTCACTACTGATGTGATAATGAACTCTTCTTTTGCAGTCTTTCTGATAATAAAGGGCTATGTGGTGTGCCTTCTTTGCCAAATTGTTCTATTTTTTGGGATACACATGGTCTATCTATCGCGGGTAAAGTTGGTATCGCCATTGTATCTCTGGTAACCTTATTGCTTGTGTTGTATTTGGCTTATTGGTTCTACAAGAGGAGGCAGAATGATTATGACTTTGCTCTACCACATGAGCTTTTGTGTAAGTGGTTCTTATTCAATTGCAATTCTCGTATATTACCCATGCCCTCCTACTTGTTTTTGTCTGTTATATTTCTAAACAAAGTCGTCTTTTTTTTGTATTTGGTTCAAGGAATTCGGAAGAAAATAAAAGAAAATGGTTGACTCATTTTCCTCACTAAAATAGGAGAAATTTTGTTTTCCCTCTTGATACATTATTTTCTTTTTCTTCCACTTTTCTTTTCTTTTCCTCTCAACTAGACAAGAAAAATTATTTTCCGTTTCATTTTCTTTTCTTTTCCCTTTCAAATTCCTTGGACCAAACATAGTATTAGTATGCCAACCATTACCATTAGCTACTCTAACCACCTATTACAAGGACAAACTTGGAAGTCAAATGGCCAAAAACACTTATTTTAAAACTTCACTCTACAATGGCAATTTCCAACTTTTGGTTAAAAAAGATGTCTACATGGTAATTAAAAACATTACGAGCTATGGGGATGCAGGAAAAATGTAGTATAGAAACTATATATGGTTGTCCATGGAACTCAATTTTATTAACCAAAAAATAAATATTCAGTTTTTCTTTTGTGGCATATACGTAATATATTTGATGATTGAAGTAAAAGTTGGTAGTACTTTGTTTTTCCCCAAAAAAAGGGTAGTGCCTGTAAATTTAAGTACAAGTTTGTGCTTAATCAAATCTGAGTGTTTGTAAACCAAAAATGATTAAATGCTTAACATATGGGTGAAAAACATAAATAGTCATGAACATCAAAGTGTCAAAAAGATATGCATGGACAACACAAAAATCAAACTAGGTATGAACATGTTTTTGGCTAATGGGTTAAGTGGCTCAAAAAAGCGCTTGTTAAAGCCACTTATATGTTGTTCACCAATGACCAAACACTAAAATTGTATAAGTTTAAAATTAGCAGAAAATTATTATTTTTTAAACACTCTTGGTCCTTGGCACAATATTGGTAATGAAAATAAGTACTCGTAATATGTTGTCCTCTTTCCAAAAGCGGGCAATCGGTCTTATCATTTCAAACGACTAAAATAGACCGAGGAAGGTTAGGATCACATAGGCGCTCTAGAGGAAGTGGGAGTGTGGGACAGAGGAAGCATTATATACCACCAAGTAAGACACATGTTAAAGTAAACAATGTAACTTATCATTTACTTTAAAGCTATTCACTTAAAAATGGTTAAACTCTGATCCCAATATGAAGAGTTGATGCATTATTTTTACTCTTAGTAATACATTTACAATATATAGTAGAATAAATCAATATGGAGATTCCTGGAATAGTCAAAAGTGGGTCTAGTGGTCATTGAAGATAAAGGAAAACTGATTACGTCTATAATCGAGAAACAAGTGCTCTTGTATGGGGACTGATCGAGGAGTTGAGTCTTTGAATGCTGAAGACTTGAAAGTTGAAAGTGAAAAGGAGTTATGGTAGGCAGAAGATAACATAGATTGAAGGTGTAAAACAAGACATTTGAGTATTTATGGCATGATGAAAGTTTGGTACATGATTTAAAAGAGTTGAAATGAGCATCTCATGAGATTCTCTATCGGTCCATGTAGTAGGCCTCAATAATTAGGGTTTAAGGCTTGGCTGTTTAAAATCTCACACGTTCCATGCTCATCCTTGATTGCGACGGGGACGAGGGTAGTGACTAATAAGTTTGTGGTGCGACAATCTTATTGGCCATGTTCTTGTCAATTGTCATAATGCATGTCATTTCATGATAGCATGCATGTGTATTGTTTTTGGGGTGCAGAAAGTGAAATGATATATGTAAGAAGAGAGCAATAAAAAAATTCAAGAGATAAGTAAAAGCTGATCACACCAAGAATCAATCTGTCACAAAAGTTGCAGAAACTGAACCAAAATAAAATAGAACAAGCTTATAACTTTTTGCTGCTGCTACGACTCCCATCCTCTGCAGTCTGCAGTCCATAGAATATTTCAAAAACTAATTACGGCTAGAGAATAATAATAATAATAATAATAATAATAATAATAATTACTATTATTATTATATTGATACTCAGTACCAAGGGATAAGACACAAGAAAAGATCAGATTTGGAGTATTTGTGTGATGCATAAATGCATGAATGTCATCACAAATAACCCAATTGTACCACCATATATATGTATGCACCTTTAAAACAAACTGCTACCAGCTGTGCTGGCACAACTGCTGGCATTCCCTTGACCTCTAAATCACAACCATTATTTTGCTTCTTTTCCCCCCTTTTTGTGTGCTTTTATTTTTTATCCTTGTTATTATTATATTACTATTTTTTAATACATGTGTTGCTCAATGAGACATCTAGGTTCTTAGCTTAGCGATTCAAATCAACCCTCTTAGATGGTGTTCCATAGTTGCTATATCTTGTAAAGGTGTACTTATATCTTATAAAGATATGATGTCCGCATTTAGTTGTCCACTTTCTTATTTGTGCTTGCCCAGAAATCCAGAATCAATTGTCCTTGTCCACTTTCCAAATTTAATAAAGAAATTCTGATGATTTGTCTAAAATATAGTATAGATAGGGTACGAGCATTATTGAAATGAATGAGTGGCTTAAACTCATTTGAAACACTTGTTTGACCATTTTAAACTCATTTCTTAAAAATGAGAATTCTTAGAAAGTGGACAAGAAATTCTGGATGGAAGGAGAAATAGTTTATGAACTTGTAGTACTTTGTTATTTGGTAAAAAGATATATGTTGTGGTTAATTAATGTACTTTATATCTTTGTCCTCTCATGGCCCTAGTAGTGTGGATTGGACACTAGGAGTTCATGTTCATGCATGCATGATGATGACTTGAATTGTTATTTGTTTCAATGTTTGTAACCACACCAATTAAAAACTGTTTTATTACCATCAAACTTCCCCTCTTTTACTCATGATGATCACTAACACATACAAGTACTGGTTACTTAGCATTCTTCCTTAGTGTTTTAGTTTTACTGCTTTGGATCTTAATTGATGATAACTGAACATGTAACAGCATTATCGGCAAAGCGGAACAGATACCAGAGGCAGAAGTCGTTGATGACTCTAGAGATGGAAAGCCAGCACGCCAAAGGATACATGCCTGCCTACAACAGGAGTTCCAGTTCATGATCGATCGATCAAACAAGATATATATATATATATATATATATATATATATATATATATATATATATATATATATATATATATATATATATATATATATATATATATATATATATATTATATATATATATATATATATATATATATATATATATATATATGAATATAAACGTGTACACTACTACAACTACTACGTACAAAGCAGACTGTAAAAACATTTATTTATATTATGACAGATCAGAGGAGGTTCAAAAGGAGTGGTGGGAGCTGAGGTTAGAGAGAGGTTAAATTTGAGAGGCTTTTAGTTGGCAGGCATATTTCCACTCCAGCAGCAAATTTTGTACTGAAAAAAAAGGGGGGGAATGGGGTCGGGGGAGAAGTCACTTAGTGTTGCATGCATGTGGAATACAAATGTATGGGTGTCCTTTCCTTTTTTTTTCTTTTTTTTTTTTTAAAAAAAAAACTAAACTAAACCTTTGATGTATGTGACAAGGCAAATGATAGATTAGATGTATCAATCAAACTGTAATTTTAGATTTCCATTGTTTGTTTCCACTTTAGTTTCCACTCATTATTACGGAGTATGAATTAAGCTATGTATTTGTATTCCAACAACTTATATCCTAAATTTTACACCACAGGTATGCACTTTTATTTTGTACTAATGTGATGTTAGGGTGATGGTTAAGACAGTTACAAAATGCTAATGCAAATTTTTTTTATTGCATTAGCATATTATGTCAGTATAAATCATCGAAATCTTAGTACATAATGTTGGTGTACACTTTGGGGTACATTCCATAGGGTACTTCATGGTTCTATTATTATTATTATTATTGTTATTATTATTATTATTATTTTGCATATTGTTCAAAATAGAAAGTTTATTATTGGACGGATGGAGCATCTCTTTGCACTTGATATGTTCTTTGCTTCTTTGTCGTATTGTGTGCTTTTTATTTTGGTGTGGTATGTATGGGTAAAGTCTTCATACACACCTCCTTCAGAAAAAACCAACCAACATCTATCCAATGTTTTCTAAACCACCCCTCCGAGTCTCATTTGCTTTGGTTTTTCTTATTTAGGTTAAATGTGAAAGCATAACTTGACTAGTTCTTTTTTTTGGTGCAACATAACTTGACTAGTATATGCCCAAAACAAATAAGGGGATAATAAAAGCATCAATAATAGTAACAATAACAATAACATTAATAGTAATAATAATAATAATAATAAGATGCAAGTTGAAGTGATGATAATAAAATTGATGAGGAGGAGCCAGGAGGTGGTGGAGTCATAGTCATAGACGTGTAAAGTTAATTTCCTTACAAATCTCATCTGTTCAAATTTCGGCCTCCCACCTGCCCTGCTGCTAGCTATTGTATGAACACAACCACATTATTTAAACCACACTTTTATTTAGGGTCCCTTTACAAAGATAGAAATTGACTTTACTGAAATAATTTATTTATTTAGTTTTTATCAGTTTTAAATTTGCAGCAAGTTTAGAAAATGAAAATTGAAATTTCCACTAAATGATTCTAAAATATACTCTCTCTGTCTCACAAAATCTTTTTCTTTTCTTATTTCCATTCGTCCCAAGAAACTGTTCTCATTGTTATTTAAAAGTTATTTTTACTCTTACTAATTCTTAACCTATTTATCACATTTTTTCACTACTAATCTACTCATCGCATCTACTTTTACCTATCACATCCAAGAGCATTTTTGGAAAGTCAACACTAAAATACGCTCCTTTTAAATTTCTTAAAAATCAAAACAAGAGATGTTTTATGGGACAAAGAGAGTATGTCTTTTCCTAATGTAATATCTAAATAATTTTATTTCCAAAATAATACTTGAACAACAACAGGAACAATACATGTGTAGTAGCGGTAGATCTTTACTTGAGTAATGTCCAGTGGTACTACCTACGTACATTGAAAAAAGTAAAAAATATAGTACAAATCTAATAAGCAACAAAAATAATGGCATAAATACACATGAATTTAGGGGTAATTGCTAGATTAGGAAATAAAACGCACATACTCTAACTTTGTGTTTCCCATAATGACTCATCATTTAAATTGGTATGTACGTCTTAATTTGAAACCTCCAATGGGGAATTAATCAACGTTTAGTTTGTGACTAAATGAAAGAGAACACAACAGACATGTAACAGTAACATATTCATTTGGCTCTTTATTGGACCAAACAAACAAAGTTCAATTCATAGTTTACTTCCTTTAGTGGTCATTTTTCATTCGACAGTGACATGATGATATTCTTGATGAAAATGAAAACTCCAATCAAGTACTGTACAATAAACACAAACCCACTCTCTCCCCCCTCTCTCTCTCTTTCACACTATACCTAACATCTCCAATTCCTTGTACAGTAAAAAGTCAAAATTAGATACTCCATCCGTTTCTTTAAACGAAAGCAGACGGGTTTTTATGGGACGGAGGGAGTAGATATTTTGAGACGGAAGTAATATTCCGTAAAATTATTGGACGGTCTGGTATTGGGCGTACGTTCTGAAAAGAAAAAATGAAAGCTTTTTTTTTAATTGATGACAAAGAAAAATGAATTTTTTTATTGAAACAAAGGGAATATTTTGCTCTTCGTATCCTTTTTCGAAAACGAGAAAATTACTAGTACTATGAAAAAAGAACTTTAATTTACAAAAAGTGAAATGGGATGGTAAATAATTGTTATTGTAATGGATCAGTCCTCCGACACCTGAAATGTTGATCCATGTTACTTTCGTACATTCACATATATATATATCTTTATTTATTCATGCACCAACTTAATTACTAGGAGAGTAGGAGTTCGTGCATTAACAAAACCCTAATTTTCTCTTTCAATTTTTTAACTTTCACTTATATATTTCTTTTTTATTAGAATAATTGATATACTCATATAAAGTCATTGCAATAAACTTCATACATTCTGTATTAATATAATAAGTTTTCTAAGTGATTTATCTCTCTTTTTCGATGCTGATTATTAAAATTAATCCTGCAAAAGTCAATACATAAACTATTTTAGTCCAATTAACTTGCATGTTTACTATCACATGATCAAACTTCATTCATTTTCTTTTTCTATTTTCCTAAGTCATTTGATAAAATAATATAGTCATGTCACTACTAAATTTTTTGTTCTTTTGATCTAATTTTTAAATATGTAATTTTTATTTTTTTAATTCTACCCATACCATTTTTCAAATAAAATAATTTAGAAATAATTTCAGTAAAATATCGTAAATCAAAACAGACAATTTAAATTGATACGAAGAGAGTAACAACCAAGTACTTACTCCATAATTTTTAAAAATAACTTATCAATGTTTAAGTAATAACAAAATATATATATTATGCCGACGTATCTCCGGCCCAGCCCGCATATCGGGACTATAATTATATCCTAGCCCGGCCCATGTGAATATGCACGGATTTCAGGCCGGACCGGCCCGCATTAATAATAAATTGCGAACATATAAAAAAACTTTTTTAACACTATTTCGAAAAAACGTAAAGTTTAAACATTAATATATTCAGTGTGTAAATTTCAGCTAACAAAAAATGGTACGGTGTGTGTGTGTGTCTATATATATATATATATATATATATATATATATATATATATATATATATATATATATATATATATATATATATATATATATATATATATATATATATATATATATATATAATATATATATATATATATATATATATATCACGGAGTATAAACTCATGTACATACTTTGCACTAAAGTTTTAGTAAACACATAAGTAAAAGGTGACTAATGAATAGTACTTTGTATATTTTTTATGTAATCATAGTCCGTATAAAAGGGTATATGTATTTTATACTACTTAGACAACTTTGTATTGTTTATATAAATTCATATTAATTATTTATAGGGATCGAGTTGGGCTGCCCGCGGGCTTTAACCACATAACCCATCCCCGGCCCGCAACACTTGCGAGTAACCGAAATTTACGAGCCAGGCCAGACGGAATGCTAAAACTCAAGTCCAAGTCCGCATTTTTCTGGACGGACCTATTAGGCCGAGTCGGATACCCGAGCCCATGATCGGGTGTGCACTGAATTTGTTGTTTGGCCGGAGGAAATTAGGTTGGAAACAAAAGCTAAACGCCATTAATTACTCCCTCCGTCCCAAATTATTTGTCACATTTGTATTTTCGAGGCAAAATATCAAGTTTTTTCAATTCATTTTATTTATATATTGATAAAGAAATAAAAATAAAATATACGTATAAAAAAACTACATGAAAAGTTCTTCAAAATAAGAGGTGTCAAGAATATTTTATTTTATCAAATAATCAATGAAAATGTTGAAATAAACAAAAGTTCCCAATACTACTGAAAAAGCAAATGTTGTGAATATTTAGGGACGGATGGAGTATAAGTATAGGTGTGGAGTCAGTGTAGTGTACATAGGGCGTAGAGTAGGCAGGCAAAATGTGGTAACCATCACGTTCACGTACGCTTTGGAGTTTGGGCCTATGGTAAGTACATACTCTCTCTTAAGTTCACTGTATGTCTTTTTTTTTTTTTGAGGTGGTGCAATCCGTGTTTTCCGGATCGAATGCCCCAATCTTGTTCGTATCCGGATGCACTGGATTTGGAGGTTCTTGAATACTTTTCAAATTAATTTGAAATATTAATTAGAAACTTTTGAAATTTGAAGGATCAATCGTGCATAACTCATAAAATTGAAGGATTAATGGTGAATTTTAGCCAATGAAATACAAAGTAATGTTTTCAATCACTTTTTATTTTGTAAAACATTTAATGTAGTTCTTAAATACGGATAATAAAAAAAATTACTCCCTTCTTCATTTGAAAATGAACTTTTCATGCGCATTATTGATCATGTGTTCAAACTCAATTTACTTTGCTTTATTATTTTTACTATTCATTTGCCAAAATAACATAATTTAGTCACCTCTTTTTATTGAAATTTACTAAATACTCCCTCCCTCCCTAATTATTTTTTATCATCAAGGAGGGGGAGACCACGAGCTAGTAGCCTCGTGAAGTGGTGGTAGCGTGTCATTTTGAAATTATTTTATTTATAAATAGGTATATTGATATGATAGAATTTTAGGATGGAATAAGGATAACTGGATTCCCTCAAGTAGACAATTGGACCATTTTAACATGTTGATCACTTGCAAATAAACTCTCATTCCCTTGAACTTTTTTTGAGCGCCAACACATCTAAAGGACCATGAACCGTTGGGTATGGACTTCTAGACGAGCAATCGATTTAAACCGGCCACAGGCCGTTGGATACGTACTCCACACAATTAACTAAGCTAAAGAATAATGAGGTGGGCCAAAACCTACTCGGACACCATGTACAAATCAATAAACTGAATTGCCTAAATAACGCAATAGGCCCAATAACTTAAGCCCAAATAACGCAAAAATATGTTATATACAAATATACTCTAACATGATAAGAAATAAACATTACATATTAAAAAATTACGTCAAAAGTTCTACAAAGCAAGATGTGGCAAAAATATTTTATTTTATCAAAGACTTAATGAAATCACGTAAACAAACAAAAGTTATCAAGAGGAGAGAGAAAAAAATTGTAATCAAATTGGGGACGGAGGGAGTATATAAATTTAAATTTAATTTTAAACTTTACACTTATAATAAAAAATAAAATGAAAATATCTTCATTCAAACCTCGAAAAATAAAATGGAGGCCTCATTTCTCGATGCAATATAATGAATATTTTTTAAAACTCCCATCCATTTTTAAATAAATTAAATTCAAAATATGTTGAGTCACCTACATCACGATTTTAATGTTAACTCTTCTACCTCAATTTTGTTTAATTTGTTTTCATTCGTGACCATTAGAACTCACATACATTATCAGATTGTTTTCTGTTTAATAAACTCCTGAATTGAAATGGGGTACACAAACATGCTGATTTTGACTTTTGATGAATACTTTTGGCATCTAATTAAACCCACTTTTTATATTTATTAATATATAAATGATCACAAATTAGCATAAATCTAATCCTAATTAAACACGAGTATATCATATCACTCTTCTTTGCGCACATAATTAATTATATGGGCGCATGTCACCATGTGCTGTTGTTCTTAGCCTCCACTTTTCTAGTCATTAATAAACATATCCATGGTGTTTTGAAATGTCGTTTTTTTCGATTATTTCACTTACTCCTTATTAATTAATTAATTATTCCTTTCATTATTTCATAAAAATATATTTTAAGTTTGATATTAAGAATTTTTTTAAAAAAATTAGAATTAAAAAAGATTATAATTTATTTAGAAAATAAAAATATCACGTGTTACAGATTTATTTTTATTAAAAATGGAAATAGCATAAATCTCATTTTGAAAGAATATAATAAGAAAGGAAAATGTAAATTGACTTTATATCTGTAAACTTGTATAGCCTTTTATTCAAGACTTGAGAATCTGTTTATGAAATATAGTCCAAAGAGAACCCGGGTTTGTATTTAAAATCAAACCAAAACCCGTCACACAATATTTGTCTAGTTTTGATTTTTTTTCGATCAACTGTTTTTAATCTTTGGTTTATAATTAAATAAAATATATATTATGCATTAATTAAATAAAATAATTTTATGAAAATATTTTGAATAATAAATCTAATTAAACTATTTTTATATCAATATCTAATATCATTTTTATTTAATTTGAGATCAAAGTCTGTCAATTTTGATAGAAAAAAAAATAAAAGGTAGACAAATACTCTAGAACTGAGTGATTAGCATATATAATTTAATTTAGATGTAACCTAAATTATTATAACTCAAATAATTAGATGGAAATGAAACATGGATGAGCATAATACAACCAACTAAGTATTGCATTGCATGCAGTTACGACGTTGATGATTGAGTTGATTCTAACACGTGAGTTGACCCTAAATGCTCCACGTCTCTTGTTACATATCCACCAATATATTCCTTCAATTCTCTCTCTAAGAGATTACTATAATTTGATTTTTTTATCAAATTGTGGCACTTTTTGATCACAAGTTAAATATAGTTTAAAATAATTAGAAATTAATAAAATTTGATATTTTAAAATTATATTTTAACATAAACTCAATTTTACTAAATATATTTTTCCATATTTTGAGGTCAAATGATGCCACAATTTAACTAAAAGAATCAAATTATGACAATCTTGGGACGAAAAAAGTATAATCATCACAAACTTTCATTAATTCATTAATTAATTGATTAGTAACAGTTGATTGCGTGGGAACAACTAAACAAGTGGAGGGAGGATCCAAGTTGAGAGATAGAAAGAGACAAACGGAGAATAATGGTATTATGTGCTCTTGACGTGGCACCTCAAAAAAACATTTTTCGTCTTAATCTTCTTTTGGTTTCAATAACATGCATGGTTTTTAATTAAGTACTCCCTCCGCTTCGGACTCTGTCAAAGAACCAATTCAACCAAAAATTCAAGCTTATGGTTGTGACACTAGAAATGTTATTTATATTCTAATACGTCCCCTCACGTGTAGAAGTAATCTTTTTCAAGCTTTTCACGTGAAATTTTAAAATTTTTAAAATTGGGTGACGTTGAGTTTCGAACTTCTGATCTATTAGTCAACAAGGCTCCGATACAAAGTCAAAGAACCAATTCAACTAAAAGCTCAAACTTATAGTTGTGGCACAAGAAAGGTAATTTAGAAATCACCCAAAATAGGACTAAAACATAAAGAAAAGTACCAAAATAGTTCTATTTTGATACGGACTGATTTCATTGTCCCACACCGGTTAAATGGGAAACTTGGTGATGGGTTTATATACCCAAGGGTTCTCCCACCTTAACGGCTAGCTTTTAGGGTGTGGTTCTCCCTTGTGCTGTATCAATGGTATCAGAGCCAACTCGTAGTGGTGGCCTACGAAGTGGTGGCCTGGTGAAACTAGCCGTGACCAACGAGGACGTTGGGCCTTATGGGGGGTCGAATTATGCGGACTGATTTCATTGTCCCACACTGATTAAATGTGGAACTTGGTGATGAGTTTATATAGCTAAGGGTTCTCCCACCTTAACAGCTAGCTTTTAGGGTGTGGCTCTCCCTTGTGCTGTATCAAGCTTCTAAAAGTAAAGAACAATATCTTTGTTTTATGACGAACGAGCTTGAGATTACTTTTGCTAAGTTTTTTCTGGTGAGAGTGAGGGAGTGGAGTTTCTTTTGGTCTCTTTTTGGGCCATTTTATACTTCTCTATCACTTTTCATGCTCTCGATCTCTAGAAAAAATACATACAAATGCAACTTTTTCGTTCTTCGATCACGCACACGATTTTTAGGAAGAGAGTAAGCTAATGGATTTATCAACTATTATCACATTGTTTAACGGTATCAGAGCACTAGACCAAAATCACATTGCGCTATTAGATGATTAGAGATATATTTCTCATCCTATCTCTCCAACCGTTTGCTCTTCATCCTATCGCTCCGTCGTTCTCCGATTCTAGCCGGTGCCCCATAACTCTCCTTAGTTCGATTTTCGCCAATATAAGACGCTGGTTGTACAGAAAGTACCGTGCAGTCGGCTGGCGGTATAATTTACCGATTGATATTTCATAATACTTTTGGATATTATACATAGTCATTGATACAATTTGATAATAATTTGTCTTATTGAATATTGAGATATATGTCCCTATATATAGGGATTACAAGAGAGAATCATATTCCTAATAGGAAAGAAATAAAGTAATTATGGTAATACAAGAATAAGGAAACTAAATAAAATAATATTAGGAGTCTTCCTATTATCCCGCCGCAAGCTGATCAACGGATACGAGGGGCAGGTTAGAAAAAAAATAATGGAACGGAGTCGGAGGAAGCGGTTTTGTTAGTATGTCGGTAAGCTGCTCAGAAGAAGGAACATGATGTGTAGTCATAGTGCCAGCCATAACCTCATCTCGAACAAAGTGACAGTCAGAGCCAACATGCTTCATGCGATCATGGAGAACGGGATTCTTGGTGACACAGATTGTGGACTCATTATCACAATAAATCTTTGGTTTCGTAGGCGGAACATGTAGAGCATCCATAATATAACGAAGCCACATCGCCTCTGCCATCCCCGCGGCCATAGCGCGATACTCAGCTTCGGTGGAGGAGCGCGAGATGCGAGTCTGTTTTTTTGTGCACCATGAGATAAGATTCGGCCCCAGCATAAGAAGATACCCAGTGGTGGAACGACGATCATCTTTGCTATTAGCCCAGTCAGAGTCCGAATAAACAGCAATATCAAGAGAGCCTTTTCTGAATAGAAGGCCATAAAAAGAAGTACCCTTCAAGTAGCGAATAATACGTTTGAGAGCCAAGTAATCCTTCTCTGTAGGATTATGCATGGTCTGAGAAACTCGATTCACAACATACTGAATATCAGGGCGAGTTACCGCAAGATAGTGTAGACCACCCACAAGACTACGGAACAATGTTGGGTTGGAGAAGGTGGATGAGATCTCCTGGGTTGGCCGCGCCACCATTGGAGTGACAGTGGGTTTGCAATCAGTCATGCCAGCCCGTTGAAGAAGATCAAAGATGTATTTTGTCTGATGAAGCAAGATAGTATCCGCAGAGCGACGAACTTCAATGTCAAGAAAGAAATCCAGAGGACCCAAGTCTTTGAGACGAAAATTTTTATGCATAGCCTAAGTGACAGCAGAGATGAGATCAGAAGAGCTCCCTGTAATAATGATGTCATCCACATATAGGAGAACAATGACCATGCCGCGGGGGCTGTGAAAAGTGAACAGACTGGTGTCATGATGACAGCACTGGAAGCCAAGTCCCTGCAAAAAAGTAGCAAAACAGGTGTACCAAGCACGAGGAGCCTGTTTAAGGCCATACAGAGATTTGTGTAGCTTGCAAACAAACTCAGGCCTATTTGGATTGTCGTAGACATATAAATATCCTCATCGAGTGTACCATGGAGAAAGGCATTGGTAACATCAAGCTGGTGAAGAGGCCAATCATAGTGTAGAGCAAGAGTGAGTACCAGACAGATGGTTTGCTACTTGAAAACCGGGCTGAACGTCTCTTTATAATCAATGTCATACTCTTGATGGTACCCTTTGGCCACTAGACGAGCCTTGTACCGAGAGACGGAGCCATCCGGATTTCGTTTTATGCGATACACCCACTTGCAACCAATAGGATCTCGGCCCTTGGGTAGGGGCACCAAATCCCATGTGCGCTGTTCATTCCGAGCTGCAAATTCCTCATCCATGGCATGGCACCAATAGCTATTCTTGGAGGCTTGGTGATAGGTGTGAGGTTCAGATGTAGGAGGAGAGGTATCAATGGTGGTAGCAGTATAGGTTTTAGGCTTAAAACTGCCTGATTTGGCACGGGTTTGCATGGGATGGGCATTTGTTGTGGTGAGCAGTTCACTCGACGGTCGACCGTGTGGGGGTGAGCGGGTGATGGTATCGACCGTTTGTAGAGATTCAGAGAGGGGGTGGAAGGGCGGTCGGCCATGGGGTGGTGAACGGTCCTTGTGGTGAACCATCTGTAGAGGTTCAGAATGGGTGTGCGGGGACGGTCGACTGTGGGTGGATATATGAGGGGAACGGTCGACCGTTTGTGGAGCAGTAGCAGACGGAATGATTTGAGAGCTGTGCGGTGCCGGGCACTAAGTTTGAAGTAAGGGAGGGAACATGATTAAGTGAGGGAAGGTGAAATTTACCATTCGGGGTGTGAATTGAGCATGAACCTGTGTGAGTGATGGGTAAAGTATGACCATTACCTACAGTAATAGTTTCAGTGCCATGGTAGGGAGTCGGAGTTTGCACCTGTGAAAAATCATGCGTAACATGAGTATTAGCACCTGTATCAAGGTACCAATCACCAGTTTGGTTGGTTGTGGTTGCATGCATAACACGAGAATTGGTAGCCGAGTTGCTCTCAGTAGAAGAATCATCATAGCGGTACCAGCAAGTAGCAGCAGAGTGGCCACGTTTTGAACAGATCTGACACACTGGAAGATCGCGTGACGGTCCGCGGCCTCCCCCCTTCCGTAGCTTCGACCGCCGTGACCGGATCCAGAGTCTCACCCAGAAGACGGTCGACCGTTCGGTCCTCCTCGACCGCGACCTCGACCGATGTTTGTGTACAGTGCAGAGTGAGAAACTCCAGAGGCGGAATCTGTAATACTCAATTTGTGCTCAATTTCAAGATTTATTTCTTCAGGGGTGAACCACCCAGAGAGTTGATTGAGACTTATATTCTCATTGTTCATCCGTATATTTTGCTTGAAGGAGGAATATTCATGAGGGAGGCCTCGGATAACAGCATTCACCACATCTCTCTCAGGGATAACCTCGTTGAGAGCATCCAAATTGGTGAGGATAGTGGCAACTTCATCAAGGTACTGGGTGATAGTTTTAGTACCTTTTCGGAGTGTGTTAAGTTTGTTCCGTAGTTGATAGATGTGAGCGGTAGAAACAGAATTATATCGGGCAGCAAGAGCGTTCCACAGATCGACAAATGTAGTGAAGTTGCGGGCATGCTTGTGAACAGACGGACTGATGATGGCAAGAAGGCATGCACGGATCTGAGTATCGATCACCGTCCATGTTTGGAACTCCGGGTTATGGTTTTCCTTGCCATCCTTAGATAGGATTTTTAGGGGCGCAGCTTCATGACCATCGATCCAACCAAGAAGAAGGTTGGCCTCAAGGGCAGTTCTGACATTGAGAGACCATGCAGGGTAATTTGAATCAGTGAGCTTTTCTGGGATAAGAGTATGGAGATTGCGGAGAAGAAGCTTGACGCCAGAAGGAAGCGAAGCAAGCGGATCTGAAGGTTGAGCCATGGTCGCCGTTTACGGTCGACCGGCGAGAGGAAGGAGACCGGCGGTGAAGCACAGTCTCAAAAAAAACTAGGGTTTAAACCTAGGCTCTGATACCATGATACAATTTGATAATAATTTGTCTTATTGAATATTGAGATATATGTCCATATATATAGGGATTACAAGAGAGAATCATATTCATAGTAGGAAAGGAATAAAGTAATTATGGTAATACAAGAATAAGGAAACTAAATAAAATAATATTAGAAGTCTTCCTATTAGTCATGATTGACATTGTATATTTTGACTCTTATTTTAAAAATAAAAACATAAAATATTTATTTAATGTATTTTCAATCTTTTATTCTTATTTTAATCTTTTTCTGTGCCTGTTTGGGAACAGCGTTAGCGATTAGCGTTAGCGTTTTGAAAAAGTTATCTACGGGCAGCGTTTAGCGTTAGCGTTTTCAAAGCGATCTACATCGTTAAAATTTTATCCAAAACGCTAACGCTAATTTCCAACGCTATTCCCAAATAGGCCCTCTATATATGGTAATATATGGAGTACGCTAGACCACATAACAAACCCCCAACTATACAAATACGGAGCAATTATACTCCTACAGCGGGTGGATTGGTACTCCGTAACACACGCAACTTGAATACTCCGTATTTAATTCCCAATTAAAATACATACCGTACATCTACGGTATTGTAGTCCCGGCCGCGACCTCAAGTTGCACAATCATATCTCCAACCCACCCTTACTCTATTCTCTTCCATCCTAAAAAAATATTTTCTATTTTGATTTTTTTATAATATTTTTTTATTATAAATTAAACACAGATAAATAAATAATATAAAAATTTGTTATATGAAAGCTATACCATAAGGTGAATTGAACTATATTGAATTTATATTATAATTAAATATATTTTTTATTCAATTTGTGATCAAAGAATATGATGACTATTTGATAAAAATAATCAAAGCAAGAGAGGTTCTAGGATTGGAGGAATAGTCCGTAGTATTTGTAATTTATACGGAATATATATGTCTCTCCTTTCATTTGGAAATACTCCATAATACTTTTAATTAATTAATGTTAACCTTTTAGATTAACTTTTAATGATATAGATCACCATGACCCTTCTAACCTAAGGTTATTTAACCTTGAAACAAATCGGACCAGACACCTACGCTGCTCCTTTTACAAAATTGATGGTTCCAAAACCTATAACCTCCTAGCCCAAATCAACAATCTGCAGGGTGGGATCGGAGCCGCGGAGTTGGAAGGAGAAAAATTGAAACAAATATCTTCTTCTACTTTCAAATTTTATTTCTAAAATTCTTGCGGTTTCAAAACATTACACATGCACTCTCTCTTATGATTTTCTTCTCATTTTCTAGCAAAAAGATGGTATTGATGTTTATTTTTCAAACCACACGGGGCAACATACGTCATTTCTGGTTTTCCCTTTTTTCTCTTAATTGTTTCTTTCTCCGAAAAGTTTTGTCAATTTCTTTTCCAAATTTTTCATAATGTTTTAAGCAATGCAAAATTGTTTGTGTTTGAAATAAAAATAATAAAAATAATATATACGCCACCTAACTCAAATTCAATATTTTCAATTTTTGTTCTCTAGAATAAAAAAAACTTCTTCTTGAAAGTTTAGAAAAAGAAAATCTAGAATAAGAAATAAAAAAAATTGTGAAAAAAAATTATAAAAAAGAGAAACATTTTTGTCCCCAAAAGAACTTCCCTTATCTATTAAAAACCACTTTTACCCCTTACTTTTTCATACCTTACATATCATATCATACCATTTTACTAATAATCTACATATCAAATCTTACCTTTACCCATCACATTAAGGGTATATTTGGAAAGTTAACACAAAAATATCTCTCCCTTAAATACTCAAAATGTCAAAAAGAGAACTTCTTTTGGGGATGGAGGTAGTATTTTATTCCTAATTTTTTGAAGTTCCTAAAAACTAGTTTTAGTTTTTTATTTCGGAAGAAAATTATTATTTTTAAAATGAGACCTACATATGCAGTATGCATATCTTAATTATTTTTCATTTATTTTTTATTTTAAACACAATTAATTTTAAATTTTAAGAACATTATAGAAAAAAAATATTTTTAAAATGAAATGAAAAAAACCTTTATAGATAAAGAAACAAATAGAGCAAAAAGAAAAATATAAAAAATGTGAGAAATGAGCTTTGGTTCCCCTGCAGATTGAAAAATAGCTAGCTAGGCAATAATGCTCCATCTTCGCCCATGGATGATTGGGAATTAATAGAGGGAGTACGTGTCCAATATTTTGAAAATGCAAAATCTTAGGAATAAAGTTTAAAAATTGAGGAGGTATATGCTCATTTTCCAAATTACAGGTGACATTGAAGTTATTTTGGCAATAAAGAAATTATGATTGTCTAAAATGTCATTGAGTGTTAGGATTTGATATTGTCTCTCTCTCTCAAAACACTTCATATATTAAACTTTAAGGAATTTAAGAAGATTATATTTTGGTATTAACTTCCAAAAAATAGTCATGTGGTTCTAAATTATACTTCCATACCAAAGTATTGGTACATTTTGACTTTTTAGAATCAAATTGGATGAACTTTGAATTTCAGTTAAGTAAAAATTACGATGTGTATTAGTATAAAAATGATTTTATTAGTACTTTGAGTTTCAAATTTTTATTTTATTCTATTAATGTGCAACACAAATTGAGAGTACGTAATTGAAGATTAAAGTTTATCTAGTTTGACTCGAAAAAATCAAAGTAGACGAATACTCTGGATAGAGAAAGTAATAATGAATAGATATGATGTGATATATAGTTTGAAATTAATAGGAGTAATTGTGAATTTTTAATAAAAAAATAAAAATATGTTTCGAGACAAATGAAAAGTGAAAGAGAAAAGATTTTAGGGAGGGAGGAAATATATATTAAAAATGTAGTCACGAATATAATGCGTTATAAAGTTATTTGAAAGGCATATTTGAATATTTGATATTTTAAATCTATTTCTTAAAAATGAAATTTTTAATAAAATTGACAACCAAATCTAGGAGGGGGTATTTAATTAGCCGACTTGGATATGAGATTGTTTGTAAAATGGTGTATAATAATGTAATCTACTATTAAAAAAAATCTAATCTTGTCTCCTGTCCATTAATATTAATACAAATTAAACTGCTCCATATAAAAGTGTGATTGTTTGTTTACCTTTTAAGGAGAAGCTAATAAGACATACTCCGTACTATAAGATCTACAAGTACTGCATCCGTAGATATATAAGATGAAGAAAAATGTGGGTTCACACAAAATGCAGAATTATGACGAACGAGAATTTTGTTAACCGAACTCGAAATTATTCGTTAAATATATACTTCAAATCCGATCAAACTCAAACCTAATTCGACCGACGTGCTTGTCATCTCTAGTTGAGAGTGTTTTCGAACAATATAACTTTTAGGTGAAAGGTGTGATTTTCCTAAATTTTATATAGAGGTGAAAGTATGGACAAAATCAAAAAGTTATTCAATTCAGAATAAATTCTTAGAAAAAATTTAAGCAGCTATATATCTTTTCTTTTTTTTTTTGCTTAAAATGTACGGAGTATTTAATTATCTAAACATTTTTAACTTTCCATTGACGCTAGCATTTTGTAGTATTTAAGTTTCAAACTTGAAACACATACGAAGTTTTTAATGCCCTTTAAAGTTATCCTTTTGAAGCCCCGGGACTTCAAACTGGGGCTTCAAACTTTCTCTCTCTGCCACGTCAGTTTTAACTTACACCCAAAATTCACTGGAAATGGGTTTGAAGCCCCGGGACTTTAAACTGGGGCTTCAAACCTTCATTTTTTACATTTTTAAATATACATCTTTAAAAATTAAATTAATAAAATGTAATTAACTTATTATTTAATTATATTGAAACACGAATAATAAAAAAATACATTCATTAAATAAAAAAAGCGACAATAATAAAAAAACTAAGATAAATTATATTTCACCTTGATCTCTCTTATTCTTTGATCGTAGATCATTCGTCTGAAACCCGACAACGTAGAAAGGTCGATTTCCATGACTTTCATCTTGTCCTCCTGCTCCTTTAGCTTCAACTCTTTCTCCTTTAGCTTCAACCTCTCTTCTTCTCGGAGATTGAACAACCGAAGTTGTTCAACCATTGCCCGGCCGATTTCGTCGCGAGAAGAAACGGAAATAGAGCCGGACCCTCCCGAACCCGAGGCAATGGATTTTGCCTTCTTTCTTCCGAGCCGGACCACATCGCGGCGTCGCTTGGCGCGAGATTGTCAGGAAAGAAGCCGGAGCCGGAAGGATTCATGTTGAAAAGAGAGGGGGTGATTTCGAAATTTAAAAATGTGGGAAGAAGAAGATTGAAGAAGAGTGAAGAAGGTGTGAGAGATTGGGAGGGGGGTTTGAATTTATAACAAAAAAAAATTCTTTTTTTTGGTCTTCAATAGCTATTATAGCCGTTAAGGGGGGAGGGGGGAGGCGAATGACCAGCAGCATTCGTTTGACGCAGCCCCGATCACGCCCCGTTAACGCCGCCGGGGGGGCGGTGTTTAATGCCCCCGGGGCGTTAAACGCACCCTAACGCCGACGGGCGTAACGACCATACCCAGTGCCCTTACGGAGGGCATGATATGCAATTTTTTGTTGTTATTGGTAAAGTACTTACAAGGTCAATATATTTTTTTAAAAGTACTTCTCAAATTACTGAATTATTTTAAGGGTCCGTTTTATACACGGAATTGATAGAATTGGAATTGAATTGGAATTAAAATCTCATGAGATCCAATTCCATAGAATTGAATTCACCCATTCCAATTCATTTTTTGCACTAACAATTCCAAATTCACATAATTTTTGTGCTACCAAACACGAGCATTGGAATTGAAGTCTTTAATTCCAATTCCATAGTTTGAATTCCGTGTACCAAACGGGGCCTAAGTGCTTACATGTACTCTATTCGAGTGTTTATCTTATCCCTATTCTTTTTAACTAGTGCGTTAGTGGTCCCTTCGATTGTTTTTTTAAGACCAAGTCTTCTGAAATTGTTGTAAGAATTAACGTTATATCATTAATTTTCGAACAACGTAACTTGTGCGTGTTGCTCAAACAATTTCCGTGTACTTTACAAAGCCACCGAAGAGACTTTTAAAGCATAAGTTTAAAAGCATGAGAACCTGGTATGAACTAAAAATAATTTAGGGACCTATGAAACACTTTCTTAAATATATAAGAATCTAAAATATAGAGACAAGCACATTAGCCATTATTATGATGTTATACGGATGGGAATATGGGATATATTAAGTACTTTGTATCTACGAGTAGTATTTATCTTAATACTCCGTATATGACTATGTAGATACTTACTTACTGTATATTCTTAAAGTTGTAAAGTAAAATAAAGTAAAGCAAAATGATCGAAAATAATGAAATGTTAGAATAAACATAGGCTAAAAAAATAAATAAATTCACATAATGTTTTGAACCTGGCCAATAAGACAAATGGGAGATGGGAAGGACGAACAAAATCACGCCAGGTAAGATAATATGGGAACTCCTTTAATTGGTAATGTGATATGATACGCTTTTAATTTGTCCTCAAAATTAAATCCATATATAAATATCATATTATTCCATCCCCTTTCCTTACTTTTGCCCATGTCCTCCCCATTCCCAAATGGAATGGAAGAACAACCAAAGATAGATGCACATTCATTTCCTAATTTTACCTTCTTTTTCTAATCCCAAAATAGTTTATGCCATAATTACTCTAGTCACTTCATAACTTTTATTTTTCATTAATTATTTCATAAATTAAAATATTTTTATCACCACAATTTAAAATTAGGCTATTACATTGTGTAGTTTACTGGTGTCTATACGTCTCCAATTTTTTTCACCACAGTTATACTCCATCCGTCCCAAAAAGATCGTTACATTTCATTTCTTTGCGCATCACAAAAAGTAATGCTACTCACATCTAAAAATTCTAAAATTTACCATATTTACTCTTTATTATAAGATGAAATTGTTTTGAAAGTTTTTTTGGCATTTGAGACGATATAAAAGTATGTTAAGGGATGCGCAAAAAATGAAACGTAACGATCTTTTTGGGACGGAGGGAGTATTTTTTTTGAAAGCTCACCAGAGTTATACTCCCTCCGTCCTATAATGATCTTCCCGGTTCACAAAACGAAGAAAATTCCCAAGTTTTTTCAATCTATTTTATTTAAATATTGGTATAGAAATAAAAAATAAAACATACATATTTAAAAACTACACCAAAAGTTCAACAAAACAAGTGGTGACAAGAATATTTTATTTTATCATATAGGCCATGAAAAACACAAATAAATATAAATTTCCGTGAAGTTGGAATAGTGCTCTGGGAAGATCATTATAGGACGGAGGGAGTACTAATTTGCTACGAACTATTTATCTGTCTGAAAATAATTTTTCCTATTTGAACGCCATATAATTTACACAAATAGGATTTAAATATATCACTTTTTGTTAAATAGGAGCAGTCCTATCTACTTTACATTTGGCAATGAAGAAATCTAAAATCCCCCCCCCCCCCGGAGAAAAAACGATCTATAACACAATTCAAGTATAATAAGATATTATTAAAAACATCTTAAATAGTCATTGAAATAATCAATCATTATTCAACGCTTAATACTCATGACCACATTCGTAGAAGCATTCGTATGATCAGTCATTATCATACATTTGTTGCTAATGAGGGCATATATAGTAGATCATATGGAATTATGTGTCATAATAGGAATAAAGCATACTTGGTCTTATATATTCTGGTAAATGTACTACCCTTTAGTTTTATATGGAGCAAATTTTTCTACAGAGTTCCGTGATTTTTTAAACTATTTTATTTAAAAATTGATACAAAAAATAAAAAATAAACTTACATATTTAAAAGTTACATAAAAATTTTACTACAAAATAAGATGTGAGAATAATATTTTTTATTAAAATGATTTGTCTCTCTTTTTTCTTCAACATTAAGGATATAATTGGAAAGTTAAATTACAAAAATATACCAGGCCGAAGTCAAAATAGGAATTGTTTTACCAAATGGAGGGAGTACATCATTTTAAGACGAAAGGAGTACAGCGTTAAACTTTACTGCACAATATTTTACTACGAGTATATTTTTGTGACGAAGATAAATATATAGTTGTTGAGGTGCAAACTCCATCCCATGTTGGAAGTGGATATCAGAAGAAGAATAACCTAAATAAATATGATACTCAACCCCATTAGTAAGAAATTTGTTGGGAAATGCCCAAAAATAAATCGCTTTGCCCAGAGCGGTGTGACAACAAGAAATTTTGATAATTGAAAGAAAAAAACGTATATATTGAAATTTCATATCACCTAATTAAATCTGTAGAACACACATAGAGCAAACACCAAAAAATGCAAGATGTGGAAAAAAGCTATTACAACACAAGTTATTGTGATAGATGACTCGTATTGTGTTGTAACATCTTCTGATCTTTACGTAGTTTGAAGCAATTTCTCATAGGCTTGTGAAGCTCACGTCAGTGTAAGAGCCCTTAATTAAACTACTGTAGAGTTTACACCTTCAATCAAAAATAGACTTTATCTATGTGTTGACACAAACCTCTTACATGTGTGATGGCTATAAACCACCGAATATATTAAATAATATAAGTTTTAAATAAAGAGAATGCAAAGTAGGAGTATATTGACTTCAAATTCGGATCCATTACAGTGAGGGGTGCCACCCCTTTTATAGGGGGTACAGTACATTAAGTCAAAGCCCTCTGATCGGGGCTCATCGTTTAGCGGACGTCACCTGTCCCTTGGTCTTGTCCCTTTCATCATATCTCTTTCATCAAGTCTTTGTCGTACGTCGTTTTCTTCACGTCGTTGTCGCGGGGTCCGGGCTCGGTTTGGTTGGCCGAGCCGAGCAGGAGGGACGAGCGGAGCTCGTGGGCCTAGCAGGAGGGACGAGCGGAGCTTGTGGGCCGAGCAGGAGGGACGAGCGGAGCTCAGGTGCCAAGCAAAGATGGCCGAGTAGAGACGTCCAAGCCCGATACTTAGGAAATTTATGCTGATGTCAGCCTTAGGCTGACGTGGGGTTATTCTTCATCAATGTGATTTAACGACAAACTCGGTGAAGATAAACTCTGAGAACAACCCAGGAAACTAATCCCTCCGTCTTAAAACTTTCTTCCCGTTGTGCAAAACGAAGAAAAATCCCAAGTTTTTTCAATCTATTTTATTTAAATATTGGTATAGAAATAAAAAATAAAACATACGGAGTACATATTTAAAAACTGCATCAAAAGTTCAACAAAACAAGTGGTGACAAAAATATTTTATTTTATCATATAGGCCATGAAAAAATACAAAGAAATATAAATTCCCGTGGAGTTGGAATAACGCTCTGGGAAGAAAGTTTTAGGATGGATGGAGTAACATATACATTGGGTTGGTTTTCAAGATGAAGAGATCTTTGCTGTTTTTAAAGTGAAGATAATAAATAGGTAGCCACAAATTATTACTCCCTCCGTCCCTTTAACCCTTTCACTTTTGACTTTGGAAAAAAATAAGGAAAGTGTAATTTTGGTTGATTTTCCAATTTTACCTCTGATATGATGAATAAAAGTAAGATGTGATAGATTGATTGTTAGGGAAAAAGTATGATGTGATAGGTAGGGTAGAAAAAAAGTAAGAATGATTTTTTAATAGAAAGTGAAATTATTTTAGTGAATTCCAAAAAAACAAAAGGGGAAGGATTTTGTGGAACGGAGGAAGTAAAATAAATCTTTGATAATTGAAAGAAAGAAAAACACATATAGACATCAATCTCTTGCAAAACACCCACTAAATACTCTATGTGTGATGTGCATCAATTGAAAAAATAATGGTCAATAGCAAATGGTAACACATTCAACCTAATCGTTCAGTCCACAAATAAACTTCTTGTTCATTATTCACAAAATCAAACTTTTCACTTCATTTGTCTAATTTCATCACCCAATTGATAAAATAATATAGTTATGTCACCTCTAGTTTTGTAGATTTTTTTATATAGTTTTTTAATATGTAATTTTTATTTTTAAATTTTACACCATTTTTCATATAAAATGATTTAAAAATAACTTCAATTAAACATCGTAACGCATAACAGGAAATTTATTTGTGGAGGAAGAGAGTATTTGTGTATCCGTATAACATTTGGGGGATTGGACATGTGCGACTATGCTTTTTCAACGTCATCATCACTATCATCAGGGTCACCAGTAGTGCAATTAAAACTACCACAGTGAATAAATTTCTTGGAGTCCAAATAATCATTTCAATTCACCGCACGTAAATCCTAGTAATAAATTTCACGCCATTTATAAAATTAGATGAGCAAAAAATAGTGCTTACCTTCAAAATTAAAATGTTCTATTTTTATTCTCAATATAAGACTACTAGATTATGATGACAATGTGACATTACATGCGAGTAATATTTTTTGGTATTATATGTTAGCATTATTGGTATTATACAGAGTAGATCTTATTTTGAATAAAGTCATAATTGATTCTTTCTATTTTAGTTTTTTCCCTAAAAAATATTACTCGGGATAATTGTACTAGTGCTAATACACAAAATTACTAGTTAGTCGTAACAATATTCTATAATTATTGTTCTGAGTATATTTTTTTAGTATAAATATTCTATAATTATTGATAGTGTAGCATTATGGTGGTAAGTAGAAAGAATACAGGTAGCATTTTCCTAGAATCGTATGTATAGTAGCTTCCTTTAAAGTACTCCGATCCGTATAATTAGGTGATATATTTAAAAAAAGGAACTTTATTTGATGAGTATGTATTTTTATTGGGCTCTCATACCAAAATTTGTACAATAGATACACACACACAAAACTTCCTTTGTCCGAAAATGTTCTTCTCATGTTGACTTAACACGCTTTTAAGGAGTAGTAAAAAAATTTCAAATTTCCAAAAATGCACATACTATAAACTTTTAAATCTCTTTTTTATTAAAAAAATAATAAAAAATAGATTAGTGATAAAATAGAAGGGTATTATTGAAATTTATCCTTAAACAATATACTTAAAAAGGAAATGGGAAAAATATTTCCGAACGGACCAAAAAAGAAAGTGGGAAGAAAATTTTTGGACGAAGAGAGTAATTATCTGTATATCGCATTGCACGGACAGTTGTTGTCTGTTTATTTCTGTGATACACATAGTGTACTAATTGTTTCAAACCTTGGTGCCCTTTATTTTTATTTTGTTTTTTGAAAGCAAATAAATTTAAAGGTATGTATCTTATTCATTCATTAATTTGGGGAAAAAAAGAGTATATAGAGCAGTACACCGTAGCATCAAAGTTCAGGGGGGGATGAACTTGGAACCGTACAAAGGTCCACACTCATGTGAACCCCATCAACTTGCTTCTTATCCGAACCCCACATCACATACTCCTCCTCCTATACACACACACACACACACACACACATATACCCATCAAATTATATACTCTTTCCCACTTTTAAAAGATTTTTTGAGTTTGATTTTCACCAAATTCTTTTAAAAAAATATTGGAAAATAAAAATATGTGGTTCAAATTTGATAAGATTAGACAAGAGATAAATTTTTCGAGCCACACATTACGTACTTTTTTCAGAAAAATTAGAGTACGTAAAATATATACTTCTTTGAAATGAATTTATTCCTCCGTCTCTCGATGCATCGTTCACGTGGTCAAATTTAATTCACTTTGTTTGCTTATTTCATAAAATAATAATCTTGTCACATCTTATTTTGTAGAACTTTTTATGTAATTCCTAATTATACAAATTCTATTTTTAAATTTTACACCTACTAGACAATGAATAAGTTGAGTTGAATATATAACCTGTCAATCTTTGTAAAAAGAAATGAAATATTTTTTTAGGGATATATACACACTGCACACACATATGACTAGATAGCTATTGCATGAGAGGAATTTACGTAAATAGTACTAAAACATAATAACTTTCCCTAAATAACACTACATATGTTTTTTTTCAATGTAGCACTTTTAGTCATTATCCATTAGTCATTATTCAAGTAAATGTTTGCCATCACTGGTCATTATGGACATTATAAAGTGCTATTTAGGGAAGAAAACAATCTAAGTGGTATTTAGAGAAATGGCTTAAATTTTAGTGCTAACTACAAGTATGATTGTGGAACTAACTACAAGGTTATCTATTAATGGTGCATGAGGACTTGATGAGGCTTGATTGTCTTTAAAAAAGTATGATGTGGATTGATTTAAGAAAAATGACTAAAATATGAGTAAAACTTGAAGAAAATTCTAAAATAAATAGTCTATAGTTTTCATCTCCAAAAAAAAAGAGTATAATGTCAATACATACTCCATCCGTCCCTAAATAGATTACAATTTTTTTCTCTCCTCTCGATAACTTTTGTTAGTTTACGCGATTTCATTAAGTATTTGATAAAATAAAATATTCTTGTCACCTCTTGTTTTGTAGAACTTTTGACGTAGTTTTTTAATATGTAATTTTTATATTTTATTGATATACCAATTTGTAAATAAAATGATTTCAAAAAGTAGAAAATTTTACTTCGTAACCCGCAATTTGTAATCAAATTGGGGACGGAGGGAGTACTATCAAAAATACAGTAGGATGTCACTATACAGTCATTACAGTGTCATAATGTCATCGTACAAATACATATTTTTGAAATAAAAATATGATACACTAATTTTGAGGAGTATGTTTTACTCTCATTGTATATAATTTTTCAAATTAGTACCAAGACGATATAATTATGGAGAATTTATCTAAATAATACTAAAGCATAGAGACTTTCCCAATGTAGTACCATGCGTTTTTATTTCTCAATGTAGTACTATTATTCAATGTCCAATAGTCATTGTTCAAGTAAATGTCTACCGTGATTGGACATTGTTCAAATTAGGGAAAAAAACCTAAAGTATGAGTAAAATATTAAAAATATACCAAAATAGAAGTTCCATATTTTTATTCTCGAAATAGGAGTTAAAATGCATTTACATTACAAATCTTGACCATGTACATTACGTAAAATGCAAATGTACAGTGCCACATTACCACAATGCGAACTTCTATTTAGAAAATAAAAATATAGAACTCTTATTTTGGTACTATTTTTATATTTTAGTATTACTTACGATGATTTCTTTTCAAACTAAATGTTTACCATGACTGGACATTATTTCTCCTACTAGACATTATTCAAGTACTATTTAGTGTTTTTCTGAATTGTTATTTTTTTTATAGAAAACCTTATTAAATATGAAAAAAAATAAATTTTTTGGGATGATAAAATATAAATAAAACTAAAAAAATCAAACTAAAATTGATTTTTTTAGATTGTTGGAAATTATTTTAAAAAAATGACTTTATGTCTTTATTTTCAAAATATGATCTACTCTGTATAATACAGAGTACTAAATAAGAAATATTTGCACTAAATAGCATTAAAATTTAAGTCATTTCCCTAAATAGCACTTAAATTATTTTATTTCCTAAATAGCACTTAATAATGTCCATAATGTCCAGTGATGGCGAAGATTTGCTTGAATAATTACTAATGCATAATGACTAAAAGTGCTACATTGGGAAGAAAAACACATGTGGTGCTATTTAGAGAAAGTCATTATGTTTTAGTGTTATTTAAGTAAATTCCTCTTCTTCAAAATGGTTATGAAGTTATTTTTGTGATAGAGATCCCAAACAAATTCTAATGTTTTTGTTATTTATGTTTATCTATCCCAAACAAATTCTAACCAGTAGTTTTCTACTTTTGTGAAAATTATGAAGCAACTAATTACCTCAAAATGTTTGTCACATTACAGTAAATGAAGTGAAATATTAATTTTTTTCAATATATTTTATTTAAATATTTGTAGGGAAATAAATACTCCCTCCGTTCTAAAAAAGAGTTCCTACTTTGAAAAAGTGGAAAAATAAGGAAGTGTTAAATTGTAGTTGACTTCCAATTTTGCCCTTGATGTGATGGGTAAAAGTAAGATGTGATGAGTAGATTATTAGAGAAAAAATATGATGTGATAGGTAGGGTATGAAAAAGTAAGGGTAAAAGTGGTTTTTTAATAGAAAGTGGAAGTGTTTTGTTGGAAATGAAAAAAATGAAAGAGGAAGCGTTTTTAAGAATGGAGGGAGTAATAAGTTATTTATATTTAAAAATTACGTCAAAAATTATTCAAAACAAGACGTAACAAGAATATCAAATAATTAATGAAAACTTACAAATAAACTAAAGTTCCCATAGTTTTTAAAGAGTGAACTGTGACATTTTTTGAATGTATGGAATAAAACTTTGTATGACATTTTTATACCACCCATCTTAAACAGCCTACCCACCCAAGGAACCATCTTAGCTCCATACCATATTAATTTATGTGTACTTGGGCTGACCCACCCTATCCACATCCCCATATTTTTCTTCAACATACACATTTTCAAACAACTTGGAGGAGTAATTTTCTATCAAGCTAAGCTAGCTAGCTACCCACCCTTATTGAATTTAATTAATAATAAAAAAATACTCCTTCCGTCCCAAATTATTTGTCACATTTGCTTTTTCAACAGTCGCGAGAACTTTTGTTTATTTCTACGTTTTCATTGGTTATTTGATAAAATAAAATATTCTTGACACCTCTTATTTCGAAGAACTTTTCATGTACTTTTTTGATATGTAATTTTTATTTTTTATTTCTTTAGCAATATGTAAATAAAATAAATTAAAAAAACTTGATATTTTGCTTCGGTAATAGAAATGTGACAAATAATTTGAAAAGGAGAGAATAAATAAATAGTCATACGAAACCTGGGGCAGGTCTTACGTACGTGTGTGTCCACTTATATATAAACATGCTGCCCTTAATTCTCTCTATCACCAACGATAACCATTTTCAATAACAAAAAAAAAGAAGAAAAACTCTCTCTCTCTCTCTCTCGAAATAGATCGATAAGAGTAGTAGTAACAAAAACATGTATGGGAGTAGCGTAGATGAGAGCACCACTAGCGACTCCTTGTCGGCTACATTGACCTTGCCTCCGCCGGTCAAGTCTCCGGGCAGCGGCGGCAGCGCCATCATCGACGTGGACACCGGCGTGGAAGCCGAGTCCGGCCGGAAACTCCCCTCCTCCCGGTTCAAAGGCGTCGTTCCCCAGCCTAACGGACGTTGGGGCGCCCAAATCTACGAGAAGCACCAACGGGTGTGGCTGGGGACGTTCAACGAGGAGGAGGAGGCCGGGAGGGTGTACGACATCGCGGCCCAGCGCTTCCGCGGCCGCGATGCCGTCACCAACTTCAAGCCCATGTCAGACACCGACATGGGCGAGTACGAGGCGGCGTTCCTCAACTCCCACTCGAAGGCGGAGATCGTCGACATGCTCCGGAAGCACACCTACGCCGACGAGCTGGAGCAGGCACGCCGCGCCTTCGCCGCCAGCAGCGGCGTGCTCAGGCGCCGGAATCCGGATTCCGCCGCTGGCGGGACGGAGAAGTCCCGCGAGCGGCTGTTCGAGAAAGCGGTGACCCCGAGCGACGTGGGGAAGCTGAACCGGCTGGTGATCCCGAAACAGCAAGCGGAGAAGCACTTCCCGCTCCAGAACGGCGGCGCCGTCACGTCGAAGGGGCTGCTCCTCAACTTCGAGGACGGGAGCGGGAAGGTGTGGCGGTTCAGGTACTCGTACTGGAACAGCAGTCAAAGCTACGTGCTGACCAAGGGGTGGAGCCGGTTCGTGAAGGAGAAGTGCTTGAAAGCCGGAGACATTGTGAGCTTCCACAGGTCGACCGGACCGGACAGGCAGCTGTATATCGATTGGAAGGCAAGGAATGCGGGACCGGAGATCTCGGCCGTTCCGGTTCATCCGGTTCAGGTGTTTAGACTCTTTGGGGTGGAGATTAGCAGCAGCGGCCCGCCTGCACAAACCACTAATAATAACACGATCATCACTAATTGCAGCGGGGGAAAGAGGATTAGAGAAATGGAGTTTTTGCCATTATTGCAGTGTAGCAAGAAGCAAAGGATTGTTAATACCTTGTGATATATAGATCAGGAGACACATTTTATTTCCTGAATTAGACACCCTTTTTTAAAGTTCTTTCCTCAAATTTTCAACTAAACATGTGATAATTCCACATGTTGGGTGTCTAATCTCTGTTTTAAATTTTTGAAATTATTTTTGTGTACACTAGTGTTGTTATCAGGAAAAAAGGTGGTTCTGAATCTCATAACTTCATATTGATCAATTTAACTTCAGTATTTCCTTTTTATTTTTTCCAACGAATTTCACAAATTTTGAATTTTTAAAGGTAACGTTGTGGATTTATCGCGTAAGATTTTATTTCAAGAGAAATTTAACTAAATAGGACTAAAATATAATGACATTCCTAATATAGAACCATATGTTTTTATTTCTCAATGTAGGACCTTTGGTCATTATCAACTCGTCATTATTAAAGTAAATATCCATCATTTTTGGACATTATTCTTTCCACTAGAGATTATTAAGTCTTATTTAGAGATTATTAAGTCTTATTTAGAGAATAAAAAAATTTAAGTTCTACATTGGGAAATGACTTACTCCCTCCGTTCTCAAAAACACTTCCTCTTTTATTTTTTCCACTTCCAACAAAACAATTCCCTTTTCTATTAAAAAACCACTTTTACCCTTACTTTTTCATACCCTACCTATCACATCATACTTTTTCTCTAATAATCTATCCATCACATCTTACTTTTACCCATCACATCAGGGGCAAAATTGGAAATTAAGTATAATTTAACACTTCCTTATTTTTGCTCCAAATCCAAATGGCAAATGGGAAGTGTTTTTCCAAACGGAGGGAATATGTTTTAGTTCTATATACTGCAAATTTCACTTATTTCAATTCTTGCATTTCAAACCTTAGATTACAAAGGGCAATGAGAGGTTTATAAATTTATAATTGAGCTTTGTTTCGAATCAGAGGTTTTTTATTCAAATCCAAGTGCAAATTTTCATTGTTTTTTAAATACTCGAGTAAAGTATTTGAGTCAAATCTTGATTTTAAATCTAAACTCAAATTCTCAAACATATCATTGTAAATTTGTGTGATCCTAACTGATTTAAAAATGATAAAACAATACACGATGCACAAATCTTTCCATACAATGAAACGACCAAAAAAGAAATTAAGATAACATTCTCAGACCCATAGACTATATGTTTGGGGTTTAAGAGCTACGGTGAATATATAAAAAAAGCCAAGAAACAGTGAATATATATTGCAAACTTTTTTAAACTTTGATTACAGATTTCAAAAAATATACTCCGTATATTAATTGGATATAAATATGATTTCAATAAAATCTTTAAAATACAATTCTCACCTTCCCTTTTGAATCTTCTCATGTGAATTTTTTCAGTTTTAAATTTAACCTTTGACCATTTATGTCTTTAATCGTTATTTATAGATAGATATATATTATAAAAATGAAATATTTCAAAACTATTAATGTTTTTAAAATGAACATATTGATATTAAATTTACATAAATATTCAAAATATTTTTTACGTTATATGCAGTCAAAGTTTAAAAAAATAGATTTGAAAATTAAACTGAGAAGATTCAAAAGAGATCTCTTGGGAGTATATTTTTATTTTACGTGTGTGTGTGTGTGTGTCCACCATGGAATTTTTAGGTGTTAAGTTTTTTAAAGACCAAAATAGATGTTTACATTGTCACTCACCACATTGTCACACTGCCACACTAGGATGCCTTCCGCCACTGTCAGTAACCAGAGTGCCGCCGCCAGTGGCTGATGTTAACTGGTGGTTCATTGATTATTTCATAAAACAAAATATTCTTGACACATCTTATTTCGAAAAATTTCTCATATAGTTTTTAGATATGTAAATTTTATTTTTTAATTATACATCATTATTTAAATAAAATGAATTGAAAAGACTTGATATTTTGCTTCGTTTTACAAAATGTGGTAAACATTTTGAGGTAGGAGCAGAAAATTTGATGTATAGTAGATATTTAAACTTTATTTTGAAAATTTATATCATTATATACATAAAGTGGATTGAAAATAAACTCAATTAAAGTTTATTGTCTAAAATAAAAGAATAAATCAAGACGGTGGGAGATGAAGTACTCAGTAATAAATAAGAAAGCCATCCTCAACAGTAGTAAAACAATGAGAATTGAGAAATTTACCTAAATAGGACTTAAACATAATGGCTTTTTCAATATAGGATCATATGTTTTTATTTCCAATGTAGGACCTTTGGTTATTATCAAGTAGTCATTATTCAACTAAATGTCCATCATTGCTGGACATTATTTCTTTCACTAGGTCATTATTAAGTCCTATTTAGGAAATAAAAAAGTTTAAGTCCTACATTAAGAAAGTCATTATGTTTTAGCCCTATTTAATGCAAATTTCACATGAGGAATATCAAAATAATAGTTCTATGCTTTTATTTCAAAATTGAAATTTGGATTATGATAATGCGACATTATATACGTATTTCACAGTTTTTTTATATTATATATAGTCATGATTGACATTGTATATGTAATTTATCTATTTTTTGAGAATAAAACATAAAACTTCTATCTTGATATATTTTCTATGTTTTTGTTACCCCATATGAATATAGTTACTCTATTATTTTTAGCATTGAGATAAGAGTAACAATAATTAGTGCATGTGATTAACAATACTAAATCAGAGATAAGAGGCGCATGCATATGCCCGAGTGTGTTCATACGACTATAGACTGCTTTTTTGGAGCAAGTGGATATTCTCTCCCTCTCCAATTAATATTCTTTTAAATTTCACAAATATTATAATGTTAAAGTAAAAAAAGAGTGACTAAATTTGTTTTACAAAGAAATATTTTAAATCATATATTTCTTTATAAAAAATTGAAAAATAATTTTGAGATAAAGGAATAAAATGTTTTATGCTTGATCGTCAATGGAGCTAAAAAGAGTCATTATTGACAACCTTTTAGTTTTGGAAACATGATTAACAAGAATTGATTTTTGTTAATGGTAATCCATTTTCTTCCATTTTCTTTAAAATTGACAAGAATACACTTCTAAGGCTCTATTATTTTCAATGGAAATTAAAAAGTTAACTCCTAACTTTATTCAACTTATTCTAGTTTCTTTCAACTTCTTCCATTTTTTTTCCAATAATGATTTAAAAAAAATACTTTGTATTAACATACGATGACTATGCAAGAACATTATACATCCAAGTCTATATTCTATAACAAACACCCCAAACACGAACAAAGAGAATTTTTTTAATATCTAAAATTAGTTTTCTTACATACTCCTTCCGTCCCATAAAGTGTTACCCATTTTGACTAAAGTTAAAATTAAAGGAGAGATAATTTTGTGTTGACTTTCCAAAAATACCCTTGATGTGATGGGTAAAAGTAGGATGTGATGTGTAGATTATTAGGAAAAAAGGTATGATGTGATAGGTATGGTTTGAAAAAGTAAGGGGTAAAAATGGTTTTTTAATAGAAATGGGTAAGGGATTGTGAGACAAAAATTTTTTGAAACGTGTAAATCTTTTTGGGACGGAGGGAGTATTTATTTGGATAATCATCATTTAATTAGATAATTTCTTTGACTCTTTATTTGTTCCAACATTTTCTAGCTAACTCCTAGTTTTTTGAACAAATTAAAATATTATCAAAAATAAAACCCGATTATAAAAGCTTCAAAAAATTGAGGATATGAGTCATTCAAACAAAAAATATTCAATAATATGTACAAGGGTATTGTTGTCTAAAATGAATAAAAGGGATGGTTCTAAAGTGTCATTAACTAAAGTGGAGTGTCATTATCACTTCCCATGCATGATTAACTACATCAAAATGAGCCGGTGGGCAAGGCAAGATCATAAATGTCTAGGAGATAGATGCGAGTTTGATTTCTCGCAATTACTTCCAGGGACAACTATTCTAGAAATTAATCTTTACGATCAATGTGTGATCGAGGTCCACGTTGCCTTCTTTCAGTTATCAGTCACCGAGTCTTAGGGAGTCATCGAAGATGTGACTCATTCTTTTTTAAATCAACATGGGGAAAAAAATCATGACTTCCTACTTTCCGTGCAAGTTAATTAATTTGGAGCCATAAATGAAGCAATGATGCATCCACCGTCTAAGGAAATTAAAACAATTCCTCTTTTTTTTACAAATATAACTATATAAGACTAGATACTTCCTCATTGTGGAACTTTAATTTTGCACATACAAGAAAAAGAATAAATTTCTAAAATGGTACACAATAACTATGTGTTTTCTCGAATTAGTTTTCAAAATTAACTAGTTCTCAAGATGTTTCTCGTTAATTGAAAATGATGCAGTGTTCGCCCCCCCGACTAACGCCGCTAAAACGGGGTTAAAACGATGTTAAAGTTGATACTACTTTTCCAAAATGGTATAATCTATCTAACCTAGTGTTTTCTCAAATTGGTCCATTTTTGAAATAAAAAGACATTAATCATAGAAAAATATTTCAAATTCTATAGGATGACAATATAATACGTAAAACTATAAATATGATTTTATAAATTTAAAAGTAAATGTTTTTTATTATTTATAAATATTTAGAAGAATAGCATGTAAATAAAATTTTTAACAATTGCTAAAAAAATCACCCTAACTATGAGTAAGACATAAATGAAGTACTAAAATAAGAGCTCCGTCGCTGTGTTTACTCCTATTTATGGTATTTTATTCAACGCTTATTAAATATTTGTTTACATGATATTCTTTTAAATATTTTTAAATAATATAAAACGTCACTTTCAAATTTATAAAATTATATGTATAGTTTTTAGTATTATATTATCATCCTATAAAATTTAAAATATTTTTTCATAATTAATGTATTTTAATTCGAAAATGAACCAATTTGGGAAAACACTCAGTTTAATTTGAAAGTACCATTTTGGAAAAGTAGTATAAGATTTAACATTTTTTAAACTTTGTTTTAACGGTCATTAGTCGGGAGACTGAACTGAGCATTATAGTCAATAACCGAGTACCATTTTGAGAATTAGTTAGTTTTGAACTTTTGATGACTAATTTGAAAAAACACATAGTTATTGAGTATCATTATGATAATTACTCTAGGAAAAATATTGAAAAACAAAAAGTGAATGAATGAAGATTGTTTGAATGAAACTCTACCGTGTATTCTTCACTTTAATCTATGAGGAAAATAAATAAATGTGGATATATACTCCGTATTATTTTGTGATAATTCAAAAAGAAAAGTGTGAAAATTAATTGGAAAAAAGGAGAGTGGATATATGGGTAGGCACCATTTAATTGAGCTCATGTCCCAAATATGGGAGAAGTATGTGAAGATAGCTAATCTTTTCCAATAGTGGCCTACAAAGATTAGATCTAACAAAAGAAAGATCGATGAAATAAAGGATATGAGATTCTCTCAATATAACCAATTATCGTACACTCCATTCATTCCTAGTTTATGGAAACAATTTGATTTTACGTCTCTAATATGGAAACATATCTTTTATTTTATTAAAAAAAATTAAATAATTGTGTAAATTTTTCTTGTATAACCGAAAAACCCAAAGTATATGAATTAATTGAGAGTGGAGAGAGTATTTAATTAGTCCCAAGACTCCCAACCAAATTGGTACAGAAGTACAATATGTAGTACTGTATTTTTTTATTCATTTGAAAATCTAAGAAAAAACTAATCAAAATTCAAGTTTATAAATTTTTTTATTCATTTAGAGTATAATGTCCAGGCGAGGCTTGAAAAGGGGATGGGCAGTTTATTTTATCTCAAAGAAATACACTAATAATGCCCAACTCCCAAAGCATATCATGTTTGGATGGTTGGGTAAGTATGCCTTAATTAGGACATTTACAATGTGGTGGGGGGGGGGGGGGGGGGTTCCGCTTCGCCACACGCTCCCCCTCCCCCGACCCATCACGCCGCACGTTCAGTGCAGGAGCTTCGCTTCGTTTTTTGTACGGCACACGCTCCCAGCGCGGTGCTCAGCCGGGCTTAAATCGCAGCTGACCCTATTTCATTTTCTCGATGTGCTCTGCTTCTTCTCCCTTCCCTATTTCAACATTTTCTTTATTTTATTTTATTTTTTTAATTTCAATAATTTATATTTAATTAATATTATTTATTTTTTATTTATTTTTAAAGTTTGAATTTATTACTATTATTTTATTTATTATAATTTATTTATTTTTATTAATAAATAAATAATTTTATTAAATTTATATATGTTTGGTTTTTTATACGTTTTTTTAAATGTATTTTGTTTTTACAAAAATTAGAATAAAAAATGATGAATAATGTTTACAAAATGGAGATACGACAGGTTTTAAAGACGATAACATGACAAGATGTTGAGACGCAATGAAAATTTAATAAAATGATGATGTGGTAGGAGTTCGGCTTTTGCCCGATTGAAAATGCTGTTACAAGCACTATGTATATGTTACTCCTATTATGTTTGCACTATTTCTGCCATTGAAGAAGCAAAAAAAATGAAAATTCAGTTTATGATATGATGTGATTTTAAATGAGTTATTCATTCATTATCATTCGAAAAGACACACTGACACAAATATATGATGCATTACACATTAACCGATCCCAATGGAGTTTGGACCTATTTGCCCGACCTGATGTTAACACATTTTTAAGTAATAAATAGTTAATTGACTTTAAGTTTGTCTAATTCATTTTTCAGGTTTTTTAATGTAACATTAATAAGTTAATTTTATAGATATAAATATATTATAAATATGTACGAGTAATATTTTAAAATTATTTTTCAAAATGAATATTAATGTTAAATATACATAACAATTCAACATATATTGTTACGTAATTTGTACTCAAAATTTGAAAAGGTTGGCTTTGGAAATTAAATTGGGAAGTTTCAAAAGAGACGGGAGTAGTTAATAAAGAGGGAAAATAAACATCTTAATTATGAGTTAACAACATTTTAGTTTGTGGACATTGTAATAAACATCAAAATGAATATTAATGTTAAATATTCATAACAATTCAACATATTTTGTTACGTAATTTTCTCTTGACAGAGTTCTTAGTAAACTACACTAGCAAATTATACTCCCTCCATCCTAATTTTAATTTCAATTTTTTTCTCTCTCGACTCGATAGCTTTTGTTTATCTGTGTATTTTCATTAATTATTTGATAAAATAAAATACTCTTACCAACTCTTATTTTGTTAAACTTTTGACGTAGTTTTTTAATATGTAATTTTTATTAATGTACCATTTTGTAAATAAAATAATTTCAAAAGTCGTGAGATTTTATCTCGCAATTCCCAATTTGTAATCAAAATTGGGATGAAGGGAGTATCAAAGAGCAATCAAGCAATTTGGTCTTATTCATTGTATCTCATTGATCACATACCTTGACGGTTAATCTGTTTTTAATTCACCAACCTGTTTTGAGCTATGTATGACTTGATCATCTTGTTGAGGTACGTATGCAATTTAATGAATTTAGAATATTTTGTTTTTCTAAGTGCAATCATAACAACAAAATTATTCATTTTTATCCAACTTCCAACAATACAAGTGGCATTTTTCTTGTAACGTCAAAGGCGAAAACCCGAAGAGCGAAAGAGTTTGACATGATCATTTTCAATATTATTTATGGTATCGTTGTCTATATTGTAATGTATTATTTGTTCACACATACGCAGTGAAATAAAAAGATATACAAAGAGTCTATATTACAAAGTATTGTTGCAAAACTTGTAATGAATTCTTAGAAGCTTAGAATTAGATGAACATTCATGTAAAGGAGACTGCAGGCAAATAAACTTGGATCATTTTCATTGGGCCTAATGTATTCTTTCTTTACATACTCCTATATATGGCTAAGCCATTTCATTGCTTATACTCTCTTATTGCGGAGTAGGTATATAGGCCCATCAATCCATCATACTCTATTTTTTTCATTACTCATTGGGCAAATAAATAATTACCAAATTAAATTTTTTTTCTTCCTCATTTCTCTATCCAATATACCTCTTTCTTCCATCAAATCAAATGCAAAATTAGAAAATCATATCTTTTTTGTTTATATTAATATTCTTGCCGAATCAAATGAAGAAATTATGGGCCGTGGAGATTAGTTGTTTAGTTTAGCTTTTTTAAATCTTTGGCAAGTGTCATCAAAATCATAGTTTGTTTGGAGTAATTTGAAACATTTATCAAAGAAATTAGTTGCTTTCTTAAATCTATGGCAAATTTCAAACAGGTTTGGAGTAATATTTATTTCAATGAGTTCGGTTCCGTAATCTTAAATTTCACATAAGAAATGCAGACCTTTTCTTATTTTTTTATATGATATACTCCATATTTTTAAGTGCTATTAACTCTAGTAAAATGAAACTTTCTCATGAATATTGAGTGAACTTTCTTTTACTCAAGCCAGGAAAAGAGTCCACTTTTACATAATATTCAACTCTTACATAATATCATATATTAGGATCCCATAAAATAAATATAGACTTACAGATCACATAAAAATTAATTCGCCAATTTCAACATGTTTTGGTTTTTCAAACTTCTTCAAATTGTGTAATGTATTTCTAACTTCTACAAATTTGTTGAAACTCTTCTTAATTTGTTCGATCTTTCAACGAGACAAGTTCAACGTAAAATCGTGCGAGGCCAACTAGATTCATTTCAATTGTAGATAAATTACACTTGAAAAAAACTCAAAGTGATATGGTTATAAAGAAAATGAGTTATGACAGATTCCAAGGGTAAGGAACTGGTGCCGGACAATGCGTCTCTCAAGAGGGAAAAAAAGGGGGAAAGAATTACAGTTTCTTTGTTCGTCCTAACAAAACCATCAAATTTTCTTCCAAACAGATGAATAAAAATTACACAAAGAAAAATGCCCTCCCTGTAGAAGGCAGAGACAACACCAGACAGCTCTTATTTATGTGGGCGATGAAATTACATGTCTGCAAGAATGCCGCAGGAGTTGAAGACTGAAGGATTGCAATTTATCAATAGTCCATGCCGCCCATTCCGCCACCACCCATGGCGGGAGTATCCTTCTCCTCCTTGGGAAGGTCAACCACCACCGCTTCTGTGGTGGTCAATAGAGAAGACACGCTTGCGGCATCAACCAATGCCGTTCTGATCACTTTCAATGGGTCAATAATTCCAGCCTTGACCATGTCAACATATTCACCTGTTCCAACCAAAACCATGCACTTTAACACACATGGGGTATTTTTTCTATGCGAACCAGATTAGTTGGTAAAGGGTGAAGCCATGTGTCTAGCATAGTTGCCGCACAGTGCATTTGACAAGAATTAAACTCCAATTTACCCCATTCGGCCATTTGACGCCCTTTGATCAACTAGTTGAGCAACACCCACCAGCAAGTATCTTTCTTATGTGATGTTACCGAAGGAGGGATTCAGGATTTTACCTTTTGCTGCATCATAACCAAGATCAGGGTTATCTTGCTCCAACAACTTGCCAACCACAACCGCACCCTCTACTCCGGCATTAGCCGCAATTGTATACACGGGTGTCTGCACAGAGAACAACTTGTGTGGTTAGTGAGACAAATGGGGTTTTGGTCAAACGACAAACAGTTAACTCTCCTTTCCTTTATTCCAACTTTCTGAAATCCTTTATTCCAACTTTCTGAAATTTTACTAACTTCTTTTTCACTGTGATTACAACACCATTACTTATAATGCAAGTTCCTATAATATCAGGCCTGCCGAGTAATGCAACAAACCTTGAGGGCATGCTGAATAATCTGAACACCAACTCTCTGATCAAAGTTGGCGGTGGGTAGCTTTTCCAATTCTTTGGATGCATAGAGAAGCGCAACACCGCCACCTGGGACAATTCCCTCTTCAACGGCGGCTTTTGTGGCATTTAAAGCATCGGTAACTCTATCTTTCTTCTCACCAACCTCTGCTTCACTTGCACCTCCGATCTGCAATTTTGGCATTAAAAATGAAGTTAAATTATGTCACATGCATTCACTCTTATGTTTCAAAATAACAAAATAAAAATTACTTGAAGGTTCTTCAATTTTACGGAGTAATTCTCATATTTAAACCTTGTTTTTCAAAAACTATCTACAAATTTCTTAAATGTTGGGCAGGTAACTAGAACAAGAAAAAATAACATCTTGTACAACTAAAACAGGCATACTTTTAAAACAGCCACACCACCGGAGAGCTTAGCTAATCTTTCTTGCAACTTCTCCTTGTCATAATCGGATGTGCTCAATTCGATTGCTGACCTAATCTGGCAGCATAAAAATCATGATGAATATTAGCATTATAATCAGACACAAAAATGTGAATGTGGAAACCAGTAACTTCAAACACAAACCTGTTCACATCTTTCCTCAATAGTCTTCTTCTCCCCTGCGCCATCAAGAACAACAGTGTCATCTTTTGAAACTGTGACCTGTAACAGTAAGCATCAATTAGTATCAGTGACCAGAGAATCGATGAGAAAAAAAGCACTTTGAGAACTCAACCCAAGGATGTTTTACCTTTTTGCATGTCCCAAGCAGTTCAAAATCAACATTTTCAATGTTCAACCCAAGCTCTTCAGTTATAACCTGAATTAGTTAATGTAATGCAAATATGTTTTTCCGGGCAAAAAGCATGTGACTAATATAAAGATCAATAATGTGAGTAGTTCTCACCTGGCCACCGGTTAGAGTGGCAAGATCTTGAAGATTTGACTTCCTATTTTCTCCAAAGCCAGGAGCTTTTATGGCACAGACCTAAATGTATTGCCGCATATAAGTATGGTCACATAATTCAAAGATTAAAAATTGGAGAAAACCACTGCAAAAGCCTCTTGGCATTTAGATGATATACCTTGATTCCAACACGAAGTTTGTTGAGGATGAGTGTTGCAAGCGCATCGCTATCTACATCTTCAGCAACAATCAACAGTGGTCTTTGCTTCTGCCATTGTGCAATATACCAAAAACAATGATTTTAAATAAAGTCATAAAAGAATATTAAAATATGGCAATCCGGGGCATCATCCTTTATGCTTTGAAATACAATAATTAAGCTTACCTTCAAAGCCAACTCTAAGATTTTCACAATGGCATTTAAGCTTGATATTTTCTTCTCGTGGATTAGAATGAGAGGGTCGTCCAACTCCTGCAAATTTGAAAGAGTAGCAAAGAGATGTTTAGCAGCAAACATTTTAATAGATTAGTTATACAAATTCACAACTCCTGCAAGTAACAATTGATTATAAATAGTACACCAAACATCAGAGTCTAGCAACTTACACATTTCTGATTCTTCTGGTTTGTAATGAAATACGGAGAGATGTATCCCCTGTCTAGTTTCATCCCCTCCACAACTTCTAGCTCATTGAATAAGGTCTTCCCATCCTAGAACAAAACCAGATACCAAGTAAATTTTAGACTTCAGTCCCAACATATTGTAATTATTACAGAAACAAAAAGTCATGAGAAAATAGTTAACATTCTGTGATGAGATTATGTGGCCTTCTAATTGATACTCTCTCCATCCCATAATAATCTTCCTAGTTTAACTCTCACATAGTGTAAGAAAAGTGTAAAGAAGTTGAAAGTGTTGTTTAGATGAGAAAGGAAAATACAGTGATAGTATCACTTGTGATGTAAAAAGTGGTGATTGAAAAAACAGTCAAGAGCACTTACTTGAATTGTGATTACACCTTCCTTTCCAACTTTCTCCATAGCCTTGGCAATTAGCTCCCCGATCTCTCTTTCTCCGTTTGCGGAGATTGTTCCTACCTGTCAGTACAAAAAGTAGAGTAGTAATTTGCACATGTTTACGAATATATAAACTCTAGAAACATAATAAAAGAACAAAGTAAAATGGGCAATGAGATATTTCACTGGCTGTAATTACAGAAATTTTCACATGAATACTCGTAGAAATTAAGAAATACAGCACTTTGTGGTCATATACCTGAGCAATTTCCTCAGATGTGCTAATCATGCGTGCTCTGCTCTTCAGATTTGTGACAACAGCATCAACAGCCATGGAAATACCACGTCTCAGATCCATTGCATTCATACCAGCTGCAACAGACTTGCATCCTTCAGCAAATATGGCTCGTGTGAGAACCGTTGCACAGGTTGTACCTATAATTTGTCAGGAAAGATCCAATCTAAACTGTTAGCATATCTAATCTAAACTATATTATTGCTGTAAATTCACAATGAAAGAGAAACAAAGCCAACATGAAAGCTATGTTTGACTCACCATCGCCGGCAACATCATTGGTAGCATTAGCAACTTGTTTTACAAGGCTCGCTCCAACGTTTTTTACTTTGTGGCTGAACTCTACACTTTTAGCAACAGTAACACCATCTTTTGTTACTTTTGGTGCACCCCAGCTTTGTTCAATCACAACATTGCGTCCCTTTGTTACAAAAACAGTCAACACATATACTTAAAAAGCATGTTAAGAATACATAAGAAGAAACTATATACGTGAAAATACATAACCAACCCTTGCAATTGAGGATAAAATGATGGGCGCAGCCATTCACTCCTCTTTATACTTGTTATCAGAGAACTAACCACTAGATAAGCTAATGACATTTCAGGTTTGAACCTACCCACACAAATGTGTCATGATAAAGCTTGTAACAATAGAAATTGGGCAATCTAAAACTACTGGTCATACAAAGGGTGTATTTATTTCAGCATAGACATACAGAGCTTTTCAATACAAGGTAGCGTGAGCAACTAGCTGTAAATTGAAAAGGTAGAACTCAACATTGCAATCCAAATAAGAGCATCTTTTCTCTAGACCCTCAAAAGCTCAAATTTTGGGCATTCAAGATTTTAAGAAAAAGTTGTTCATCAGAAAGTAAGAAAAACAATCATGTTGAAATGTTGTTAACAATTAGCTTTCAAAAAAATATCTTTCTAAGTAACACATTGTTCTTCCAGAGTGTAACTACACCCGCAAAAAAAAATTACTCCATATAAAAAAATCCTAAACCCTACCAAAAAAGCTCTCATGTTCAACATGCACAGACAAACTTCCCATCGTAAGTTTAATTATTTAAAACACATAAAGTTATCAACTTTAGAGTAAGAGGTTCAAGAGTCATCAACGAAACACATAAAGTTATCAACTTTAGAGTAAGAGGTTCAAGAGTCATCAAGGATCACACCCATGAGGTAAAACCAACATAGTGTATAGATTGAACCAAATGGCGCTGCTGCCCTAAACAATTGACAAGGTAAACACACTTTTTGTTGGAGAAAGATGATACCTTTGGACCCATGGTGACCTTAACAGCATCAGCGAGCTCTTCTACTCCCTGAAGCATCAGGGCTCGAGCCTCTACTCCAAATCTAATATCTTTAGCAGCATAGTTTCTGTTCCAACTTAACCTACCACTTACCTGGATATCAAAGATTCAATTCAGGGACAAATCAATGAAATACAATGAGAAACGGATGAATTCAATCCGATCTATACAACTAAACAAGAAATTACCTGTGAACCGCAGGTCTTGGCGACTCTGCAACAAAAATAAAATTGGGAAGTTCAGAGAACTGCAGATTGCGCAACTACAGAGTTAAAATGAGGAGAGGACTGACCTGGCCTTAGAGGCAAGATTTGCTGCGAAGCGATACATGGCCTTATTGAGAGATTTGATGCCGAGAAGGAGAGATAGTCAAAACGAATGCGGGGGTGGAGAGCAGAACAGAACTGAGGATGATGATTATGATGAGCAGTGGAGGCGTATATATGTGTGAATGCAGAGAGAAGAAGGGTCTAGACGCTTCTAGGGTTTTGGGGGTTTAGAGTCGGGGGGTTTTGCTCTCCTTAACAGAGGAGAATATGCAAAATTACTTTTTTACCCTCTTTCTTTGTTAAGTTGAAGGAACCCCTTGTTCTGCTCTCTCCTCCTCCAGCTAGACGCTTCTTCAATTGTTGCTTCCCTTATGCCTGCTCCGCCGTGTACTCCCTCCCTCTGCCGCGCTCCTCCCCGCTGCTATGCCAGGTCCTGCTCCTCTACCTTAGCAGGAGTATTCAATCTTGATTTTGTATTATTTTTTTGAATTTCAAAAGTTCAATACAGATTTAAAAAAAAATATTTAAAATCTGGATGTATTCACTTTAGATTTTAAAATATCCTTTAAAATCTAATAGTATTCAAAATTAAATAAATTTTAAAAGATTTTTATAAAGTATGGGTTTTGATAGATTTTAGACTTTTGGTATATATTAAAATCTAACCAAAATTATAAAGATTTTGGCCACTACCTCCCTACGCCGAATTCTCAACCCGTACTTCTCTATCGCCGATAGACTATCGGCGACTACATGTAATGGCCTCTAGGTGACGGCGGGTCTTCGTCTCCGAACTGCTCCGTCTCAAAGGAGATCATATCCCTCAAAGGAATCATTGACTTTCATTGTCCTATGGTCTACAACAAGGTAGGTTTTTGCAAAGTTTCTCCTTCCATGGAGGTGCTGAGTTTTCTGTTGGCATAGACTTTTGGATAACATTTTCAAAATGCTAACACTAACATCTAATGCCGATGCTAAACCGAGCTATTATCTACAAGGAATTATGGGTGGCCCGGAGGGTGTACAAAGTGACCAATCGCACATGGCTCTATATTTTTTTATTTGTTAATAATTTTGAAGCAAAAATATTCTAAAAAAATAAAATATGGCCCAAAATGTAAATTTTGGACCGGACCAAATTATTTTTTCATTTTTTGGGACCGACCCTACAAGGAATAGTTAAAAGTTAAAATTGCAAGCGCGTTTCTGAAAAAAGAGAAATCAAAAGAAGAAAAGTTACGTTTTTTTCTCTGGGGACAAAATGAACATATTGCTTTAGTAAAAGTAAAATACTCGTTCTGTCCTAAATATTGATAAATAGTGATTAAAACCGTCAGATTAAAATTGATTAGAGGAAAGAGAGATATTGTGAACACCATATTTCTTTTTTTTAAAGAAGATGAGAAAAATCTAAATTTTATTTTTGAAATTCAGTTTTGAATTTTGAAACAAATTAAGAGAGTGAAAAAAGTACAGAGTTCAAGGAACACTGATGAAATTTATTTCTGTCTAAAAAATACACGTAATACTTATGATGATATAAATTATCTACCGGTATATCGTTTTAGCCCGGCAAAAATGATAAACTAGTCTAAAAAATACACCAAAATATAAACACGGAGATTTTGATGTGGAAACCCAAATCGGGAGAAAACCACGGGCCTTTTTTGGCGGTACCTTGCCAACGAAGGATTTTTTATTAATATCGGGGGTTGTACAAGGTATATGAATTGGGCTCGGAAGCCATTAATGAAAGCTTAAGCTTCTTTAAAGAAATAAAGTGTACAATCTACAATATTCTAGAGAGAGAAAGAGTGTTTGGGCAGGAGAATAAGAGAGGAAAATGGCCTCCCTTAACATCGAGGGGGAGCCCTCCTTTCATAGGGGAGGAAGGGAAGCATATTCGGGGAATATTCTCTTATTCCTCCATTTTATTAAACAGATCTGGTTTGACTGTTCTTCGTAAATAATTAGGAAATGTGGGCCGAGCCACGTATTATTTCTCATCAAGAAGTCCTCCACTTTTTTAGTTGTAGGAATCATCAACTTAAAAAAGTAAATAAGTCCTCCGAGTGTAATCTTCAGTCTTTGTACTTTGAATTCTTGACCGGTAGATATTATTGCTAGTCCTTCGAGTCTTCATTAATTCTCTAATTTCTTGAATCAGAAGTTTTTCCTGCAAAAAATAATTTGTACAACATTTTTTTTGACCAGCTTATGCCGTGCTCAAAAAATTATTATTTTTACTGAGGAGCTCGGTGTTAGGTGATTAAGATTCGCGCGAATAATTATCGTAACGAGAGCGATGTTAGTTCGATAAAGCAACAATGCTTTGAAAAGTTATTTCGTCGAGGTCAGTGTCAATACGAGTCAAGCAAACGATGCGTGACGAAATTAGAATACCGATGACAACGACCTTAGTTAATAAACATTGAATCCGATGCGGTAGCTTTGTTGAAGATCAGTGTTAGCCCGGCTGACTGATGTAAATATCTTCATGTTTTGCGAAGACCATCTTCGATCAAAGTGCCTTAGATTGAGGGCTTAAATGAATCGGGCGTCCCCGATATGAGCTTTGCTCACTTTTTTGCTAAAACCGATGTGCAATCGGTGTACCCAATTCGATTGGGCTCAGGCTTATTGGAAAATATGTGTAAGACTGGTGTGAGACCAGTGTACCAGTTCGACTGGGTCACATATTTTCTTTATTATACTGAGCAAGACCGGTATAGTAACCATCGTGTCAGGCCAGGCATGTGTCTCAGTCTTCCAATAAGATAATGTTGCTGGCCGGGCCAGGTCAACATTGGAGAATTAACCATGTCGGATGGTTTCGAGCCCTCTCCAAGGCCCAAAATGCACCCTTCTTCCAGGGCCCCCTCTTCCGGGTGATTAAGTCTTTTAATGGCCCTTTGATTTCTACTATCCCGGGAAGGCCTTAGCTCACCCCCCCGTTCAAGTCTTCCCTGAGAAGGGGGAAACAGGATGCGCCACGGTGGACGATCCCCTTCTATTTCTTTTAATGAGCATCTTTTAGTCCCCAATCAATTTGATGGTATCGACTGATTCCCCGATACCGGTCAAACCTCATGGGCCCATGTAAGTACGGTTCGAACCTTCTTCCAAGTCCAACCCTCTTGCAGGCATACCCTCTTCCGGGTTTACTATTTTTTATTTTATACTGAGCAAGACCGGTGTAGTAACCGGCGTGCCAGGTCCGGGCATGTGTCTCAGTCTTCCCTTCTTTTCTCTGTAAAGTATTAAATAAGATCAGTGTAGTAACCAGTGTGCCAGACCGGACCCATATCTTGATGAACAAAGACCCAAAATTGTGTAGTAAATTATTGCTCTGTATTGCATGTTGTAATGTACCCACTCCACAATCACTTGTTAGTGGTGGGTCCCTTCAGTTTTTTACGTGAAGCTTCCTTCAATATTTCACCACCACAAGTAAAGTGGACCCAACCTTGCATGCCATATTTACTTTATGATGATTGATGAGGGGTGAATTCCCAATCAGTGCAAATTTGGGAAATTCATTCCCAAAGAGTGAAGGTGCCGCTGACAATGGTCTGACATGTGGGACTTAACACTTAACGGTACAGACAGTACTGTTATTTTATTTGTTTTATATTAACGGTACAGGTTGTACCGTTAATTGGTGAATTATTTAAAATATTATATTTAATACTTGCACTCCTTAAATATACATACTAATTTTGAATAGTAATAATATCTTTATTCATTTAATGTGTTCTATTGATGGTTAGTGGTGTTAGATGAGATATTTTTTTATTAGGTGGATTGTATGATGTAAAATTATTAGTGGTGTTAGATAAGATATTTTTTCAGTGAATTGTATGTTGTAGGATGGTTAGTGGTGTTAGATGAGATATTTTTTTAGGCAAATTGTATAGTATAGGATGATTAGTGGTGTTAGATGAGATAAAATCTGAACATTAATAAAAATTTTAATCATTTGATGCACTACTACTCAAATTAAAAAACATACAAATAAAAGTTGTTGTACATATTTAAAAATCACGCATTTAAATTTATAATTTAACTAAGCACCCCGACAGTGCCTCCGTGGTTGCATATCCATATTATTTGTGAAGCGGGTGCTTACCGGACGACTAGCATGCGACCTTTGCATTGTAAATGGTCAGACTAATTCGTAATCAAGAGAAGGCCAGTCAAATTTATTTTTTAGTGGCATAACACTTCCAGAATATGCATCAAGGTATTCCATGCGTCTCACCTCGTTCCAAATATATTTTGGGAACTTAAATCCTGCTTGTAGCCATGTAAATTTGTTTGTACGCCTTTCTGCAAATAATTTTTTTAATCATTCCTACGTCGTCTTCACAATAGCGTATACCAGAAGAGACCAACATTCCTTAAGCACATGATTGTAGTGTTCTAAAACATTAATGGTCAGGATTCCATATCGAGCCCCACCATTGGAATAGAGTGTCTATGCTCTGCAATATTGCGTAGCGCCACTGCAAATTGAAGGCTTTTGAAATCACCGGTGGTGATGAGCCTGGTGGTTTTGCTCTTCCTCCATTTCTTCTTCCTCATTACCCAACACTTCAGCTTAGTGTGCGTCTAGATAAACCTCAAGTTCATCATATTCCTTCGTTGCCTTTTGAACAAACACCTCTATGTTCGCTCCTTAGAAATGGGGAAAGGGCGTGAAGCGGCATATACTCCATCTTTGTATTTGGGATATTTTCCCCAAATCTTTTTGATAGAATTGAGATTATCTTCACCAATAGCATCAAGGAGTTCATTGAAGACATCCTCAAATGAGATATCAAGATCAAAAACTAAGGCCTTGTTTGAATGCAATGAGTACTCCACCTCATTGTTCTTGATCATTATCTCACCGTTCCAATGAGCTAGCAAAACAAAACTACCATCAGAGGCCATTATTTGGTAAGAGGTTGTGAAAGAAGTGAGTAGATATGTGAGATTAAAGCTTGGTGGTGAGATTGAGAGAGTTAAAGAAGAAATATATAGATGAGATATTTGTTTAGTTAGGTGGATTGTATGATGCAAGATTGTTTGTAGTGTAATGTGAGATATTTTTATAGTTAGGTGGATTGTATGGTGTATGATTGTTTGTAGTGTAATGTGATATATTTTTTTAAGTTAGGTGGATTGTATAGTGTAGAATGGTTAGTGGTGTTAGATGAGATATTTTTTAGGTGAATTGTATGGTGTAGGATGATTAATGGTGTTAGATGAGATATTTTTTAGGTGAATTGTATGGTATAGGATGATTAGTGGTGTTAGATGAGATATTTTTTTAGGTGACTTGTATGATGTAGGATGATTAGTGGTGTTAGATGATATATTTTTTAGGTGGATTGTATGGTGTAGGATAGTTAGTGGTGTTAGACGAGATATTTTTTTGTTAGGTGAATTGTATGGTGTATGATGGTTTGTAGTGTAATGTGAGATATTTCTGGTTAGGCGGATTGTATGGGTGTAAGACAGTACATAGAGTTAAGTGAGATATTTTTTTCATTAGGTGGATTGTTTGGAGTTAATAATTACTGATATTTGATGAGATGTTTTTTTCAGATGGATTGTATGGTGTAGAATGATTAATGGTGTTAGATTAGATATTTTTTGTTAGATAGATTGTATGGTGTAGAATAGTTAGTGGTAGGATTTTGGGGATAAGGATCCGAAATACCATTTTTTTTATATAGATATAACGGTACTGGGTGTACCGTTAATGCCTTTGAAATTAATTTATTCTAACATAACGGTACAGCCAGTACCGTTAATTCCTTTTTCAATTATTTTATTTTAAATTAACGGTACTGGTTGTACCGTTAATTACTTTTTCCACTGACAGTACTGAACCGGAATACTTTTTCCCTTTCTTCACTAAATGGGAATTAATTCATTGATGAGTACTCCATCTCAAAAGGAATCCCACCACATGCATGATGCACTTGTGGTTCTCCATGGATTTATCTCTCTTCTCTTTATGATGGGCCCATCTCTGTGAAATCTTCCACAGCTTCACGTGCTTGATTTGAGATGATAATATTCTCTTTCCTTCTTGTTTTGGAATCCACGTGTTGGTCAAAGGACAAAGGAGATGAACCTCACGCGCCCACTCCGACCCCAGTCCAAAGGGCGATGCCGGTAGCGCGTTGCAGGGAGACGACGAGGGATAGCCTGGGTGAGGTTGATGATGGCGCTGAGGGTGTAACCCAGCAGCATTAGCGGGAGTCTCCATCACCAAGGTCGTCAATTTGGGTAATAGTGACTAGCTCCAACATCAACACCGTCGGTGATTTGCTTCAGCGGTTGATAGATTTCAACAACATGGTCGGGTAAAATCCCTCTACTGACGGCAGATCTTTTACAACAATATTTTTGAGCAGCAGCAGGTGCAGCATCGATGAATTCAGCAACACCGGGGGATGAGTTTGAGAACATGCACCGACGTACCCCAACAACAATGGTGGCAACACGGGAGATCTATGTCCTCCGATGAAGGCAGTCATCAGAGAGAGTGAAATGGCAGCAACCTGAAAGGTAACCATGATAGACAGCGGAATATAAAAAATTTAACATCCTAACATGATTATCTTGTCCAGAATCACGTACTAAAACTTATAGTAGTAAGAAATTTGTACCTTTCTCCGTAAGCGGTAAAAACGAGGAAGTCGTAGGAAGAGCGTTGAAAGTGCAAACGTAACCGTTCAAGCGTCCGGTCTCCAACTTTGACACACGAACAACGTCGGAGTCTACCACAATCTTTATGCTAGTAAAGATTATAGTAGTATAAAATATAAAGATTAAAATTGGAATAATAATAATCTTGTATATTTCAATAGAAAATATTTCTAATAATATTTAGAAAATATTATAAATATTTTCTATTCACAAAATGATATTAATGGAACCAAAATAATATTTTTTTTCTCTCTTGAAATGGTATGGCCGAATCTCCCATCACACAAAACCATGAACATAGTGTATAATTATTTAAAGAGGATTTTAAAAACCAATCATACACTTAATGACAAATTAGGAAATTTCCTACATCTTTAAAATGCAAAGTCAAAACAATTTTGTCCCCATTAACATAACATGGCCGAAATGTTTGATTGTGAGAAGGATATTTGAAATTCTTCTCCACTAAAATGTTCAAAGTGTATTTTATTTGACACCAAAAATTAATATGAAATTAATTTTAAATCAAATAAAAATACCAATATCATTTTTAAACAAGTATACAAACATACTTTAAATAGTTTATGTCAAAATAAATATTTTCATAATTAAAATGACAAATCAAAATAAAATATTCAACATATAATATATATATATATATATATATATATATATATATATATATATATATATATATATATATATATATATATATATATATATATATATATATATATATATATATATATATATATATATATATATCGGTATTTATATATATAAATATATCACCGAATGTTTTACATATATATAATATTATATTCCAAAATATTTTATTTTACTATTTTACAAATATACAAATTACTTATTATCCCATTGTTTAATCCTACTCCTTAAATTGTTCAAAGTGTGTGACCCGTATAGGCACTTATAAAGCTGGCCACAATATTGGCTCTGCACCAATACTATAAGCAATAAGCGGTATCTAGCAACACATTATTGCCCCCAGATTATAAGTTGAGACGTTTGCACCGTCAAAACCTTTCCACGACTCAAACTCCGTGTAACTGTATCCCTTTGTCTCAATGTCTAAACTTAATGCAAGGGATCAAAAAATTAAGTCATTCACTGATTTATCAAGTTTGACTAATAGGAACAGACGTCATAAAAACATCTCAGCATGGCCATGCAATTTCCTCAATCATAACTTATCAGTGGGCCCCATAAGACATTAATCTCTTTTAAAAGAGTAGTGACAAATCCTATGTACGTAATCTACGTTTCTGAATACGCGCTGCGGCATACCCAAAACAAAGCCTGTATACCATCCTTATTTCATATGGCTTAGGACAATGCATCAAAGCATGCGGGTTCACATATGCAGAAAACGTAATACTTCAAGTCAAAGGATAGTTACACCCGTGGTCGCGCTAAAGATGCTTAGAGCATGAACTAAAAGTTCAGGCAACATCTTTAGGATGGGTCAGTCCGGCATCCTATTATCTCTAGATAATATCTGTTCATGTGCGGATGCGAACACACCGTCATTGACTATGAGACTAAGTCAAACATCCAACACACACTAGTCTCACATGCATTAACGATATCCCACTCTCGTTAATACTCGACTATGGACATTTAGATAAATATTTATTTCAAGATGTTAGTCTCATCAGCAGAATAACACTATCTGATAAACATCTTTAAATATAAATCTAGGAATATAATATTTGTTTACATTAACATGAGATGTGTAAACATATTGTATCTGCCTATAGATGATAGAATAACGATAAATAGTTGGCCATCATGGCACAACTCCAACACAACCATATCCCGATCAAGGGGCTGTGATGAATCGCAATGGTGGACTCTAATCATGGCAACGTCGTACTTTAAGAATGGCAGTCATGGATTTTAGCCAGGGTGGAGTGGCGGGCCTAATTAAGTTGATATTAGATTAGGCAGTAGGTATGTATCATCCCCAGTAGACCTAGAGGGTTACCCCAGAGACTCCAATTGACTTCAGCGGCGATCCCTAGTGGCGGCGGGTGAAGATCTACAGTCAATCAACATCAATAACGATTTTATCTCCTGGCGCTAGATGTGGACGACGGGCTGACCACTCCTTTCTTTGCAGATGGATTTCCAGCAACTTGCGGCAATGGTGGCCAACCCACAACGACAGCGGCGAACAGAGAGTGATCTCTATGGTTTTTTTGTACCCCTGTTACCCCTTGCCGGAATTCCATCTACTGGGCGGGGTACGAGGGCGGTACAACTCTTTTTCTACTCCGGCAACACCTCATCAGTGTTTAGTGTTGGTTGTGGTGGTGATTGGGGCGGGTTTGAGTAGCGGCGGCGGAGGCGGAGGTGGCTACGGCGGTTCTGAGCAGTAGCGATGGCAGGCTCCGGTAGGCAGTACCAGCAGAGCTAGATCCAGGGGCGCTTCAATTTGGGGTGCTCCTTTCTTTCCTTTTTTTGTAAAATCAAAAAATCAGAAAACCCACCCCACTCTCACTCTTGAATCACCCACTTTTTTTTCGTTTCAACCCCTTTTCTTTGGGTTTTTTTGTATGAGCATGAAGGATAAACATCAAAATCATGGATTTTTGCTCGGGTCCCACGGGTGGCGCCAAAATGATGGTGTAAATTATCTACCGGTATATTGTTTTAGCTCGGCAAAAACGATAAACTAGTCTAAAAAATACACCAAAATACAAACACGGGGATTTTGACGTGGAAACCCAAATCAGGAGAAAACCACGAGTCTTTTTTGGCGGTACCTTGCCAACGAAGGATTTTTTATTAATATCGGGGGTTGTACAAGGTACATGAATTGGGCTCGGAAGCCATTAATGAAAGCTTGAAGCTTCTTTAAAGAAATAAAGTGTACAATCTACAATATTCTAGAGAGAGAAAGAGTGTTTGGGCAGGAGAATAAGAGAGGAAAATGGCCTCCCTTAACATCGAGGGGGAGCCCTCCTTTTATAGGGGAGGAATGGAAGCATATTTGGGGAATATTCTCTTATTTCTCCATTTTATTAAACAGGTCTGGTTTGACTGTTCTTCGTAAATAGCTGGGAAATGTGGGCCGAGCCACGTATTATTTCCCATCAACTTACACTTTGCTTTTTTGTTTGAATTTTACAAAATTTGACCATGATTGTAGAAAAAATAAATTTTGTAACAATGGATATTTAATACGGCCCGGTTCGTTGGCCATTGGGTTTCAGTGGCTACTGAAGCCACTGCCCCCTATAGAACTCCGTTCATAAAATTTATGATTTCTACCCATCTAACCCCTCCAGTAACCCCCTTCCCCCCGTCAAGTTCCGATCCTAAATCATTCCCCCGCCTACGTCAATTGCACCCCGTAAGTATAATTGACTTTAAAGTAAAAACTTTTGACTCCAAAGTCATTAAGCTTGCACCCCGCAATTGACGTGGTTAGGGGGATGAGTTGGGACCAAGACCGGGTGGGGTGGTTTATTGGGAGGGTTAGAGGGGTATGTAAAAACTATTAATTTTACAAATGGAGCACCGCAGGTGTCCCAATTGGGTGAGTGACTTCCGCAGCCACTCTTTTTGAGTGGCTCTAAAACCTAGCCATATTTAATATAGTCCCTGAATCTAAAAACAATTTGACATTGCGGTATGTTCATGATATTTAACTAAAGATATTTAGTTTATTTCAATATCGGTATAAAATTAAAAAATAAAATTTATGTATTTAAAAAGTTATATAATTAAAGAATTTCACACATGCAACATACACGGGGTGATATAATTATATTATTTTTTGAAATAAGTAATGAAAATCAGCAAAGAAAAAGAGAATAATAAAATTTGAAACCTAAAGATAATAAGGGAGTTGATTTTAAAATGATTGTTATGATATTTAATTAAAGATATTTAGTTTATTTCAATATCGGTATAAAATAAAAAATAAAATTTATGTATTTAAAAAGTTATATAATTAAAGAGTTTCACAAAACATACACATGGTAATATAATTTTTTTAAATAAGTAATGAAAATCTGCAAAGAAAAAGAGAATAATAAAATTTGAAACCTAAAGATAATAATGGAGTTGATTTTAAAATGTACTCCATATTGATAGTATACTTGTAGAAATATTTGAACTAAATAGCATTAAAAACTAAAGTCGTTTTCCTAAATAAGACTTAAACTGTTTTATTCTTCAAATAACACTTAATAATGTTTAGTGATGACGACTTAATAATGTCCATAATCTCTAGTGATGATGAATAATTATTTGAATAATGACTAATGAATAATGACAAAAGGTGCTACATTGGAAAAAAATTCATCTCATACTATTTAGAAAAAATAATTATATTTTAATGTTATTTAAATAAATTACTCGTATCTTAAAAAAGGGAGCCTATTTAAAACTCCCTCGATCTGTCAATAAAGCGTGACTATCCATAGTAAATATAGACAAATATTCAAAAGAGATATTTTTGGAGGAAAATGAACATTATTGATACTCCATCCGTCCCGGAAAACATGTGAGTTTTGGTGAAGAATTTAAGGAGTATGTATTTTGTTATTGAATTTCAAAAAATGTTCTTTGATATGATGCGTAAAAGTATGATTTGATGAATAGATTATTAGTAAAAAGGTATGATGTGATAAGTAGGGTATGAAAAAGTAAGGATAAAAGTGACTTTTTAATAGAAATGAAAAGTATTTTTTGGGACAGATGAAAAAAGAAAGTATAAAGGTTTTCTGGGACGGAGGGAAGAAATACACTATTTTTCATGTGTGAATTCATCGGTCCAAGAGTGCATGTTTCAAACTTGTAATAATCCATTATTATAGTGATAGACTCCGTAATGAACGGGCTGATAAAGAGGAGTAAAGAGTAAAGTCTGTCCCAAAAAAAATGGTACGGTTTACTTTTTGGAAAATTAATGGGAAGATATTTTATTATTTACTTTTCAAAAATATTCTTGATGTGATGGATAAAAGTAGGATGTGATGGGTAGATTATTAGAAAAAGGTATGATGTAATAGATAGGGTATAATATGAAAAAGTAAGTGTAAAAGTGATTTTTTAACAGAAATATAACAGACGCAACAAACTTTTTGAGATGGAAGGAAGTATGAATTAAAGAAAATTGATGATGAGGGAGAGGACTTTTGAAATGGCGGTCGTGTTAGGGAATTGAATCTGCAGTACGTACCATGCGTAGTCATCCATTGTATTGCTATATAAACAAGTACAGCAGGTTGTATATATCCATGACAGATCGACCGCCGTTTGATAACATCCATCCATCCATGACAATGGCGATTAATCTTTCATGGATGCACCTCTGTGTCGTCGTCGTCTTAGCCATTTTTGGTATTGCCTCCCGGGCGACAACGGCGGGCGACGTACAAATGACGTCGTTCAATGTAATGGGTTCCCTTCGGAAAACACTCGACGTCTTCTCCTTCTCTGTGCCGGAAGAGAGTAGTTTCCAGGAAAATACTCTCTTTTCTTCTTCTTCTTCTTCTTTGGAATCCTACTCGCTCGAGTTGCATACTCGATTGTCGGTTGGGAAAACAGTGGAGGGGGCGGAGGATTACGGGTCGCTGATGGCAGCTCGACTGGATCGAGACTTGGCCCGAGTGAGGTGGCTTCAGACTCGGGGGGCGCGGGAGGAGGAAGAGAAGGAGGAGGATGAGGAGATGAATTCATCATCAGATGCCACTACTTGGGTGCCAATTATATCGGGGGTGAGTCAGGGTAGCGGGGAATACTTCGCCCGGCTTAAAATCGGCAGTCCAGGGAGGGAGTATTACCTGGTTACCGACACGGGGAGTGACCTTACCTGGCTCCAGTGCCTTCCTTGCTCCTCTTGTTACAAACAAACCGACCCCATTTTCGATCCCCGCAACTCTTCCACTTACTCCACCCTCCCTTGCGCCGCCCAGCAGTGTCAGTGGTTGCATGAATCCGGCTACTGCAGCCGCGACCGCCGGTGTATGTACGAGATCGCGTACGGCGACAAATCTACCACGGCGGGCGAACTTGCTACGGAATCCGTAGCCTTAGGATCCGCGGCGGCTTCCCAACATAATTATAATAAGGTGCCAATTGGTTGCGGACATTCCAATAAAGGGCTGTTTGCTGGAGCCTCAGGATTGCTTGGTCTCAGCCGCGGCCCATTGTCGCTCCCTTCCCAGATGAATGTAGCCTCTTTCTCCTACTGCCTCGTTGACCGCGACTCTACAAACTCGTCCACTCTCGAGTTCTTCGCCTACTCCACCACCACCACCAACGACAGCAGCGAAGGCGTGGTCGTTGCCCGTTTAATTCCACAGGAAGGGATTTTCTATCTCGTCGACTTGATCGGGATCAGCGTCGGCAACAACGAGATGATACCGATCTCTGCATACCCAAGCGGCGGCGGCGGAGCTGTCATCATTGACTCGGGAACATCAATCACCAGGTTGCATAAGGACGTCTACAGTTCCTTCCGACGGGATTTCTTGAATGCGTCGGCCAACCTGAGGACGGCAGCCGATCCCAACCACATATTCGACACGTGTTATGATTTTTCAAACGAGGAGAGCGTGCAAGTACCAACGGTGTCGTTTCACTTCACCGACGCTGGAAATATGTTGGAGCTCCCGGCGGAAAATTATCTGGTCCCGATGGACGCGTCGGGGACGTTTTGCTTGGCCTTATTTCCGACTTCGTCTTCGATATCAATCATCGGCAACGTGCAGCAGCAGGGGATGCGAGTCACTTACGACCTTCACAACTCCCTCATCCGATTCAAACCCAAGCAATGCTAGCTAAAGGCCAGGCCAGGCACTCGATCGATCGTATCCAGCAGGGAACTTTATAAACATTTCATAAATATTTCTATATATATATATATATATATATATATATATATATATATATATATATATATATATATATATATATATATATATATATATATATATATATATATATATATATATATATATATATATATATATATATATATATATATATATATATATATATTATCATGTGAACACCGTCAAGTTATATACTCTGTATTTTACTTTCAATTTCCTTGAGAATCATATATTCTTTCTCAACTTAAAAATTCTCTCTCTTTACATTTTTTATCAAACAGGGACACTTTTTATTTATAAATTATGGAAAAAAAATATCAAATTATAATACTCCATCCGTCTCTAAATAAACTTCCTCTTTCGTTTTTTCTTTGTCCGCAAATAAACTTCTTTTTTTCCCTTAAAAAACCCTTTTTACTCATTACTTTTTCATATCATATCTATCACATCATACCTTTTTACTAATAATCTACATATCACATCTTATTTTTACACATCACATCAAGGGTAAAAATGTCCAAAAATGATAGAGGAGTAGAGAATGTCCAGAAAGGAGAAAAAAGAAACTTCTCACCCTTGCTCCAATTGGCAACACTCCCATTGGAAAAAAACTTAACATAATCTCAAGTTTATTTGTAATGCAACGAAGATCCGGCTCTCACAAAATGTATTACTCCCTCCGTCTCCAAATAAACTTCCCTTTTTGACTTTTTGGGGATTTAAGAGAGGGATATTTTTGTGTTGACTTTCCAAAAATATCCTGGATGTGATGTATAAAAGTAAGATGTGATATGTAGATTATTAGTAAAAAAATATGATGTGATAGGTAGAGTATGAAAAAGTAAGGGGTAAAAGTGGTTTCTGAAGGGAAAAGATAAGTTTTTTTTTTAACAAAGAAAAAACGAAAGAGGAAGTTTATTTGGGGACGGAGAGAGTAGTAAACAAAATACTATTATTTATTACATTTCTTATTACTCCCTCCGTCCCAAATTATTTGCAACATTTCGAACGACGTGCAAAATATCATCTCTTTTAAAATCAATATATTTTCAAATTGGTACAGTAATGAAAAGTAAAAATTACATCATTCAAAAGTATATAAAAAGTTCTACAAAACAAGATGCGACAAAGAATATTTTATTTTATCAAATGGTCAACCAAAACGAGTAAACAAATAAAAGTTATCGAGAGGCCAACAGTAACTGTGACATTCTTTCTGGGACGGAGGAAGTATATTATTTTCTTATTGTATTGTTACTATTATTTTTTCTCCTATTTAGACTAGAATTATCTCTTGTAAGGCCAAAGCCAAACCCGACTTTTAACCAATAACGATTTTTGAACTATGCTTTTGTATTAACAAAGCATCTGACTCAAACCTGACCAAAATTTTGACACTTGAAAGTGTCACATTTGTATATACTCCCTCCGTCTCCCAGTTTTTGTCCACTTTTAACTTTTGGAACTGTTCATCTAAACACTTTGACTCATCAAATTCTCTCAATGTGTAAGCCTAAATATAATCATGTGTGATCTTGTTTGATTTGTCTTAACATATAGATTATTAATATATAATTTCTATAATTTTTTAATATACAAATTACAAGATAAAATGGATTAAAGAAGTGCATTGGATGGTGTGCAAAAATAAAAGTGGACAAAAACTAGGGGACAGAGGGAGTACAAAAATGAGAGAAAGATCATACTCATTCCGTCCCACAAAGCTCTTCTCCTTTCATTTTTCTTTCGTCCCAACAAATTCTTCTCTTTTCAATTAAAAAGTCACTTGTACTTCTATTAATTTTTAATCTACCTTTCGCATCATAGTTTTTCTCTATTAATCTACTCATCACATCCTACTTTATTCATCACATCAAAGAGCATTTTGGAAAGTCAATACACAAATACATTCCCCTTAAATCCTTTTAAAGTTAAAATGAAAAGTTTTTTGCGGGATAAAGGAGGTATATAATAAGATAGATGAGGTAAAAAAAATGATCGGTAAGGGAGTAGCGAGATGTGAGCAGGAAAGAGAGATGTGACTGAGTGTTAGAAAAGAATGAGAAATGCAGAAATGGAGAACATATATAGTATAATCTGGTACAGTATTAATTTTTTTGTGAGGTCTACGGAGCACTATATTCTCTCTCTTTTTATTTACGTCGTATATCCTTTTGCTTTAAAGACTTTTTTGTGGTTGTGGATCGTCTTGCTAACCTTGGGGCTTTTCAAGACATATCATGGACAACGTTTGAGATTCCTACTGCAGATTTGGAAACCTTGAGCACTGATGATATGATGAGGGTCACTACTACGCGACACGCTACCACCACTTCTCGAGGCTACTAGCTCGGGGTCTCCCCTTCCTTGTTGATAAAAAAAGACTTTTTTGTAACGTGCTTTATGACTTTCCTAAAACATACTCCCTCCGTCCGGAAATATTCTTCCCACTTTCCTTTTTGGTCTGTCCAGAAATATTCTTCCCATTTGTTTTTTAGTATACTTTTTAAGGATAAATATCAATAATACCCTTTTATTTTATCACAAATATACTTTTTTAGTACTTTTTTTAATAATAAAAGGATATTTAAAAGTTTATAGTATGTGCATTTTTGAAAATTTTGCATTTTTTTACTATTCCTTAATAAGTGTGCCAAGTCAACACGAGAAGAATATTTCCAGACGAAGAAAGTAATTACTTTTATAATATAAGATTATATGTTTTTATTTACCAATGCATGACCTTTAATTTGGTCATTATCAATTAATCATTATTCAAGTAAATGTCCATCATTACTGGACATTATTCCTCCCACTAGACATTATTAAGTCTTATTTAAAGAATAAAAAAGTTTAAGTTATACATTGAAAAATAACTTATGTTTTAGTTCGATTTAGTGCAAATTTCACATCTCAATTTGAATTTGCCATAAATTAAAAATAAAATCCAAATACTCTACTTGTACTGAAACTATTTTATAGTTACAATTTACGATGGTTGACTTAAATGCTTTTTATAAAAACTTATTAGAAAATTGGTTGTGAATTTTAAAATAAAACTTATTTTTTAAAACTAAATAAAAAATTACAAAATTAGAGGTGACGTTAGTATATTATTTAACAAAAATAAATTAATAAAGAAGGCAAAATTTGATAATGTGAGAAGTAAACGGAAAGATGATTTTAAGAGGAAGGGAGTAATATTAGAGCATGTAAGAGTAAATTTTAGTTAAAAATATAGATTAAAAATCTGTTCGTTTGAATTGTTGAATTGTAATAATAGAATTAGATGAAATAAACTAGAAAAAATTGAAAGAGTAATAAAAAGAATTGAAAAAAATAGGAAGGAGTTAAAAACTATTAGAGAAATAAAGTGTTTAAAAAAATAATCAATTTATAATCACCTAAATAAATTTGTAAGAAAACAAACTTTGGACAAAAGAAGAATTCATCCTTGTCAGCATTTGAGGTGGTATATTGCTATAAATTTGGATATATGATGTTATTGTAGTATTTTTTTAGTTGTTGTTGGAAGAAATTAGATAAAATTATAAAGAGCTTGAAAAACTGGAATAAATTAAAATAAACTAGATATAGTTGAAAATTGAATGTTAGAAGCTAACTTTTTAAACCCACATAAAGAAAAGAAGTACTCCCTACGTCCCAAAAAGAATATCACATTTATTTTTTAAAAAATTAGGAGAATATATTTAATTATTTGTACATATTCATTGGTTATTTGACAAAATAAAATATTTTTGACACCTCTTATATTTGAAGAGTTTTTCATGTAGTTTTTTAAATATGTAAATCTTATTTTTAATTTTATAATAATATTTAAATAAAATGAATTAAAAAACTTGATATTGTACTTCGTTTTGTAAAATGTGGCAAACAATTTGTGATGGAGAGAGTACTATTTTTGGATTACACTCTGTATTAGAAAAAACTAAAACGAGTATTAACTTTATAACATTTATTTTATATAATTTTTTCAAAGTATTATTTTATTTAGTTATTAATACTCGGTATATCATATAGTTTCTATGGAATAGAGGTCAAAAATAAAAAATAATTAATTGTAAAAATCAAAATTGAACAAATATTCAGAAAAACTCACAAGTGGGAGAATTAAAATTGTTCTTAGAGCTCCATTTACTCCTTATTTTCTAGGGAGTAACAGCTATCCTACGATTGGAACATATACCATAGAATATATGAGTTCTACTTCATGGGTAGCCCGGAGAATGTGCAAAATGGCCAACCTGTTGATCAATTCTTAAACATAAAATATAAATTAGGGATTTAATCATGTGTACCTGATAATCCTGTAAACGTAGTTAGGGATGAAGTCATGATTTTCACGCAGATCGAGTTCCCGTTTAGGGTGTATCGTTATGATGGCTAAGGTGAGGATGAGACTCACGAGAATAGAGAGGCAGAGAGGAGGCGTAAGATTGGTGTATTAATCTCTGCCTAATGACCTCTATATATATATATACACCCAAGGGGAAAACCCTAATTAGGTCATAAGGGTAATTACGTCCATCGAATAATTACCAATTAAGTACGTAGGGTATTTATTAGGTCAATGATCAATTAATTAGATAAATGACAACTCAGGCCACATAATAAAATCGTGTCCAACATTCTCCCACTTGGCCGAGTAATCATTTATGATGAGTATTAGATAAGTCTGATCAGATTTTAATACTCATTTTAGTTATAAACCGAAATTGTTGTAGAGAAATACAGTCATTGAATCAATATTCAATTCAAGACCCCCATTAATCATACTACAATACCAAATTTAAAACTTAAATAAGTTAAGGATCAAATTGACAATTAAGCCCATAACATTATTCTGTATATAAATGTTGTCTATATGTCTTTAGGCATGCATAGACACATTCAGAGACAAACAAACAAAAGTATGAGGAAATTTTATTATTCAATGTAAGCAAGTACAATATGCAACTAAATAAGGTCTTTAGAAAACCTCATCTTCGAAACATGTTCTTCGAAAATCTTAGGAGGGAGACCTTTAGTCATTGGATCCGCAAGCATATTCTTAGTACTTATATGCTCAATACAAAGTTTATTTTCCTCAACTCGCTCACGTACGAACAAGTACTTTGTATCAAGATATAAAGCAGCGCAGTCGAACTGTTACTGTTCGAGAAACTAACGGCGACTGAGTTATCACAATAAAGCTTCAATGGTCGAGAGATGGAATTAACTACTTTGAGTCCAGTGATGAGGTTTCTGAGCAACATTCCATGACAGGTTGCGTTGTACAGCGCAATGTATTCTGCCATCATTGTAGAAGTTGCAGTCAACTCTTGCTTGTGACTCTTCCACGAGATAGGTCCGCCAGCTAACATAAAGATATACCCTGAAGTGGATTTCTTGTCATCTTTGCACTTAGCAAAATCAGAATCAGAATAACCAACCACTTCTAAATTATCACTCCTTCTGTAAATCAGTTTATAGTCTTTTGTCCCTTGTAGATATCGAAGAACTTTCTTAGCTGCTTTCCAGTGATCAAGACCAGGATTGGTCTGATAACGACCTAACATTCCAGCAATGTAAGCGATATTTGGATGAGTACAGACTTGGGCATACATAAGGCTTCCTACTACGGACGCATAAGGTATCATTCTCATCTGTTCTTTTTCAACCTCTGTTTTCGGACATTGAAATAAACCGAAAACATCTCCCTTAACTACTGGAGCCATAGAAGGAGAGCAATGTTGCATGTTATAACGTGTAAGGACACGCTCAATGTAAGCCTTTTGAGATAATCCCAAAATACCATTGACTCTATCTCGGTGTATTTCAATGTCAATAACATAAGAAGCCTCTCCGAGATCTTTCATGTCAAAATTACGCGAGAGTAAGCGCTTGGACTCATGCAACATGTCTAAACTATTACTTGCCAATAGAATGTCATCTACGTAAAGGACAAGTATAGTAAAGTTGCTCCCACTCATCTTGAGGTAGGTGCATTGATCCACTTGATTCTTTATGAAACCTTCTGACTTCAAGATTTGATGCAACTTTAGGTACCATTGACGTGATGCCTGCTTCAACCCGTATATGGATTTCTTTAGCTTACAGACTAGGTGCTCTTGACCTTCAGATTTGAATCCTTCGGGTTGTTTCATGAACACTTCTTCATCCAAATCGCCATTAAGGAAAGCGGTTTTGACATCCATCTGATGTAGCTCTAAGTCAAAGTGAGCTACAAGAGCCATAACGATCCTTAAGGAATCCTTTCGAGAGACAGGAGAAAAGGTCTCTTGATAGTCAATTCCCTCTTTCTGAGTGTAGCCCTTTGCAACCAATCTCGCTTTGTAGCGTTCAATGTTTCCATTCGGGTCCAGTTTTGTTTTGAAGACCCATTTACATCCTACGGGTTTTACACCGTTGGGAAATTCAACCAAATCCCAAACATCATTTTTCTTCATGGAGTCAAGCTCTTCAATCATGGCTTTATTCTATTCAGAAGACTGATCACTGTTAATGGCTTCATTGTAAGAGGTAGGATCAGTAAACTTTCCAGCATCCATTTCTGCTTCAGTCAGGTAGGTAACATAATCATCAAAGTTAGTAGGCCTTTTAGACCTTGATGACCTCCTGAGCAAATTATCGGGTTGAGCATTGGCGGCATTGTCTTGATGGTGATTATTTGAGGTGTCTTCATTTCCAGGTACATTAGGAGTAGGAGGTGGTGCAGTGTCCTGCGGATTGGCATTGAGTATAAGAAGAGTAATTGGAGGTAAAGTAATTGACAAGTCTCTCCCCCCCGCGTCTTGTACTTCTAGCAATTCATCATAAGGGTTTTCACTGCTCCCACTGACCTTAAAATCTTCAAGGAAATGAGCATCTTTGGTTTCTACAATGCGAGTGACATGGGAAGGACAATAAAATCTGTAACTCTTTGAGTGAGAAGGATAACCAATGAAGTAGCAAGTTACAGTTTTCATGTCGAGTTTCTTTAAGAAGGGATTATATAGTTTAGCTTCGGCAAGACAACCCCATACTTTCATATATCTTAGACTCGGTTTCCTTCTTGTCCAGAGTTCATAAGGAGTTTTAGGGACAGCTTTAGAAGGAACCCTATTGAGTATATGAACGGCTGTTTTTAAGGCCTCGGTCTAGAGAAATAGAGGTAAACCTGAGTTGGCTAACATACTGCGTACCATGTCCATTAGGGTCTTATTTCTTCTCTCAGCAACATCATTCTGCTGAGGAGTACCGGGCATGGTATATTGGTTAACAATCCTCTGGGCCTTACAAAACTCATAAAATGGACCAGGAGCTTGACCCACATCAGTATGTCTACCATAATATTCACCTCCTCTATCTGATCTTATAACTTTTATCTGACGATCAAGTTGTTTTTCAACTTCAGTTTTATAATCTTTAAAAGTTGTAAGTGATTCAGATTTTTCCTTAATGAGATATAAGTACATATAACGAGAATAATCATCAATATAAGTGATAAATGAGTTATGTCCAGTTATGTCAGCGATAGAGCAAGGACCACTAATATCAGTGTGGATGAGCTCTAATAAATTAGAACTCATAGTTGCACCTTTCTTATTCACTGATGTCATTTTACCTTTAAGGCATTTGACACATGTTCCAAAATCATTGAAATCGAGAGATGGTAACACTTCATTCTTCACGAGTCTTGATAAACGTTCTCGTGAAATGTGGCCTAAGCGTTGATGCCACAACATGGATGAAGTTTCTAAGTCTCGTTTTCGTTTTCTCTTTGTTAGTGTCAAATTGATATTATATGACAACAAAGATTTGGAAAAATCATCATCTAGTTCTAATTTATAGAGACCACCATCCAGAAAACCATGACCAAACACTTGAGAATTGAAACTAATAGTAAGTCTGCCATGACCATGAGAAACATCAAAACCGTCTATGTCTAACTTTGGTCATGATACTAAATTCCGAGTAATCTCAGGAATATATAAGGTATCATAAAGTTTAATACATAAACCAGTTTTCATTATTAATTCTAAGGTTCCCACGGCTTCGACAGCTAGTTCTGTTCCATTCCTCAGCTTAAGTGTTCTTCGGTTTCTTTCCAGCTTCTGGATTGTAAGGAATCCCTGAAGTGAGTTGGTTACATGAACCATAGTCAAACCACCATGTATTAGTTGGAACATTTAAATTAAAGGACTCAAGTATCATGTAAAGATGATGGGGAAGGTTCAACTTGTGGGGTGCAATTGAAGGGGGTGGGGGGGATGTGTTCGGGTCGGGGCCGGGGTGGGGGGGTTTAGCGGGGGGGTTAGGAGGGGTAGGAACCGTCAATTTTACGAGCGGAGCACCGGATCGACCCCGGGTCATCCTATGACATTAAGGTTCAATGTCATTTGAACCTTGGTGAAAGATGATTACCTTTCTTCGTAAGCCACTCCTTAAAGTCTTGACAGTCTTTCTGTCTATGTCCTTCCTTCCGGCAGAACTTGCAGTAAGACTTCCCTTTGGAGTTCTTAGAGCTGTCACGTTTCTGGACTTTAGAAACATCCTTCTTATCGACATTTCCCTTCCTCTTCTTTGGATTAACGGTCATGAGGTAAGCCACATCAGGTTTGTCCAGCTTCAGACGATCTTCTTCTTGTACGCACATAGCAATCAACTCATTCATCGACCACTTGACCTTCTGGGTGTTGTAGTTGACCTTGAAAGCTTCAAAAGATGCAGGAAGAGAAGTCATTATGAAATGCACCAGAAAACCTTCACTGATCTCCATGTCTAATCCCTTGAATTACAGGCCATGTCGTTCATCATCATGATGTGCTCACGAATGCCGCTATTCCCGGTATATTTTGTAGTCACCATCTTTAAAATAAGAGTACTAGCATGTGCCTTAGAAGTTTCTTTGAATTGTTCCTCCACGGAAGCCAGATATGTTTTAGCATTAGATGAATCTGGAATAGCTCCCCTGATGATTATGCTGATGGAATTTTTAATGAGCATAAGAGCCATTTTGTTGCACCTCTCCCATCTCTCATGTACTATTTTATCTTCAGCAGTACTTTTATCAGTGAGGGCAGGAGGGGCAGGCTCTCTCAGTGCATAATCAAAATCCAACATGCCAAGACTTAGCATCAGTGAATCTTTCCATGAAGAAAAATTCGCACCGTTCAAGGTTTCAATTCCCATATTTGGGGCTGATAGTGGATTCAGATGAGAGAAATAAGACACATAACAAAAGAAGAAGTTAAGGGGTAATGAACTAAGGCTGGCGAACTTAAGGACCATTATATAGTAATGAAGCTGTGATAAGAGTCTATTATAACACCAAAATAATAGACTAAATTTAATTCTACTTAAACAAATGGCTTTCACTTTGGTTATGACCACTTATTTAAGCATTATGAATAATAAAATAATGATGTGCAATTTGAATGTAACACATCACCTTTGGGCAGAAGTGAAACATTTAAATTTTAATGCACATATATATTTAGTTCGCAGTACACAATTATAACACATCATCTTTGGACAGAAGTGAAATATTATGTATTTAAGGCGAGAATCATGCAAATATCTATTTAAGGATATGCACTAAATGACAATGCTTAATAAGACTTGAAATAAATTTTGTAAATGTTACACATCACCTTTGGGCAGAAGTGTATTCTAAGGTATTATTCAAGTCAAGCAAAATAAATCAATTTAACTAATCATAAAATAAATTTTATTTAAGATTAGTCAAATGATTTATAAATTTAATGTTAATAATTAATTAACCGCAAAAGTTATAGCGGTTCGGGGCAGGGCTACAAAAATTGGGGACCCATTAAGATTAATTTAATTAGAAAATCAAAGGCATATAAGGCAAGAGATTTTCCAACAAGTAAAAAAAAATTAATTTTTTTTAATGGTATTTTAGCATATCCCTTATTTAATTTTGCTATTCTTGGTAAAGTAAATTAATAAATAAGGAAATAGAATATTTTATACAAAAGTGAGATATGCCATACAATTTAAGGAAACACAATTATATTTCAAATAAAATACCAAAACAAGATGATTTCATCAAAATAAGAATGAAAACATAACAATTAATAACTTGCTTTAAGGAATAAAAAATCGAAAACTGATCTAGATTTTTTTTTAAAAATGAGATCTAAACCAGTTTGTAATCATGATTTGCAATATTTAAGGAATTATGAACTCATCTATTGCGGAAAAATTGAGAGCTTAAAACAACTTACTTACGTTAGGTTTAGAAACCCTTTTTTTATAGAGATTAAACAATAAGAATTGATTATGGTAAGGGATCGGATATTGCAACAAATCATTAGATCAAAATTTCAAAGATAAATGATGCAAGGCTTATTTCCGATCCAATTTTATCAATCATGAGAAAAAACGGTAGTTTGGTTTTGGAAAAACGATAAGGATTGTAATTAATCAACATAAGCTCCGATACCACATGTTGATCAATTCTTAAACATAAAATATAAATTAGGGATTTAATCATGTGTACCTGATAATCCTGTAAACGTAGTTAGGGATGAAGTCATGATTCTCACGCAGATCGAGTTCCCGTTTAGGGTGTATCGTTATGATGGCTAAGGTGAGGATGAGACTCACGAGAATAGAGAGTCAGAGAGGAGGCGTAAGATTGGTGTGTTAATCTCTGTCTAATGACCTCTATATATATACACCCAAGGGGAAAACCCTAATTAGGTCATAAGGGCAATTACGTCCATCGAATAATTACCAATTAAGTACGTAGGGTATTTATTAGGTCAATGATCAATTAATTAGATAAATGACAACTCAGGCCAAATAATAAAATCGTGTCCAACACAACCGTATAGGACCCATAAAATTTTAGGGTCCCATATTTTAAAATTTATTTATAATTTTAAAGCAAAATTATTTTTAAAAAATAAAATAGAGCGTAATATATAAATTAGAGACCATGCCAATTTTATTTTTTTATTGCTCGGGGCTGGCCCTATTCTACTTCAACCTTTTTTTTCGTTTGTGGACTTATTTTCACTCGAGGAGATTTAAAGTGATAACTTAAAGACAAACTATCTGCGGAGCATCATGGAAGAATTCCCGCTTTTTGGTTTTTTTGGATGGCATTTCTTTCTTTGCCAGCACGTTATATTGACTTTTACTCTGTTTTGTCTTGGAAATTTTCTATGGCAAAACGTCATTTAGAGTTGGGATTGAATGGAGGGACCCATAGAATTAATAAAATTAGTATTGAATTGAGAGTTGAAATTTTGTGGAATTGAATTGGGTGGAATTGAATTCTCCTGTTTTAATTCATTTTTGGCACTACGAGTTCCAAATCTGCATACTTTTGTGATATCAAATAGTAGAATTAGAATTGTTATCCCATAGTTTGAATTTTGTATACCAAAAATGGCTTGAGATTTAAAATTTTATGAAATTGATTTGGATGAAAATGAAATCCTCAATTCCAATTTATTTTTGGCAATGCCAATTCCAAATTTATATATTTTTGTGTTACCAAACAGTAAAATTGAAATTATTGTCTCCAATTCTAATTCTATAATTTAAATTTTGTGCACCAAACAGAGTCTTAGCTTTTATAATTCTATTCTCTCTTCATCAACTTCAATCATAAAATATTTCTTTTTCTTAATATTTGTGTAAGTCAAAAGTGATTTTTTGTGAAGAAATGGAGTAACATTTTTTAAATTTAGTTTAGATGATCTCGAGGGTTATCTGTTTTTTGTTCTAACGGGCATAAACTCAGAGTTATTTGTGTGTCTTCGAGCTAGCTAGTCCATTCAACTTTTTTTTTTTCTTTCCTTTATTTCCCTAGCTACTACTCTGGTTCATTATTATATAACGCACTCACACAGCAAGTCGTAGTCGATCAGGGGCTCTGGCATATATGGTGTGGTGTACCCAAATTTAGCCGCATAACATATAGTTACACATCCTCTCCGAACCATTTCATCAGATCCTGAGCTAGCTCATCAGCCATGATCAGAAGAATGGTGAATGTTGGCTCTTATAATTATTATTATTATATGTTCCCCTCCCTGCCATTATTACTGTTAGCCTTTTGTCTTGCTACCCCATTATTGCTGCCGCCGGCAGCTGCAGTTGCGACCACGTTGTTCGACGTCGAGTCTTCTCTTCAGGAAACGCTACATGTGGGTCAACCGCCGGGGGAGAGAGGATTATCGTATGATGAGGTGGTTGTTGATGAAGATGATCGCCGTCATCGTGATCCTAATAAACAGAGTTTTCCTTCTTCGGGCTACTCTGTCGTGTTGCAGCCTCGATCGGCGGTCTTCCCAACCTCGTATCCGGATTACCGGTCGCTGACGCTGGCTCGACTGAAGCGCGACTCGGCCAGAGCGAAATGGATTCAGGCTCGGTTGGATCTGGCCGCCGGGAGGACGACGATGACGGAGGAGGTGTCGTCGGAAGTTACGTCCGGGGCCGGAAGTGGCTCCAACGAGTACTTGGCCTTAGTTGGAATTGGCGGGGCCAAGTTTCACTTGGCCCTGGATACTGGGAGTGAGCTTACCTGGCTCCAGTGCTTGCCTTGCGACCAATGTTACCCCCAAACCGACCCCATCTTCGTTCCCAGCCAGTCTCCTACTTACTCCCCACTCCCTTGCCACGCCGGCCCCTGTCCATCGCCCACTCATTTCTCCTCACAGTGCGGCTGGAATCACACGTGTCGCTACACGACGGTTTACGGCGACACGTCAACCAGCCAAGGCGATCTCGCCAAGGAATCTGTGACATTAGGCGGCGACGGATCGGATCCCCTGCCTAACATCACCATAGGGTGCGGGCGCAACAACCCGGGTATGCTCGCCGGCGGGCCTGCCGGAATTATGGGACTCAACGGCGGGTCGTTGTCGTTTACCACTCAGATTGGAGCCACCTCTTTCTCCTACTGCTTGGTCGACAAGGATGACACCACTCACTCCTCAACTCTGGACTTCTTCGTTGCCCCAAAGGTCGACGACGTGGCGGTCGTTGCTCCTTTGATGAAGACGGGAGGGTTTTATCAAATCGGTCTGGTCGGGATCAGTGTCGGCGGCGCCCCCGTGACCAGTATTACCGGCGACGTTATCGTGGACTCCGGAACAGTAGTTTCCCAGCTGCACGGAGACGCCTACAACTCCGTCCGCGAGGCGCTCGTGGCCAACGTGAACCTGACGTCACGGCCCCAAGTTGGCCCGATGGATACATGTTTCGACTTGTCGGGGGTCAACATAACGATGGCCGTGCCGCCGGTGTCGTTTCAATTTTCAAACGGGCAGGAGTTAAAGTTGCCGGCGAAGAATTATATGACGCCGGTTGACTCGTCGGGAACGCATTGCCTCGCCTTCGCTGCGGCGACGACTCCATATTCGATCATCGGAAACGTGCAGCAGCAGGGGATCCGAGTCACGTACGACCTTGCCGGCTCCGTCTTTAGATTCACTCCCGGTAATTGCTAGATAGGCCCCGTTTGACTCCGCTCTATTCGCTCCAATTATTTTTTTTTATATTACCACTCCAAAATAGTTATTGTCTCTCTCCTGTGAATAATGTATTTTGGTGTGTGAATTACAAAAAAAAAAAATTAGGTACACGGTACATTTTTTCTAGTAGAGTGAATTCCGAAATTGTATTAACTTTGGCTTTCAAAATGTGTGTCTCACATTTGTCTTGGAACCTAATCGGTTGCTACCAAACCTTATTGCGGTGGCTATCCAAAATCAATTTATTGTATTTGTTTTTCTTTTTGCTTTATATTACTCCGTATTGAATATAAAATCCCCCCTTTGTTTTTTTTCAAATTCCCCAAATCACTTCTACTAAAAACAATTTTTACTCTTAGTTTTTCATATCATATTTATCAAATCATACTTTTTCACTAATAACCAAACTATCACATCTTACTTTTATCTATCGCATCAAGGACAAAATTAGAAAGTCAACCAAAATTACATTTTTCTTATTTTAGCCCAAAGTCAAAACAAGAATGGTTTTAAGGAACGGTGAAAGTAATGTTTGATTACTTGAATTTATTATGTTTTGATATGATGAAATCTGAAATATGATGAAATCTACACAAATATATATACTTCCTCTATTTCAAAATGTTTGCCACGTTTGCTTTCTCAACAGTTACGAGAACTTTTACTTATTTGTACCTTTTATTAGTTATTTGATGAAATAAGATATTTTTGACACTTCTTATTTCGAACTACTTTTTATGTAGTTTTTGAATATATATTTTATTTGTTATTTCTATACCAATATTTCAATAAAATGAATAGCAAAAGCTTGATATTTTGCCTCGTTTTCTGAAATGTGGAAAACATTTAAAGATGGACGAAGTATATTTTTGTATTTATAAAGTCATTGATTATGATCTGATATACTTAAGGTCTGATCTAATATGATCTGAATCTTTATTGTTTAATTTAGTTTGAAGTGATCCAATACTAATTAAAACTTGTTTTTGTACCTATCTGACCTACAATTTTATTATCCAATATAAAATTTTATTATCTTATTTGATTCAATAAGAATATGTTACAAGTACTCCCTTCGTCTCATAATTTTCTTCTCGGCTTCATGATATGTGTTTTAATATAATAAAATTTGTACGATTATAGTTTATATAGAGGGAAGATAACTAACAAGGGTCACTAAATTTTTTCTTTTAGACAAAAAGAGGAAACAACTCGTTCTTTTGACAACAAAAACTATTTTCGTAATATGACATCAATACTTACGATGCTCCAAAAAAATTGATAGTTTCTAACCCTAATCCACCCCCCCCCCCGAAAAAAAAAGCCCACAATGATCCCCATCCAACTTCCCTCAAATTGGATATTAGGGATGGGGGTTAGGACTGGAGGTTTTGGGAGAGTTAGGAAACCACAATAGGTGTTAGGCCTTGTGTTATGAGATGCTTGACGTGGGCCTGAGAAGGCTTGACGGAGTGTAAAAGAATATGATGTGAAGTGAAAAAATATATGTCATGGTGGGTGTGAAAGTGTTTATTTTGATTAATTGATGTGAAAATGTGTTAAATTTTGATTATTTTCTTCATTCTAAAATTAACTTCTCAGTCACTATTCATATGATCAAACCTTAATCATTTTTTTAATACCTATTTTCTTAAATTATTTAATAAAATAATATAGTCTTGTCCTCTTTTGTTTTGTAGACCTTTAGATGTAGTTTTGAAATATTTAGTTTTTATTTTTTAATTTTACACCTATAATCAAATGAATTGAATTAAAAAAAATTTAGTCAAACCTCGTAAACTTTACTGGGAAAATCATTTTAGGACGAAGAAGTATTTTAAAGTAAGAAAATAAAAAGAGAGAGCAACGCTAGATTGCCAGTGATAGCATTCACCCCTTTAAGGTCGCGCCCTCATCACAAGAGCAGCGGCGTAGCAAATGGAGGCTTGATGGGTGAAGAAAGATAACACCTTTCACATCACGACCCATAACACCTGGTCTTATTGTCATAGAGGATAAAACCTCTCTAGGTGCCATTGTTAAATATCATGGCAGCGTTGGCAAAAAAAACAAGCTGAAGATTGGACAGACCTAGTTTGGAGTTTGGATTGATGCTGGCCCTTTTTTCTTGTTTGGGTTTAAGTTTCAACTTTGTGGATAAGTGGCGGCCCAATCATTGTAAGTGATTTGACTTGGACGTCATAGAGTAGGGGTACAAAAGCCGAGACCCAACCCAAGAATCAAATTAAAACCAGCCCAACCGTAATCAAATTAATAACGAGAATACTAAGCAGATCCGGGCCGCAATCAACGCCGGATTGGAGTGCGTTTAGAATCCATAGTTAGCATGGCGATAGCTTATCAGGAAGTGCTTTCATGGCTGAAATTCAAAGGGGTTCGTGAAGTGACGCTGTTTTTGGATTGTCTTCTATGATCGTGACTATTCGAAAGAGGGAGATCGTGAATTATATTTTCACTTTTCGGTCAAATAGTGACACTCATTAATCATAAATTATAAAAAAATTATATTTAATTTTAATATAAATTTAATTGTTTTGATATATCCAATTTTTATAATAATGTATAATTCATTGTAAAAGAGCATCACAATTCAATTTAAAAAAATTAAAACACAAAAGATTTCTCAGGAGGGAGATAACTTTTTTCATACTTTTTATGAAGTTGCTTGTATATATTTTGTTCATAGCTAGAAGTGTGTTGGCCTCCATTTGTATCCCACTTTGTATCCCAAAGAATGTACCGACACATTCTGCTAATGTAATACTAGTGTGCAAGTTTACAACTGACATTTTGTACCAAAGTGATTATGTGAATAATTAAAATGTTAGTATATCTCATTGCGGTATAATTCGAGATACACAAAGCGCGTGATTCCTAAATTATTGCCAGGCCCGCCCAATCATTCAAAATGGCCCTGTGCAATTAAATATTTTAGGCCTCAATTTTTTGTTAAAACAAAATTTGTGATAAACCAAAGTACTAACATTAACGTATTAGTTATTTCATTTAACATAATAAACTTTAAAATTTTTCCAAAGAAGGTAAAGTGCATATACAAACATACAAAAATACAATGAAAAAGGGATATGCTAGGTTTAAACCATTGGTATATACTACTTGACGGACACACACGGAACAAGTAAATGTCTATGTGATAAATCTTATATTTAAAAATGAAATAAAAAGTTTAATTATTGAGAACAAAGTGAAGATGAATAAAACAGAACATTAAGAACAAATGTGTTTATTTTTAATGAAAATAAAAACTGTGACCTACAAATGATGAAATAAAAATTAATCTGTTTGATACATTGTTAAAGACCTACAACCGAGTGAAATTTTGGAATTGAAGAAAAATTAGAAAATTGAAATCAAAGATGAATGAAATCAATCACGGATTGGATAAAATTTGGAAAAGTTAGAAAAGATATAAAACAAAAATTAACATTCAAAACACATTCTATTAATTAGACTATGGAGTATAAAAATTAAAAAATTTTGAAACAATTAAATCTAAGCCTAAAAAGATGATCCGATATATTTAAGGTCTGATCTAATATGATATGAATCTTTATTGTTTAATTTAGTTTGAAGTGATCTAATACTAATTAAAACTTGTTTTTGTACCTATCTGACCGACAATTTTGTTATCCAATATAAAATTTTATTATCTTATTTGATTCAATAAGAATATGTTACAAGTACCCCCTTCGTCTCATAATTTTCTTCTCGGCTTCATGATATGTGTTTTAATATAATAAAATTTGTACGATTGTAGTTTATATAGAGGGAAGATAACTAACAAGGGTCACTAAATTTTTTCTTTTAGAAGAAAAGAGGAATCAACTCAGTTCTTTTGACAACAAAAACTATTTTCGTAATATGACAACAATATTTACGATGCTCCGAAAAAATTGATTGTTTATAATCCTAATCCAACCCCCCTCCAAAAAAGCCCTCAATGCTCCCCATCCAACTTCCCTCCAATTGGATATTAGGGATGGGGGCGGGACTGGAGGGTTAGGAGAATAGAAACCTGGTGTTAGGCCATGTGTTATGAGATGCTTGACATGGGCCTGAGAAGGCTTGACGGAGTGTAAAAGAATATGATGTGAAATGAAAAAATATATGTCATGGTGGGTGTGAAATTATGTTAAATTTTGATTATTCCCTTCATTCTAAAATTATATATTCTCAGTCACTATTGACATGGTAAAACCTTAATCATTTTTTTGCCTATTTTCTTAAATTATTTAATAAAATAATATAGTCTTGTCCTCTTTTGTTTTGTAGAACTTTAGATGTAGTTTTGAAATATATAGTTTTTAATTTTTAATTTTACACCTATAATTAAATAAATTGAATTGAATTTTTTTTAGTCAAACCTCGTAAACTGGACTGGGAAAATTATTTTAGGAAGAAGTAATTTAATGTAAAAAAATAAAAAGAGAGAGCAACGCCAGATCACCAGTGATAGCGTTCACCCCTTTAAGGTTGCACCCTCGTCACGAGAGCAGCTGCGTAGCAAATGGAGGCTTGATGGGTGAAGAAAGATAATGCCTTTCACATCACGACCCATAACACCTGGTCTTATTGTCATCGAGGATAAAACCTCTATAGGTGCCATGGTCATATCATGGCGTTGTTGGTAAAAAATAGCATGTTTGGGAATAGCGTTAGTGATTAGAATTAGCGTTTTGAAAAGGATATCTACGAGCAGCGTTTAGCGTTGACATTTTAAAAGTAATATGCACCTTTAAAATTTTATCCAAAACGCTAACTCTAATCTATAATGCTATTCCCAAACAAGCTCAAAACTAAGCTGAAGATTGAGCTTCTAGTTTGGAGTTTGGATTGACACTGTCCCTTTTTTCTTGTTTGGGTTTAAGTTTCAACTTTGTGGATAAGTGGCGGCCCAATTATTGTAAGTTGTGTGACTTGGACGTCATAGAGTAGGGGTACAAAAGCCGAGACCCAACCCAAGAATCATATTAAAACAACCCAACCGTAATCAAATTAATAACGAGAATACCAAGTAGATCCGGCCCGCAATCAACGCCGGATTGGACTGCGTTTAGAATCCATAGTTAGCATGGGCGATAGCTTATCAGGAAGTGTTTTCATGGCTGGAATTCAAAGGGGTTCGTGAAGTGACGCTGTTTTTGGATTGTCTTCTGTGATCGTGGCTATTCGAAAGAGGGAGATCGTGAATTATATTTTCACTTTTCGGTCAAATAGTGACACTCATTGGTCATAAATTATAAAAAAATTATATTTAATTTTAATATAAATTTGGGCAAGGTTCCCATGACATTGAGAACCAATGTTATGGGATGACCCAAGGGTGCTCTGGTGCCCCGTTCATAAAATTGACAGTTCCTACCCCTCCTAACCCCCCGGGTAAACCCCCCACCCCCTCATATTGCACCCAACAAGTTAATTTTGACTTTGGAGTCAAATTATATTCCACTTTGTATCCCAAAGAATGTACAAACACATTGTGCTAGTGTAGTGCTAGTGTGCAAGTTTACAACAGACATTTTGTACCAATGTGATTATGTGAATAGTTAAAATGCTAGTATATCTCATTGCAGCATAATTCGAGATACACAAAGCGCGAGATTCCTAAATGATTGCTAGTATGATGAAAAGAAAAATGCTAGGGGTACACCAAAGGCGTACCCCAAATATCCCCCACCCTCTCTTTGTCCACTAAAAAAAGAAAAAAAATTCAAAAAAAATAAGTAAATTGAAATCAAATAAAAATGTGTGAAGGAAAATAGGGTGGTATACGTTTGTGGTACATCTTTTGGTGTACCTAGCATTACTCTTATGAAAAAGATGAAGGATATGTCTTTGTTGTTGAAAAGCATCTCGTTCCTATAGAGCCAATACGGAAAATATGGTAGGCGGGGTGAGCCATTTGGAAGGTCTGGAGATCCAAACTATTTGTGAAATGAGCAACCAACGAAGAGATAAAGGATGGTTTCAAATACTCTATCTGTTCCCTCGTATTTGTCCACTTTTAATCCATTTTATCTTGTAATTTGTATATTAAAAAATTATAAAAATTATATATTAATAATCTATATGTCAAGACAAATAAAAAAAGGTCACATATGACTATATTTAGGCTTATACATTGAGAGAATTTGATGAGTCAAAGTACTAAAATGAACAATTCCAAAAATCAAATGTGGACAAATACAAGGGCGGAGGGAGTACAACCTTATTGCAGGGACTGGGGTGATTAACATTAACATGGTTTCGGGTGCGACCACATGTTCGAAGAATGTACCCGGAGTAATTAACAGCTCGCTATTAATTTCTCAAGAGTGAAAAATTCTAACAAATACTCTAGTAACTTAATTTGTTACTCCGTATAATTCATTGTTTATTGAAAATCTAACTCACTAAAGTGTGTCGGTTTTATTTTTAGTAATTTTTAATTTTTTTACCTCAGTTTTTTTCTAGAAACTTGTACATTATGTTTGTTTGGTTTAAGTGATCTGAGAGGGAAAAAATGAAAATAAAATGAAAAACATTTATTTTTGTTTGGATAGAGAGGAAAATTGGAAAAAAAAGAAAATGAGAAAGCAATGCGTATCAAGAGAAGAGAAAATCAATTTTTTTCTATTTTGGTGAAAAAAATAAAAGAAAACTATTTTTTTTTTCCTTTCAAATTTTTTAAATCAAACTGTTTGGCGATTATGTCCAGTTTCAAATTTTATTTTTTCGAGTAACCGGCCTGCTTTCATATTAAAAATATTTCAGGGCCATAGTAGAATTTGCTTCTTTTATCTATTCCAAATGGCAAGGCGCCCATCCATGTGCTATCCGCGGCTCCTTCGTTATACATACACCGCTGTAGGTTCTGGGCAACATCGCCGGCCACAGACGAGCATTTCCTCCGGCAATGGAGAATCTTTCTTCTGCAATCCTCTTTCTCTTTGCCCTATTTCTTGTTTCCCCTGCTCGTTCACGGGTAATTCCAGGGGACGGCGCTAGAACGACGTGGTTCCACGTGCCTTCTTCGATTCAGAAGTCTCTCGCCGTGTTCCCCGCCTATTCTCAGGGAGAGAGATCTCTTGATGGCCAGAAACAGCGCTCTCATTCTTCCTCTGCGTTCTCTCTCCCGCTGCATCCCCGGCTGTCAGTTCGGCCAACCTCCGAGAGGGATTACAAGTCGCTGACGTTGGCTCGACTGGAGCGTGACTCGGCCCGAGTGAAGTCGCTTCAGACTCGGCTAGATCTGGCGGTTAATGGCATCTCAAGGTCAGATCTGAAGCCTGTGGGTGAGGAGGAGCTGCAGGATGAGAAGCTGGAGGGGCCCATCATTTCGGGAACGAGTCAGGGAAGCGGGGAGTACTTCTCCCGAGTCGGAATCGGCAACCCGCCGAGTGAGGTCTACATGGTGCTCGATACCGGAAGTGATGTCAACTGGCTGCAATGCTCTCCTTGTGCGGATTGCTACCAGCAGGTCGATCCGATCTTCGATCCGGCCAATTCTTCTACCTACTCGCCGCTCACTTGCGATGCCAAACAGTGCAGATCCCTGCAAATCTCGGAGTGCCGGAACAACACCTGCCTCTACGAGGTGAGCTACGGCGATGGATCGTACACTGTCGGCGACCTCGCGACGGAGTCCGTAACCTTCGGAGGATCTGCTTCCGTTAACGGCGTCGCGATTGGCTGCGGGCACAGCAATGAAGGGCTCTTTGTGGGGGCCGCCGGCTTGATCGGCCTCGGCGGTGGCCCGTTGTCGTTTCCTTCTCAGATCAACGTCTCCTCTTTCTCATACTGCCTCGTGGACCGTGACTCGGACTCGTCATCAACTCTCGAGTTCGACTCGGTCACGCCGCCTGACGCCGTGACTGCTCCGTTAGTCCGGAACGCGAAGCTGGACACGTTCTACTACGTTGACTTGACTGGGGTTAGCGTCGCCGGGAAATTGATCGACATGCCTCCATCTCTGAATCTGAAAGACAACGGCGACGGCGGAGTCATCGTGGATTCGGGGACGGCAGTGACGCGGTTGCAGACGGATTTCTACGACTCTGTCAGAGACGAGTTTGTTAGGGGGACGGGCCACCTGAGGGGGGCAGGCGGCGTCGCATTATTCGACACGTGCTTCGATTTGTCGAACCGGACGAGCGTGGAAGTGCCAACGGTGTCGTTTCACTTCTCGAACGGGAACAAGTTGCAGTTGCCGGCGGAGAATTATCTGATCCCGGTGGACTCGTCGGGGACTTATTGCTTCGCCTTTGCTCCGTCGTCGTCTTCCCTGTCAATCATAGGAAACGTGCAGCAGCAAGGGACACGTGTCAGTTTCGACCTTGCCCGTTCTCTCATTGGATTCTCTGCCCATAAATGTTAGCTAGTGAGTGAAGTGTTTGTTGGTTGAATTTGTTTTTATTATGAGTACTAGCTCCATTAATTACGCAATTGTTTTTTTATTGACTTTTCCTTCTCTTTAACGCTTAGATCCTCCCAAAATTCATTGCTCATAAAATTCAAATTTATAAATTGCTTGATGTTTGAGCAAGCCTGTCCTTTTTGTATTTTTTTCTCTTGGTTGCAATATTATTTACGTGTCACAAAAAAAAACACACTTATTAATTTATACACTTATTTGAACTCCAAGTAGAATAAGGAGCTAAGCTAATAAGCAAAACACAAGCGTGTATATTTTTAAGGAAGATATTTTTACAATGAAATTATGTTATTGTGGTCCTAAAGTTCACATGTAAAATGTCAATCTTCTCATAAATTTTTTTTATAGATTCATAAATGGATTTCTATCTTTTAACAAGGCTAAATACCTATTACCATTTTATGTATTAATTACGTATAAAAAATGAACACGAAACTAAAAACCATGAAAAAATTTGTCATTAAGTTACTACGATGGAGTTGTAAAACATGAATTAAAATTGAACTCATCCTTGCTTTGTTTGCACGTACGTTTATCGCCGCATCATTTCCTCAATCTATTCGCCATGAGAAATCCATGTCACACACCGTACCACTTGGTGCAGAAATTAAACAACTCTCATTCATTAATTCGTGAAAACTATACATTTGGTTTATATATCTCTGTGGATAAGATGAATCTCACCGCAAGCGAAGCAATGGTTATAATGCCACTTTCCTTTGTTACCTATACTTCCGTATATAAATACTGAGAACCTTTGATCAAACCCAAAAAAAAACATTTTAGTTGCTTGCTTTCTTAGGACCAAACCTCTTCAATAAATAAACAAATAAAAGGGAAATTGAGCTGAGGTTGGGTCAAAAGGGTTTGGACCAAAATTGACACAACCTGCAGGGTTCAACCCCACCAAATACAATTAATTAAATTTTAAAAAAAAAATTGTAAATATTTGTTGTTATAAAAAAAAAAAAATCCCACAAATTAAAGATGAAGGGATTCAAGAAAAATCATGGTGATTTATGGTTGTTGTTTGTTATTGTGGCGGTTATAACCCCCTCAATATTTGGTCACATAGTTGAGTACGATGAAGTGTGGCGAAGGCGTGCAATAGAAGCTTGGAACCACGCCCTCACCACCTACGAGCCCCATCCTCACAACATTTCCAATGCCCTAATTACCCAAGTTCAAAAGTACTCTTTTTATTCTTTAATGAATTCTTTTATATATACTCCCTCTGTCTCTAAATAAACTTACCTTTTTGACTTTTTGAAGATTTAATGAAAAGATATTTTTGTGTTGACTTTCCAAAAATACCCTTGATGTGATGTGTAAAAGTAAAATATGATATGTAGATTATTAGTAAAAAAGGTATGATGTAATAGGTTAAAGGAGTTCTTTAAGGAAAAAGAGAAGTTTATTTGGAGACAAAGAAAAAACGAAAGGGAGAGTTTATTTAGGGAAACGTAACATTTGTGTGTAACAATATTTAATAATTAAATGGCACATCTATGACCATATATGTGGGGTGTGCAGGACATTATCGGAGTCGCAAGATAGGGATGATGAAGACGGCGCGGCGGAGGCGGACAATAATAACAGCACAGGCAGACATCTCTTGGGAAAAAAGTATGGAGGCCCATGCAAGGTCACCAACCCGATAGACAGGTGTTGGCGTTGCGACCCGCATTGGGCCTCCAACAGGAAGAGGTTGGCCGACTGCGGGATGGGCTTCGGCCACAAAGCGACCGGGGGCAAGAGTGGGAGGTTCTACGCCGTCACCGACTGCTCGGACGATTCCATGAACCCGAAGCCCGGGACTCTCCGGCACGCGGTGATCCAGAAGGAGCCCTTGTGGATCACCTTCGCGGGAGAGATCATGAACATCAGGCTCCACCAGGAGCTGATCATGCAGAGCAACAAGACGATCGACGGGCGCGGGGCCCAGGTGCACATCAGCGGTGGGGCAGGGATCACCATCCAGTTCATCAGGAACGTCATCATCCACGGGGTCCACATCCACGACATCGTCATCGGCACGGGAGGCCTGGTCAGGGACTCCGTCGAGCACTTTGGGATACGAACGGTGAGCGACGGGGACGGCATCTCCATCTTCGGCTCGTCCGACATTTGGATAGATCATGTCTCCATGAAGAATTGCTACGATGGCCTCATCGATATCATCGAGGCATCCACCGGCATCACCATCTCAAACAGCCACTTCACCGATCATAACGAGGTATACATGCAATGATATACTATGCCCTCCATTATTCCATGTTAAAGTGTCTGGCCATTTCTAACGCATGCATGCACGCACGCACGGATGCATGCAGGTGATGTTGTTCGGGGCGAACGACGAATCGAGGAAGGATGAGATAATGCAGGTGACGATAGCGTTCAACCACTTTGGGAAGAGGCTGGTGCAGAGGATGCCGAGGTGTCGGTTCGGGTACATACACGTGGTGAACAACGACTACACGCACTGGAACATGTACGCGATCGGAGGGAGCGCGCACCCGACCATCATCAGCCAGGGGAACCGCTTCATCGCTCCCCCGGACATATTCAAGAAGGAGGTAACGCATCGGGCAGCAGGGACGTCGGAGGAATGGAAGCAGTGGACATGGAGATCGGAGGGGGACGTGTTCATGAATGGGGCCTTCTTTGTAGAGTCTGGGGATCCAAAGTTCACCTCCAAACATGGGAAGTTATATGATGGGATTAAGGCATTTAAGGGGGAGGAGGTGACTTGGATTACTAGGTTTGCAGGTGCACTGCCTTGTAAGATTGGTTTCCCTTGTTAATAGTACTGTATGATTATATTAAGAGTCTTATTATTAGAGCACCTTTTTTTTTTGTTTTTGTTTTTTTTTTTGAGAATTATTGCTCAACATCATTCGTATATCGACTGTATGCATGTGTATAATTTAATTTGTAGATGTATGTTTTTTCTCTTTCAATTCTTTTGTAATTGTGTTTGTGTATTTTTTTTGGGGGATTGACAAATTAGAGGATCGAGTCTCCCATGTACAGTTGTACACTCTTTAATTAACATTAACTTCCGTTTTTAATTTACCCGAGTCCATCTTTTTCCCAGTAATTTACTACTCCCATAGCATGCAGTTCTGTTTCAATAGAGTAATGCTAGAATCACAAATAAATAACTCACAAAATTCACAAACTTACCTTTTAAACATTTTCTTAGAAATTAAATGCACCCAAATAATAAAAGATAATTTAATTTAAAAGCTACAAAAGCCAAATTTGTGAAGTTTGTGAACTATTTGTTTGTGACTCTAGCATTTTCCGTTTCAATATATATACTCACTGCGTATTGGTACTTTGCTTGACTCAACACCTGATTCTCATCATGAACAATTCAATTCATCTTAATTCAAGTATTATTGTAAATTTAAAAAAATAAAAATAAAATTTACTGCATACATCTTTTAAAAGACCACTACACCAAAATTTATGTATCTTCGCAAGGCATAGTATGGATTAAATAAATACTTATTTAGTTTATAAAAGTAATAAATATGGGAAATTGTAAAGTTACACCAACAAAAACGACACCGGTTCATGACACTTGGTGGTTCCTACCCCCACTACACCCTCTCCCAACAATTTCACCCCACCCTAGCTCTAATTGTCAAATCGGCAATCCAGGGAGTAGGGGACACTGCTGGGGAAAGGGAGATTATGAAAGTACGAATAATCAATTTTACAAACAGAACACCACGGTGATGTGTTACAACATTAGTGGCTCTCAATAAATATTCATCCGAATATATATTGGAGTTCCTTCTTTTTTGTGAATGAAATGGTTTGTTCGCGCGCGCACACACAACCAACCTTTAACATCACGCGTAAGAATGACAAACCTCAAATGCGCCGCGGATAAAATTTGTGGGAGGGGGCCGGGGAAGGAACTTAATACAGTGATAATTATATTCTGGAACAAAAATAAATGAAAAAAACTGAACAGAGAGTCAACAAGGCACCAATAATGGTGATTATTAATTAGTTCCACACCCCCCACGGCCCCACCCAACATGAAAGTGATGGATTTATCGGCGAGCGTTGTGCTGTTAGTAAAGGTAAAGAGTGCTAAAGGGGTAAGATCTGAATTCGATTTCTGATAACTGTACTAAACATAGAATCTCACCAATTACAAGGTTCCACACTTTGCCACCTGAGTGATCGTTCGGTTGTGCACTTGATAAAGGTAAAAGAGTGCTAATGAGGTAAGAACTAAATTCGATTTTTGACAATTGTACTAAACACAGAACCTCTGCAAGTACTAGGTTCCACTCTTTGCCACGAGTGATTGTTCGACCGGTTCTGAGGAACACTCCGAGAAAGACACATCCTTTGAAAGTGATGATGGATTCATATGTGCGTTCGCATAATGTGTTGTGTCATCATGTGAAAAAAACAACAGCACTCCCCACCACCACCACTCTGTTCCTCGACGCACTGCTTGCTGCACTAGTCCAACATTTGGTTGGTCCGTGTGATGACACGTGTCCATATCCCCATTAGCCAATTGTGGAGTATATAACCAAAGGACAATTATTCACCTCTTTGCATTCTTACTACTGTATTCACTAGTCCCACTAGTTCAATACATCAACTCATTCAACACCTTAAATACTTGTTCGATTTAAAGAAGTTTTTTAATATATATATAAATACACACACACACACATATATAACACATACATGTATAGGCAATATTTATTTTTACTTGAATTTTACACGCAGCACCGATGAATATTACTAATTTAGGTGGTTTTTAAGTGTCTATGAAAATATGGGGACAAACTTGATGACGATTAATGTCTCCACGCGCACTCATTGAGACTCACTTGAACTTGTGTGAGCTTCTCCATAAATCTTGAGGAGTGGGATTCGTACCACTCGTTCATGCCAAGAGAGAACTAGATACTCCCTACTTGTTAAGGACTAAAGATTTAAACATTTGTTTTACCTTCTTCAAGTCCTCGATCTCATCATTTACTCTATAAATATGGCACCAGGCCAACCTATACCATTCTTAACACAAACATTTTACCATATATATTCTACCGTTTGGAGTCATTACCTATTCTCCATCTTCTTCTTTCTCTTTTTTCCCTTCCACTTTTTATCAAATAGCTAGAGATCATATTAATATAGTTATAATAATATGAGAAAGAGGAGAAATCCAGCCATTGCAGCAGAAAACAGCCTACGCCGCCTTCAGATCATCAATCAACATAGAATGGAAGAAATTGAAGGTGTAATCAAGGTTAACAAAGATGGGCGCGTGGAGAGACCCCAAATCATCCCCCATGTCACCTGCGCTTTGCCACCGGAGTCCAGCATCACCTCATTTGATGTGATGATCGATAAGTGCACGAATATTTGGGCACGTTGTTACGTTCCAAAATGTGACAACCATAATAGTAATAGTAATAGTAATAATAATAATAATAATAACACGAAGGTTCCTCTCATGGTTTACTTCCACGGTGGCGGATTCTGTGTCGGATCCCCTTCTTGGAGTTGTTACCATGAATTCCTAGCCAAACTGGCCGGAAGAACCAAGTGTGCAATAGTTTCTGTAAATTACCGGTTGGCACCGGAGGATGTACTTCCAGCGGCATATGACGACGGGGTAAAGGCAATTATGTGGCTCCTAAGGCAGCATGGGAGGGCAGAGAAGGCATATCATTGGTCAAACAAATGTGACCTTTCTTGCATTTTCCTATGTGGTGATAGTGCTGGTGCCAACATAGTACACAATGTCACCCTAAGGTTATTATGTCCCAAAAGAGACCAGAACTTTAAACCCGTGGTGACTAGTCCCTTGGCCATAAAAGGCACCATTCTCATTCAACCATTTTTTGGAGGAGAATTGAGGACTCGCTCGGAGACGTGCATGGCCCACCAACCGCATTCGCTCCTCACGCTGGCGGCCTCGGACACGTATTGGAGGTTGGCTCTCCCCGCAGGGGCTAACCGGGACCACCCGTGGTGCAATCCAATTGCAGCAAACGGGCGTGCGATAGATGGTATGAAGGATTCAAGGGATCCACCAAGTTTAGTGTTCGTCTCCGAGCTGGATATATTAAGAGACAGGAGTTTGGAGTACTGTGGAGCTTTGAGTAAAGCAGGGAAGAAAGTGAAGGTTTTTGTGAGTAAAGGTGTGGGCCATGCATTTCATATCCTTGGCAAATCACAACTTGTGCAAACAAGAACTGATGAATTGATTGATCAAATCAGGGCCTTCACTACTAAAGTACTAAGTAGCTAGCTAGATGTATGTATACCTAAATTCCAAGAAAAAGTTATTTTCATAGTTTATAATGCATGTTGCTTGTCCATCCATTATCATTTTCATGTATTGGATTTGTCATGATCAAGGTTTAGACAGAGGCAGTAGGCAAGGAGGCCAACAAATGGAACGAATCTAAAATAACTCACCAGTTTAACCTTATCCTTGTGAATGTTTTGCAAGTTGTCTCCTATGAGCCACGGTTGGAAAATCGTGTAGAGACATATGTCCCAAACGAAGGCGTATGCAAGTCTTTCGGATCCGATATAACTCACCAAGAACTCCCATCTTTCTGCTATGCCATTAAAGTCACCATCGAAGACTGCCCAAATTGTTGACAGCAAACAGACCCCAGCGCCAATTAGCCCCACAATGGGTGCATTGTTAGTCATGATGGAACCTAACCGAGAGGCCTTTCTTGGTTCATCTACTCTCCTTCCGCTGTTTAGCCTTATGGCCATGTATGGTATTAAGAATGCTGCATGGTATATCAATTGTTGGGGTAAAACTAATAATGTACCAAAAATGCATTTTATAAGTTTAAGTGTTTAACTTAATTATTGAAGAACTAATCAATGTCTTTCCAACAAAATAAAATTTCGAGAGAAGAAAAAAAACATACTGTTTGTGAGGAACATTTGGAGGATCCACAGAACATCCAGCGACCCTTTATACCTATCCCTCTTATGGTCGGTGAACAACAAAGGCGCAAACATAAGCGTCCACCCAATAACGTAATTGAATAGTCCTTCGGACACCTGGGGATGATCGGGTATCACATTACTCGGTCAGTACTATACATTTCAAATAATGTACATATAATGAATTGATCGTCGTCAAGTGTACAGAAATCGACATACTGGGTGTTGCACTGGCGCCTCTAAGAAATGAATGCCAGCTACTCTGCCCAAAGGGTTCGGTTTTCATCACACACAAACAAAGACTCGACTCAAAGCACAACAATAATGATACACTTTCGAGTAAGAAACAATTTCAAGCTTAAATTAAGCATACGTGAGGTTATGTGGCAATCTATAAAAAAGAAACAAACCATTGTTCAAGAGAGGCAAAATGAGAAAGAAATTAAGGGAAAGGGCAACAAGATGATTCACAGTGTCTGAACTGATTGCCCATATGGGATCACCCTGCATCACAACAAAGATGATACAATCAACTAGGGAAATAGATAACACAGGCAATTAATCATTTGATAATCAAAATTAACACAAAATTTGAAACGAATTGGAGGCAGTGACCACATTACAGGCGCATAGGGGAGCAAAAAGAGCCAAATCACATAAACTCCCTCCGCAATCCAGAGAATTGCCTGTAAGGATCTCCTCCACTGGACCTCATCGTCCCCGTCGGTCGAAACCGATCCATCGCCGCCGGAATCCGCCGCGGGAAGTGAAATACGGCGTCCCCTATGGAGTGTGCTGAACCTGAGCAGTCTCTCTCCGCGCAACGATGCGAATCCTACGCTGCTGGCACGAGGCCATTTCGCAGCCTTGACGACGTGTGCGGCGGCGTTATGCCTTCCCCGGAAGAGGGGTTTGGGAGGACGCGGCAAAGCAGAAGGGGATGATAACCAAGTAACCGCCGTCATCGCCAGGGGTGGCATCTAGTTGGAAAAATGAGCTAACAATATACACCAGTGGAGTCGAGTACAAAGATTTTGGATTTTTTTTTCCTGGAAAATTTGGGATTAATTAAATTATAATATCAATTTTGTTTAAATAATTTCATTTCAAATTAGAAACTTTTACAACTACTATATATGTCTAAAACTCACAAAGATTTGTTTATCAATAGTCATATTAGTCAAACGTGCTAGCAAGCATGAAATGCAACATGTACACTGCCAAACCAAACACAAACATTACATATACAAATATAGCAAGAACAAGAACACCTTCACAAAAAATATTCAGTCTCTCATGGATGTGTTTTTTCTTTTCTTTTTTTTTGTGTGTGTCCTCATCACTTAAATATATATATATAGAACTAGAGGACTACAATGCCCTTAACATATCTATATTTGCTTCATCACGACGACTATTATGCCGGGTTACCGGTGATGATCAGAATTCAGAAGCACTAAACTCGTCAGAGCGGGAGATCGAGCTCCACGGCAGCTCTGGCTGCTGCCGCCGCATAAGCTGCTGATTCAAACGCTGCTTGCGCCGCATCAGCCACGTCCTTGTACTTTCTTCTCACTTCCCTTTCCGCTTCCAGGTCCAACCCGGCAATGCAGCAATCTTCTGCCCGCACCGACACATTCCCAACATTATTTTGTCCCTGCAATCACGAGAACCCAACTAATATGATATTGTCCGGTCCGTTTTGGTTCAAACTCTAATGGATTTATTTTTACACTTCTTAAAATATCGGTCTCATTAACTTATATTCCTGGTCTAAGTTCCTTCAATTTCTCAGGTGTGAGAATTGGGTTTTCTCAGACATGCAGTAACATTAATCCAGAAGTGAGAATATATATGCATATACCTCTGTTGCATCTTCATCATTATTGGGCTCCTCAATGTGCAGAGGAATGTTGTGTTCTGCTGCAATTTCTTTAAGGATCATCAGCCTCTCCTCGTAGCTAGGTGTTCTAGTGGACAGCTTTTGAATCACCTGCTTTTCACTTCACTTTCTATAACATACAGAGTAACATCTATCTCTTCTTCTTCTTCTTAATGATTGATTAATGTGTACCTTTGGATTGACCCCGCAGTTGTTTCTTAAGTCAACGGCCCGGGACACGAATCCCTTTCCATATTTAGCAGAGAAAAGAGATCGAAGCTCTACGAGTTCCGGGAAATCCCCACACCTCGTAGCAGCAAATATGAGGCTCGATATCGCCTCCTTCATTTCCTCGGGGCAATCCCTGTATGTCGAGATCAAAAACCAAAACAAACTTCAATTAATTCTTACTTATTCCAAACATGCCATGGATTATTATGAAGAAAAAAAGAACTTTTTTTGAAAAAAAGGTGGTAGTAAAAGTACTTTTGATGTTCGAGTAGGGCCACCCTTTCGATCAAGAGATAGCAGAAGCCTTGTAACATAGCCAACACATCCAACATGTTCTCCTCCTTCATCACTAGCTCTACCTATATATATACATATATAACACATGATATCATCAATGTTAAGAAACCGATTCAACCAGAAAGTTCGACCAAACTTATTATATATACTAACGCGAAGAAGGGCTCTTTGATGCTGGCCGAGGCTTAGGAGCTGAAGGAGGTCGGAGCGGGGGATGGCGCTGGTTCTTGAGAACCGCCACGCGGGAAATGGCGAGGCCTGTGGTGGCTTTCAACTTGGCGCTCCACTTGGTGTTTCTTCCAAGTAAGGCATCAATCTTCTTTCCCATTATTGCTCTTGGCTAAACTACTCGATCGATGTCCTTGAATCAAGTATTGAAACGCTTTAATTAAGCCTCAATAATTAGCTAGCTAGCTTCTAGCTATTAAGTAATTAAGGTTTGATTTATGTTGTTATTGAGACTGGAAACCACTAAAGCTATTGTGAGTATATATGAATATTGCTAGCTTGTAGGCTAAGAAATTTGGTGTGATTGAGAATTGGAAATTGCCACTGCCATGCTAAACGCGGTTCTCACTCTCTATGGGCACACTGTGTAAACCGAGTAATATTATTCCCTCCCTACAGAAATAAACTTCAATTTTGACTTTACACACAAATTAAAGAAAAGTAAAAAAAATATTTCGACTTTCCATATGTGTGTCCTTAGATAGGGTCGTTGCAAAAAAATATATATGATATAGATAGTAACTAATGCATAAAGGTGAGGGTAACGATATAGTTAAAAGAAAAATCATTTGTACAAAAAGAGAAACATAAAGATAATTTATGGACGGACAAATAAAAAAGGGAAGATAAATTATGGACAGAAAAAATATTATTATTGAAGGTTCTCTTTGTCAACTGTAGCTTATTCTTTTTTTTTCTTTTTAGAGAAATTGTAGCTATATTAGTTGGTCTTAGGACTTATTTGGAAATAGAGTTAGAGATTAGCATTAACATTTTGAAAAGACTATCTACAGCCAGCGTTTAGCATTAGCGTTTTCAAAGTAATATGTCTTGTTAAAATTTTATCTAAAACGATAACGCTAATCTTTGACGCTGTTCCCAAACAGGCTCATAATCATCGTTCCCCAACAAACAAAAAATTGTTTCTTACTATTATTTATTAATCCTTTTTTTAAATACAACTTTCAATTCTAATTTGATAAGATAATACGGAATATAACTTTATCATATCTTGTTTCGTACTTGAATTTTTTATTTACTCCGTAATTTTTAAATATATGAATTTTATTTAACAATTTTCAAAACTTGAATAGAAATACTTTTTGTTAAATATTGTAACTTTTTCGTTAAATATTGTAACTTTATTGTTAAATATTTGTTGCTAGTCTCTCACAACAATGAAAAAATATTTCCATCATTCATATTTACTTCATTTTTTTGTGAAATTAATTGTTAAAAATCATTCGAATAAAACTTTACTACCGCTGTCCCAAACAATTTTCTCATGTAAAAATAGCACACATTTTAGAAGTAAAACCTAGTATAGTAAAGAGGTGAAAATATTTTTCGATGATTTAAAAATTCTAAAAAAATTAACAAAACTAAAAAATAATTTTCAAAAATCCGAATAGGGTAAGTGAAAAAAATTACTCCGTAGAAGGAAGAGAGTTATTGTTGATTTGAGTGAAAAATACTCCGTACCTCATTTTAAAAGACTTTCGAAGTAGTATATGATACGAGTATTTTAGACTGGCTTTTAAAAATACTGCACAAGTATTTAGACCGAATGAGTAGTCAATCTCCATCATATCCTATCTTCAACAATATTCTTAAAACGAATTGTCTCTAACTCTAATTTGTTAATTTTATTATTATTATTATTATTATTATTATTATTATTATTATTATTATTATTATTATTATTATTGTTATTATTATTATTATGCTAGTTAAATAGTTTACGACCTTCAAATGCATACAAAATGTAAGTACATACGGAGTACTAGTTTTAAATTTAATTATGCACCACGGACTTTGTCCGAGTGTTTTTTCCAATTTCAAAAGTATTTTACTCATAATTTTAACGATGCTCTTTCAAAAATGCAGTTCTTTACCAAAAAATCAATTTTACCAAATTTTCTTTGCATATTTTCATTACTTGTTTGATAAAATAAGATACTCATATCACTTCATTTTTTTTTCTTTGAGAATTATAGCACCAATCATGAAATTAGGGCTCAGTGAGAAAAGCATGAATGAAATTAAGGGAGTATACTCACTCAAACGAATTCAGCATCCAAGATGCACGCTAGCAAGATCGCACACAATACAAGTGCACATTTCATGAATTGAACTAAACATGTCGATCCATCACACAAATCAATCCACACCTAACAAGATCGCACGCAAACGTATGATGTGACCAAACCAAACCGCTTCTGACTTGCCATTCCCATTTCCAGATACACATCACAGCAAGCTCTGAAGATCATACAACCACTCAGGCAGAGCTAGATGTGATGGGTCACTACAATGTTTCAGAAAGGATTTTGAAATGGTCTCTATGACTAATTTACAACTTTAATATCTTGGCAAATCACAAATTACTCATGCTTATATCATTTGAATTTGTATTTGTTAGTTTGATCAAACGTAAACTCCATCGTCCATCCGCCCAGTTTAGTTGTTGACTAGCCACATTCCCAGGATTGTGATGAAATGACAACAGCCCGTCATCTTAATATATTAAAGAGGCAATCCTCTTACAAGTATTCTGGGCAATTCAAGATGACAGGGCAACTAACTTCAGACGTCCCAAAAAGTAATGGTGAACAACTAAACCCAAATGGGAGACTGGTGGTTAACACCTCTATGTAACAATTTTTTTAACAATTTAGTGCTCCTAGAACAAGAAAAAGTGCCCAAGTCATTGGAAATCATTCCACATGATGCCCCAATTGCCGATGGACAAACTTCATGAATGCATTGTTAAAAATCCTAGGAATCATTTGATCCCGGGCTCAATTGAAAACCACAGTATCATAAATATTTACATATACTTCAGAATGTTATAGAGATGGAATACAATAATAAAACGAGACAACACCTCTTCAAGTATCTCTCCCTATCCATTTGAGCAAAGAGCACCTCTCAAACCATGGGTATAGCATGGTTCCTCCAGTTGAGGATTCCTCTGGAGAACTGGCCCATTTAATTCAAACCTTAAAATATTTCAGATGCCAATCCATCCAAGTTCCAACCTTGGAGGATTACTACTCTCCAATTTAATTCCTCGAACATTATCAAGGAAAACTAAAATGGAACAAATAATGGAGACTCTATTGGGTTTAATAACTGGCACATTACATGATCTTTTATTTATACTACCTCCCGCTTTTTTTGGACATTGGATCGTGGCATACATATTAAGGGCTTGTTCAGTGAGTTTTGGAGATTTGATATGATATGGGTTCTAAAGAAATGATATGGGTTCTAAAATATGAGGGAAGAAATGGCATGGGTTTTGAAATCAGAAATAAATGTTTTTGGAGATCTGAAATGATGTTTGTAATGTTGTAGAGACAGGCGAAAAGTGGCCAGCGATGGGGATGGTCTGTGACAGGTGACTAGCAATGGGGGATGGGGGGGTCAATGGTCGAGAGAGATATCGAACCAACGGATTGATCTCTCCCAAATTCAGGAGAAACCAAAACTCCCCCGTTTGGGGGGGGGTTGTGATATCTAGAGATGTCAATTCCAAACTCTGTTTAAGATTCACCAAACAGGCCCTTTATTGCCCACTGATAACTTCAAAGTTGAATGATGGGAGGTCTTGCCAAAATGAAGGCGGCTAACAACTTTAACAAAATCAAACCATACTTGAAAAGTTAAAATCTGAAAACATAAGAATTAAAAAAAATTAAATGCCCACATTTTCAGCTTCTCTATGATCATATACTTCTAACAAAACTATCTAAACTTAAAGGTTAAAACCTATGCAGCTATGCTGTTGAACTCGAACGTTTTCGGTACACATTGAAAGTACATTTACCAATCATCACCACAAAACACCCGACCAAGAGAAACTAAATGCATATAGCCAACCCCACCAGGTGGGAAACGGCTTACACTTGGTTTGGTTTGGTTTGAACCAAGAAACTTGTGGTCATCAATAACTTAGGGCTTCGGCAGTGGTGGAGTATAAAAAATAAAACAAATTTTAACAAGAGAACTTACTATAATTGTAGAACCATGAAGCCAACCCCTATCAAGAGAGAATCCAATCAAAACACACTTCCCCAGCAATTGAAAAGCAGAGAACTGAAAAGACAACTCACTCTTAACACTTTAACTTCCAAGGCTTCTTAACATCTCCAGGCATACATTGCTCCAGCATGACCACATCATGGATCAGACGCAATACAGAATGATTAGCAAACTGATTTTATAAAAGATTGACACATGCAAAATCAATGCATTCAACTATTTAAACATTTCGACCACAGGTTACTAAATAACTTAGGGCATGTTCTTTTCGATTGGAATTCTAGAGTTAGATGTTGGAGAAACTGGAGTTGGAAAAAACTGGAATAAGTTGGAAAAAACTTGAAGAAGTTGGAGAGTATTATAAAAATTAAAGTGTTAAAAAATCACTCAATTAAATAATCACTCAAATAAATATGTAAGAAAACTAATTTTAGTAAAAAAAGATTTCATCTTTGTCAATGTGTTTGAGGTGGTATGTTATAAATTTGGATATATGATGTTATTGTATATTCATCATCCATTAGAAAATTATGTTATTCTATTTATATATTGTAGAACCAAATTCTAATGCAGAATAAGTCAAAATTACCGTAAGAGGAAAAAATAAGCATATTTAATGTTAGGAAACACACAAAAACACAAATGCACAAGTTCTCACAGTAAGTTCCTGACGAACTAACCAAGATACCTTCTCAAGGGTCGGTGGTTTCAAGCACCTAAAGAACTGGATGCTCCCATAACCTCTGCAGACATCCTGAATGAAAAGCCGAATTAGATTTTCCAGGACCCAAGCAATTTCAAACATAAAGAGGTGAGATGATATTAGTTAGAACTTAGAAAAAAACAGCAAAAGAGAAAGAAATAAATTATTAAATAAACAAAATTAAGGATTCAACAAGATTTGAGATAGTCATGGTCCAACTCAGAAGAACAAACTCATTGAGAGACATGCTTCTATCAATGTGAAATCGTTTAGCATGTAAACTTCATAATTGCAACATTTGTGTTCAAGTACATCTTTAAACAATAATCATAACAGGATAATAATGCCATCAGCAAGTTATCTTACAATAGAACCAGAAAATATTCCACTGAAAGAACAGCCAAGGACTCCCCAGTCAGATGTATTCTCTTCCCACTTCCATCATGCAGTGCACTCGTGTTCCTTGAGCCAGCAGAGTATATAACAAAACCACCTAAATGCCCAAGGGTTAGAGTCATCCAAGGTTAGTTATCATAACTCTACAGGAATCTAGGGCAACAGCATGTGTGCAGACTGCTGTCAAGATCATCATCATGAATGTGTGAGTCTCTTGTCTGTAAAGAATGGATGGCTCAATGCTTGTGAAACTGTGAGTCTCTTGTCTGGATCTAGCATGAATATCTTCTCAAGAAGATCTTTAAAATGTGTGAGCATGTTTGGGTCCTCACCAGGAGAGCCCAAAACAATAGTACCAATGTCTTTTGGCTTGACATTAACAATCAACTTTCTTACAGCCTGCATGTCAAACAAGGAGTCAAAAAGAACTTCCCATCCTTATACATCATATCAAACTGGGATTGACTATAGAAAACAAATTTGGAGAATGTTGATACCTTCTTTGTCACGGGGTCCTCCTCTGTAGCAAGAAAGTTAAGGTCCTGATCAAAATGTTTGTCTATAAATGCACCCTGTAGAAGTTTATAAGGAGTGCAAAGCTGATTATCCACTTCAATTCATGTTTACAAGGTTTAAATACAATAATAGGACAAGGAACATTAACACAAAATTGCAACAGACAAAAAGAGGAATTTACATCTCTACAACATATAAATACCTCGTGATATATATATTTATACAACACATATATCATACCCCTCCATTTCTTTTTACTTGACCAATTTCAGTTTACGATGTTTGATTGAAGATGTTTTCAATTGAATTTATTTGAAAGTTGGTTTAAATGTAAAAAAACTGCATTTAATAGGCAAGTAAAAAAAGAAACTTAGGGAGTGTTAGATGCAAAGAAACACAAAGTAAATTGGTCAAACTGACCTTTCTAAGCATTTTCTTAGGAAATGGACCCTTCAATTCCATTTGAAGACGAAGCATGTCATTGTTTGTTTGGCCAGGAAACAAAACTTTTCCAGTGTAAATCTCATATAAGCAGCAACCAACTGACCACATATCCATTGGATGGTCATAATTCAGGCCCAGTACTGCATAAAGAAAAATTAAGAACTTAGGAAGTGACAACAAGATGTCAGAGCAAACTACCGAAGAAAATATCAAGAAATAAGAATGCATATTAGGCATTATACAAACATATAACACAAGAAATGAAGTGATCTCATTTCTTCCACGGATTTAAAGAGAAAATGTGAGCTGCTGATGAAAAAGGAATTCTTACTAATCTCTGGGGATCGATAAAAACGGCTCACTAGGTATGGAGTAATCTCATTTTTTCCCGCAAACATGGCATTTCCAAAATCACAAAGCTTCAGAACATTTTTTGCTTCATTCACCTGGCATAAGAAAATACGCATTATAGCCCATATGTAAACAAAAAAGTAAAATAATAAAAAAATTAAATGATTCAACTCTAGTGTGGAAGAGACCGAGAGGGAACATGACGAGGAAAGCATGAAAGAACAGGTCACGCACCAGCATGTTATCAGGTTTAATATCACAATGAAGAACACCACAGTTTTTTAAATGCTTCAAAGCAATAAATAGTTGCTTTGCATATGTCCTCACAGCAGTAAGCTTTAGTCCAATATTACGTCCAAACTTCTTCAAAACCTCTCGAAGATTCATATGAAGAGATTCAAACACTAAGCATAGATGATTCCGGTACTTGAAGCTAGAAAGGAAGCGAACGCAGTGGCGCCTATCCTCAGGGTCGGAACCAACTAACTTCTTCAATATCACCAGTTCTTCCATACCAGCCTTGTACCTATGCTCCTCACATTACCACAAAATTAGGTCGGTTGTAAAGCATGCAATGAGTGCAGGAACTGGTAAAGAATATAACAGAACATACATTGTTTCATTATTACGGATCATTTTTATTGCTACCTCTTCTGGATCGCCATGTTTAGCCTTTAGATCTTTAGCACGAACGACCATAGAAAAGACTCCTTTTCCATGGGTAGCAATGATCTCATATCGACCATCAAGAACTTCTCCGAAACGGTAGCCTGAGTATAAGATAAGATATAAACAAATTACATTATCAAGTGGCAAACCACAAATGAGAAGGAGAAGCAAGGAAATAAATAAAGCTCAAGTACCGAATTCAATAAGTAATAGATTTAAAAACATGTTGGACATGGACATTAAATTTTTATATATTGCATAAAAGTTATGTGTTTCCCTTGTATAAAGCTGATTATTGTTCTTATCACAATATCAGAAATATTAAATCAGAAACTAAAATGATGCATACAAGCCATAAAATCAGTTGACAAAGACAACATTTATAAGTATCCATGACAGGCAAAAATATAGGAAAATGATGACAACTAAGGCCACCTTAATAAAGGAAGACCTGCAATTAACATAAACTGGTAACTTACTATAATACCCTTCTGCATCATCCCAGTTATCATGAAGGCCACCTCTTTCAACTGCTAAGGTATCCTCTTTACCCTGAAAAGGAAAACCGAAATGAAAAATGCGATTATGCATATAATAATAATTATTATAATTATAATTATAATCATATAATAATACTATCAAATGACACACACTCAAATGAAAGCACTGCAAAACTGAATGGTCACTTCAAAATGTGAATGCAACAACTTTACCCCAGTGCCTCAAAGGCTCCCACCCATTGCGGGGTAAGGGGGGTCAAAAGGTACGCAGCCTGACCCCTATGTCAGAACATGGAGCGGCTGTTTCCAGACCTTCAAAATGTGAATGAAAGTCACCAGCAATATCCCACTTTCACAACAAAACATCTTAGTGCAACTTTGAGAGAAAAGCACTAAAGTCAAACCATCTGATTGACTGATTGCATATAATTTGCCCTATCGGTGTGGTTCTGCATTGCTAATATATTTATATATCATACCTTTTCTATGCTTCGTGTATCAATATTGTATCAATCCATCGGGGGAAAAGATCAATCTCAACAGTTCGGCTCAAAACAAAGCATTGGATTTATACATTAAAAGAAAGTATAAATAATGTGATTGTTATGGTGATTGTGTCAACTCATGTACAAGTTACCCCCTACAAAGATTGGTTGATGACAAAGTAAACAGCAAAAGGCTTATGTGTCCAGAGGAATATAAGACTTACTTGCTTGCGATCTCCTGCAGGTGATTCTCCAAATATATCATCACAAAACATGTCATTCAACCTCTCACTCTGCAATGTTACAAGTCCAAGATGTTAATAAGCAATATCAATTGTCAACAAACATTAGAAATACTTAAATTACGACCTTATATTATCCTTTATCTGTTAGACAGGAAGCACAACAGAGTATTTTATTGTTGTGAACTTGTGCAGGAATCTTTGTGTTCTTGAATATAAATAGAGAACCAACTGACACAGCTTTTACAGACCAACACATGTATTACAAACCAACACACCTATTATTATTAGAAACTACCCAATACTGCTTTTAGAAACTACCCAACTGTTTTTTTAATTAAATTAAATAAATGTGTAAAACACACTAACCAACACCATACTAACTGACCCGAACGTTGACTCATTACCCATTTGGTGTTATATGAGAACAAACCCGATTAAATCTAACATTTTCTATGCACACAAACACAGCAAATTATGCATACAAAATAAATGCACATAACACATATGTCCATCAAACATGTAGCTTGAAAAATAAATGATGTACCAATTAGTACTCAAAATGGAACTGATGAATAAATAATGACAGTTGAAATAACAGTTGGAGCACCTTCGGGGTACCATGTCCTAGTCCACCAACTCCAGAAGCCTGCTCATTCACAGAGAGATCATCCTGGCGAGGAGATTTTCCAACAGAAAATTCTGGTTCGCCAACAGAAATGTCTGTATCATCGGCTCTAGCATCTACTTCTGGCACAACATTAACATCTCGATCAGGCTTAGCTGTTCAACCCATAAAAACAGCACTGTTAAGGAAGAAGTGATGCATAATCTTTATCCACAAATAGAAAATTGAAAAAAGCCTAGAGAAAATAAAATACAACACTAGTTAAAAAATGAACTAAATCATTAGCCAAAACCCTGCTAATGAACTTCACTATTGTGGAAAACCAAATACTTGTTTAGCACTTGATTGTCAAGTTGTTAGTCTTGTTACCAACTGTTAGATACCATATGCATTATATACAAGTTTCACCCTGAAATGCTACCCCATGCCCGACTAGGACTTGTGAGCAAAAGTATTAAAAGTTGAATTTCTTGAACTGTGCATATATGGGGGGAAAGATCAACAAAAAAAGTGCATAAAACTTGCCACTTTCTTCGGAACAATTCTTAGCATGTGTCTGTGGCTGCTGATTCTTGTACTTTTCAAGTATGGCTTGCCGTAGCCGTCTACTCTCCTCCTTAATCCTCTCAGTATCTTCATCTTGTTCAGCAAGTTGGAATGTGATTTTGTCCTGAAAATCCTCCTGTTCATCTTCATCTCTGAAATCCACCAAAGCAGCAAAGCCCATAAAAGATTAATCCAGCTAATGTAAAGTCTTAAAACACAATGTTAAAGCATGAGAGAAAGGTACCTTCTAAATTTATCACTTCCCAATTCCACTACTGTTTTGTCGGATTTTTTTCCTTCTGCATTGCCTGACCTGCCTCTGTGGCCATGCCCAGTCCCATCATCTCTATTATGCCCATCTCTAATATGCCTGGAAGCACCATACATATCCTCGTCGCCGTAGCTCCTGCCAAAATCATCATATCTACAATGCCTGCGAGATCTAACATTGTCCCTATCTCTCTCTACGTCCCTACTTCTACCTCCTTGGCTCTCTCTATCCTTATCTCTCCTCCTTTCCCTTTCTCTCTCTCGACTGCTGTCATTGCCCCGATGTCTATCCCTTTCCTTCTCCCTAACTCGGGCTCTTTCTCTTTCGCTCTCCCTTACCCTGTATGTTTCTCTTTCCCTTTCCTGGTCCTTTTCTCTGATTACATTCCTGTCAATCTCCAAACTTGCTTCCCAGTGTCGTTCCTTTGTCTCCCGGCTACGGTGCCTAACATCTCGGATATCATATCTACTACGACTAGGACTGCGCTCCTTTTTTTCATTTAAATATCTTCGGTGTTGATAGTCTTGATTATACTCACTCATTCTTTCAGTATCCAAATCATTATTAGCACTGTGCATCTTCCCATCACTGTCAAGTGTCAAAGAATTTCTCTGGTTGAAATCATTCTCATTGCCACAGTAGCTCCTTTGCTTTCTACTTTCCTTACTGGGGGAATATTTTCCATTATGATGTCTATGGTTCTCTCTACGGTCTTCTCCAATAGAGTTGCCATTGGCAAGATGTTCCTTGCTAGACATTCTTTCCTGACCTAAATTCTTGTGGATCTTATAATCAGCACATTCTCTATCTTTCCTCTTTGTGTTGTCTATTCCTGAAGATATTGAACTCTTCTCATTTTTTCCCAAATTCTCTTCAGCAGGCAGGATGGGATTAGGCCCCTCCGATGGAGCTGTATGATGTTTCTACAGTAAATATGAAAAAAAAGTTATTAAATTATATAAGTTCACTCGGTTTTCCATCGTAGATAATAGAAAGAGGAATGAACATTACAACGACAGATGGGTGATGAAAACCTCTAACTATTGCTTACAGAAAAAATGAAAGCCATCGGTCTTCAGAAATCAGAACACTGCTAGTGTACATTGCCTGAAGAATATAGTCAAAAATTGTGGATGGCTCTGAACGGAAGAGAATTTATCAGGTATGTGACACGCAAACATATGCTGCTATACATTCATACTTATGAGGAACCAGTTGATTCTATAGTACAACTAAAACACCATTAAGGCATCACGTATGGCACAGAGGTGTGTATATGGTTTAAATTTTTTTAAGAACATAAAAGAAGATGATGATAATGATGAAGAAAAGACTAAACAAAAAAGGACCGTGTACTTGAACTAAACCACATTTACCATATATAGAATTCAATTAACTCCTGCATCATTCGAGGCAGACAAGTGTACTTTTCAAGAAAACGAATTTACTGGATTTGCTGAGACGATATTAGGGGATCAGAACAGACCATGTTTGAATTGTTGACATCAGCAAGAGGATGGTTTTGGAGTACTGTATCTTCTATGTCTACGCCCAATTCAGTATTTCTACCATCGCCTTCGTCATCAGCAACAGAAGAAGGCAAAACATCGTCAATAATCTCTCCTTCCTCCATTTCGTAATCAACAACGACATTGGAACTGCCCCTGATCACACCCACAGCTACCCCACCGAGATCCTGCGTTTCGCTCCCAATTTCAGCCTCAGCCTTGCCAATTTCAATGTCGGGCTCCGAAACACTCTCTCGGTGCTTTTTGGTATGGTGACGATGGCGCCGGTGATGGTGATGGTGATGGTGACGGTGCTTGGGGCGTTTTGATGTCTCCTTGACTTCTTCATCGGAAGAAGATGAGTGGCGATGCTTGCGACGGGAGCGATCGGTTGATTCGCTGGCCATGGAGATTCTAATGGAATCGAAAATCTTGAGTCCGGTTAGGGTTTGATCTCTGGTTGAGTAGCGGCTAGATTTTCTCCTCTGACGCCCCTATCCCAAAAACAATGAAACGGGGTAAGCCACTACTCCGTAACAAATAGCAATAGGAGATGGAACAGCAATTGCAAACAGCCGAATAGTGTGTTCTTTTATACTCCTCCCTCCAGAAATGTTCTTCACATTTAACTTTTCTTAGTTAAAGTTTATAAACTTTGACTATAATTTGTGGAAAAAACACATTGTATTATGATGTAAATTTAATATCAATATATTCATAATGAAACGTAGTTTTCAAATATCAAATTTTTATAAAATATATCTATGTATAAATATAGATATTTTTGGTCAAAGTACAATATTGGAGACCGTGAAAAGTCAAATGAGAAGAATATTTTCGGACGGAGAGAGTAACAACATAGCCCTTCTATAGGGGGCGTTTGGTTTGAGAAAAGGGAAAGGAAACGTGAAAGGAAATGAGGGGGAAAGAGACCCTGAATTACCCAGTCTGTTTGGTTCAGTAAAGGAAATCTGAGCTGGAGTGAAGGAATTGGAGCGAGAGGGGAGGAAACAGAGCTATAAGGGGGAGGAACATACTTGGGCTGCGGTGCGGATGGAGTCGCGGTGTGGCGGCGAGACGCGATGGGGTGGCGGCGAGACCCGATGGGGCAGCGGCGGGAAGAAATAGATGTGCTACGCGGGAAGAAAGTGATGAAAGAGAGGCACAGATTGGGGAAGAAATGCACGGGGATGAAGGGTTAGGGAAGGGGAAGAAGGGTAAGGGAAGGGGAAGAGGGGAAGAGGGCTGGGAAACCCCGATAGGGAGCGGAGAATCGAAAGAGGCGAAATGTGGTAATCCAAAACCAAAAAATAGAGAAACAAAATGAACTTTTTTTAAAACAAACGACAATTCCGTTTCCCGTTTCCCTTACCCCCGAACCAAACGCCCCTTTAGTTATCTACTCGGAGTATTATACATTATCAAATATTATGCATGTAGTCTTTCTTTTATGAATATTTTTCATATTTAGTTTGTTTATATTATATCATGTCAGTGTTAAATTAAAGATTAAAAATGAAATTTTACAAAAATCATAAATTCTTTATATCATGTCAAATGCAACTGTTTCATATTGATGCGTGATTTATCAATTGGATTCAAAGTTCACCATATCCATACTCTACAGATGTCATCTCTCATCAGAATTCTACTCCATAGTCATAGTCAATATTATTGTGTTGTTCATCAAACACACATCAGAATGCATCATTGGACATAAGGTCGATGTCAAATCACATTTTTAACATTCAATTTACACGAACATGACAGAAGATTACACAAAAAATGTAAGTGCAACACTGGCATATTATCAGTTTTGCACTTACATTTAATGTCAGAGCAAAGCGTTGAGGTACAAAATGAGGTACAAATATGGGCTACAAGTAGAATTTTCCTAAGTCCTATACATAGGGTCGAAATGGTCTTTGATTTAGGTTTGATTATTGATAACAACTAGTATTCCTCCCGTGCAATGCACGGGAAAAATTCAAAGGAAGCCTCAAGCTATATTTTATACCCCCCAACACATCCCTTCACGTGCAAGGGGTGTGTACAACAAAAAACAATCGAGTATTTTAAAGTCACCAAAAATATCCATATAATTAAATGATTTAATTTCATGAATAATTATATCGTATGCGTATAATAAAACTCTTAATATACAAAATAATACTCTATATTTGAATATTGCAAGTATAGAATAAGCATTTACTCTTTCAATTTATTTCTCTAAAATGAAGAAATCACTGTTGTTTGGTCTTTCTAGGCATTAATGGAGATTCTATAAGTCACATTTGACAATAAGATGTGCATCTCACACTGGTCTTTCTAGGCGTTAATGGAGATTCTATAAGTCACATTTGACAATAAGATGTGCATCTCACACCCACTTCACAGTGTTCTCTCTACCACCGTGCACCTTAGACACAATAACAGAAGAATACATATGCTTATGAGCTCCCTACATCGACTCAATATTCTAACATTGTTTCACGTTTATTTCTTAGGGTTGTCACATTGTTCCGTTGAAGTAGAGCTCTTTGATGGGTATTTTGAGTGTTCAAAAGTGATTGAGAATCAAACAAGAGTGAACACTTTAAATCGCACAAATTAAAATATTTGCACAATCAAAAAATAAAAAATTAAAGAATAAATAAAAAACCTAAATGTAGAATAAAATATAAATATTTTTAATTTTTTATAGAAAGGATGCCCTAGATTAACTTCCACGCGATTCATATTTAAGCTCTCAATTTCAAAATGTGGATAGTACACTTATACAAAGTAACTAGTGTTAACCCCGTGTTTTGCACGGGCTTATATACATTCTGAACTTTTGATATTCTATAAATATAAATTTTTTTAAATGAATATTTTTTCACTCTAACATATACGGAGTATATTTCTTAAATAAAAAGTATACTTTAAATATTGATGTACATGCACTAAAAATTCTATAACTATTTTATTTAAAAAATATTAAATTAAATAAAACATAAAAATGCCAAAAACAATTTAATAACTTTGAAGGTGAAATATTTTTTCATTTTTCTGAAAGTGAAATATTTTTAAATTAATAATAAAGAGTCTTATATATTCTCTTCTTTAAAATGTTACAATCAATATGCATATTTAAAATACGGAGTATATTTTACAATGGTGAAATATATGTTTATAGAAATGTTAGAAAATGTTAAAATATTATACAAAATACAATCAAAGGAAGAAATCACTGTTGTTAATATATATATATATATATATATATATATATATATATATATATATATATATTGCCTTAAAAAAAGGAATGTTTTTAATGCTAAAAAATAGTATTTATTTAATACAATACAATAAAATATATTAAAAGATCTTTCAAAAAGAAGCTTAATGAATCAATGAAATGCCTCCACCTCATTAATTAGTGTCACATGTCAACACCACAACCAACATACTCAACTTTACATATAGGATATAAGATATATAGGATTGGAGAAAGTTCTAAAAAAAATTTGAAGCGCAAATTAAAAGTTAATAAACTATGACTACATGATATGGAGTATATAAGTAAGATTGAAAAAGAGCATATTGTAGATCACTATATCTTTCCTATTTCAAAGTACACAAAGTCCAATCACCATAGACAATTCCTTTGGTTTACTGTTTGCCTTATTATTCGGTTTGTCAATTTTTTATAACCAGGCCAATCAAAGTAAAACTGATGCCAATGGCCAAACACCTTTCTTACCTCATTGATAGGAGATTTGTGGCTATCACGGAGAAACAATGCAGTAATTAATTTCAATGTCATGTAGTTGACAGTGGGAAGCTTTTTCAATATATTTATCATTTAGGGCATACTGGAGGGGGGACAAGTCAATGAGAGAATAAATCCATGTGGGTAACACCCGGACAGCATCATAATAACTCATATACATAGTGTCCAAATGGTCTTTGATTTGGGTTTATTATTGATAACAAAGTGACCACTTTTTAAATTGGACCAAAAGTAAATTCTCCAAAAAATTTTATGTTTTTTTTCTCGAATACGCAAAATCATAATCAATAGATTAATTACCACATCCATGCCAATAATGAAATGACCATTTTATCCCAGCCCACCAACCAAACACGTCATAAGATTAAGGATTTTTTTCCTGCTGTGAGCCCGAGCAGGAACATCAAAACTGCCATGATGATTGCATACACACCAGGCTCTACCTATCTAAGCAAATTCATGTGATACAATACAAGCTTCTTCACTAATTACATTTCCAGCAACGACCAAAGAAAAAAAAGACATCTCACCAGAGAAGAAGCTATACAGAAGGCCAGGGAACACTGCTTCAAAGCCTTGTGAAGCCGAAACGCATACAAATACGGAGAAACTGAGAAAATTGGAAGTCAGTCATCATCACTGAGACATGACTAGGTTGTTCAGGGGAGAGACGGCTGAGGACTTGAAGAGGGAGTCAGTGATGTATTTACACTTTTCGGGTTCCACTTTAATGGATGAGGGAAGGTTCACAGAGCAAAAATGTGCCTTGTTAGCGGCAGGAGGGCTTCTACATAGTCTTCTCTTCTTATTAGACTTCCACTTCAACTGACCAAGTCGGTCATCCTTGGACAGATCATCACATGCCCTTTCCATCATCGCGTCCAAATTAGTGTTTTTGCTAAACACGACTTTGACTCTAAGTTCTTTAGGTTTTTCAGATCTCGTGCACACGGAATTGGAGATATTCCCATTAGCAAGCGTACCATCATGTGACGCTTTCATGGTTTCCTTCACCGCGGGCTCGCCACCCAACAGCAAAGGGACAAGGTCCGGTCTGTCCTTGAGATGTTTCCAGCCATCCATCAACCATTCTTGTGAATGCCTCAAGTCAGTGTGGCTAAAGATTTCTGTCCGTTTCTCTCCTGCAGGTTTTAAATACTTCGTCAGTATTGCCTAGCATTTTTTTAAAAGTTAAACCTCGAGGCCATCTGTGTTGGCATGCAAACATTATAAAGCTTAGAGTAACTTTCTCAAATAAGCCATGTCTTCTGTGGGAGAAGTTAAATTAAAGAGTTCCATCACACCATAATAGTATATAATTACTTAAATATACCTTAACTGTTTCAAAGCTAACTAATCCTTTTATAAACTACTACCTATGCCCCAAAAAACTTCCCACGGGGTATTAGAACCATGTTGAAAAGTTAAAAGCATGGTTAAAGTATCTTGAGAAAAAGAGACGTAAGTCACATTTACGTCCTTGAGGAAATAAGTGAAAATTTTGTTGTGATACAGACAGAAGAAATTATTTATGGGACGGAGCAATTACATTGCAGCTTATAAAGTTATTTTTGCTAAACACTTCATAAACAAGAATAAGGAACTGACAATGACCTGGAAAATTGACCAGTAGCCTGTTTTCAGATTCCTTATGGACAACAATGCCCTCCCACCACCCTTCATTCCACCATGCGTCCACTGATTCTCCAACATTAAATACCCATGAAACTCTGCCCTTATGGGATGATGGAGAAGGTCGAAGTATAGTTCGCCCATGCATTCGGAGACCCAATTTGTCTGGGGCAGCGAGCTTAGTTTCCAAAACCCACTCCTGCAGGATAAAGATGAAATATATACTCCGTATTTGAACAGTCTGGTGATATATTAACAAAAAATGATAAATCTTATAAATCTAAAAACCAAATATTTGATTGTAAATTTCTGAAAAAAGTATGCCTGCACTTAAAACATTTCAGGAGTCATCCATCACTCACCTCAAGATTCTTAGCTTCATCATCAGCATCTTTTACATCTTTATACTGCACTTTCACCTTATTCTTGTGCTTCTTGATCACCAAAGCTCTAAACCAACATCCTCTAATGCCACTATCTTGGGATATTATTTCAACTTGGGAACCAATGTCAAAAAACTGGAGATGATTCTCTCTCACTACATCTCTGAGAGATGAACCCTCAAAACAAGCTTCTTGGAAAGTGCATGTTACTGCAGCTCTGAGGGAACTAGTGTTGCATTGCTCCTGGAAAGAATTAACCAGCTCTTTCCTTGGCTCAGAATACTTCGAAAGGCATAACCTTTGGTTAGGCCTGTTTCCAGAAAAACCTATTGGAGATTCCTCTGGCTTTGTCTTGTGGGGTAGTGAAAAACGCATTTGTTTCAATAACTCCTGGTTCCAGTAGCCATTAACATCGGATATGACAAAGGGCTTGAGCTCATTGTTATCAAACAGTCTATGGCAAACAAATGGTTCTGGATGTGTGCGACTTGGTAAATTAATGAAGCTCTGATAATGCTGAGGACTGAGGACAGTTGCCAGTCCATCGACACACTCAATACCGAGGCTTTGATGACAAAGAGAAAACAAAATCTCTCTGTCATTATAGTTACTATGCAAAAGAATACCAACTTCATCAATTTTGTGAAACCAGCGTACTACAACCTTCCTGTTTCCTCTGATGTCTTCAAACATATCATCCAGGTAAGCAACAAGCCGCTTACCTTCTTCAGCTAATATGAAAACAAAGTCATAAACCTGGAAATGTGCAATAAAAACATGTTATCCATTTTGCACTACATGCTCAGCATCAACCATTCCATAGATTTTCCTGTTGTGTTTCTTTAAAGAACTTACAGAAATTCTCACACCATTCCTACAAAATGATGTATAATGACAACGTTTCTTTCTACATGTCCATGGAGATCCTATCCAAGTGAAGTCTGTGGCATGCTGACCCAATGTCTGCAAATGACCATCCTGACAAAGTTTTGAAAATGAAACTGAATTAGATATAGTCTTACCATACCTAAACATATCTTGAGGAAATAAGCAAAACTGACTAACCTCCAGTGTGTTAAGTGCATTCGGACAAGCATCTCCATTTTTTCTGAATCCAGATAATTCTTTAATGTTCTGTTGATAATTAAGACCTGAATGAAAATTTGTAAAAAGAACAATCAGCATTGGATGAGCATTAGAGCTACAAATTTATCAGAATATAGTGTCCAATGAACTAAACAATAAAACGCACAAATATTGATGAATAACACAAAAAAAAGCAGAAAGCGAGCTCAATAAAGGAATACCAAATCACTAAGACAGTAATGAGAAGATGTGATAGTAAATTTAAAAGTTTTTCCCATAAGAAGTCATCATAGAACTTGACCTATAGTGAGGGCATATAATCCTGAAGCTCTCAACCAATAATTTGGAATTCCAGCAGCTCGGGCAATTGGTGAGATTATCATCCAGGGATAGCAGGCATGCTTAGACACAAGATGCACGTTTTAATATCATGAAATCAGGATTAGACATGACACTGCTAAATGGAGATGACCACATCAACAAAAAATGCTCTAACTTGGAAAACCGTTAGGACACAAACAATATGCTCTAATTTGGAAAACCAAACAATATAAGCTTGCAGAATTTCTTAATTTATAAAACATCCCACTTCACATAAAAATTGTATTTTCAAAGAGAAATATGGAACTTTTGAAGGAATGTGATGGAATACGCATGGCAAGCAAGTTCCTGAATTCCAAGTTGCATTTACCAAATATGAGAGCGAACAAAATATATAGATTAAAACTGTTTTGTTATCTATAAATTGTTGTTTTAACTTATAGAAAATATGGGCTGTGAAAAATATTAACAAGAAAGTAAAACAGTTCTAACACACATTCAGTATTACTTTCAGATAGCATAATCCAGAATCTATATGAAGTGCCTGCATCTACTACCTAAATCTATCCTGGATGGGAAATTAGAAAGGTTCTTCTATGATGCTTTGTGTATCAATTGAAGAATTCTCAGACATTGAAAACAACTACAGAGAGAAATGGATCCAAGAGAACCCTAACCCCAAAGCGCTGACTGGAGCTGGAAGATGTTCTCCAAATAGAGCAGGAATTAACAATGAATGAACTGCGTTTCACAAAAGATGTACCGTCACCGCAAGAATAGACGGACAAGCTTGCACCAAATTGATTAGAACAAACAAATAGAACTAAAAAAGAAACCGCAGAGATGTGCTGATTAAAAGTACCATGTATTTGCCTAAGAAAATGCACCTGAAACAATGGAATTTAACCAATCGATGACCTCTCTTCGTTTCCGGAGCTTAGGAAGAGACACAGGATACGATGCCGATAACAAAGACGGATCCTTTAAGGCGTAGTGATACGAAAAATGCTTTATACCCTTTTCTGTCCCGACAACCACCAGATCTGAGACTCCATCTCTGCGATTCAGATAGTAGCAAACTTCCTTCCGGCCCTTATCGGCAGAAGAGGACACCTCATTCCAACTTACGTACAGCGGAGCCTTCTCCGCCGTGGCCATCCACCAAGAACCTCCTTACTATACGTCGGAGTAAAGAACACCACGGATGCGGGAAAACTAAATCGAGAAATCTTCGGCGATGGATGAGTTCCGAACACCAACGCCGGAAATAGGGATTTATAAAAGGCTAGGGTTTTCCGGATGAACTGTGGGAGGGAAACCGCTGGTTTCCTGATATAACCTTAGAGAATTGGGGATTTACAAGATGGTCGGTTTGGAATACCTTTAGCTTTTTGAAAGAGCAGCGTTTAGGGATGACATTTTGAAAGTAATCTGTACTGTTAAAATTTTATCTAAAATGCTAACGTTAATCTCTAACACTATTCTCAAATAGGCCCCAAGTCATAGCCTTCCTACTTTATTCGTTACAAATGAGAAAATGAATGTTCCTCGAGTTTAGATTATATTTCAACTTTTTAGTAATGACTTTCAAGTTTCGGGTATCCTTAATTTTTTTATAGAAATTCTCAAATTTTACATTATTTTAAATATATTAGGGAGGTCCCTAAAACTAGAGGCAATGTACTCATTGAGTACATTTTGAGTATTTATCTGTTAGGATTAAAAGAATTCCTAATCCTAATGTCTTGATGGTCTAAATTATCACACGAGTAAACTACTCTAAACCGGTCTTAGAGGGGTTTACTGGATTTAGATTCTAAAAGGATTCAAGAAATAAAGATTGACCGAGAGGACTGTAGGGAAACACTCGTAGCCAATTTGTTATTAAGAAAGGTGAGTACAGGGACGAATTACACAACTTGCTCTAGACAGCTAAGATTCACATCCCTTCCATTGAGAGTTACATAGGTCTTTATAGTGTAAAGATGGATAGTGTGGCATGCGCCCACGCCTGGTCATGTGCCAATTGCGTGATGAGGTGATGGACCCTTGTTTTGTTCCTTTGACTGTTATGCTCTATGACTTTCTCCATTGGCATGTAGTGTTCGGCCTAAAGGCTTGAATGTATCCTTTGATGCAAGAGATCTAATCAGACTATATTACTCCGAAACACTACTTTCCAAGCGTGACAGTGTGTTAGTGTGCACGCGTCTCAATGTCACACCTAGGTGATTCCTTGAAGGGACACCCGGGTGGTCTAAAGATTTTTTTAGCAAGACTAGCTTCTTGACCAATAACGTCGTGGCTGTCCAATTACCCAGGTGGTTTGAGAGCCACCGAGTTAGATCTGTACTCCCTCATTTCCTTCTTTTGGATTGTACTTAGACCCACTCGGTGGGCTCCTGTAGTGCTCGACCCGACCTGGGTCTTGGGTGGGAATACACCCATCGTATCACGTCTAAAGTCATGCTCTCCCCAACTTATTTTTTTACTCGTTACTTATCATTATTGGAATGAGATCAGACCAGATCAAAAACAGCTTTAAATATAACTACATTCAGATCAGACCAGATCAGATCAAACCAGATCAAACCAGATCAAACCAGAACTTATTCCCATTAGATCAGAACCAATCAGATCGGGTGAAGAGAACGTGGTCTAAATGAAAGAATTTTAAGGATCTCAGAGTATATTTTGAATGCAGAGAGTCACCATACTTGTACTGTCTTACCAGTGAGCGATGAGAACATGAATGCACGTCTGACCTCTTATTGACACCTGAAAACCCATAGGAAACACACCGAAATCCATAAGCTTTGAAATTTAGAGTTTGAAGATATTTTCCTATAAATCCGCACGTGGTTTACCTCGGTTGATTCGATCTTAAGACACAGTTGTTTGAGCAACATTCACTTATTTGGACATTTGAAAAAGATGTTATTACCTCTTCTTTGAATGTGTCTTCCTTGTGTTGCACTGGTGTCCTCCATGGGCGAGTCTAGGCTCGAAACTCTATCTCGGCCCTGTCATTGCCTCTGCTAGGTTCTACACCAATGCCGCACCATCAGATTACAAAGTCAGTGTCTAGGATTTGGAACCCTAATCCTCGTGTCAATAATGGCTCTTGTCCACGCTCTGTCTCTTGGATGTAACTTAGAGTTTTTCAAATCTTATTAATTGTAACTTCTAGTTAAACTGAAGGGAATTGGTCTGTGCTTTCCTCATGGACAATCATCAGGCCATCAGGGGTTTCAAGCGAAGGACACTGACAATTTAAAGAAGCCTTTTTGTTTCAATTTATCCAATAAAAAACCATGCATTACATAATGGATAGATAGAACAAATGTAGACACAGTACGTCTGTTTGGTGACAACCAATAAAATAGGAAAGATGATTAGCTTGGGATGCACAAATTGTAGACAAAATTCATAAAGAAGAAATAAACTGTAGACAAAGTACACAAAGAAGATGCAAATTTGAAAAATTGAACACGAATAACACCTCTCTAGCAAGTAATGTCATATTTCAAGTTTAAAACATAAGTTCCTAAAAAAAACTACAAATCTAGTGTTCAGTGATTGTTACCATTTATGGTGCAGCTTGGATAAAAAACTTCATCCAGCAAAAAAACCTGCACAAACTGTAGCAAATATTACTCCACAAAGTATTAATGAATTTGATCCCTAGAAAATTACTTCTGTAAGAAGAAGAAGAAGAAAAAGTTAAAGATGCATACACACGGCAGAGAGTCGCCATACTTGTACTGTTTTACCAGTGAGCGATGAGAACATGAATGCACGTCTGACCTCTTATTGACACCTGAAAACCCATACGAAACACACCGAAATCCATAAGCTCTGAAATTTAGAGTTTGAAGAAAGCTTCATAAAAAAACACTGATGTTAGAATAAGACTCATGGTGCTGGGAAGGGGCCTGGTATTTGATGAATCACTTGCTAGAATTAAAAATTAAATAATTGTTCATGCTCCAGAAATAGAAATTTAGAAATTCCCTTTGAGGAATTTTGTTGAACACCTTGAGTGCATACTTTTGTGATAGGATCTGGGATGGATTCAAACACCAAACCATCCAAAGCACCAAGGACAATTGGAATGATATTATGAACCTACTCCTGCAGCCATATGTTGTTTGCATAAGATCTATAAAAGAAAAGCAAAATGGAGACATCTCTCTATACCTCTGGCATATCACAAAATTATAGCATAAGACAATGAAGATTAGCATGCCCTATGCAAGTATAATGTCCACAAATTGGAAAATGGTCTATTTTTTTACTGATTTTTCTGTGCATTTCTACTGCCGTTTGGGTTTCAACCTACGGATTTTGGATATTTGATTTCATTTAATAATATGCTAAATTTAAAAAACAATATTCTTTGTGATTAATGATCAAGAAAAACCCAAGACTCCATAAATGGGTTGATTAGTGTATACTTCAAGAAATGGATCTAAACAAACCATATGCTTATTTTGAAATCAATCTACAAAACTGATGAAATTAACATGAAATTGATATGGAGATATATAGGGGTATAGATGGATTGAAACCTTACTTATGAAAAGAATATATCAAGAAATTGATGAAATTAGGATGTACTGTACCCGTTAGGTCAAAGTCGAGGAAGACTATGAACAATACTTCTGCAAGAAAGCCTCCATCTTCTCCTTTGCAAGCCTCCATCTTCTCCGTTGCAATGTTCCGATCGATTAACTCCACATACGCAGATACGCTGCACCTCATCCGATTAAAAGGTCCCTTTAGTGGGTGGTTGAGACTTTGTGCTGCGGTTTTTAACACGGAATATTTTACAGAAACCGGCATCGTATTGGCCTGGCACAACTGAGCGGGAAAATTTTCCTACTGCTATTGTAAATAGGAGGATGATGGTGATTGGGTCCAATGTCATTGTCCCAACCCACAAGAAAAGCCCATTATGAAAACTTTAACCTTAAATTTTTTATCCTACTATAAATAGAGGATGCAAGTCATAGAGAAGGAGACCAAATCAGATTTACTTCCTCTCTATTCCATTCATTATCTTCTCGGTAGAGCTTCAAGCTCTATTAATGGCCACCGAGCCACATCTTATAAACTTATACACATATTCATGATTAGAAATAAATTGTCCCCTTGGCATGAGACAACAAGAAAGGCATTGATTTTCTCTCGATTTAGGTTGCTACGTAAATATGATGTGTTCATCATATTATTTATAATTATTATATTATTATATTTTATATTTTTTATACCCTCAATGGATTAAAATCCATCACTTTTGAGATTATCTTTCAAACATCTCAATATTTATTAGTGTTTATTGGTTATTTCATATAACAATAACGACAAATTTAAGTACTATTTATGGCATAAAAATATTTTTCATCGTGAAATTGATACTTATATGCCCCATGCTTTTTTAATCAGTATTAATTCATCATGGGTTATTTAAGTTAAAAAATAAGGGTTAATAGCATGGGTGTCCCCTGTGGTTTACAAAAAGGGCATCAAAACCCCCTCTGTTTTCAAAAGTTATTTGTAAAGTCCCCGTGGTTTCTAAATAGAGCACACATGCCCCCCTTACCTATTTTTAAAGCAAAAATGACATTTATGCCCTTTGTTTTCCCCAATCTTGAATTTTTCCAATTTCAATTACCTTTATTATACAAATATATAAAATAAAATATACGCTTCCCATCTCAAATTAGAATTTTTTATGATGTACTTTTGAAAACAAAAGATTTTTTGGAGAATGTTACAAAAAAATGAAAAATAAAATATTATGTACAAAGTAAAAAGTAATAATAGTTAAAAAAGGTAATGAAAAGAAATAAAAATATAAAAAATATTCTTTTTCTTTAACTTCATATTTTATTTCACCTTTCTGTTCTTCATTTTTTAAAGTCCTTAAAAAATTATTTTACTTTTAAACAACAAATAAGTTAGAATTTTTAATTAGAGATAGAGTGAGTATATGTTATCCAATTTTTATTTTATTTATTTTACTTTTACTTATAATGAAAAAGTGTATTTTATTTCATTTTTGTAACATTTTCTAAAAAAATTATATTTTTGAAAATTTAATAAATAAAAAATTTTAATTTTAGAAAGAGGGCGTATATTTTATTTTATTTATTTGTATGACAAAAAATGTAAAGAAAAGTGTGAAATTTGAAGATAGAGAAAAACCAAGGGCAGAAATGTCATTTCATGTGTAAAATAGGCAAGAGGGAGTGGTTGTGCACTATTTAAAAACCACAAGGGTTTTACAGATAACTTTTGAAAGTAGAGGGGGTTTTGGCGCTTCTTTTGTAAACCACGGGGGGCACCCATGCTATTATCTCTAAAAAATAATAAATTATTTTGTTGGTGTTAGGATATGCCCAACAAGTTTTAGCACTGTTATAGGGAAAGATTATATTCATTGTTCTCAAAATAACAAAAAAGTCAATAAACATAAAAAAATCAAAAAAATTAAACGAAAAAACAACAAAAATGAAACGAAAATAATCAAAAATAAATACGCCGAGTTAAAATTAAACTCTAAGGATGCATTTTGTTGGGAGAAAATATTTTCTAGAAAAATTTTGATTTAATTTTTATGCATTTTGTAACATTAGTGTTGAGTCACAAAATGTCATATTTTATTCCCGCCTTTCTTAGTATTTTTAAAGATATTTTATAGGCATTTTATTCTTAAATAATCATATTTTGTTATATTTAATATTTTAGGCGATTGTTTACATTTTATACATAAAATGCATAATTTTAAGCATATTTGTGTGATACAATTATTTTGGAGTATTGTTTTCCATGAATAATACTCCCTCCGTCCATGTATGATCTTCCCATTACGCGTTACGAGGCTTGACCGACTTTATTTTCAATTCAATTTAATTGGTTATAGGAGTAAAATTTTAAAATAAAATTTATATAGTAATAAACTACATGAAAAGTTCTACAAAACTAGATGTGACAAGACTATATTATTTTATGAAATGACTAGTAAAATTGAGCAAACAAAGCGAGTAAAGTTTGACCATTCGAATAGTGTCTGGGAAGATCTATGGTGGACAGATGAAGTATTTTTAAATATATTTTGAAATACAAAAAAAAAGTAAAAGGAAAATTACAAGATTGGATTGTTGAAGTTAAATGGAAGAAAGAAGATTGAGTTAGGCCAAGTCCATTACCCATTATGACCATTGACCAAGTCAATTTTTTGTGTTGAAAACCGTAAGTGGAAAACCTGCCATTATCTCATCTCAAGCACTGCACCCTCTCCAATTTCAACCGCTCCCTACCCTTCTTCTCACACCTGCAACTCCCTCTTTCTCACAATATCTTCCACTCTCACGCTAAGACTACACTACGCCCTTTGCGACGATTATCCGCCTCTTCCTCAGCCACTCCGCCCATCGCGCCGCCTTCTCCGTTGAAATCAGAGTATGTTATCGACCCCAAATACCTCTCCTGCTCACTGCCAGGGAAGAGTCCGCTTAAGATTGCGGTTCTGGTCAGCGGTGGCGTCGATAGCAGCGTCGCTCTCCGCCTCCTCCACGCCGCCGGCCACTCATGCACCGCTTTCTATCTCAAAATTTGGTTCCAGGTGCGTACCTATTATTGGTTCCTAAAATCGAATTCATGTTTCGAGGGCAATGCTTCAATCATTTTCTTAGAGTAAATTAAATGTGGACCTTTTCACATTTTCATGTGCATATTTTGTTATTTAGGGTTTTTAATGTCCCTAACTTGCTAGATTAACCGGTGCAAAGTTTTTTTATTGGCTTATTTGATTTTACTTTTTTTTTGTTCCTGCAGGTTAGTACATCTTTCTTTCCGTTAACAGGGACTAGGGCATTCTAGCCCATGTTTCTCTTAGGTAATCCTTTTTAACGCTTAACTGAAATGTGCAATTCGCAACTTGCTAATTTTGGATTTTCACTAAAGCTAATATTATCCGTGGATGGATTCTAATACTCACTACGTCCCAAAAAGTTTGTTACGTTTAGAAAAAAACTGCGTCCCGTAAAGTCCGTTACATTTCTATTAAAAACCACTTTTACCCCTTACTTTTCCATACCCTACCTGTCACATCATACCTTTTTTCTAATAATCTACCCATCACATCCTACTTTTACCCATCACATCAAGGGTATTTTTAGAAAGTCAGTGCCAAAATATCCATCCTTTAATTTCCCAAAAAGTCAAACCGTTTCATTATTTTTGGGACGGAGGGAGTATAAAATATCTCCCTTTGTATCTTCTAATGTTTGATGTTGCAGGTAACTTTTTGATAATAATATCATTGAACTTTGTTTAAAAACAACAATCCATTATTTTGTGATTTTATTTTGATTTCTCTCATTTTTAAGCACTCTTTTAAAATGTTATTTCTCATTTTTTTAAAACTTTGCACATCGAAGATAGATTAATTGACACCAGGAGATTGTTGATAAATATCACAAATCTTGGTGATAATGATGTTGAGGAGTTGAAGGAATCAATGAAACTAGGCCTTGCTACTATTATAACATATCCTCTATTTGTATTGCTTTTTTTTGTTGAAATTTTCAGTTTTGATTTTTATTTCAATCATTAATAAGTTCTTCTCTACATCTTAGTGGAGAGGAGAATGTACTTGCAGATTTGAGTAAGATCAGATTAGTGATAAAAATGCAGATCCATTGACACACGGATGACATATTTGAACAATGGTTGTCCTTTTGAATACGTGGTGGTAGTTTTTAGAACAAAAACAATAAACTATTTTAGCCTTGGAATATAAATTTGGACTAACAGAATTTTGGGATGACAATCATTAGAGATCTAGATGGAGTTATTGTGGACATTTTGTATGCTTTTATGTGCTTTTAGTATTTTTGGGCAAGGTAAGAATAATCGTTGCTGTTGCTAGACTAGATGCTCCCTCTATCCTTGAAAAATGGAGTTTAATTTGAAAAATGATTTTTTTTTCAACAAACATCATTTTTGAGCAAAATAAGCCACAATCTGTTATATTTAGCTCATATTTTTTTAATAAACGAATTGCCTCAAACAGGTTTACCGTGTTATATTTACCTAAAACAAAAAAATAATAACATGGAAGTCATTGGTTGAAATCATTAGTATTTTTGAATGGCCAATGCCCTATTAAAAGTGAGGTATATGAGGTTTTACGCCAATGATAGAATGATGGTGGGGTACTTAGTTGATAAGAGTTCATAAAGGATCCACCTGAAACACATGAAGTATACATTATGCCTGTTTTTCATCATGCGTGGTGTTGGCAACCTTTTTTAAGTTTGAAACTTATTTATTTTATTTTGTTTCCATTGCATTAGGCATCTTTTTCCTTCACTCAAGCCTTTGTCTTGAGTTTTCAATCTCAACTCAACATCCATTCTTTCATTTCCTTTTTAGGGATCCAGATGTGACAATTTTTTGGTGGCTTCAGCCTAGGGGAACCCGATGTCGGGCTTAAGAGGATCGGACAAACTTCAACTATGTGTGGCCAAACTTTGAGCATGGGTTGTGGATGACTTCTTTATAAGTATTAATCTCATGCCATTTTCTAAATAAAATGCATTTAGGATTGTGGGAGGATTTGATATGAGTGTGAGTTTTAGAAAATTTATGCGAAAGGTTTAGGTATAACCATTTAAGATGCAAATTTCGTTTCACCCAAATATACAATACTCCCTCCGATCCGTCCAATAATGCCTAAAAGAAATTTTTTCTCTTTTTTGAATGTTAGACCTCAAGAGAGAAGCATGATGTCCTAATTAAAGATGTCGTCTTATGTGAGGTAAAAATTTAATAAACAATAGCTTTGATTTCTAATACAGAAAATCTATTTTGCCTTGGGAAGTGAAGTATTTACAGTTTTCATGTTGTAGATTGTAGTTGGATTGGGATGTCCACAATTTTTGTAGATTGTGAGGTAAACCCCCTACCATGCTCCAACCCCAACACCCCACCCTCTTTCAGTTGCACCTCACAAATTAATTTTGATTATAGGTAAATTCCTATTTTATAAAATATTTTCATAATTTTATTTAGTTGTAAGTCAAAAATTGAAAGTGATTGATTAATTATATAGAGTAAAAGTGAACTAATGACAAATATTATTGTTTTCAAGCTCAATCCCATCTGTTGTGGATCGTGCAAGGGCCTCGTCTCGGACGTGAATAGGCTTGAAAGTATAGAATTTGGCGCAAAAGAGATAGTACACAAAGTTGACCACTTGCAACAGTGTGATCAACCAATAGAAGTACTCCAACTTCCCCTTGTTCAAATTGTTGTCCGGGAGCCAATTTGATCCCCCGGGACCCGCGCTCAGCCTGTGCACCAATGACACAAGCACAGTGCTGGCGTAGTTCCCGGCGGCAATGGCTGTCCAGAACAACGCCGAGGCGGTGCTCCTCATGCTCTCCGGGGACTGATCGTAGAAAAACTCCAAGTGACCGATGGACATGAACGCCTCGGCCACCCCGTGCAAGCAATACTGCGGGACCAGCCAGAAGACCGGAATGGGAATGGTCATATCTGGGCGGTCGGTCAGCCTGTGGGCAGAGGCCGCGCTCTTGCGCTTGGTCTCCACGAAGCCCGCAACGAGGGTGGCAAAGATGGAGATGGCGAAGCCGATCCCCATGCGGGCCAGGAAAGAGACACCGCGTTGGAGGCCCGTGAACCGGCGGGCCACGGGCACGAAGACGCGATCGTAGAAGACGATGGTGGAGAGCATGGAGGACAAGGTGAAGACGGACATGGAGGCGGGCGGGATTTGGAAGGAGCGGGTGAGGTGTCTGTCCATGGTCTTTGCTTGTTGGATTGAGAAGGTGTTTTGTTGGGCATACGCTGTGATCAGTATGATTCCGGACGCCCATATTGGACCCATCCGGATGACCGATTTCAGCTCCTCTACCCGGTGCACCGTATTTAGACTCCATAGGTCCGGCGATTTAGGGTCCTCGCCCTCCGTTATTATTGCTGCCTTGTCCAAAAATCTGCACCCACAAATAGGAATAATAATAATAATAATAAATAAATAAATAATAAGAATAATAATAGTAAAAGTAAAGTATTCAAAGTAACTTTAAAAGTAATTTTATGACGGAGGGAATATTAAAAGTAAAAGAATTTTGTAGCTTCTTAAAATAAAAACATTTTTCTTTGAAAAAAGAAAAAAAGACATTTTGTTTTCTATTATTGCATGCAGACACTTGACCATGCATGTCTTTGTCACGTTGTGGCCAATTATTCACACCACTTCAACTTGCGTGTTTAAATTGTGAATCCACCTTCACTAAAACACGAAAATATATCATAGTCATACCCTACCAGCCTGTATAGCGTCATTTTTTTTTGCGGGGCACAACCACTATAGTGTGATTTTGATAAAGACTTGGAAATGACTCTTGTAATTCAATGACATTGTTATAACTTTCTCTATGATTATGTGTTCGATCCCCAGTGTGGGAAATAACTTTACGAGTTTACTAGACTGAGAATATATGAACGAATATTACATTATTATACAGTTATTAGTGTTCAAAAATTCAAAAATATTCATGTATACATGATGGAAAATTGAAAAATATTCATGGACTAACTATTTATAAGATCTCCAAAGTTAAAAGTCTAACCTTTATAAGGCAATAACTTGAAAGAGTAAGGCTGTAATTTATTAGCACAATAACAATCTTAGACTAACTAGTTCATATTATTCCAAAAATTATTTTGTCTTCACAAACATGTCAAAGTTAGCCAAATTTCGTATCATGCGACATTACACGTCATTGTCCGGCCCGATCCTAATTTGTATCAATTACCTCATTTGTCTCATAAGTGATGTTTATTTTTTCTTATTAGAGTTGGTTCCAAAATTTTGTTTTATTCCCATTTAGGATTAAAATTGTGACGAAATGTGTTTTTCTTTATTTTGAAATAATTTTTAATCCTATTTTTTCCCTTTTTATATAAGTCGAACAGAGTCAAAACAAGAATACAAAAATGAGAAAGTAAAAAAAATCTCAAAACTGATGGAAGGACGAATTTAATGAAGATATTTTTTGATAAAGTAAAAACCCCAGAGTAATTATTTCAAATGAATTAATATTGTACGTTGATAGAATTTAGGATAGGTGTGGAACAACTGAATTGGGTAATAAGACACTTAGGTTGAACCGCATTAAAAGATTGAATCCAATCGATTAATTAGTTCAACTCAAGTGCTTATATATCGATTAATTTCCTCACATTTTTCCGATGTGGAATGCTTTTTAACATACGTGATTACAAATTTTAAATTATAACCAAAAATTTTAAATTATAACCTTTTCAATCTAAATTAAAATTAAGCTTTATACTTTTTTAGGTTGTCTCAGTAACTAATTTGGGACTTAAAAATATAGTTTCATGAATAAATAAAAAAAACAGGAACATAGTACACGTATAGAAACAAATACGGAGTATATTGTACATATATATTTAATCCGGAGTACGTAATTCGTTATATACATATATGAAACACAAATATATATCTGTTCTCTAAATATAAATATATACAGAGCTAGTACTATCTAGCTTGTGGAGTGCTGGATGGATATAGACAATCGGCCTCATCCCGCCGGCCAGTACTCCATGTCTATCCATAGTTAATAACTCTCTCATTAAATACTCGGTCGGGCCGGGGATTATTTTATATATATACTCCATGTCTATCCCCCGCGAAACATTTCTATTTTATCCGTCCTAACAAATTTCATTCTTAAATTAAAGTCTTTATTTATCCATCACCTTGTTCTCTACCACAAAAAAAGGTGAATTTATTTAAATAACACTAAAATATATTCCCTCCGTTTGGAAATAAAAAAGTGTTAAATTAAAGTTGATTTCCAATTTAACCCCTGATGTGATGGGTAAAAGTAAGATGTGATGAATATATTATTAGAGAAAAAATATGATATACTATGTAGGGTATGAAAAAATAAGGGTAAAAGTGGTTTTTTAATAAAAAGGGGAAGTGTTTTGTTGGAAGTGTAAAAATTGAAAGAGAAAGTGTTTTTGAGAACGGAGAGAGTAATAAATTTCTGTAAATGACATCATGTATTTTTTTCCCAATGTATCAATTTACTCCCTCCGTCCTATTAAGTGTTACCCATTTTGACTTTTAAGCAAAATAAGGAAAGCATATTTTTACATTGACCTCCCCATATTACCCCTTATCCTAATGTATAAGTACTCCATAAATTGTGTAAAACAAGATATTATATCAAATGAAGTGCACATACTAGTATAATAGTGGGTGGGGTAGATATTAGGGTAGAAATGTCTTTTTTAGGAAAAAGTATAGTTCTTTATGAGACAACAAATTTATGAAACGTATAAATTTTTTTGGGACGGAGGGAGTAGTTTTTATTTATTAGTCATTATTCAATTAAATGTTCGCCATGAGTGGACATTATTCCTTCTTTTGAACATTATTAAGTGCTATTTTGATAATAAAACAGTTTAAATGTTATTTAAAAAAATGAATTAAATTTTAGTGTTATTTAATACAAATATTTCTAAAAAGAGATTAATTAAGTAACATCCCTTGAAAAAACATGCGACATCTATAGAGAAAAGACAATAAACTAACTTTAATTTTAGAGCAAAGAAAACGTTAACAAATTTTATGCATAATTATTACGGAGTAATTAAAGGTTAATTTAAGGACTTACTGCATATGATTAGTGTGACATAGCTTCCCCGCGACCGAAATAGCGGCGTCAATCTCATGGTTCTGATAAAGCATGTCCGGATCGGACACCATGGGCACCTTCCTCTTCTTGTACGCGGCGGCGCACACCTGCGCCAGCCGCGTGAATGGGCTGCCGGCGGGATCCAGATTCCGGTACAAAGGGTACCCGAAAACGAAGGCGGCGATCGAGATGGCCATGGCTATGGTGGGGACCCCGAACCCCCACCCCCAGCCGACGTTGTCCTGTATGTACACCACCACCGTCACCGCCACCAGCATGGATCCCCCCATGCAGAAGTAGTACCAGTTGAAGAATCTCCACGTGCGCTTCTTCTCATCCGACTCGGCCTCGTCGAACTGGTCGGCCCCGAACGCCACCACGCACGGCCTGATCCCGCCCGACCCGAAGGCGGTGAGGAGGAGTGAGACGTAGAGGATGGCCACCTGACCCAAGTTCGCTTCCTGGCATATCTGGTCCGCGGCTTTTTTGCATGGCAGCGGCCGTAGTTGAGGAAGTATAGCGGAGATGGTTAAAAGCGTCATTCCCTAATTAACACCCACCATAGTCACAAATAAAAGCACATTATTATTGGAATGACTGAGTGAGTCATAAGACATTTGAATGAACTTAAACAATTGAATCTAATTAATTAATAAATGAGTTCAACTCAAGAACTTATAAACGGACAAGCGAACGTACGATTTGGTAGATGATGGAAGCAAGGGTGATGGTCCAAAACCTGCCGGCGAAGGAGTCGGCGAGGAAGGCACCGAGCAAGGGCGTTAAGCTGGCGGTGCCGCCGAAGTTGGTGAGAGTATTGGCGGCTTTGGTCAGGGGGAGGTGCAACTGGGTGGTCAGGTAGATGATCATGTTTGCCGCAAATCCCACCACCGCCAACTTCTCACATATCTCATTTGCTGCACCATCATCATCATCATCATGTATCCGTACATATATATATATATATATATATGTACTGATCGATGACATGAACTAATTGAGAGCTAGCTAGCTTTATAATTACTACTAATTAAGTAGCTAGATATTATTTAGATGGAGAAAAAGTACCAAAGATGAAAGGCATGGTGATCATTCCACCCTTATGATTCACCCTTTTGGGGGTTTTTCTTCTCTCGTCCATTATTTCTTCTTTCCCCATTTTCATGATACGACGACGGTGTGGCCACCTCAGATCAGCTCAGCTCAGATCGATCACCAACTAGCTAGTTACATACATACCACTTAATTAATTATTATTGTAACGAAGCTTAGATAGATAGATATATAGTTAGGTAGGTCATGACTCATGTGTGGTGAGTGTCCGAACCAAGCTTTGGGCTTTATAGGGGAGTCTTTGAGTCCATGATTTACGCTCTTTTCTATTGGTCCATCTTACCTATCTCCTCAAATATGATTAGATCTTTAGATGATCGATCTGATCTGATCTCATCTTACTGTAGGTATATTTAAAGTTACGTCGTTTATATTAGATCTGGTCGAACGGTTACTGAGAGAAGTTAAATTAGACTTTGATCACAGATTGATAGCAAAGAGTGAAGCTTACATACTTGCAGAGATCCAATGTTTTTCATGGTTGTCTCCCCGAACACAGTTGCTAGAAATTGAATCGAACTCGAATCTTATCTCCATAACACTTCTTGCCATGCCCACAGCGGGGATATGGTTCAATGATTAAGGGGAGCAGTCGGCAGAGAATGGTAGGTAGGCCATTGCGTATTGGTCACAAAGAGCAGTAGTAGAGTACATATTTAGAGGACGTATACAGACTACTTCTTTGTTTTTTCCCTGTCAATTCCCCATTTTTCTTCTATTCTTCTTTAATTTCTTTTCTATGGTTGGTGATTTTTAAAAAACAAAAAACGTTTCTGTTTTATGTTAATATGTTAAGTGAAATTTACACTAAATAGGATTAAAACACAATGACTTTCCTAATGTAGGACTTAAACTTTTTTATTTCTTAAATAGGACTTAATAATGACCTAGTGGAAGAAATAATGTCCAGTAATGATAGACATTTAATTGAATAATGACTACTTGATAATGACCAAAAGTCCTACATAGGAAAATAAAAACATATAGTCTTATATTGGGAAAGTCATTATGTTTTAGTCCTATTTAAGTAAATTTCTCATATGTTAAACCTGTTGCACGTATAGCCTAATCATTTCCAGCTCACCTCATTCATTGATGTGAAAATTGTTCGATCTTATACAGTTTTCATATTATTGAATTGCTTTTCTCATTCTTCTCTAGTTTGCGCTTATAGTATTTCTTTGAGCTCTTTGTGCAAAAATTGTCCATGTTTTCATGAATCCTTTTTCTATTTTATGGGCAAGTTACTTTCTTATTTCTTTCTTTCTTAATCCACGCGTACAATCGTGTAGTACCGAACGCAACAAATTTAACCTTTAAAGGGAGGTCAGAAATTTACGCATGCATGTACGAGCATGTCTTCGTTTTTACTCCCAATGCAATTTTATTTGGAATATTGAAATACTCTCTCATTCTAAAATTATATTCCCAGAGTTCGGTTTTTGAGATCTGACTAAAATTATTTTCAATTAAATTTATTTGATTATAGGTGTAAAATTGAAAAAATAAAATATAAAATTTATAAATTTTAAAACTAAATAAAAAATTCTACAAAACAAGATGTGAAATGACACTATTATTTTATCAATTGATTAACGAAAATAGATTTTAAAAAAAGTGATTTACCTTAGCCACCCATCGAGAATAAAAGATGCATTGTTTAATGCTCAGAGATAAACGGTGCACACTCTCTCTATATTGTCTCTTTGATCTATGGGTAATAGCATGGGTGCCCCCCTTGGTTTACAAAAGGAGCGCTAAAACTTCCTCTACTTTCAAAAGTTATTTGTAAAATCCTTGTGGTTTTTAAGTAGTGCACAAACGCCCCCTCTTGCCTATTTTTAGACATAAAATGACATTTTTGCCCTTTATTTTTCTCTACATTCAAGTTTCACTTTTTTATTTGCATTTTTTTGGTTATACAAATAAATAAAATATACGCCCCATTTCTCAAATTAAAAATTTTCATTTATTTAGTTTTCAAAAAAATAATTTTTTTTAGAAAATGTTACAAAAGAAAATGAAAAATTAAAAAATGAAATAAAATACCCCTTTTCATTATAAGTAAAAGTAAAATAAATAAAATAAAAAATTAGATAACATATACTCACTCTGTCTCTAATTAAAAATTCTAACTTATTTGTTATTTAAAAGTAAAATAATTTTCAAAGGACTTTAAAAAATGAAGAACCAAAAGGTAAAATAAAATACGGAGTTCAAGAAAAAGACTGTTTTCATATTTTTCATTCTTTTCATTACCTCTTTCAATTATTATTTTTACTTTATGCATAATATTTTATTTTTCATTTTCTTTTGTAACATTCTCCAAAAAAAATCTTTTTTCCAAAAATACATTATGGAAAATTTTAATTTGAGATGAGAAGCGTATATTTTATTTTATATATTTGTATAATAGAGAAAAATAAAATAAGGAAAATTCAAGATCGAGGAAAAGAAAGGTCATAAATGTCATTTTTATTTTAAAAATAGGTAAGGGAGCCATGTATGTTCTATTTAGAAATCATAGGGACTTTACAAATAACTTTTGAAAACACAGGGGCAACGATGCTATTTTTTCCCCTTTGATCTAATATAGTTGTCACCACTTTGATATGCATCCTGGTGGGCCGGCCTGTCTTGTTTCTAAGTCATTGCGGCCAACAATCGTTGTCACATGGGCAAATCCTCACTTATGGACTGGATGATCCAAATCATTTCACTTGGGCTTCTCATATTATATGGTCCGAAGTTTGGCATCATATAACTAACTACTCCGTATAACTACATGAATCAATTGGGCTGAGTGTATTGATCCAGTCATCTCCTAATATACATTCCGATCACGCGTCGGGCTATGCGTGCGCGAATCTGGTTCATGGAAATTCGAGAAAGCTTCAAATTGAAATTGTAGTAAAACCCACTCCCTATTATTCTCTTACGGAGTAAATATATTTAAAATCTAATTCATATTATGGGACGAAGCTAAGGCGGTATTTTTTTATAAGAAAAAGAGGTACGAGTAGTACATACTCCCTTCGTTCTATAAAAGTGTTCCTATTTTGACTTTGTGTAAAAATAAGGAAGTGTTAAATTGTAGTTGACTTCCAATTTTGTTCTTGATGTGATGGGTAAAAGTAAGATGTGATGGATTGAGTATTAGAGAAAAAATATGATGTGATAGGTAGGGTATGAAAAAGTAAGGGTAAAAGTGAGTTTTTAATAGAAAGTGGAAGTGTTTTGTTGGAAGTAAAAAAAATAAAAAAGGAAGAGTTTTTGAGAACGGAGTAGTATATAATACTCCCCGTCTTCTTTGAAACTTTTATTGGGCTTTTCACATTCTTTAAAGTAATTTTTCACCATCAATAATTAAAAAAATCAACCCAAATAAGAAAACAAATATAGCATTTATCCTCTATATATGAATTTCATATTTTTATATCAACGTAGGAGTTTGCACCATGAGTCTGTGAAATTATGACAGTGTATATTGACATCTCACTATATTTTTAGTATTTTTATTGTCATTGTATATTTGGACATTATATTCATGTTTTACCATTAATTTAGTCCTTTATCCATATTTTTATTTATAGATAGACCAATATTATAAAAATATACTCCTTAATATTTAAGAACTATGTTTCAAAACATAAATTACAACACAAATGACCTAGTTGCATCCCACGAAAATAGGTATCTATGTTTTTATTTATAGATAGAACTACATTATTAAAATATAATATTTAAGAACTATGTTTCAAAATATAATTTACAACACCAAAAATGACCTGGTTGAATCCCACAAAAATAAGATCTATAAAACTAATCAAGCCCCCAGTGAGGATCGAACTCACGACCTTTCACTTACGTAGCGAACGCAATACCACTATACTATAGAGGCTCTTGATGTGTCAAAATAAATTTATTGATATTAAATTTATATCATAATTTAATGTACTTTTTTCAAAACTTATAATCGAAGTTTTAGAAATTTGACCTTGGCAATCAAACTGGTAAGCCTCAGAGAGGACAGAGGGAGTACACAATTAGCGTATACACGACAATATATATATATTTTAAGAGGAGTAATTCTATAATTTTTTTAAGAGGAGTAAATTCTATACGCAATGAGTGTATACACGACTATATATTTAAAAGGCGTAAATTATAAACACAATTAGCGTATACACAACTATATATTTAAGATGAGTAAATTTCTTTAATTGATGATTACAAAAAAAAATTCATATTTTGTCATCTGTTATCAAATATTAAGTCCGTGGTCCTTTTATGTGTACCACATTCCATGGAGAGTTTTTTTTTTATATTTTGTCAATTTTGTATAAAATTTAGGACTAAAAATATAGTTTAAGAACGATCATATTTCCTTATTGGGAATTGTCATGGTCCATGCCAAAAACCGTTTAAAACTCGAGTTATTGTCCAATGTCAGACAACCATAGTCTACAGATGTCGTCTCTAGTTGAACTCTTTGACTACATTCATAGTCATTGTTCTTGGCAGAGAATGTGGAATGACGTAGAAGGAAAATGAATCCAAAAGGGACGTCATTTTGCCCGAACATGCATGCATGGACCCCAACCAGAATGCCATAGTCACATGTTACATACCATACCTACTGCAATAATGTTATGTTAATTGGGATCAAAATAAATTCGAGTAATAAATGAATATTTAACCTCCCCTACCTCCCACATGCCCGTTGTTATTATAATTATTACTATACGCGCGCGGTGCGGCCCGTCAGTCAGGCAGCCAATTAAAACACTGTATATATCCAAATGTAAGCGCACTGTGACTCTGTGAGAGTGTAAGTCATCATTGTTACTATGCAAGAATTGAATTACTTTCCTTCTTTTTCTTTTTGGATCATCTCAAAATTTTCCTTCTTCTTTTCCTTTACACTATATGTTTGGTTCAAGGAATTTGAAAGGAAAAAGAAAAAAAAAATGAAGTGGAAAATAGTTTTTCTTGTTTGGTTATAGGGGAAAAGAAAGGAAAAGAAAATGAGAAGGCAAAATGTACCAAGTGGAGAGAAAATTAAATTCCTCCCATTTTGGTGAGGAAAATGAGAAAAAACCATTTTCTTTTCTTTTCCTTCCAAATTTCTTGAAAGAAAATGAGAGGAAAGAAAATGAAATGAAAGAAAATGAGAGGAAAGAAATTAGAGAGAAAATGAAAAGAAAATAATTATTGTTTGGATAGGTAAAAAAGAAGAGAAAATGCGAAGAGGAAAGAAAACATGATTAAGTCAAAAGACATTAATGCCCTTACCATAAAGCAACAATAAAGTTAAAGAAAAAATGTGTACTTCGTAAATTAGAAAAGAGGCAAAGAGCAAACATGTCATTTCATGCATTTTCTCTCCATGTGTACGTTTTCTCTTCAAAAGTGTAGAGAAAATTTTTTTTAAGGCCTTTTTCCACTCTTTTTCTTTCCTCTCCTCATTTTCTATTGCAAACAAACAAGAAAAAAGATCTAGAAACTTGTGTTTTCCTCCCTCCGCTTTTCTTTCCTTCCAAAATCCCCCCATCCAAACACATGCTTAAGGAAACACATATTCCATCCGTCCCAGAATATATCTCTATTTTTTATTTTTCAGTTAAAATTTGTAAATTTTGACTCCAAATTAAATAAAAATGGTATTCGATATTGATGTAAATATAGTCCTATTAGATTTACGGAGTATTATATAAAATATTTTCAAAATATTATTTTATCTACTCAGTATACAATATATATTTTATATAATTATATGTCAAAGATTGAAAACAATTGAATGAAAATTTTCAAAACTAAACAAATATTCTGAGTTGAAGGTAATATGTGATCTATATCATTTCTTTTTCTTCTACACAAACTACAACCCCAATATTCCACTTTATAAAAAACTGTATCAAATCAAACTCGAAAAATAATTCTAAGTATTATGTCATGTGTTTTAATGCAAACAATGCATGTGTGATGGCCAAACCGGATAGGCTAGCAGGTACCAATTGCGTACCCCACCGCCGGACATTAGCTTCCTCATGTTTGAGGAATGAGGATGGAAGGTAACCAATCGAGAGATTATAGGGGTCGAATGCCACAATGTGTACACCAGATGTACACCAAAATTGTGTAATCGCACATTTTTTTTACATTTAAAAATGTGTGGTACGAGAGCACTTAATGTATATTTGGGATAGATTTTTAATGTATCCCTATCATTTTTCTAACCAATTTCATACCAAACATGATCTATGTGATATTTTGGTGTGGAGTGTTAAAATTACGACGGGCCGAGAACAACGGGTAGCGCGTCGGGCAAAATTAACTACTTGCATATAAAGTCGAGATCCACTATTCTGACTCAAAAGTTTAAGCAGATAAGTAGGCTTCACCCTTCTATATATGCTAGTAGTATTCATCTTTTTTTAACTCAAGAGATTATATGTCGATTATTTCTTTCTCACTATTCTGAAATCGATGCACTATAACACTCCCCCTCATGTGGTAACCGGGTCATTTCAAACATAACCGGTTGACCACTTAAATGGATTCCTGTCCTAGCTTTTTGCTTTATTTTGAGCACTAACACCTAGACAACTACGAGTCGCTGGGTATGAACTTTCAAATAGCAATCGAGTTAAACATGCCACAGGCCGTTGAATATACATTGCACACGGTCAACTAGACTAAAGACAAGGGCCGCTAAGAATGAACAACTAGACGGACACCTTAACAAGTGAGGTTGGCTAACACTGACTTCGATACCATGTTAAAATTTCACTATACCGAGAACAACGGGTAAAATATTGGAAAAAATTAACTACTTGCATATATAAAGCCAGAATATAATCCATTATTCTAACCCAAAAGTTTAAGGTGATAGGTAAGACTGCACTCTTCTATATACCGATTATTTCTTTCTCACTTTTCTAATGTGGGATGCACTCTAACATGAAGGATAAAATTTGGCAAAACAGATCAATATACTTATCAAGCCTATCGTTATTTCTCTGTATTTTCTTTATCTAGATAATTTTAAAATGGAATACCAATAATTTTTAAAATTAAAAAATTTAAATTAATATTTACAACCTATCTTTACAAATGTTAGGCGTTATCTTGAACATATTTTATCTCTTATTCATCTGGCTCTTTTAGTAATTTTGGACTCGTTCTATCATTTTATTATGACTTTTATCTATTTAACCTTTATGAAGTCAATATATAATTCAAGCTTAATTAATTTATTTAGATTATTTTTATGTTTTGACTATTTTATATTTTTGATTTGTGATCAAGATGCCAGATATGGTTAAAAAAGTTCTCCTCCATCTTGATTTTGACTCTATTTCTACAATTATGATTTATAGTTTTAGAATTATGATTAAATAGACTTAATTTTACATTTCGAAGTTAATACTTTATAATTTGATTTGTGAGATTTTATGCTTAATGATTTATTTATCATAGTATTTTATATTTTTATGAGATAATTTATATTGAATTCAAGAGCTTGATTTGGATGCATACTTGTTGATTGAACTTGTGAGTTTATTACTAATTGAATTCTTATCCGTTGGATTGAGTTTTCAAAAGTGGCACCTAGAAGGCTGTGAATCATGACGCAACAAAATATACTTCTTCCGTCCACAAATAAACTTTACGTTCACTATTCACATGGTTAAATTTTATTCACTTTGTTGACCTATTTTTGTCATTCATTTGATAAAATAATATAGTCATATCATCTTTAGTTTTGTAGATCTTTTGATATAGTTTTTTAATATATAATTTTTATTTTTTAATTCTGCACCATTTTTCATATAAAATGATTTGAAAATAACTTTAGTCAAACATCGTAACGCGTAATGTAAAGTTTAATTTTGGACGGAGGGAGTACATAGCTCGATATTGCATACTCCATCCGTCCCCCAGTTTTTGTCCACTTTTGATTTTTGGAACTGTTCATTTAAACACTTTGATTCATCAAATTCCCTCAATGTGTAAGCCTAAATATAGTCATGTGTGATCTTGTTTGATTTGTCTTAACATATAGATTATTAATATATAATTTCTATAATTTTTTAATATACAAATTACAAGATAAAATGGATTAAAGAAGTGCATTGGATGGTGTGTAAAAATGAAAGTGGACAAAAACTGAGGGACGGAGGGAGTATTTGTCTGTTTGAAAAAATGTTATTTGTGTCAGTTAAAAATTTATAAAATACAATGCAATTGAATCTTGAAAACTAGGCATTTGTTATAGGGTTAAGTTGTGTTTTATACTTTCAATTAAGCTTAATTGATATCATTTATCCCTTTTGAGTATTTTGGGTGAATTAAGGGTTGTTGCGGGTTCGCGGATAATGTAGGCTAACTGTTATGATAAATAATTATCTTTTGTGTCAATGATCAAATTGAATTTCTGAATTACAGAGTAATATTTTGTAGCATGACTTACTTTTAGACTTTATTTTTCGGTTTTTAGTTTTATTTAGCTTTAAATCAATTTAAAAAATAATCTAAGAATGAGTAGTCATCTCTCACCTCTCGGTGAGATCAACTTGAACTTGTCATATCTACGAGTTTATATTGAGTAATACTATGTTCACAAACAAAATGGTCACAAAATTTATAAACAAACTATTTATGTTTAGATTCTTATTTTAAAATCATTCTAGATTACTTAATTTTTATTGAAGTTTACAAATTGTAAGTTTGTGACCATTATGTTTGTGAACTAATCATTCTTTTTATCATTTGATGTTAAAACAACATGTATCCACAAACAAAGCATGCACTCCATTTTTAACACCGTTCACCAAGAAAATTAAATTTTACTTTTTAGTGAGTTCTATTTCTTCGACAAATGGCGCTGAGGTCCCATCACCTTCGACAACCCTCGCATTTTTCGAATTCTTGTTGGAGGTCTTTAGTATCTAACCGTGACACATCCAGATATACTATATGCTATAAATTTTGTTGCACAAAAAATGATGAACCCTACTAAGCAAGATTTTAAATGAATGTCTCACTAAATAAAATTAAAACACATGTTTTTTCCAATGTAGTATCTAAAACTATTTATTCCCTAAATAATATTTGAATAATTTCCAATGGCATCAATGTTCAATGGCAGTGGAAAATTTATTGAACAATGTCCAGTGGTGGTGGACATTTATTTGAACAGAATTCAGTGGATACTGAATAATGGTACTACATTGAGTAATTAAAACATATGGTACTACATTAGAAACACACTGTATTTTAGTACTATATAGGTAAAATCACCAGATTTTAACACCCTTAAGCATATTCTCCGACATGTTAAATGCTCTCTCACCATAGGCATTACATTTCATCTGGGGGGTCTACGCGTGCACGAATACTTGGATTCTGACTGAGTGTAACACCCCAATCTGTTCAGTTCTGCAGCAACTTTCGGATTAAGATATTAACTTGACAACGTAAAGATTTCAAACATTTAAACTTTATTTCAAACAACTTTGCAAAATAATTTGGAATAATATCGGAGTATAATTATTCAAAATAGTGCAGAAGCAATTTAAAAATTACAACAATATGGTTATTCGATAATTTAACATGTGATAAAATCACTTACTCAAATTGTTAATTTGTGCATGTCCACACATCGCCTCCATCGCAATACCCTCCAAGATAATGCAAATATAAATTATTAAGTTGAATTAAGTAATCGATTAGATTTAATCTTTTAAAAATAATTCAACACAATTGCTTTATTGTCCAATCTTGTAATCCAAACTCTATTATAATTAAAATTGATTAGACATGCATATGCAAATGCTATGAACGAGTTAGACATAGCCATGTCTAACCTGTTCATATTATATGTTAACGAATATTTTTAAAATGAGTTTTTACCTAATTTAATTAAGGGTAATTAAGCTAAATAGAACAAAAACATAATAACTTCATCAATATAGGACCATATGTTTTTATTTCCCAATGTAGGACCTTTGGTCATTATCTATTAGTCATTATTCAACTAAATGTTTAGCATCACTTGGACATTATTCTTCTCACTAGTCATTAGTAAGTTCTATTTAAGGAATAAAAAAGTTTAAGTCCTACATTGAGAAATGACTTATATTTTAGTTCTATTCAGTGCAAATTTCACTTTAATTAATATACCACATTATTTTTTATTACAATTTGAAAATGTGATATTTGCACTAAATAGAACTAAAATATAAGTCATTTTCTAATGTAGGAATTAAACTTTTTTATTCCTTAAATGGTATTTAATAATGCCTAGTGGGAAGAATAATGTCTGGTGATGATGGACATTTTATTTGAATAATGACTAATGGATAATGATCAATGATTTTACATTAAAAAATAAAAATATACTATATATTAAAAAAGTCATTATATTTTAATGATATCAACAAAGAACAAAAAGTCAAAATTAAAGAAATTGACTAAAAATAAACACTAAAGTTCGTCCGCCTTGCACCAAATCAGAGGCATTAGGCATAAATACAAACCTCAAGAACACTCTAGCGGCCAAGTGCCTCTCTCTAGCCATGGACTCCTCTTTCCCCCCATTCTTCTCTTCCACCATTTCTTTGTCCCTAGTTTTGATCCTCTGTCTGTCTGGTTTCGATTTTGCTTATGCAGCACAACCTAAGAAGGTTAACATTGGGCAAGGTTACCGTTTGGTCTCCCTCAGTGAGTTCCCCGACGGTGCCCTTTTGGGCGAGCTTCTTGTCAACAAGCCTAACAATATCTATGGCCCTGATATTCCTCATTTGCAGTTCTATGTCAAGTAAGTTTTCTTTCCAAGATTTAACCTCTTTTTCTTTCTTTTCAGCGTTCCAACTCTCTTCGAGAGATTAAAGTTCGAATCTTTTTTGTTTGGTTTGGTTTTGGCTCAGACACGAATCAGAGAAGTCACTGAGGGTTCACATCACAGACGCAGAGAAGCAGAGATGGGAAGTCCCATATGAGCTTTTGCCTAGGGAAAAGCCTCCATCTTTGAAGCAATCAATCGGCACTAGTCTAAGGAAAAAGCCCGTACCGTTGGGCGTATCAGAATATTCTGGAAACGAGCTCATCTTTAGCTTTTCCGCTAACCCTTTTAGCTTTGCGGTGAAAAGGAAGTCAAATGGGGATACCCTTTTCAATTCAAGCTCCGACAGATCCGACCCGTATAGCGGTTTGGTGTTCAAGGACCAGTACCTGGAGATATCCACCAAATTGGCCGGGGACGCGTCGCTGTATGGGCTGGGGGAGAGCACAAAGCCACACGGGATCAAGCTGCACCCGAATGACCCTTTTACCCTCTACACCACCGACCAGTCTGCCATAAATCTGAATATGGATCTGTACGGGTCCCACCCAATGTACATGGACCTGAGGAATGTGGATGGAGATGCCTATGCCCATGCGGTCCTCTTGCTGAACAGCAATGGGATGGATGTGTTCTACACAGGGACTTCTTTGACATACAAGGTGATTGGGGGCGTTTTGGACTTTTACTTCTTCTCAGGCCCCAGTCCTCTTGATGTTGTGGATCAGTACACTGCATTCATAGGCAGGCCAGCTGCAATGCCCTACTGGTCCTTTGGTGAGCCCCTAGCTACTCCTTCCCCTTTCTTTCTTTCTTTGTGGCTCCCAATTTACAGTACTACTCACTCTATATTGGTACAGCTTTGTTAAGTTCACTTTTAATGCCATGGACCATAACTTTTCATTGGTCTTTATCATAATGATTTGAAATGATAATTACCAAAGATTTTTTGTTCATCCCCTCAGAGTGACTGAAAGCATGGGAAAGTTTTGTCTTTTAGACAATATTCTTTATGGATTAGGACAAGCAATAGCTCTATTTACAGACAGATGCAGTGTGTGATAAGACATACTGTTAAGCTAAATCCCTACATTATTAGATCCTAATTAGGTCTGCACAATGTCTCCTTCTTTGACCCTTTTTTGGATTGGAACAAGTCTTTGTTAAAAATAATGTATGAATTCAAGCCTTGATTAGGAAACACCACAAAAAGGAAATTAAAAAAAAAAAAGATTACAAAAGAGATTGTAATGGTAGGCCTCATCTGAAAAGGATTACCCAAGCATAGTGTCTTGATTGAGCACATGACAAATTAAATCTTTTCACAATTTCTTCCACTTGGAGGCCTATTACAAAAAATCAAAGTGGTAAAGCTGAATAATCTGAGCTCTTACTCGTGTGTGTTTGTTTTTAATTCATGTATATATTTAGTTGATCTGGAATAACTTAAGAATTTAATTGTCTTTGTTGTTAATGTTGTTCGGTGGGTAATAAATTTATTTCTTTCTATGAATGATGATGTAGGGTTCCATCAATGTAGATGGGGTTACCACAACTTATCTGTACTTGAAGACGTTGTGGACAACTACCAGAAGGCGAAGATCCCTCTTGATGTGATTTGGAACGATGATGATCACATGGACGGGAAGAAAATCTTCACACTAAACCCAGTAAACTATCCCCGCCCCCAAACGCTGGCCTTCCTGTCCAAAATCCATGCCCAGGGCATGAAATACATCGTCATTGTGGACCCCGGGATCGGCGTCAACAAAAGTTATGGTGTGTACCAAAGAGGGATTGCCAATGACGTTTTCATCAAGTATAAGGGCAAGCCGTACGTGGCCCAAGTCTGGCCCGGTGCTGTCAACTTCCCCGACTTCCTCAATCCAAAGACCGTTCAATGGTGGGTTGATGAGATCCATAGGTTCCATGATCTGTTGCCCGTGGATGGGCTTTGGCTCGACATGAATGAAGTTTCCAACTTTTGCACTGGATTGTGCACCTTACCCGAGGGACGAATTTGCCCCAATGGAACCGGTCCGGGTTGGATATGCTGTCTTGACTGTAAGAATGTGACCAAAACCAGATGGGACGACCCCCCTTACAAGATAAACGCTTCAGGAATAGAAGCGCCCATTGGGTACAAAACCATAGCCACCAGTGCAGAGCACCACAACGGAGTGTTGGAATACGATGCCCACAGTATATACGGTTTCTCCGAGACTGTAGCGACTCACAGAGGCCTTGAATCGCTCGAATCCAAGAGACCGTTCATATTGACCCGTTCCACGTTCGTTGGGTCGGGCCATTATGCTGCTCATTGGACTGGGGACAACAAGGCAACTTGGGAGGATTTGAAATATTCGATCTCAACAATGTTGGAGTTCGGGATGTATGGGATTCCCATGGTGGGTTCGGATATATGCGGGTTCTATCCCCCGCCCACAGAAGAGCTTTGCAACCGTTGGATTGAACTCGGGGCTTTTTATCCTTTCTCAAGAGATCACGCAAACTACTACTCACCCCGGCAAGAGCTCTATCAGTGGGAGACAGTGGCCGAGTCCGGGCGCAACGCTTTGGGAATGAGATATAGGCTTCTTCCTTACCTTTACACCTTGAACTATGAAGCGCACACGACGGGTGCCCCCATTGCAAGGCCTCTGTTCTTTACATTCCCGATGTTCACCGAACTATACGGATTGAGCACACAGTTCTTGCTGGGAAAGAGCATCATGATCTCTCCCGTGCTCGAACCGGGTAAGACCGAAGTGAACGCTATGTTCCCACCCGGGACATGGTACGACATGTTCAACATGACGCAGGCCATTGTCGTCGAGGAACAGACGCAGGAGGTCATTCTAGACGCGCCCCTGCATGCCATCAACGTGCACCTGTACCAGAACACGATCATCCCCATGCAGCGCGGGGGCCTGAGGACGAAAGAAGCACGGGACACGCCGTTCACGCTTGTCGTCGCGTTCCCTTTTGGGGCCTCGGCATCCGACGACGAAGTGCAAGCACTGGGAACGCTGTTCCTCGACGAGGACGAGCTTCCGGAGATGAAGCTCGGGAACGGCCAATCCACGCTCGTGAGCTTTTGTGCTACGGCGGGGGGTGGGACGGTGAACGTGTCCTCGGAGGTTCAGGAGGGGGACTACGCGTTGCGCAAGGGGTGGATCATAGAGAGGGTGACGGTGTTGGGGGTGAACCCGATGCGGGAGGAGTTCAGGCTCGAGGTCGATGGGGCGGAGGTTGTTGACACTTCCAAGGTGCGGTTCAGCACGGCGGAACACGCGAATTACGGGGAGGCGCGGGAAGAGGACGAGGAAGAAGGCGGCCAGAAGAAGAAGAATGTGATGCTGGAGATCAGTGGGTTGGAGTTGCTGGTAGGAAAGAACTTCTGCATGTCATGGAAGGTGGGCATCACAAACTGAAGAAAGAGAGAGAGAGGCCTTTGCTGCTGGTTTTGTTTTTAGAGTGTTCTTCTTCTTCTTCATGATGGGTAAATGAAAATGGGGTGGGGTGATCAGAGAGATTAGCCCATTCCTTCACATGTAGAGAGAAGAGAATTTGAGGTTCCACTTATGTGTTTGCCTTTCTTATTCTTAGGTTAGTTTTGGTCTTGTTGTTGTTGTGGTTGTTATACTTTGTCTTGAACTGTAACTGTAATAGCTGGCTGAGAATGTAAGATTGAAGTTTGTCACATAGCCATATTGCACTAATTAATTAGAACAATACTCCGTATCATTTTAGCCTTTTACACACTAGGAGATCAGTGGGCCATCAAAGTATAGATATCCAAATTACACACAAGGGGAAAAAACTGGATTCAAGAATTTAAAATGAATTCTTACTCCTCAGGCACCACCTAAATTATTTTTCAAATTATTTAATAAAATCTGACTGTAAAATTCAAATTGGTTACTTCCTTTTGGAAAGCACTTTTTGGGTGGTGTGTAGTTAAATACAATGAATCTCAGAGCAATGAATCTCAGAGCACTGGAAATACTCGTGAAGCACCGGGGCTTCAAACTCTCTCTCTGCCACGTCAGCTTTAACTTACACCAAAAATTTACTGGAAATGGGTTTGAAGCCCCGGGGCTTCAAACAGGGGCTTCAAACCTTCATTTTTTACATTTTTAAATATACATCTTCTAAATTTAAATTATTAAATTTTAATTAATTTATTATTTAAATTAATCAAAAGGAGATTAGTACATTAAAAAATAACATTCATTAAAAAAATATTACATTCATAGAAGAATACATTCATAAAAAAGTTTCATTCATTAAAAAAATATCACATCCATAAAAAAATAACACTACAAAGAAATTACTAATTATTCAAACAACTAAAAATATCTTCATTCAAATTCGAGTTGTAGTAAAATATTGCAAACTGAAATAATTCATCAAATAAAAAATACAGTCAATAAAAAAAGTATGTTAAATTTAATAAAAAACAAAACAAAATTACATTACTAAAAAAATTTGAACAAAAAAATATTACATTAAACAAAAAAATATAGAGTAAAAAAAATTATGTTTGTGTATATTTTTTTAAAGGGAGAGTGAGGAGGGAGGGGGAAAGGGTTTGAAGCCCGTTAAACGTTTGAAGTAGAAGAGATGAAGCCCGGATGAAGCCCCAGGGGGTGGTGTTTAACGCCCCCTGGGCTTCAAAAGTAGCATAACGCCGAGTGGCGTTACATGTATTACCAGTGCTCTCACTGTCCACGAAACACGAAGAGAAATGATCTATATGCTTTTTTTATTCATTTTGTTTAAAAATAGTATAGAAAGAAATTGTAAATATTAAATATTTAAATTCTATTTCTAATATTCTATAAATTAGAAGTAACAAAAATATTTTATTTTATAAAATAAAGAATAAAAAAAATAAAGAATTTCTTTATAAATTTGAAGTACTGTAGAGTGACATGATGGGAAGGTAAGGAGTAAAAAACTTACTCCCGAATTAATCTAATCTACTCCGTTAATGGGCAGAAAAAGCCCACTATATGATTTAAAGTTGTGCCCCAAAGTGAGAGTATTGCCCAAACGTATAGCTAGAATGAGCCCAATAAAAATGATGGATCCTCCCGCTACCATAGGATACCCGTTGTTTAATGTTTATGGGGCGGGCCATTGAATTAGGTCCCTTCCCAACAGAACGCTGACACTTGTTATGACATGGGTCAGACTGACAAAAGTGATGGAGGCAGGAAAACGTGGCTCCGGCTCTGCACATCTATCCCCTCATCATGACTCATGCCCTATCCTTTACAAAAAAAAAAAGAAAAGATGAGCCCATGTTCCAGGAGAGATCTGACTAGACGGTTGCGGAAAGAAAGTTAATACTCCCTCCGTCCCCCATTTGATTACGGAGTAAAATTTTCTATTTTTTGAAATCAATTTATTTACAAATTGATATATCAATAAAATATAAAAGTTACATATTAAAAAACTACGTCAAAAGTTCTACAAAACAAGAGGTAACAAGAATATTTTATTTTATCAAATACTTAATGAAATCGCATAAACAAACAAAAGTTATCGAAAGGAGAGAGAAAAAAATTGCAATCTATTTAGAAACGGAGGGAGTATGACTTTAATTCTAAGAATCGAATCCAGGTCTACTCTCTTGGCACTCCGGTCTTTGCTAAGTGCTAAATGTCCACCGACATGCCTTATCCTTTACAAGTGCCTCGTTCATTTTTTCGAGTTAAATATTTGACAATTAGTATTTTTTTAAATATATTTATACTTTCTCGCTCTAAAACATTCTTCTCATCTTAGTTTACAAGTTTTAACTAAAATTATTTTCAAAATAATTTATTAATTGGTCATAGATGTAAATTTTAAAACTAAATTAAAAAATATATAAAATATGAAGTAGCATGATTATATTATTTGTTTCAAATGACTAACGAAAATAGGTAATAATAAAGTAATTAAAATTTGATAATTTAAATTGCAAATGAGAAGAAAATTTTAAGACAGAGAGTAACATCATAAATTATTAGCAAATCATTACAGAGTAGTAAAAAATGTTATGTTTAGAATATTCTCCGATACAAATATGTTAATATATTTTCTTATATATTACATCGTAATTTATTGGAATACTTTCGTCTCTAAAAGATTGTTACAATTTGACTTTTTGGTCAAATCATGACAACAATTGACCACGAATTAGATCTATTTTAGAATAATTAAATATTATAAAAATTTGTTACGGAGTATTTCAAAATTATATTTTCAAATAAACTTAATTTTACTAAATTTAGATTATAACTAAATATATAACTTAAGTGAATTTGGTGTTTCACGAGTTCTCAGAACACATTGATTTTGGCTATCATATTGTTCGTAGGTACGAGTCTCCAACGTCAACACGTAGTCATGGCCTACGTCCTTACCCATCTTCAAATTGCAGACATTTTAGAAAAACAGTGTCTGGACTCTGGGCCGTTGTTTTTCTTTTTAATATCCAAGTTAAAGGATATTCATGTGCCAACTTGAGGGAGTATTGGAATATATTTTACAAATATTCTATGTAGTTTGTATATACTTAGCGTGCTGGACCTATTAGTGTTTGTTATTTTTTGGAAATTTATTATGGAATGAAGTGAGAACATTATTTCTCAACATTATGCAGTGATACAAAACGTCAAATAACGTGTGAAAGCATACAAATTTGAAAATATTCCAATTTTTTAGCCTCACTCACCGGCCTAAGAGCAACTCTAATGGGAGAGCTATATGAAAGGGGAAATAGGAATATTTGTGATATATACTTCTTTTCATTAAAAATCATTCTCCAATTGGAGAGGTAAACAAGAAGGTATTATACCTTCTTCAATTTTGAAGAGGTATCTTTACCTTCTTCATTTGGGGAGGTATATCAATTTTTCCCACTTTAGTTATTGTATTTTTGCTTGAATATATTATTATAAATTATTAATTTGTATCTTTGTCATTATAAAACTTAACGAGTCAAGAATTAACAAAAAAAGGATACTTTGTTTTTTCATCTTGCATTCTGTATTTTTAAGTTTTTTTCTATTCGGGTATTTATAGTTTTACATGTGTAATTAGACATAATGTATATTTAACTATTTCAAAACTGACATTTTAATTTTTTTTCCAATAAATAAGTTGTATTTTTATAAAATCTTTAAATTTAAAAATTTAATCAAGAAGAAACAAAGGCAACAAACCTCAAATTTACCTCCCCATGATTTTTTTAAGAATGTATATTTTCTTTTCTAATAATTAAAATTTGATTTAAGAAGGTAAACAACTAATTTTTTTCCAATAATGTATGGAGATGAATTTTTTTCCTCTTTTGCCTTTTGATTTACCTTTTCCCATTGGAATTACACACTTTTTGGAAAGGTAAACTTGATCATTTGGAGAGGTAAATGAGATATATACCTCTCCAAGACATCTCTTACCATTGGAGTTCTCTAAGAGATTGAAATTTATTTGAACAAATACTACACTTATGTGAGTTATTTAAAAAAAATTAAAATTCATCATTAATGGGAGTCTTAATGTTGGGCTTAAGGGATGGATACTCACGTGATGGCATGGTAATTGCCACGTGAGACTTTTTTTTTCTTTTTATAATTCTATCCGTTCGTTGTAGGGAGAAATGGAGTCATGATTTATGATTTTATGGTTTGGTGGTTCAAGATATTTTAGTGTCCCAAATATTAGTCGCACATTAGGATCTTGTTCCTTGTTGTTCACTGACTAATTAACTTTTCAGAACACAAACCACTTTCCAGCTAATATTTATGAAGAGAGTAGTACGGACTAATAGTTTCGTTTTCTTTTCCACTGCAGCCATTCTATATATGCATCATGTTTTTTTATTTATTCTCCTTTCCGAATAAAGTAAAATATCTAGTTTTTTCAATTTATTTGTGATGGATTTTAGAATCCAGGATTTAGGAGACTATATAGAAGAGTATCGAACAAGTACTCAGTTCCTTTCGGTTGCAAGAGTAGAAAAAAATTATTAGCATGGTAGTTAAAGTGAACGTGTCTTTCCTCCTCTCGAAGGGGAATATATATACAATACATATTAGAGCTTTTCCTGCCGTTAGTCTACAGCCTAGCGGGCGGGGCCCACTGAGGTCAAGCCTTTCGATTGACGACACAAGCAGTATGATTATAAACTAGGATGACTACAACTAACGGGCAGACAATAGGGTGGGTACAGCCAATCGTACAGATACCAGTATCATGGTGTCCAATCTCGGGCCTGCTGATTAGACAAGGCACACAGGCTCCCATGCCGCAAGTGGCCCATGGTGCTTAGCTAGCGGCAGAGGCCGAGTACGCATGCTCAGTTGTTGGAGGCCTAACATGGAGGGTCCGATCGGGTCCTTCTCGAGTACGAGTGGATGTATCCGAGCTGAGCAAGGATGCGCATTCGAGTACGGTTGTTGGAGGCCTAACACTTCTTTATTCAAAAATGAGTCCGGTTCCATGGCCACTGGATTCGAGTGGCCACGGAAGCCACTGCCCCCCTACGAAGCTCCGTTCATAAAATTGATGATTCCTACCCCCCTAACCTCCTTGGTAAACCCCCTGCCAAGTCTCGACCCAAACAAATCGCTCCACCTACGTCAATTGCACCTCGTAAGTATAAAGTCAAATTTTTTGACTTTAAAGTCAATTAATACTTACGAGGTGCAATATTTCATTTTTTTTTAATTTTCTTAAAGTTTGTGTAAGTCTTAGGGTATGTTTGGTTGGAAGAGAGGGAAGGAGAAGGAATGGATGAGAGGGAATGGGAAGGGAAAGGAAGGATTCTTTGCCTTGTTTGATTTGGAGGGGAAGGAAATATTTTATTTTCAATATTTTATTTATATTTGTCATTTTTAAATTGATTTTTATCTATTATAAAAAATATTATTACCAGTTTTTTTATTTTATTCTTTGATTTTATATTTTATAATTTTAATTTTTATTACTATTTTTATTATTTATCCTAAATTTAATTTATTTTATTTTCTTATTTGATTTATATTTTAATATTTAATATATATATATGTGTGTGTGTGTGTGTGTGTGTGTGTGTGTGTGCGCGTGTGTGTGTGTGTGCGTGTATGTGTGTGTATTATTTTATTATTGTTTATTTCTATGATTTTTCATTATGAATTGATTGATTTATTTTATTATTATAATTATTTATTCTTATAAGTTTTTTTCTTTTTATTAAAAATTGTTTTTTGTTATGTTATTATTTGTTTATATTTACTTCTTTATTATTATTATTATTTTAATTATTATTTATTATTTTATTTTATAATTTTATTAATATATAGTTTTTTATTGTTAATTTGTTTGTTATTGTAAAATGATTTATTTTATTTTCTAATTGTTTATTATTTTTTTGGCATTATTTATTAAGTCTTACTACCATTTATTTATTTATTTTAATTTTTTATTTTATTTTATATTACTTTTTTACTGACAAGTTGAAAAAAAATTGGCATAAGAAGAAGAGAAGGACAAGAGGGAAGGAGATTCCGTCTGATTCGGAAGAATTGATTAAGAGGGGAGGGGAGGGAATTGAAGCTAAAATTTTGGGTCTCCTCTCCTTCATGTTTTAAAACCAAACAAGGGGATGAATTCGGATTGCCTCCCCTACCCTCTCCTTCCCTCCAACCAAACAGACCCTTAAGTTGTTTGAAGGCAAGTTCTTTTGTGGTCTTATAGATGAATTGAGCTTTTGGAAAAAAAATGGTTATGTCGATCCATGAAAGTGTAAGAATGTCCACAATTTACATTTGAACTATCACAAGTGCACAACTCTTATTTGAAAGGAATGATGAACTACTCGTAACTAACATGGGTGTATTAGGTGTCCAAAAAAGGCGTAAGGCCATCTACGGATAGCGTTTGGCGTTAGCATTTTTAAAGTAATTTACAAAGTTAAAATTTTATCCAAAATGCTGACGCTAATCTTCAACGCTTTTCCCAAACAGGTCCATTGTGAAAAAATTAAAGCAAGCTGACGTTTTCAAAGATTAAATTAAATCCATTAAGTATAAACATTTGCTCTTACCAGGTGTCAAACAAGATCGCATAATACATTTCCCCCCTTCTTTTTAAGCAGCGTTCCGTTCAACTTATCTTTTCTGCTTATTACTTTTTTTTTTATTATAATCAGATTAGACCAAACCAGATCAGATCAAAAACAACTTTAATTATAACTGCAATCAGATCAGATCATGCTATATCAGATCAAACCATATCGTACCTGGTCAAATCAGACGAGACCAGATCAGATCTTTAAAAAACTAGATTAGATTAGACCAATCGAACACATCCTTAGTCACACGGGTCACGCGGAGTATTAAAAAAAGAAGAGTAAATTCCATAAAAGGTACTCAGTTATATGTCGTTTTACATATTTAGTCTCTACATATCAAATATTACTAATTTAGTCTTCAAATATTATATCATTTTTCACGAATGGTCCTTTGTTAACGTTTTTGTTAAAACATGGACAAATTTGTATATTCATACTCCTCTCCTCAATTAAGCTTCCTCCCTCCTCTCGTACTCTTTCCCAAACGTGTCGCTGAGTTTGAAACTTTAAACTCAAAACTGAAATGATCATTCTTCTCTCAATTATTAATCTTCCTGGTGGAACCTAAAATCAAAACCAATAATCTTTATGGATGAGTTTTATCAATTAGTCTCAAGAAATTGCAAATAAAATAAACATTAAAACTCATTCATGAAAGTTACTGATTTCGAATTTGGGTTCCACCAGTTAGACAAGCAATTGAGAAAAGAGTGATGATTTTGGTTTTAGATTCAAAGTTTCAAAGTCAGCGATGAGTTTGAGAAAGTAGTGCGAGGGGGGGGGGGGACGAAGCTTAATTGAGGAGAGAAAGGAGTGTGAATTCACAATTCTATCCATGTTGTTAATGAAAATGTTAACAAAGGACTGTTTGTGGAAATGAATATAATAATTGAGGACTAAATTAATAATATTTAATATGTAGGAACTAAATATTTAAAACGATCTATAACTGCGAACCTTTTATAGAATTTAGACCTGGCAAAACAGAATCGGAACCGATTACCCGAACTGAAATATCTGAAACCGAAACCGAAATTACCCGAAAAATGAAGATCCGATCTATAACCGAAAACCCGAAATGATCCGAATCGAACCGAAACCGAACTAAATAATTCATATCCGATTTAAATCCGAAACTGATTAGATCCGAAACCGATAATATCTGAACCGATTAAACCCGAAACCGATAAAACACGAAACCGATTATATCCGAAACCGGTTAGAACCTACATCGATAAATTTGGAACTATGTTTTCCTTTCAATAAGCATATTATATTTTAAAATTTTTACTATTATTTTACCATTTGAACTAATTACATTGCTTGCTTATTCCCTCATAAAATGGATTATCTTCTTGAAAAAAGTACAAAATTCCATGCCTTAAATTTATTATATGTAGAAATTAAAGATAAGTTATACCATATACATATAAATGATAACGCACCAACAAATAAAATTTCCGTAATTTTTAAATATTGAAATGTGATATTCCTTTTGAGACGAAAGAATTATATGATGAATTGTATGGAATAACTAGATTTTATCATGATTTCATCCCATTATAATAAATTTTATTGATTTGAGAGTTAATTTGATTAGTTTCAAATCAATTCACTCAATATTAGTCAATAAAATTAGATGCTAGTGTTAGCATTTTGAAAAGACTCTCTAGCGACATCATTTAGTGTTATCATTTTCAAATTTGATCTACACCATTACATTTAAGTGTAAAATTAATTATATTTGACTCTATTAAATTTAATTTAATCTATTTTCAACAAAATACACTCAATAATTTATAAATTTTGCACTCAATTGAATAAAATTCACTTAATTTCACCCAATTTTACTCAATTTTTTACCAAATTATATTCAAATGGAACATAACACTATTTGAATTTATCTCTTATCTTTTCATTTATAAACATAAGTATATTAGTAGTTGTGAGAAAAGTTTGATATTTCAAAACTAAATTTAAAAATCAATTTAATTATATTAAATTTATATCATAATTAAATATATATGTTTTCACAATTTATAGTCCAAATTTGTAAAATATGACTAAAAAGTCAAAAAGGGAAGATTATTTAGGTTAGAGATAATATAATTAGAAAAATATATAAAATAATATGAGGTATTGAATTGATGATAGATAAATGTGATAAAACATAAAAAGAAATATGGATAGTTAAATTTCAATTAGAAAATATATATATCCAAAATATATTTGATCCGAAACCGAAATATATCCGAACCGAACTAGACCCGAAACCGAAATATATCCGACTCAAATTGTATCCGAACCAAAATTTATCCGAACCGATTTATAACCGAACCGTATCTGAACCGATTCGAAACTGAACCGAATCGAAAAATGTATCGAACCGAATCAAATCTGAACTGAAATTTTACCGATCCATTTCGAATCGATTATAACATATAACCGAAAGATATCTGAACCGAAAAAATCCAACCCGAAATCGATCCGGTTGATCCGATTGCCACCTCTAATACAATTTACTCAAAATGAATGAAACTCAAATCCGGATGAATGGTTATTGAAAAAGGGGAGCAATAAAGGAAGAGTAGATAGGTAACAGAAAGACAACAAACAAACGTACACTATAAAGGGCAGAGAGGCCATAAATGAAACCGTACAACAGACAGTCTACAGTACAGAGACATGCAACTGTTTATGAGCTAGAAAAGGATTTGCAAATAATATAAAAAAGAAAAGAGCAATGCTAGCGGTATTGCTAGTATTTGCCTATTTAGGGGTGGGGGACAAATGGGGTACACCAAAGATGTATTCCTAGCATTTTTAAAAAAAAAATGTTATATTAACGTCAAAATATAAAGTCTACTTTAACCCCATTCTTTTACAGATATAAGAGTGATTCACAGATATTTGACATTATTTCGTGTCTTTAATGCCGGTAAGATTTAGGTGTCTCTCGAAAACAACTATTGAGTCATTTAGAAGAGGTAAATAATTAAAATTTTATCATAGATTGATTTTTAATAGTAGAGTTTACGCTTGGTATTTATAGATATCATACGCTTACTATAGTTGTTACGAATCGAACTTGACTCGGAGTAGAGTTTACTTTTTTTAAAATAACGTACATTTTTTTAATTTATATGTGCCTATGTCTCCAACAAAAATTAATGTGGCTACATGTTATTAGGCAAATTTAAAACTTTTATTTATTTTTTAAGTAAAGTGTATTTTATTGCATATACGGAGTAATTAATTATTTACGATATAAAATTTCACATTACCTATTCAAAAATATTTTACATTCAATAAATGTTTGAAATAAAATATTTTACATTCAATAAATGTTTGAAATAAAATATTTTACATTCAATAAATGTTTGAAATAAGGCTATGGGGTGCCATCATCAGCACATTCCCACCATTCTCACTTCCAACTCAGTGCCACATCAACTTTTCTCATTTTATCCCCAGACATGAATATCATCATTATTCTATTCTTATTTTTATTATTATACTACTTTTATAACATTTCATTACATTAATTTTTTAATTTAAATAATTAAATAAACCAAAACATTACTTAATAAAAAAATTATAAATAATAAACTTAATAAAATGCATTACAAAAGTACGATAAAATATTACATTAACCAAAGATGTTGATCCAAATAAATAAAAATTTTGCCGACCAAAATTAGCGTATGGTTGAAACCGGGCCTATTTAGTTGGTTTGGGTCCATTTTAGAAAAAATGAGTGTAAAGAAAGGAGGAAATAAATAAAAGTGGAAATATTAAGTAGAGAGAGTTTGATGTAAGTTTGGATAGAAGTAGTGTGTTTAAATAGAGTAGATATTTTTGTTTTTGCACCTAACGGTCATTTTTTAAAAAAAATATATATTTTTTTAACTCCAACGGTCAAAAACGAACAAAAAAGAAAAAACAAAGAAATTGGTTGGGGTCGAATGCTAGATGGGCGACGCCAACTCCTCCGACCCCATATCCTATAGCCTAACAAATGTTATCCCCATCTAGCTCAATTTCTAGACTCGCGAGTGACTCGAGTCTTATCCCTAGACGGTGAGGAGAATGTAGTCTATAGACCAATTGAATTAGTTGGTTGGCTCATGGCTGTATCCACCCACCATAGATCGAGATATGAGTCACTCAGTCAAACTCAAAAGCAACTCACACAGTATCCAAAGCAACAAACAATCTACAAACCACAAAGGCAAGGCACGTTTAGAACTTAAATTAGTTATCCTCTTCTTTATAACTTGAATTTTTTTGATTATTTTTAATTTGTTTCCCAGCTATTTATTTTATTGATCATGCATATCTCTTTTATACTTATTGAAATTCAATACTCCATCTATCCTAAAACTCACTCGTTTACGAGATTTAACTGAAATTATTTTTAATTTAATTGATTTGATTATAGGTGTAAAAATTAAGAAAAGAAAAATTATATATTTAAAAATTACATTAAAAATTCTACAATACAAGAGGTGATATGATTATATTATTTTACCAAATAACTAACATAAATAAGTAAATAAAGTAATTAAAATTTGACCATGTGAATACATCTGAGAAGAAAGTTTTAAGACGGAGAGATTATTTCCTTCATTTAATGTTTGGTTCAATTTTAATAGTCTTTAATATAATAAATTGGTAATTAATAACAATATTTATACACAGATGTATTAATATTTTTCAAAAGAAAATTATTGACATTGCATTATTTGACCAATAAACTTTTCAAAAGAAAACTTTGACAAATTTATAGCTAAATTTTCCGACTATCAAAGTTAAAATTACAAATTTTGATAAAAAAAAAGTCAAATGCAAATATTAAATCGGGGCGGATGGAGTGTTACCAAAAAATTACTCAAAATTTTATTAATTCGGGCTCATTCCCGTACACCCAAGATATTTTAAGAAATGAGCTAAGAGAAAAAATTTAGTCAAGTGGACATAATACTACCTCCATCCCAAATTATTTCTTACATTTCTATTACCGAGACAAAATATCAAGTTTTTTCAATTAATTTTATTTACATATTGGTAAAGAAATAAAAAATAAAAATTACATATCAAAAAACTACATGAAAAATTCTTCGAAATAAGAGGTGTTAAGAATATTTTATTTCATCAAATAACCAATAAAAACGTAGAAATAAATAAAAGTTCCCACGACTGTTGAAAAAACAAATATGGCAAATAACTAATCTCATACTGCCTCCCCCAAATATTTACTACTCCCTCCGTTCCAAATTATTTGCCACATTTTCTTTTTCAACAGTCGCGGAAATTTTTATTTATTTCTACGTTTTCATTGGTTATTTGATAAAATAAAATAATCTTGACACCTCTTATTTCGAAGACCTTTTCATGTAGTTTTTTGATATGTAATTTTTATTTTTTATTTCTTTACCAATATGTAAATAAAATGAATGGAAAAAACTTGATATTTTGCCTCGGTAATAGAAATGTGACAAATAATTTGGAACGGATGGAGTATATTTAAAAAAAGGATAAAATATCTAATTTTTTTAATTTATTTTATATAAATATTGATATAGAAATAATTTGTTTTATCAATAAAAACGTACAAATAAATAAAAGTTCTCCCAATGGTTGAAAAAGAAAATGTGGCAAACATTTAGGATAGAGAGAGTATCATATCTAGAGAAAAAACTCAACTTGGGGTGGGGCTTTTATCTATTCATAACACTAGTATCCTGATTATGACTTTGATGTCTCACATTATCTGAAATATATTTTAGAATATCCTCGATTTCATGGTAATGACTCTCATGTTCTACATTATCTGAAATATACACCAGAGTAACTTCAATTTTCTGTTAAGAATTCTTAGGTCCTACTTTATTAATATATACTAATATACTATGAGGGTCATTAAAATTAGTAGTAATGTACTTCTTGGGTACATTCTCTCTATTTGACCGTTAGGATTAAAGATTTTGGTACTTTGACAAATACTAAATTTTACTTTCATAATTATTATTTTATTATAAAATCCTTCAATTTCTCAAAATAAAAGAATTTTCAATCATAACGCCAAAATGGGCAAAATATACCCTCAAAAGTTTAGTATTACAAATTTTAAGGAATTCCGAGTATATTTTGGATAATGTGAAACATTAGAGTTATAACAAGAAAATTGAGAATACACCGAAATATATTTTAGATAATGTAAGATCTAACGATCATTACTAGAAGATGCTTTGGAACAATTTTCTGTTTACTCCGTATCTATTTTCTTTTTCGGTTCTTGACAATGTTTGGAGTACTATGGCTAGTACTCCGTATTTTTAAATACGGAAGAAATAAGAAAAATGCTAAGAGTACACCAAATGTGTACCCCATTTGTCCCCCACCTCCTCCTCCACCACATAAATGGGCAAAAAACTAATAAATAAATAAATAATTAAAAATGAAATAAAAATATATGGTAGAGAAGGGGGTGGGGACAAATGGAATACACATTTGGTTGGTGTACCCCTAATAGTGCTCAATAAATAATTAAAGAAATTCTTACGCATGCACTTGTGTATAAATAAGAGAGACTGGTCCAACGGTCTCCCTTCCACTTCGTTTGTTCAACTTTGCGAAAGGCTCCACTGACTACTGGGAGTAGTACTGTGAGTGAGGCGTGGTAGAATAGAGCCCCCGCCGCGGCGCCGCCGTTGATCCAACCTCGGCCCACAGGTGAGCAGACCCCAACGACGTTTCTTTTTAGACCAGAATGCTTCTTTTCTTTAAATGCTCTGATCTGTAATGGGTTTGTGTTCTTTGTTTTGCAGGGCAAAATTATGTTCCTAGGGATCGGAGTATAATTTGTCCTGTTTTCTTGTTGTTCCGGGAAAACAAAAAAGATGGCGGAGGGCCAAGAGAGTATGGGCAAAAAACCGAAACCTTCAAAGAGAGCGACGAGGAGAATAAGGATCGTATGCAACGACCCGGACGCAACTGATTCGTCCGAGGACGACAACGACTGTGCGTCCAGGAGACAGAAGAATAAGAAGAAGGTGTTTGTTAGGGAGATAAATCTTCCCATACTCAGTGGTCCAACTCTTGAAGGAGAGACCAATCATTGTCAAGAAGACAGAAGCACAGATAGTAACAATAACAGAAACAGATTGATGATGAGTCAAAATAAAAGCTCTTCATCTTCTTCCTCTTCTGTTTCTTCACCCTCAAGGGTAGGGAAGCCGAGAGGCGTGAGACAGAGGAAATGGGGGAAATGGGCGGCGGAAATCAGGGACCCTTTCAAATGGAGAAGGGTGTGGCTGGGCACTTACGGAACTGCCGAAGAAGCCTCTTTTGCCTATGAAAACCAACGCCTCGAATACCAAGCTGCCATGAATATTAATGTCAATGCCATCTCCTCCCCCTCCTCCTCGGACTCCGTTCGGAAGCATTCTCTGGCTCCCCAGCCCCTCAAAGAAGAAGACCCCTTGGTCGAGGGATCAGAGAGGCACGGCGTGGCATTCGATTTGGAGCTGGAATCCCTCCTTTCCGCTGCGGGTGGCAATCTGTCGACTAGTCTTGATGATTTTGTCTGTCTTCCTCCTGCTCCGCATTTTGATGATTTAGACCTTCTTCCTCCTACTGTAGTGTATGATGATCAGCTGCCCGTGGCTTTGCCCGACTTCGATTTCGACTTTGATTTTGATGCTTGCAATGAGGCTTGGATGGTTGAATCTCAATCTCCCCCTGCTATGACAACGCCCCCTCTAAACATAGCTTGCCCATAAATTTTTTGCATTGGTTTATAAATAGGCGTTTTGTTTATGGCATTACTACCTTTTTAATTAATCTAAAAGTATGGTTCTTGTGTTATACAGGGTAGAAAAGCTGTGGTTTTGCCAAGAGAATATTTTTTTTTCGTTTTTTTATTTTTGCATTTGTCTGATTATATATAGTCCAGGTCTCAAGGAGAGATTTTAAATGGGGAAGAACCGAAGAAGAGGCATTTATTGTTATTAGTTTCTGGGGTTCAATCCATTGGTTTTATGGCGTTATGGAACCCCAAGAAGTTCATTATCCCTCTTACACTCGCATCCTCAATGGGCTCCAATGCGGAAACTAGTATAGTCTTAAAGCTGCCTAAAGCCGTCCCATGAACAGCTCAACTGGTTGTGTATATATGCTCATAACGCCTTTGCTTATAGTGCCCCGGGTGGCCGTGTGTGCGGGGACTACGCAGTCTTACAATCGTCCAAGCTTTTGCTTCTTGTTTGAGAAAATGAGCACTATGTTTCGCTACTTCGGGTTCAAGAAAAATGATGATTATGTCTTACCTTCCATATATATAGGAGAGATATGATAAGGATTAAAACACTTTCCCAAATACCATAGTTTCACACTAAATTTTAGTGGGTACCTTTTGAATCTCTCACTTTCTATTTTTGGGACGCTTCCTTGAATCGTTTACTTCCCTGAAATAACAACTACATAAGGCGTAAATGACTCTTTTACCCTTTCAATTTTGTCGTCTCTTCTCATGTTCGTGTCAATTTTTTTGACAGTCCATTTCTTTCAGTTCCACACCTGATAGAATTTAGAATGAGTTAAGGATAACTGGATTGGATAATAAGATACTTGGGTAAAACCACATTAAAAGATTGAATCCAATTGATTAGTTAGTTCAGCTCAAGAGCTTATATACCGATTATTTTACTCTTGGACTTCCGATGTGGGATAAAGTCTAACACTCCCCTCAAGTGGACAACCGAGTCATTTTGAATTTAACCGGTAGACCACTTGGAAATAAACTCTCATTCCCTTGATTGTTTTTTTTAGCGTCAACACCTAAAGGACCACGAGCCGCTGGGTATGGATTTTCAGACGAGCAATTGTGTTAAACGGGCCACAGGCCGTTAGGTACATACTCCACACGGACAACTGGGATAAAGACTAAGGGGCCGCTAGGAATGAACGTCTAGACGGACACCTTGACAAACGAGGTGGGGCAAAACCTGCTCTGATACCATGATAGAATTTAGTATGGGGTAAAGATAACTAGATTGGGTAATAAGATACTTGAGTTGAACCACATTAAAAGATTGAATTCAATTGATTAGTTAGTTCAACTCAAGAGCTTATATACCAATTATTTTACTCTTGGACTTCCAATGCAGGATAAACTCTAACAACACCCACCCATCCTAAACTTTTCCCAACATTCATCTCTTTCTTTGTTCAACCCTTTCATCTCCTTTTTTTCACTCGTCTCATTCATCTCTTTCTTTGCCGAATTATCGATTTGTTGTCGACCATATTTTTTCTTCTATCGTGTTGCTCTGCATACCGTCCTCCTCTTTTCTACCTTCTCACTAGATCAGGTTATATCTAAAGAGCTTTGGCGTCCGCTCCGGTTAGATATATGACAAAGAGAATAAGGCAAACCAGAGTCTAGTCAAAACTAGAGAGCTTCGTTGTGCTCTCACAATTCTGGTCAGATCGATTTATTGTTAGAATAAAAAAAATCTTTCTTGGGTCACAACTACAAGTTTGAGCTTTTGGTTGAGTCGGTTTCTTGATATGATATTGGAGCCTTGTTGACCAAGAGGCCATGAGTTCAAAAATCAATGTCATTCAGTTTAAAAAAATATTCACTTGCAAGACTCGAACAGAAAACAAATCTCTCATGCACGTTCGATGACATGTTAAAATATAAATTTTTTTTCTGAGATACCCTCACAAGCTTGAGTTTTTGACTGAATCCCTGTTAGTGTTGCTGTTAGAGAAGAAGAAGAAAGGCAACCGGTTTCGCCGTTGCTGGTCCCTGCACGAGAAGAAAGGCGCTGCTCCTCCTGTTCGCGGATGCTCCCACGGTCGTCGTAGAGAAATTCCATATACCAGAGCTAAACAATTGACTATGCGCATTTTTGCAAAGTCAAACCGTGTAAAGTCTATGTGGGAAGATTAAGAAGGGAGTATTTTTATTATGAGTTTTTGTAAGTTTGTATTATTAAATTGTATTATATATTTTAAGATTATTTATTTTAATTAAAATAAGTATTAAAAAACAATAGTAAAATATAGGAAGGGGAAGCACACCCCTAAAAGAACTAAAAGGAAAAACTGATATAGTGCTGAATTGACAGAAGAGAAAGAAAGAGGCCGGGGAACCATACCTCTCTTCCTTCCACGGGCCATGACAAGATTTCCCTTCACGACCTTCCACTGCCCATCTCTGAACTTCACCTCGTGTCCGTGTTCGTCTAACTGCCTGACAGAAATCAAACTTTTTTCAAGGCTGGAACAACTCTGACATCCTTCAAAGTCCAGAAACCGACTGGGGTCTTCAGCACTATGTCACCCATGCCCATCACATCAAGAGCACTGTCATCCGCTAGTCGTACCTTTCCAAAGTCCCCAACAACTAGATTATGCAATGCTTCACCGCTGTGGGTAGCATGAAATGAAGCACTAGAATCCATGACCCAGGAATCCACATTGCTTTCTTCACAGCAAGTCAGAGCGACCTCCTCGTCACTCGCAGAGCCTTGAGCAATGTTTACTTTCTTATCATTCGGACATTGATTCCTAAAATGCCCTACCTCCTTGCACTTCCAGCACGTTACACCTGAGCTGTCACGAGTCTTCGACTGACTCCTTTGTCTGTTCCTGCTCCCACTACCTCTACTATATCTTCTGCCTCTACCAACATGAAGCAATTCACCAGATGACTCCCTTGAACTCTTTCTTCTGACATCCTCACCAAGAACGAGATCTCGAATCTGATCAAAGGTGAATCCATCGGGTCCCACTGAACTGGTAACTGCTGTAACTGTTCCGGACCAACTATCAGGTAAAGACGATAGCAGTAGCAAAGCTTGAACTTCATCATCGAACTTAATGTCCACTGACAAAAGTCTGGCTAAGATCGAATTCAACTTGTTGATATGCTCGGTAACTGAAGTGCCTTCTTTCATTTTTGTGTTCACCAGCTCTCTTATCAGAAAAACTTTATTCGCTGCAGATGGCTTCTCGTACATGTTACACAGCGCTTCCATAATTCCCTTCGCTGTCTTCTCCTTCAGAATGTTGAACGCAACATTCTTGGTCAACGAGAGACGGATCACGGACATTGCTTTCCGATCCAAACCTGCCCAATCTGCATCCGACATCTTTTCTGGCTTGTCACCCAAAACCACATCCAAATCTTTCTGAACCAGCAAATCCTCAATTTGCATCTTCCACCAACTGAAATCTGTACCATCGAACTTCTCAATTCGGAACTTCCCATCTTCTGCTATCTCAAATGACTAGACGAGATACCCAGTACAACTAATTTCAGATCTTGATATTTTTTTCGTCAGAAAATCATGAACAAGACCACTTCTCACCAATTCCAAATCAAACAGCCCCAAATTAAAAACACACGCCTAAGGGGAAAAAGACAAGTGGGATGGACAAAGGATGACGGCCCAACCCTTTTTTCCTTCCTTTCCTGCCAACAGCTGCTCCTCGCCTCCTTTTTGGATCGACAACCGAACTACAGGTAGGCAAATCGACTGCGGCTTGCGACTTGGACGGCGGCAGCAAACTGGACGGCTGAGATCTCGACGGCAGCGCGAACTGGAGGCAGCAGCGCACTTCCTCACTGCGGTTCAAGACCCAGCGGCGAACTCAACGGCGGCGGCGACCCCTAGTGCTTGCTCCTCTTGCCGGATCTGTTTGGTGGCGAATCTGAAACGGCGCGGCTTCGCAGCGGCTCCTCAACCTGGCGGCGGCGGAGCTCCTCTGCGTGTAGCTACTTCGACGGCGGCTGTGGTTTGCTCACCCTCTCCGGACAGTGGATATCTGCGGTGAACTCAGCGAGCGGCAGCGGCGATCTGGGACCTCGACGGCGAATGGGTTGTGCGTTGGACGGCGATTGACGGCTGAGATTCCCGGCGAATCTGTGCGCGGGTCACTCAGCGGCTGCTCCTCAGTTGAACGGCCACACACACGGACGATCTGGATCCCACAGGGTTCTCTCTTGATTCTCGCTCCGATACCACTTGTTGGGGATTAAACACACAACACACACAAATATTTGCGAGAATCAAGAGAGAAACGGAACACAAACGACACACAAGAATTTAACGTGGTTCGGTTTCCCTAATCCACGGCTGCAACAGGAGGATTTTCTTATTTCACTTGTGGTGCCGATTACAAGTACAAGTATGCAATATATATAGGAAGAGTGCATCTAGGGTTTCGTAAAATGGGCCGAGCCAAAAGTAAAGCTCAAGCCTCCACAAACCCAACAACTCTTCCACTAATTTTTAGTCCCACACTGAAACACCTCTTATGCTATTGCCCTCTTGTCTTGCCTCTCCGTTGCTTTTGCATTATTCATCAGTTCTTATTAAATTTTTTTAAAAAATAAAAGTGCTAACAAGAAATAGTCAAAATAAAATTAATATTTTTAAAAGAATTGAACATAAATTACTACTCCCTACTAGAATTAACTATAGTTGGGCATTTAAATTTCTTTCTCATTTTTTTATAGTGAAATGAGAAAGATGAAGATATATTGAAAAGAAGAGTAAGATATTGTATGAGAGAGAAATTAGAAATGGAGAAGTGAAGAATTTGAAGGGTTGAAAAAAAAATGGAACCGGCATGGCACCCGCGCTCCAGTGGACGGCCGCTGGGAGAGTTATTCCCACTGCAAGACCGGCGAGGCGAGGCGGGCATCTTGCTCTTCCGCAAGATTCGGCGCGGTGGGTATTCTTGGCACCATTGTAAGTGCTATAAAGCCCACTACATATGGTCTAAGACAAAGAGAATATTAATTAATGATGAAGGGCTCGATCAATAGTGAAGTTTCAAAAATTAATTAAGAATTTTCCCGAGATTTGATTTGACTTAATTAAGAGAATGTGATAATTAATGGTTGACATGCGCATATAAGGAGTGTATATTAAAATAGATACCCAGTAGAATACAATGTTGAAGAGGAAAGCAGCTGGTATGCACTGATTGGAACCAATACAAAACGCGAACAGATTTCAAATACTCCGTCTATTTTAGAAAGGAAAAAAAACCTAAGGTAACTATTAATTACGTTAATTAAACCACACATATATATGTGTAAATATATAAATATAAATCCCGGAGGCGTGTTTCACTTATTTAATTTAGGGGACGAGGAAGAAAGATGAGAGGTTTGAATAATTAAGGGGGAAAATTAGAGCTTGACGACTTCAGGAATGAAAACAGGGTATTGATGAATGGAGTCGGCCCAGGGACTGTCGGGCAGGGGGGAGTTAATGGTCCTGTTGCACTTCCAGACGGCGCTGTTACACTTGAACCCACTCCCGAACCCAATCTGCCACACCCTGTCCCCTCTCTTCATCCTCCCCTTCGCCTCAATGTAGCTCATCTCGTACCACAGCGACGAAGATGACGTGTTCCCGAACCTGTGCAGCGTCATCCTCGACGCCTCCACGTCTTCCCCCGACAGGCTCAGTCTCTTCTGGAGCTCGTCTATGACCGCCCGCCCCCCCGCGTGGATGCAGAAGTGCTCGAACGCCTTCTTGAAGTCCGGCACGTACGGCTTCGATGCTTTTGTTGATGATGACCTGTACAGCTTGCGGGCGATGAAAGAGATGACGAACATGATCTGCTCCGACGCCGGGAGAACAAGGGGCCCGATGGTGGTTATATTCGACTTCAATGCCTCTCCCGCCACTTCCATGAGGTTTATGCACAAGTTTATCCCGATGATCCCTTCCGGATCCTCTTGCTGGAACACGCATTTGTAGGAGTCGTCCTTGTGTCCCATATGCGTCCGGACCACGTGCATGAGCCTGTACTTGGCTCTCCCACGGTCCGACCTCTTGTTCGACAACAGGACCGCCGCTCCTCCCATTCTGAACAAGCAGTTCGGGAGGAGCATCGATCTCTCCTTCCCTGTGTATGAGTTGGGGGACAGAATCTCCGTGCTGACGACGACTGCATTCGAGTTGGGGTACGTCTCGAGCAAGTCCCGGGCTAAATCTAAGGATATGAGCCCGGCGCTGCAGCCCATACCGGAGAGGTGGAACGTCTTGACGTTACACCTCAGCTTGTATTTATTGACCAGCATGGTTGACATGGAAGGGGTTGGGGAAAACAAGCTGCAGTTGACGATGAGGATGTCGATGTCTTTAGGGTTGAGCTGAGTCTTAGCTAGAAGGTCGTCCATTGCGGGGAAAATCACCATCTTCGCCTCTTCCCTAGCAACGTCCATCGTGATAGCAGGTGGGATGTAGTGCATCGCAGGGGGAAGACAAGTCTCCTCCCCGAGGCCGGAGCGCTCAAAGATTTTCATCGTGAAGCGCATGCCCTTGGGGTTGTCGGGCATCATGAGTGTCCCGTGCTCAGATGCACGGGAGAAAGGGACCCGGTACATGGACGGTGGCTTGAAACATGCGTAGTCGACCAGGTAGACGCTGCAAGGGCGGGACATTACGTACAGAGCGGCGGCATAGACTAGTAGGAGAAGTGCGGGGATGGCAAGTGGGAAAGAAGCGGCGAAGGGGAATTGCTTGAGGAGGTCATGATAAGAGCCAATCCGATGTATGGCTTGCTTGAAGACCGGGAGTAGCGTGGGTACAAGGATTATGAATATGAGGATGTAGCTCCCAAAACAACGGGAAACTAGTTTCACATATCTTTGATTCAGGGGGTTGGGAAACTTAGTCTCCTTGGGAAGCATTTTCTTTCTTTTGATTGCTATGATTGAGCTTCAATGTGTGTGAGTGTGTAGCTTTTCTAGAGTTCATATATAAAAAAACTACGTAGTATTAGTAATAGAAAAAAATAAAATAATGAAAGGTGGCAGATGGAAGTTTTAAATGCAACCAAACTGCCACACTCCAATCTATTTACTACACATGTAAGAAAACTCTTATGGCTACTGGCTAGTAGTAATAATTTAATACCGAGTAAATGCGGAGGGATATATAAAAATATCTTCTAGTATAGAAAAGAGAGGCTCTCATGAAGCATAGGGGAAGAAAGTGATCAAATAGAGTCTTTCATTCATTATTATATTGATCCAGACCGACAGTAAGTTGAGAAGAGATAAATGAAGTTACAATCTCAATTTAATTCTATCCTCGATATGTTACAAGAAGCTACCTCATGTTGAGAATGATGAACTTTTGGAGTTCTTTAATCAACTCTAAGGATTGGTTTTTGAAATACTTGAATAGATCTAGAATGCATGGTATCGTCGACTCTACTGATTATTCTGATCTTGAATAAATAGTTTTTAATAGGAAAGTCATTTGAAGTTTTGAACATGGCAAACTCTTTTAATAGAAAGTCATGTGAGAGAGTTATGTGAAAGAATTTTTGTTCTCCTCTATTGAGTAAATATATTTAAATAGCCAATTTTTTTTTTTAAATTCAGCCGTAAAATTTAGAAAAACTTAACAATTGTTTGTAGCAGAAGAAGTTTGATGAGAATCGTTCAACGGGCGGGATGGAGGGAGGGAGTACCGGACCGGAGTAAATTGACTGACGGACTGACTGACATATGGCTGGTGGGGGGAAGCAGATGGATGGCCGGCCGGGCATTGAATGTTTGATTGATAAATTGGAATGGGCTTTCCGAAGACCACGCGTAGCGTACGTACGTAGGGAGGCTCGTAGCAGCATGGTCCATTGTACGTGTAATAATCAATGGTACTTGGTGTATAATAAACACATGCCCCCAATAATTCTCTCTTTTTTTTTACTCCCTCCCTCTTTAAATAAACTTCTTTTTTTATTTAAAGAGTACTTAGAATTTGACTAGAGAAGATAAATCTTTTTGACTACATACTTATCTTTTTTTAAGAAAAATTTGAAGATTATCGGACGGTTTTATTTTTCATTTTTTTTCCCCGAGAATTGTAAGAAAAAGATATTCAGTTCACAAAGCTTCTTTCAACCCTACACTAATTCAAACCCAAATCATATACTCCTCCATCTCAAAATTAGCATTTTAGTTCGACTTTTGGCACAATTTATATTACTCCGAGTATTATATTATACAACCGGATGTACCCAAAGTTGGGTACAACCGGTCTTAAGATGAAACTATGTAGAAGAGCAATTGCGGAAGAGCTGGATTGCCGCAAGGAGAACCCTAGGTGCGGCATGGCAGAAGGGTTGGATTGCCCCAAGGCTGCGTGGAAGAGCGTCAACCCTAGGTGCGAATGGGAGTGACGATTCAGGCACTATTTAACAAAGAGCTGAGAAACCCTAGGTCCAGTAATCATTGATGCCTCGTGGAGACAACGAAGAAGATGACAATGTATAAGATTATAAGATTATATTTTCTAAATCTGAAGAGAATAAATGATACGGAGTATGTTATTTGATAATGAACACTACATCATTTGAGAATGAGCATCGCTTTATTTCATAATGAACACTACGTTATTCGTAAATTAATATTATAATTATATTGAAGAAATGTGTGAAAAATGAATACTATGTTATTTTAGAATGAGTACTACGTTATTTCAAATGAATACTTATATTTGTGCGAAAATGAATACTACTTTACTTCAGAATGAATATTACCCGACTGTACCTTACTTCTGGTACAAATTTGATTAAAAAATTTAAATATAAATATAAATAAGTAATTCTTAAATCAATTAAATATGTTAAAATTATAGCTACAAGTGAACTTAATTAAATTATAAAAGTGAAATAGAGAAAATGGCCTAAAGAAGAAAAAGGAACCCCTCGGCCTCGCTACAATCGCCAACTCTCATCGTTAAAATAATTCAACAACGCACTCTCGAACTTCTTTATTATGCAACAAAGATCTTGCTACCCGCAAGAGGTCACGAGGTCGAAATTCACCGTCACCAAGTTCTAAAAAATTAATTTTCACGTGTAAGGTTTGAGAAAAAATAAATCTCGCCTGCACGTGAGGGACGTGTTAGAGTACAAAACCTTTCACGTACGTACTACCACGCTTTTGGTTGAACTGATTCCTTGACAAGATATCGCTGCCACAACCACGCCAACCTGATGATCTAGTTCATAGCAGAGGCGGAGATCGAATGACGAGTAAAAAGAAAGAAGAAGAAAAAGAGGATGTGGTGCACAACATGAACAAGCTGGGGCGCTGGCCACAGTGGGAGGCTGTGCTGGCGCTGGAGGTGAGGAAGGAATCGAAGAAGAAGATTTGACGGATTAGATGAGAGAAGAAGAAACAGGGATGAAACGTAGCAATGAAATAAATAATAATATAATATAGTACGAGTATTAAATATAACAGTGTTTAAACTAAACTCTAATTAATTACGAGTAATTAAGTAATATTTTGGAAATAAAAAACTCGTATTCATATTTGGAGGAGAAATGGAATGGGTTTAAGTGAACAATTTTCTCTTACATTCATATCTTCATTTTTTTAAAATAAGTCATACCTTCAATTCATATTTATTTAGTAATAATGATAATATTACTAAATGGGATACTGATGAATGCAATCAGCCCAGGGATTGCCAGGAAGGTGCGACTTTATGGTCCGCTTACATTTCCAAACAGCACTGTTACACTTGAAACCGCTCCCGAACCCAATCTGCCACACTCTATCCCCTTTCTTCATCCTCCCTTTAGCCTCAATGTAGCTCAGCTCATACCACAACGACGACGACGACGTGTTCCCGAACCGGTGCAATGTCATTCTCGACGGCTCCACGTGCTCATCGGAGAGGTCGAGCTTCTTTTGCACGTTCTCTATGACGGCCCGCCCGCCCGCATGGATGCAGAAGTGATCCACCGCTCGTCTAAAGTTTGGGACATACGAGGGTTTATTGAAGAGTTTGGTGGCAACGAGCGCAAGAAAGAAACGGAGTTTCTCTGATAGCGGCAGAAGGAGAGGGCTTATGGTGGTTATGTTGGTCTTCAATGCCTCCGCGGCGACTTCTGGGAGGCTTCTGCTCAGGTTTATCCCGATGAAACCTTCGGGGTCTTCCTCCTGGAATATGCACTTGTAGGACTGGTCTTTATGCCCCATGTGCGTCCTCACCACGTGCATGAGCTCGTACTTGGCCCGCCCCCGGTCGGAAGAGCGGTTGGAGAGAAGAATCGCCGCTCCTCCCATTCTGAAGAGACAGTTCGGGAGGAGCATCGATCTCTCCTTCCCAAGGTAGGAGCTCTGGGTGATGATCTCCGTGCTTAAGACTAGCGCGGTCGAGTTGGGGCAGGTGAGAAGCACATCCCGTGCCAAATCGAGTGATATAATCCCCGCGCTACAACCCATCCCTGAGAGATTAAAGGTCTTGATGTCATTCCTGAGCTTGTACCTGTTGACCACCATGGAAGTGAGTGAAGGAGTGGGGTTGAAGACTCCGCAGTTGGACACGAGAATATCAATGTCGTCGGGATGGATGCCAGTCTTGGCAAGAAGGGCGTCCATGACGGGGATAAGGATCAGCTCGGCTTCCTGAGAGGACAGCTTCAATGTCTTATTTGTAAGATCGATGGGGATGTAATGGAGAGGGTTAGGTATACAGGTGCGCTCCCCTATCCCGGCACGCTCCATGATTTGTGTCTGAAAGGCGATGCTCTTGGGGCTGGTGGGGAAGAGGAGCTGGGCGTGCTCCATGAAGGTGGCAAGGGGGACACGGTAACTGTTTGGGGGTTTGAAGCAGGCGTAGTCGATGAGGTAGACGGATGGAGGTCTACACAAGGTATAGTAATGGAGCACGACTAGTAACAACACAGAGGTGATGAGCGGATTAGTATTAGATGATGAATAAGAAGCAGGTAGTACTGCATGGATACTGAAGGCAATGACGCAGCTCATGATCATAATAATGCCATAGTAAACGGCTGCCTTCATTGACTTGGCCGTGAAAAGGTTGGTTTGTTTTAGAATAAGCATTTATGTGTATGTATATTGGCCGGGTTTGATTAGCGTAACATATACGGGTTAAAGGATTATTGAGTTCAGTAATGGTCGAGGTTAGTTAGTTATCAAAGGATCAGAGAAAGTTAATTACTACGGAGCTATATATATATATATATATATACTCTTGTGAGATTGTCAGCCGGGAGATTGAGATCAAGAAGACGTACGCATAATACCTCAGGCATGAGAGATGAATGCGGTTTAGTGTTTCCTTATTTCAAGGTTGCCGGTCTCATGATGAGGTTATCCAATCTTTTTCTTCTTCTTCACACAAAAGACATGAAGCACTATCATCATATACTCCCTCTCATAATTATTTCTTTATTTGGATTGTTTCTTTTAAGAAAATAAATATCTGGTTCATTTATTTTATCTTTCCTCTACATAAACCACAACCATTCAACCACACATTCTACTTTATTAAAAATTGTAAACTAAGAAGAAAATTATAAGACAAAGGGCAGCACTCTAGAGAACGTTGGTACTCTAGTGGCAAACGATGGCACTCCTACGACCCACAATGCGGGTTGATGGCAGAGTGGTGGCTTCGTTATGTAAATCTGCTCCTATAAGACAAGTTCCTCGCAGACCATGCAATAATATTGGTGGATGCTAAAGAACTTCAGTCATATGATCACACTAATTCACAACCTCCATTTGGCTGAAACCGCCAGAGAGATCAAACTGCAACTATTCAAGAAATAGATCTAATCAAAATTGCTCTAGACACCCATAACTCACAATTTCTATCTAGCAAAAATTTGTGCACAGTCTATACATTTTGTAAGCCACCCTCACGCTACAGTTCCATTGACGAAAGACAATACATAGCTCTCAAACTAGAAACACATTTCAACTAATAGTTTACCGCGAGGTTGTATGATGCTTTGACATCACCAATATTTTTAGTTGTGATTGTTGTTGTCCCCAATTGAGTAAGATCTCAAATGTAGGAGCAGCAATGTCCATAATTTTCCATGGGCTCCTGAAAAAAAGGTATGGCACTAAATCTCCAACTTTATCCAATGAATGGAAAAGCAAAAATCTTCATTAACATAGATAAACCTTTGATACACATATTTTATATCATCGGCACTTAGTTCGATCAAGAGATTGGTATTGAGAACTTCAGTGATTCCTATGGAAAATGCATGACTTCCTGCTTTCTGAAATGATAGTATTTATTGTTTGATGGCAAGAGGATGGAATCATTCTAACTAAAAAATGAAAAGGCATGAACCATAACTGGATGTTGGTTGATCCTCTAAAGAGGGAGACAACAGTCACTTCCTGTCCCAAGAAAAAGAGGGAGACAACCATTTACTCATTGTGCATCAAGAGGAGAAAAAGGTCACAAAAACCTGAGTGAAAAAGGAAAACTACACATGCCATTTCACCCTTATATGTGATTTACTGCCACTCCCCCCCCCCCCCCCCACAAACACACACATACTGAAGAAAATGGGAAAGAGAACCTACTTCTATAATCTCACTTGCATCAAGCAATCAAATATATCTCTATTATGAATATACTTATCTACATGCAATCTAAACTAGCTATCAAAAAGCCTTACCAATCAATCACCTGGAAACCAAAGACAATGAGCAGTGTTTTTGTTCCCTTTCATCATCTTATCAACTAATTCACACTCACATACACACAAAGCAAAAACAACAACAAAAGAGTTAACAAATTGTTAACCATGCACTGCAGTCTGTTGGCAATTTGGCATTAGAAGAGTTGATATTAGAAGAATACAAAAGTTTCCACAAGATGAAGGAATCATGCACTGTCCACCACAAGGACAACGGATAGGCTGTACAGGCAGTGTTCAAGGAGATAAATAAATAACAAAATTTCATTATAATTGATTTTCATGATCATCAACTAGCATAGAATAACTTTGCAAATTAACTTTGCAACTAGCATAGAACAATAAAAAACAGCATTGTATTTCAAAATAGTTGATTTTGATCATGTAATTATGTAAAGCCAAACCAGAAAAATGCAATCACTAACTAGTATAATCTTTCGAGTGACCAACATTATCAATTGGATTGTTCTATCTAAATTTGAAGCATGTGACTTAACTGCATATGTGATAGTAGTAGCTTTTATGATTTCAACATACACCACCAACAACAACAACACTAAATTAAACTAATTAGTTGCAATCTCTTCCAACACTACCACCAACACTACAGATTGATGCTGCTAGATTAAACTAATTAGTTCCAATCTCTTCCACTTCCACAATCTCCGCCACCATAGAAGCCTCATTCCCACTCTGCTCAGGTTGACAAAATTACTGTCCACATAGTTGTTGTGTAAGTATTGTGCATGAGAGACGGTAAAATGAATGATTACTAACAGAATGGCTGGGAACGACTAGGTTTATGAAGATCTTGTTGGTGCAATTGAGTTGATTGTTTGTATCACAGATAGACTTTCTCACATTTCTGGAGCTTTGATTTTGACATTATTTGAATTGAGGAAATAGATGGTGGAGGGAGAGGAAAAAACCGAAGAAGATGATTTGTTGTGCAAGCGGCTTCATTATGCGGCTTAGGGTCACAGTGTTTGGGCAACGGACATAGGGCCAAAAATGAGTGACTTTTTCCATTACTCTATCTCTCTCTCCATTAGGGGTGAGCAGATACCATACCGGCACCGAAAATTCCCGAAAAAATCTAAAAAAACCGTACCAAAATAAACCGAACCGACAAATGCCGATAAAAACCGAATCGTACCAAACCGAATTACCGAATGATTCGGTTTGGTATTTGGGAATGGGAATTGTCTAGTTCCAGTACCGAATGTACCGAACCGACGTCTTAATAGACAATGGTGTACTGCTGACTTGATGTAGTGGCCCATACGCATATACACACAAATAAGGAATAATTTTTCTTTAATACTTTAATGTTATAACCCAAATTAGGGTTATTTGACTGACTTCTCTCAAAATCTCCGCTCCTAGCCTCCTATCCCAGTGCCGCCTCCTCTTTCTCTGTCGAAGTATCAAGAAGTCTGCCCCTCGCCCTCTCTTGCTCGTCAAGAACTCATCCATCCCGACATTCAGCCTTCTGTGGCCGGCAGCAAGATTCATTTATCATGGTAATTCATCTTCCCAGCTACCCTTAATTAGGCATTCAAAATAGAAATTAACATATTCAATTTGTATTTTTTAAAATTTTATGAATTTGTGCATTACATTTAGTTGATTACTATCTCTTTCACTAGTTTTAATATTTTAATTAAATTCCTTCCAGAGTCATACGAATGAAAGTGACTATAGAGTGTTACTAAATGGACATCAACTAATTCATTCATTTTTAAATTCCTTAATGGACAGAGTATTACATAATGGACATCAACTAATGAAAGTGACTACATAGTATTACTTAATGGACAGAGTCATTTGTATTTTTTCTTCAATTTGGTGTTCTTCAATTACAGAGTATATGTAATGAATTAGTTGCTGTCCTTTTTTTGTGACATTTTAAAGTTTAAATTAAGTGTATGTATTATTCCCAATTTATACCGAAACCAAAACCGAACCATCCCGAACCATACCGAACCGAAGTTTTGGGATCGGGATCGGTACAACGTAAAATCCTATACCGAACCGAAATATTTGGTACGGTATCGATACGAGTTAAATACCGTACCATACCGTACCATGCTCACCCCTACTCTCCATTACTCTAAATTTGTTGTGCAAGCGGCTTTATATATAAATTTACTTAAATAAGACTAAAATATAATAACTTTTCTAACATAAGACCATATCTTTTTTATTTTTTAATATAAAACCATCATTATCTATTAGTCATTATTCAAGTAAATATCCATCATCATTGAACATTATTTCTCTCACTAAATGTTATTAAGTCACATTTAAGGAATAAAAAAGTTTAAATCACATATTTTGATTTACAATGTTTGATTGAATATGTTTTTAAATTATTTTATATGAGAAATGGTGAAATTAAAAAATAAAAATTATATATAAAAAAATTATATAAAAAAATCTAAAAAATGAATAGTGACATGATAATAATTATCTTATGAAATGACTATTAGAAATAAAGAAAGAATGTGATTAAATTTAACCATATGAATATAAACAGATAATTTAATTTGAAACGAAAAGAGTTATAATAATTATAAATCCAGCGCAAGAAGTAATAAACTTCAAAATTTCAGACACACAATACCCAGTACTACTATATTCGGACTCAGTAATCATTTACAAAGTGGACTCGAACAAAACGACTCTCGCAACACCTAATTCCACTTTTTCCTTTTATTTATGTAAAAATGGCTTCAATGAGCTGCACACTCTGGAATCCCAAAAGCCCACAACCGTTAACCATGAAGAAAGCTTACCACTCGAGGGGTTTCCCTCGTGTCCTAAAAAAAAGGCATTCCGATCAAATGACCAATCCTAATTAATACCAACACTCATCTATAAGCCTCGTAATATTTACAGACCTATTTACATGACCCTCGTAACATATTTACACTAGGCAAAAGGATCCTTTTGTTTTTATGTAACTCAATTTTCTCTTTCGATTGGCCGAAGTTCCCGGTCAATCTTACTGCTGCTGCTGCTAATAATGAACTCTCTTCAAACCTTTTGTATCTACTTTCTTAAGTATACTAGGTCGTTTTTTTTGGTAGGGGAATGGTTGTTTTATTCTTCATCAAGCCAGGGCAGGGATGCTGCAATTGCGCCGGTCACTGTCGAGGCAATCAAAACCCTCGATCCGGACAGCTGGATTGTTTCCAAAATTTGCCCTCACGCACCCGCCTTTCCTGCCCGTGGAAGCCGACGGGGACAACACAACAATGGGTGAGGAAGTCGGGATTGTTCGAGGCGACGCGGGGGGAGTTTCGTGCTGCTGCTCATCCCCAAACCTCACATCCATAATTACTGGGTTAGAAACTCTTCTCGGCGGTGACCCACAAAAAAATGGGGGCGACGAGGCTACCTGATGTGGTCCACCTGTTTGCTCTGCAGCACCATAACCACCCTTCACAAAGCGAGAGACTCAATTGACGGGTCACATTAAAACATGAAGATTCCTCCCTAAAATAAATAACAAATCTGGAAATAACAATGTGGTATAGCAAATGAAGAAGGCATAACCGGACTAACCTTGGCAAGAATGATATCCTCCAAAATATCAACTACAGCCCTTGTATCAGAGCCTTCCTGCTGGTTGCTGCCCGCAAGAAAACAAACAATTTAAACCAAATGGAAGTTAATTGCCAATAACTTGTCATCCAAAAGAAGGAAACAAAACCACAAGGCTGAATAGAGTTACCTGAAATGCAATCGGAAAGGTCTAACAGTGTTGTTGACAGCAGTGTTGAGCTGGCCAAGACGGCGAGGCTTAGGGCAAACCAGAGCGACTTTCTTGTCAGAAAACAATGAAACAGAGCTCTTCACCTCCTCAAGAGCCGCTACAGTACTTTGCTGGATTCCACAGTGATTCATAGTTTTTCCTTCTTTCTGATACTAGTAAAAATATAAACAAAAATGCTCCTGGACAAGAGCAGTGAACTTAGAGTAAATTTCCAAACAAAATTTATAGATCTAATGATACAAATACTAGAACTGAAATTCCAAAACTTAACACGTTACTGTTTTAATACTTTCATTACAGAACTTAGGAAGAGACAGCGGAGATTAGATCTGGTCAGAAATGTTGAGCAAACTGAAAGGCTAAAAGAAAGGGTGTCGACTTCCTTGACACTGTCAATAACAACACACTCGGATCTGTATATTTCAATCCAGCTTATGAACACGTAACAGCAAAACAATCACAGATCTGTTTTGAAAGTATATGAAAACAGAAAAAGGTATATCTAAAACAAAAAAAACATAAAATCAGCTCCTTCAAATTTCATCACAGATCTGGACAAATTTCTAGCGCGCAGTGTTAAAAAAAGTGTTAAAAAATGAATAAACGATTCGATTAATCAATTTCATGGAGATCCAGACCACAAACTCATAGCAATTGATCCGTACGTTTAGGCTTTCAAAGAACCAACAAAATAGCAGGAAATTAAACGATCAATAGACGATAAACACCAAACGAATTAATCACGGCTCAAAACGTTTAGGAAGAATTTAATTTTAAGAATTTCATACAGACGGAAGGGCGAGAGAAGCACTCAATACCTGAGCTAACTGTACAAAGCGCCTTGGTGCGTATGCGAACGAGAAAAAAAAATCAAAGCATTTAGAGAGGGAAAGTAAGTAAAAGTTAGATAGAGAAAAAGAGAGGAAGAAATGGTGGGTCTCATACAATCAGAAAATTACTCACGGGTAACGCGAGTTTTGTTGAAATAATTTTCGGGTCCCTCTATTTTCAAGAAGACAGCAGAGGTCCTTACATTTTGTTGTAATGACTGGAAAGGGACATTTCATCCAATATTTCATCTATAAACGTTAATAAATGCATTTTTTTCCTATTCTTTTCTAAATGTTTTAGGTTAATAAATCTTCGGTCGATCCTTTTTTTATTTCTTTGTTTTTCTTTCATTTTGTTACTATTTTTAAAATGTTATTTTAGAATTTCTTCTATAAAATCGTATAAAAATTCAAAATCGTTTGTATTATATTACAACAAATGAAATGAAAAAAATTTTTAAAAAAAGAAAAAACAAGTTAATGGCAAAATAGAAAAAAACGGTATTGGAAAAATAGGAAAAAAATACATTTATTAACACTTACGGATGATGTATTGGATGAAATGTCCCCTCTCAGTCATTACAACAAAATATAAGGACCTCGGTTGTCTTTTTAAAAATAGAGGAACCTGAAAGTTATTTCGACAAAACTAGCGTCACCCGCGAGTAATTTTTTGGTGAGACAATCCTAACTTACTGTACTGATGTTACGGACAGACAATGGTTATGAACATTAGAGCACTGGAAATACATATGAAGTCCCGGGGCTTCAAACTCTCTCTCTGTCACGTCAGCTTTAACTTACACTAAAAATTCACTAGAAATGGTTTTGAAGCCCCGGGGCTTCAAACCTTCATTTTTTACATTTTTAAATATACATCTTCTAAATTTAAATTAATAAATTTAAATTAATTTATTATTTAAATTAATCGCAATGAGACTAGTGCATTAAAAAAATTAAATTCATTATAAAAAAATCTTACATTCATAACAAAAACATTCAAAAAAATTACATTCATTAAAAAAAATTACATAAAAAAACAACAGTACAAAGAAATTGATAATTATTCGAACGACTAAAGATATGCTCGATCAAATCCGCCGTTAGTGCATTGTGAATCTCTTGGCTTCAAATTTCTTGGCAGTTATGTCGTTTCTTTTCTTCGGTGATTTCTTCGTACATAGGCACCTCCTCGTCCGGGTTGTATTGACAAATTGCAGTCCTGTTATCCTCTATGATCATATTATGAAGAATAATACATGCGTACATTGTAACGCCCCAAAACATACCCTAGAATTATTAATGAATAATTATTCAACTAATCAAATTTGTTTTGATTAAAATAAATTATTGTTGGGCTCTGGGCCGATACAAAATGTGTTTTGATATCCAATATCACAATCTGAATAAATCTCTTTGAGATAAATCCAATATGTTGACTAATTGTGTGTTCTTGATTGGGAACCTGAGTACAGACCAGAACCAAGAATAAATAAAGAAATTATTTGTGATGTGAACTTTGAATTGATTTATGGAAATAAATCGTGAGAACAAATGATATGAATTAAATATGAGAACCTTTTTAAATAAAGGTCAAATAAACTAATTTTGACTCTGTCAAAATCAAAATCCCAAAAATGTGATGTCGGAAAAAGTATGACAAATAAATATAAAAATTATATAGTTGGATAGAGTTTAACTGTCCGATCGCAATGGTGTAAACAAAATTCAATTCGGAGAAAGTTGGCCCAAAAAGTGTACCCGACTGGGACCAAAATTAGTCCCAATCAGGGTGGCGTGTAAAATCCTACAAATCGCCCCTGAATCCACGATCGTGAATTGTCACTGACTCAGCATGAATGACAGCTTCTTCTTCTCCCTGCCTATATAAGAACTCTCATCCTCTCCCCATTTCTTCAGCAATATTCCAACTATTAATACCATTGTGTTTATAAGAGTGAGGAGAGCAGTCTGGCATTGTTGGTTGCCACCGAAGTCGCCAGAGTTGGGAGTTATCATCGTCGGAAGTTTCGCCAGAAAATTCTCAAAACCTTCGATAAGTTTCGAGGTAAGCCCGTAGATATATCCAGTGACTAGAATGTTCGTATAGATCGTTTCTACGTTCATAAACGGTCGTTTGGTTGAGTTTTGTGTTTGACATGCTTGAAGAACCAAGAATCATAAACCATGAAATTGATGTTAAAACTATGAATTAATGATTCCAAAATGATCTATGAACCTTGGAGAATATCTCTATATAGTTTCGTTGAAGTTCGATAACTAAAAACGGTATTTCCGAAATTGGACCCGAACGAAGAAGAAGATGAACAGTGGCTGAAACACCACTGTCTGGATCGATCCAGGGGCTTGGATCGATCCCCTGGGAGTGATTTTTCATAGTTGGATCGATCCAGAGGGCTGGATCGATCCCCCGAAGTTCTGATCCGAAAATTTGCCTTAAATTGCTATTTTTGAGCTCTAAAATCCTATTTTTGATACCAATTGATTATGATTATTTTAAGGATGATTCTTTACAATAAAAATGATGTTTTTAAGAAATAAAAATGTTATGTGATGCATGACGGTAAGTTTGGGTGTTAACATTCGAAACTAGACCGCTATTTATTATCAATTGTTATGTTGATTGATGATTATGATGAATGATTATTAACTATGATTATGAATGATGAACTTACTGATTAAAATGATTATTGATGATTTAACCATTATTAAAATGAATATATTGATAATTATGAAACGATTTGTATTGTTAACGGTATCTAGAATAACTCTTAGATATACCCATTAGTTAATTGATGTTAAGGCTATCTAGAAGATCTCTAGAATAGATCTTGTATTAGAATAGACTTATGAAAACATTTGATGAATTAGATAAAAATGTATAAACGGGATTCGTAGACCAAACTAGAGGATTACTCGTTTGGGAATGTCCGATCCAATGTTGATCAATCGCTATATTGTTGTTGCCTTAACCGACTACGGTTAAGTGTCTGAATCGTTTGCCTTAAACTAGTGATAGTTTAAGTGTGTGATTGCCTTAACTGACTACAGTTAAGTGTCCGAAATCAATTGCCTTAAACTAATGATAGTTTAAGTGTTTGATCAATAATTGCCTTAAAAGAATCTAGTTATGGAAATTATGATTTGGCCTTAGACTAAGAATAACTAAGAGCATTATTATGATCTGGCCTTAGACTAAGAATAGCTAAGAGTGTTGTTATGATCTGGCCTTAGACTAAGAATAGCTAAGAGCGTTGTTATGATCTGGCCTTAGATTAAGAATAATTTAAAAGCACTATTGAAATAGTATCTAAATTGAATAAAATGTGTTGATATGAACTGAACAATACCAAAAATGTGAATGTCTGAAATGAACTTTGTGTGCATGATATCAAATGATTTGATTATGAATTTAGATTCAGTTTATATGGATGTTCGACGCATTAGATATGCTTACCCAGCTTTACCGCTGAGCGTGTAGTGTGTTTTATTTGCTACACGCAGGTAAACAGAAAGATTAACGTGATCCTGGCGGCAGATGGAGCGAGATTGTCAGGATGGATGTGACAAGTTTGAAATGATTTATGATATGTAAAAATTAAATTCGCTTCCGCAATATTGTTGAATACTCCGTACTGTATGTGTTATGAAAAATATTATTGTGATAAATAAAAGTGTTTGAAAAGTTTTAAATTTTTACGATTACCAAGTTAAATACTTTTGTCCGAAAGGGGCTGCAGACCTAGATGGATTAGGGTCTTACATACATGATATTCCTCATTTTTGTTTGAGAATAACATTTCGACGGACGATCTAGAATGTGTCATTTACTCTTCAAGACCCCAAAGACTCGTTCAATATCTTTTCTCGCCGCCTCTTGAGCTTTTTTGTAAGTCTGGCGTTTAAGACCCATTGGTTCGGAGAGGGATTTGACAATCGTGGAATAATCTGGATATATTCCATCGGCCAAATAATATCCACGCTTGTAGAGTGTCTCTCTAAGCTCAAAAGAGGAGTCCGGTGCGGTCTCATTAACCCAATCGTCAAAAATAGGCGATTGATCGAGAACGTTGATGTCGTTGTTCGAGCCCGAAAAAAGCATGCCAAATCCACAAGTCATTCGAAGCAACAACTTCGAGCATGATGGTAGGCTTGGGATAATCTTCCCGGGAGAATTGACCGTGCCACGCAGTGGGACAATTTTTCCATTCCCAATGCGTGCAATCAATACTCCCAAGCATGCTGACAAAGCCGTGTTTAGCGGCATGCCTTGCCTGCAGCTGCTGGATGTCGTTCCTGTAGGCTTGCGTAAATATCTTTTATGATAAATTTGAATAATAGCTTTTGAAAATTTATAAACACATGACGTGATGCTCCGAGCCGACATCTTCAAGTATTCGTCGAACATATCGGATGTCGTCCCGTACGTCAACTGACGGAGCGCGGCAGTGCACTTCTGGACGCTTCTAAACCCGCGTCGGCCTCTCGCATCAAAACGTTGGGTGAACTAAGGAACCTCGCGTTCAACATCGGCGAGTATGCGTAAGAAGAGAGGACGACTCATCCGAAAACGATTACTAAAATCCTCCGGTGTATAAACACACGGATTATTAAAGTAGTCGTTTAGAAGTGAAGAGTGGGCGGCCGCTCGATCCCGGTTTAAACGTTGTCCGTCGTCGGGAGGATTCAGCTTCTTCTTGGCCATCTTCCTACCATTGAATACAATTCGTCGCGAAACAACGAAAAAAGAAAGCTCTTCTTTCATCGTCGGAAGATGAACCCATTTTTAAAATATATTTTATAAATATTTATAATAAATAATAAATATTTTAGAGAGAATATAAAGAGAGATGTGTGAGAGAATGATGTATTTTAGGGGAATTTATAGGTTTTTTTTAAATTTTGATTTTTTTTTAAATGGGGGGGGGGGGGGGGCTAAAATAGTCGTTGGGGAGCCGTTGGGGGGATGACGAAGGGCCGAGCCAGCATCAAACGAATGACGGGCAGGCGATGACGCCCGGGTAACGCCGCCGGGGGTGGTGTTTGACGCCTCCGGGGCATTAAACGCCCCCTCACGCCCCCGGGCGTTACAAGTAGTACCAGTGTCCTTAGGTTCAACTTATTAGTGAGTATTACTTCCTTACTATGTCTAGTTTCAAATTTTTGTAAAGAAATCACCCTACGTAACATTCTAAGTCACTCAATATTATGCATATATCAATTCTTAATCTTTTATATGAATTTAGCTATTTATAGTGTCAATATCTTCCAAGCATATCCTCTACGTTTTATTATATTCTACTATTTTAAATTACTTTTAATGCGGCTCCTCCTCATTCGTGCGTCTCATACGTACGAGAACATCATCCTACGCCGTTTACCATAGCTTTGCGAGATCCTCCTCTTATGCAGTTACTAATGTATAATGCATAAACAAGTTCTACGTATTAAATTAAGTTCCATATTTAATACCCTTGTTTGGCCAGTGTGTTCTGGTGTAATAGATTATTCATGAAATCAGTCATACACTTTTGGGCAGTGTGGAATTCATACATGAAAACAATCATACACATTTTTGGCAATGTAGAATTCATACATGAAAATAGTCATACACATTTTTGGCAGTGTGGAATTCATACATGAAACAATGGAATTCATACATAAAAAGAGCTATATATTTTTTGGGCAGTGTGGAATTCATCCATACTTTATTTAAAAAGACATGGAGTCAATCTTTGTTTTTCCTGCCCATGCGTTATTACATTAACAAATAGCAATTGTTCACTTAAAATGGTAAGTTGCCGAAAATATAATAATAAATATTAAAAATTTACGCATGTGTTTAATTTTACATGCGTTATTACATTTACAAAAATGGAAATTATTCACTTAAAATGGTAATGTTTATTACATTAACAAATGGCAATTGTTCACTTAAAATGGTAAGTTGCCAAAAATATCATAATAATTATTAAAAACTTGCGCCTGTGCTTAATTTTCCATGCATTATTACATTTACAAATAGCAAGTTAATTATTATGAGGTTAAAATAAATATTAGTTTTTACACACAATGCCTTTAAAAAATGTGAAATTATAAATCTAAAAAATAATTATTACGTAATATTATTAATCTTAAAAAAAATTCTAAAAAAATGGTTTAAAAGCTATAAATACAGTTCCTTTTTTTATCACACTGAATTTATCAATTCGTATGGAGTGTGCTAATTGTACAATTTCGTACGTTATTTTAACCTTTTTTTGTGTAGGGGCATTCAGAATTTGTTCCTTTTTTATCACACGTTATTTTAATACCGTAACTGTCATTTTTATACACCTAATTGGAAATAATTACAAAAGGTAAGTTATGCAATTATACACCCAATTTCGGAAAAAAACTAATTGGAAATAATTAAAAAAAGTAAGTTATACAATTATACACCCAACTTCACAAAAAAGATAATTGGAAATAATTAAAAATGATAAGTCCCAATTTCCTTTTGAATACAAACAGTTTTATCTCTGATTTTTAAAAATTACTTTTTAAAAACATGATATTATTAATCTAAAAAATAATAATAATTATTAATCTAAAAAATGGTTTAAAAGCTATAATAAATACTCTTCCTTTTTTATCACACGGTAATAACCAATTTTAACACGTAATCATTTTAAAAAAGGAACAAATAATATGACACCGTTTATAATTGGTAATTAATTTTAAAAAAGGAACAAATAATATGACACCGTTTATAATTGGTAATTAATCCATACTTTATTTAAAAAGACATAGAGTCAACATATGGTTTTTCCGGCCAAAGAGTATGACAATTATAAATGGCAATTGTGAAGTTAAAATGGTAAGTGGCCGAAATTATAGTAATAATTATTATATTTATAATAATTAAAAAAAGGTAAGTTAATAATTGTAGTGGCCGAAATTATAGCAATAATTATTATATTTATAATAATTATAAAATGGCCGAAAGGTAAGTTTATAATTGTGAAGTTAAAATGGTAAGTGGCCGAAATTGTGAAGTTCTAATTATTAAAGAAAGGTATAAATATAATAATTAACGTATTGATGGAAATAATTTAAAAAAATAAATTAATAATTGTAGTGGCCAAAATTGTAGTAATAGTTATTATAATTATTATAAATATAATAATTATGAAGTTAAAATGGTAAGTAGCCAAAAATTATGAAGTTATAATTATTAAAAAAAGCTATAAATATAATAGCCAAAATTGTGAAGTCATAATTGTGAAGTTATTACCAATTATTATATTTTTAATAATTATAAAATGGCCGAAAGGTAAGTTAATAATTGTGAAGTTAAAATGGTAAGTAGCCAAAATTATGAAGTTATAATTATTAAAAAAAGATATAGATATAATAGTTAACGTATTGAAAATTGGAACTAGTTAAAAAAGGTAAGTTAATAATTGTAGTGGCCGAAATTGTAGTAATAATTATTATAATTATTATATTTATAATAATTATAAAATGGCCTAAAGGTAAGTAAATAATTGTAATGTTAAAATGGTAAGTGGCCGAAATTGTGGGTTTATAATTATTAAAAAAGGTATAAATATAATAATACTCCCTCCGTCCAGAAATAATCTTCCCACTCTACTCTTTTTTCCGTCCGGAAATAATCTTCCCATTCTACGTTTTTATTCTCACTCTTCCAAAAATATCCTTCTTTCTCCTCCTCTATTCCTTCTACTCAATCACCCCTACCCTTTTCTTTTCTATGCCCCGATTGACCATTCCACTCCCCCGATCTTTTTTTTTCTTCTCCCTTTTATTCTTCTCCTTCTTCGTTTCTTTTACCTCTCCTTTTCCATCTCTCTCCCTCTCTCTCTCTTCCCCGTTCTCCTTCGTTTTCTTCTTCTTCTCATCCTCAACCACCTTTTTCTTTCGTCTTCTCTCAAATCTAGACTTTGTCCTTCTTTTTTCTTCTTCTAGATCTGTGTTAGATCTGTGGGGCTAATTGCAATTGTAGAGCAGACAACGATGGTAGAAGCTAGATCTAATAGATCTGTATTGTAGTCGGTAGTGAGGCGGCGGCGACGACTAAGGAAGCGGGGGATAGGGTGTTAGACAAGGCGTGCAACTCTAGAGGGGGGGGGGGGTGAATAGAGTTGTTGAGAATGTTTACCGATTTTCGCAGGAATAATAAAATAAACGTAAGTGCAGCGGAAATAAAAGAGAGAAGGCAAAGAACACACCGATGTATACTGGTTCACCACCTCGTGGCTAGTCCAGTTCCCCGAGAGACTCTCTCGAAGCTACCACTACTTCCGTTAAGCTTACGGGTGCTTAACAAACCGTTTACAACTCGAGAACTTGAATCCCACAAGCCTCGACACAACCGCTCGTAGATATTCCCTCTACAAGACTTCACAACCAAGACTTAAGTCACACAAGTCTTGAACAACAAGAAGAACAAACTTCTTCAACCTCTCAACATAAACTCTCAAAAGAGTAGAAATGAGAAATGATTAAAGCTCTAATGGATGACAGGAAACCTCTCTTGAAAATATAATTTTCTCTCAAAATAATATAAATTTGAGGAAGGATTGATGGAGGATTAACACCTCAAGAATGGGGAGTATTGGAGTGTTTCTTGTTCTTAAAAATGACCAAGGAAGTGAGGTTTATAAAGGGGTTGAAGGAATAAATCCATTGGTCCAAGAAAAGAAGCTGTGCAGAAAAGATGTAGCATAATAATCGATTAATGCAGTGTCCGTAATCGATTAATGCATCATCCTCAGCGATTAATGAAGATGAAGGAAAATCGATTAAATTAAAGGGATTAATCGATTAGAAGGCTCTGTGTGAACTAATCGATTAAAAGGAAGGAAAAAATCGATTAACCTCAAGACCTGAGAAATCCAACGCTAAACAAAAATAATTAATCGATTAAGCACTTATGGTTTAATCGATTAAGTTAAAGTGAAACTAGATCTAATCGATTAATGTAGAAATGTTAATCGATTAATAAAGAAATAATGCGCAAACACAAAGGGCCCAAGGCCAGTTGCGATAGATAAAGAATTGGCTTAATACTCGTTGTTTGAGACAACGGGAATCAGAGAGCGCTCCTCCTCTCTTATTCAATGAATTTGAATAAGGGAGTAAACGTGAGTCCAAAAATATTTTGTGTGTCAAACGATGTACACAAAAGAATATTTGAATAAAATATCTTTGCTTTCTAGAAATATTTTCTAATATCAAAATAAATATTTTGATAAATGTTTGACACACTTTTTGTAACTGACTCAATAAATGTATTTTGCACAATTAAAAAGATTTTTCAACTGACTCAATAAAACTATTTTGAACAGTTAAAAAGATTTTTCAACTGACTCCAAAAATAAATATAATTATTATTTTTACTCTCATAAAAATAGTTTTGGAGAGAAGATATTTTTGTCATCCTTACAATAATTCCTAAGACTCAAATAAATAAAAAGTCTTCGGAAAACTTCTACTCCTCCGAGTTCTCCGTTAGGCGCTCCGGACGCGTCTCGGACTTCAACAAAATCCTGTGCACCTTCTTGAATACTTCAAGGAATGACACTTCAAGTCTTCGTATTTGTCGTTGTAGCACTTTAATCTTGACTTGAATAAATTGTGTTTGTCAATTATCAAAACCTGTGAGTCAACACTAAACAACACAGAAAGGGATTGAACTCATGCATTCCAAGATAGGGCAGCGATGCCAAAAAAGTGTAGAATTTATACATGAAAACACTGTCATATAAATCAATGGACATTACACTCTAACATGAAATTAAGGGACACAATAATACACTTACACATTGCCGTAAGATATAACAACATATATCTATTCTACAGTGCCACATTAAATACTCACATATAAAAAATTACACTGCCTACTACACACTTACAGGTGAACACCCACACTGCCCAAAACAATCATATTTTTGGCAGTGTCTAATGAATATTTTCTGTTTAATTAAAGGACAAAATCGGAATTACAGGTACGAAACATATAGCACTGCTATTTAGAGTATTTTAAGGCTCTAAGAGTGTAATTTTGGTTCTTCTCCCGTTTTTTTTAATGAAATTGGACAAATTTTAAATTGTAATTAAATAAAATTGATAAAATGTTTTAGTATAAAATGTATCCCATTATATTTATCATGTTGAGAACGATTAAGGTTTTTAAATTATTGTATTAATATGCAATAGAAATTAAAAATAGTTGATGATTTTAGTCAAACATGAATTTTTTTTAACTTTAATTAAATAAAAATTATAATGTAGATTTGATTCAGATCAGGTGAAAAGAAAAAGCTCTAAGTCGGGGATACTATTTATTTTTATTGAAATTAGATTTGATTCAATCAAATCAATTCAGATCGAATCACCTTAGATCACGTTGGGTATGATCTAATTAGATTATTTATTTTTTTCTTTGTTTGACTTTTTGTAATCAAAACGTATAAACTTTGATAATTAACTAAATAAAATTTATATTAGAAGTGTTTTTTTGATGCACCTTGGGTGCATACCATTTTATAGATCTTCTCACATAAAAAAATATTTTTTATTAAAAAACAGATGCTTATTTAAGTAGTTAGAAAATGTTTATTTTATTCATATGTAGGTCCATGGTGGACTTTAGATCCACCATATAACTTGTCTTATACGAAGTATTAGATATTGAAACAAATAATTTTATTAGATGTATTTTTTTAATTATTTTCAAGATATTGTTTTTTTAATTAAAATATCATGGAATTTTTATTTAATCATGCGCTCATCTAGTACAAGTATAGATTCAACTAAAGGCATATATCGCATGTGAGTTCTGCAATATTGCCTTTCCATATATTACCTTTTACTACGTATATTCTTAACATCTTGAAACATTATGTTATTGTTCAAGCTTTAGTCGTTGGTTACCAAACTCGAAGCTCGAGCACTGGTCGATCGAGTTTTTTACCAATCAATCAACCTTAAAAAGATATATAAATGAGTGTGTCATTAACGCACTTCTAAACCTAGCACAAATGAACAATTGATGCAATGTTTTAAATATTCAGGGCTGTAACCTAATTGTTCTCCCATATTCTGTGATTCAAAGCCCCAATGGCATAGTGTATGAAAAGACTAGAGGTATGTGTACTATTTTTCCTGCAACACATCTTCTTTTTATTCTCTCCCTTCCAAGTGTATTTTATGTTCCAATAGAGAAGAGTTGAAGTATATTTATATGTAGCAAATATCATGTTTGTGAAAGTACTTTTATTTATATGTAACAGTTGAACTATATTTATATGTAGCAAATATCATGTTTGTGAAAATGCCTCAGTGGAAGTACTGTCTTCTTCGTGTTCTCTTCCTTCCAAGTGGATTTATATATTCCAATAGAGAAGAGTTGAAGTATATTTATATGTACCAAATATAATGTTTGTGAAAATGCCTCATTGGAAATATTGTTGTATGGAGCCATTGTACGACAGGAGATAGAGAGTTTGGTTGGGTGGGATTGAAGTAGAAGCTGACTTGTAAAATTTTGCTTGGAGACAATGTAAAGTATTTGATCTTTTGTTTTTTCTACATGCGTAAATGATCAAGTTGGTAGAAATATGTTCCAATGGTGAATATATAGATGCCTCAATAAGTATATTTATATGTAGCAACTATCATGTTTGTGAAAATGCCTCAGTAAAAAATGAGAAGCAATGCTATTAAGTGGAGCCATTATGGGGCCAGAGATAGAGAGAGATAGTTTGGGTAGGTGAGGTTGAAGTAAAAGCTGAAATGTAAATCCTTGGTTATTGGTAGTGTGGATATAGCATTGGGTAGGCTTATGAATCGTGAAAACACTTTCGAATAGCGTCAAATGGCAAAACATTCTAGGCAATCACTTATTCGTTTCAATATTTTTTTATTATTCTTATAATACTAATTATTATTATTATATATATATATATATATATATATATATATATATATATATATATATATATATATATATATATATATATATATATATATATATATATATATATATATATATATATAAATATAAGAATATAACATTGCTCCACTTACCCAAACTATCCAAACTATCTCTCTCTATCTCTGGCCCCATAATGGCTCCACTTAATAGCATTGCTTCTCTTTTTCTACTGAGGCATTTTCACAAACATGATAGTTTCTACATATAAATATACTTATTGAGGCATCTATATATTCACCATTGGAACATATTTCTACCATATATATATCCTACAATTTACAACAGCAGCAGGAAAAAAATCCTGCCCAAATGTTGTATCAATCGTCAAGCCACGATCTCTCATATAATAATAAGCACACGCACAATTACTCGATAAAGTAGACACCATGTTCTGCCCACACAAATCCAACAGAGCTTCGCTTTCAAGTCTCAACCGTGCAGTGCTTGATTTTTCTTCACCATCAATCACGCGATGAGCCTTGGACAGATCCTTAGAGCCGGAAGGGAGACGATGGTGATAGAGGGGATAGCGAGGGCGGATGCATCGTACTCAAGAGTTAATGCTTCGGAATACAATCGTCGTCGGCGACCTTGAATAATGATTGCTCGGGAAATTGACTGCCTCAGGTACGTTTTTATCATCCACTAACTTTTTTTCACATCCCATCTTCTTCAAAATAAAATCCCAGCGCTTCTTTAGATCTCTCCTCGAATAAATTTAGAGCTTTCATCTACATTCATGTACGTGCTCCCCTCTCCGACCCAATTGAAAAAATTTGATTTGGGGAATATGTAACACCTTAATCCGTCCAGGTCTGTAGCCTTATTCGGACTAAAGTATTTAACTTGGTAATCGTAAAAATTTAAAACTTTACTTTTCAAACACACTTTATTAATCCCAATAATTTTTTAATAACATATACAGTAAGGAGTATTCAACAATATTGCGGAAGCAAATTTAATATTGACATATCATAAATCAATTCAAACTTGTCACATCCATCCCGAGAATCTCGCCCCATCTGCCACCAGGATCACATTGTTCTTTCTGTTTACCTGCGTGTAGCAAATAAAACACATTACACGTTCAGCGGTAAAGCTGAGTAAGCATATTTAATGCGTCGAACATCCATATAAACTAAATCTAAATTCATAATCCAATCATTTGATATCATGCACATAATGTTCATTTCAGACATTCACAGTTTTGGTATTGTTCAGTTCATATCAACACATTTATTTCAATTCAGATACTAATTCAATAGTGCTCTTAAATTATTCTTAATCTAAGGCCAGATCTTAACAACGCTCTTAGCTATTCTTAGTCTAAGGTCAGATCATAATAATGCTCTTAGTTATTCTTAGTATAAGTCCAAATCATAATTTCCATAACCACATTCTTAAAAAGCAATTATTAATCAGACACTTAAACTAGCATTAGTTTAAGGCAATTGATTTTGGACACTTAATTGTAGTCAGTTAAGGCAATCAGACACTTAAACTATCATTAGTTATGCAATCGATTTCAGACACTTAACTGTAGTCAGTTAAGGCAACAACAATATAGCGATTGATCAACATTGGATTGGGCATTTCCAAACAAGTAATCCTCTAGTTTGGTCTACGAATCCCGTTTATGCATTTATATCTAATTCATCAACTATTCATGTTTTCATAAGTTCATTCTAAGATCTATTCTAGAGGTCCTCTAGATAGTCTTAACATCAATTAGCTAATAGGTATATCTTAAAGTCCTCTAGATATCCTTAACGATACACATCATTTTTTTGTTGATTAATTTATTCATCTTGAATAGTTCATAATCATAATTTAGTTCAAGATAGTCAAACAAACATATCTACTCATAATTTCATCTTTACGGTTCTTTCGTTCAATTCCATACATTTTTATTTGTCATAATAAAATCATGATCGTTATGTAGTCATAATTACTCGGGTCGTCCATTTGATCATCATAATCAATATTTATTATCAATGATATTCTATTATCCATTATAATAACCGTTTATTCGGGATATTATCAAGTTTTGATCATAATAGTCATAATAACATTTATTAACAAATAGCGGCCTAGTTTCGAGTGTTAACACTCGTACTTACCGTCATGCATCACATAATGTTTTATATGTCAAAAAACATCATTTTTATTGTACAAAATCATATTTATATTGTTCATAATTAATTGGTATAAAAAATAGGATTTTGGAGGTCAAAAATAGCATTTTTCGTAGTTGACTGTGTTCGGAACGGTCGACCGTTTTCAGGTGACGGTCAACCTTTATTGTAGCAGTGGTATGGGAGCTTCTGGTCTCAGAACGGTCAACCTTGGTGGAGGGACGGTCGACCTTTGTGGCTAAACGGTCGACCGTTTGTCAAAATGGTCGACCTTTCCGCCAACAATGCTTCATCTTCAACCTCGGGTCAGATTTTCGAAAACTCATTTTTAGCCACCAAACTTCAATTAAACTATATAGAAATGTTCTCCAATGTTCATAGATCATTTAAATACCATTAATTCGAAGTTTTAACAACAATTTCAAGGTTTATGATTCTTGATTTTTCAAGCATATCAAACACAAAACTCAACCAAACGACCGTTTGTGAACGTAGAAATGATCTATATGAACATTCTAGTCACTAGATATATCAATGGGCTTACCTCGAAGCTTAACGAAGGTTTTGGAAATTTTCCGGCGAAACTTCCGGCGACGATAACTCTTAGCTCCAGCGATTCCACACCAAATTGACAGCACCACAACACTCCTTACACTCAAGGCTAACTTTTAAAAGAAATTTGAGGGAGAATGGTGAAGAAATCAGGAAATTGGCTTCCTTATGTAATGGAGAGAAGAAGAAGAAGAAGCCAAGAATGTTTCCTTCACAAATCCTGCGATCGGCGTAGTGGGGAAGGAGGCGCCGTCTAAACAGTTCCCTGATTGGGACCAATTTTGCTTCTAGTCAGGGTACACTTTTTGGTCCAATTTTCTCCGAATTGAAATCTGATTGTATCGTTGCGATCAGACAGTCGAGCTCTATCCAATGATATACCTTTCATAATTATTTGTAATACTTTTTCCGACATCATATTTTTGGGTGGTTGACTTTGACAGGGTAAAAGTTAATTCAGTTGACTTTTATTCAAAGAGGTTCTCATATTTAATTAATATTAAGTATTATCATGATTTATTTCAATAAATCATTTTAAAGTCCACTACATAACTAACTTCTTTATTTATTCTTGATTTGTGTCGGTACTCAGGTTCTTAATCAAGACCACACAAATGCTCAACATATTGGATTTATCTATATGAGATTTATCTCGATTGTGATATTGGATATCAGAACATATTTCTTACTGGCTCAAATCTCAACAATAATTTATTTTAATCAAAACAAATTTGATTAATTTGAATAATTATCTATTACTAATTCTAGGGTATGTTTTGGGGCGTTACAGGATATCTTAGGGTTTTACCCCTAGGTCCAGATGAAGATGGCAAGGTCTATGACTTTTGAGTGATAATTGTTCAAGACGAGCTATTTGGAAGGAAATCGGGTAGAAACAGGGAGCCATGGATGGGATGATTTTGGCCTACCTCTGATAAGTCTATTATTTGTGCATGTGTTGTTATATTTTGTTAGACTTATTAACTTTGTTTTTATATTAAATTGAGTAAATTCCATAATGGGTCTTTTATAACATGGGTGTTTCCCTATTTAGTCCTATATTATCAAATATTACCCTAGTAGTCCTTCTTTTATGGGTACCTTTCCACAAATAGTCCTTTTTTTGATCTTCTATCATGTTGGTGTTAATTTGAGGGCTAAAAGTGTAATTTCACAATGATAATATATCTTTTCTGTCATACACAATTCCAAAGACTGTTCTGTTTGCATCGTTTGTGAATTATAGTCGCTTTCTACTACAACCATAGTTTACGAATGTGGTCTTTCGTTGAAATCCTAATCCACAATCATAGTCATTATTTTTGTGTTATCCGCTTAACCAATATCAGAACACGTCACTAGACATAATGTTAATGTCAAATTATACTTTTAGCTTTTAAATTAACACCAATATGGCAGAAGATAAAAAAAGGACCATTTTTGAAAAGGCGCCCTTAAAAAAAGGACTACGGGGGTAATATTTGATAACAGAGGACTAAATATGGAAACCCCCTGTTATAAAGGACTAATTATGGAATTTACTCTATTAAATTGCATAACCTCGTATGATATTATAATTTTAGACTGAATTTGGTTTATGATTTGATTTTAGAGTCCAATTATAAGAGAAGGACCAATTAGAAAACTTTTTAGAAAAATGGAGTCTATTTTATAATAATAAAAGTTCTATTTGCCCAATTCAATTATTCAATTGTGAATCAGGAGTCTGGAGTGGAGACGCTCGCGACCCGACCCGCCGCGAGAAGCGAAGCTGAGGACGCCGGCGAGCTATAGGGTGACGAGGACCAGCAACGTCTGCACTGCACCGGCGAGGATTCCGTCTAAACCGGCGAGCGCCCAAGCTCAGATTCCAGCCGGCGACGTGCTTGCCTTGCTATTTGTGAGCTACCAGCGGCAACACCGCGACCAACAGCTCCAGCAAGCTCCTGACCGGCAGCCGACCCACCTTCCCCTGCTCCAGCGACGAACATTACTGGCGAGCCTAGCAACGACAGAACAGAGACGGAGAAAGCAGCTCAGCTCCAGTCTAGATGGCAGTTTTATCCGAATCCGACTTTTTCCGACCCGACCGAAGTATATAATATCCGAATCCGACCGAAAAAATTAATATCTGAAACCGACCCGAAGATTTTAAAACCGAACCCGACTTTTGTCGGGTTGGTTTTTGGTAATTAAATCTGACCGACCCGACCGACCCGATAAATAACCCGAAAATAAAAGGTCTTTTTAGGGCCCGATCTTTAGAGCTTGAACTCTTAACTTCTAATTCCTTCAAGTTCCTTCCAGTTCTTTTCAGTTTCTTCCAGTTTCTTCTAGTTCCTTCCTGTTTTTTCCAGTTTCTTCCAGTTCCTTCCAGTTTCTTCCAGTTTTTTCCAGTTTCTTCTAATTTCTTCCAACTATATTTATTTTTTTCAAATTCTTTATACTTTCTGACAAATCACTCTAAAAATATATATTATTATTATTACAACTTTTTTTAATTACAACTTTTATGTTCATAACTATAGTTTATAAATTATTTCATTTTTTAATATCACTATTTTTATGATTCACATTGATTCTTCTAGTTTCTTCACCTTTTTAATATGAATAATACCATTTTTTGTATAATAATCTACATGAAAAATTAGGAAACTATTTAAAAAATTATGGATAAATAGTTATATACACTACAAAAAAAGAGGGCAGTACCGACAGATTCTTAGCGACAGAAACGTTATTTGTCGCTAAAAAGAGAATATTACCAATAGATAAAATTATTTGAAGGCAAAAACTATTTGACCCACAGAAAGAGTAGTATCTGTCGCTATAGCTTATAATTTTAGCAACAAAATTTAATCTGTCGGTATTGCTTATAGTTTTAGCGACAAAACTTTATCTGGCAGTATTGTTAATAGTATTAACAACAAAAAATATATCTGTGGGTATTGTTTATACTATTAGAAACAAAAATTTATCTGTCGGTATTGTTTATAGTTTTAGCAACAACGTTTTATCTGTCGGTAGTGATTTTATTAACATTTAATTTAAATATCTTAATTATAAAAACCATAAAAAAAATTTAATAATAATACTCTGTAATAACAATAACAACAATAAACAAACCAAATTGTATAAACTCCCTACCCCACAAGTCCGGAAGTGACTACTCCGTAAGTTTTTACCGGGAGTATAACCTAATCTAATACTAATCGCACTCATCGCCAGAAACAAGTACTCCTCCGCGAGACTCATCGTACCAATACATCGCCATCGCCACAGAGACTCATCACCATCGGAAATTCGGAACTCTTCTTCGTCTCTTTTGTCTGAGCGTGTTCTTCACTCATCACATGCAAATCAGGTATGTCGGCTACACTTCTTCATCTTCTTCGTGGTCTCAATCTCTCATTCAATTTCTTTCTCAATTTATTTAACTTCTATTTTACAAATTTCTTGGTCATGTGCTGGTTAATTACATGTACAACCAATTTTGTGATTTGAACCATTAATAATGTGGAAATTCGGAACAAGGAGTTCGAAATTGAAGGTTGGAATTTGGAACAGGGAGTTTGAACTCTATGTCCAGAACCGTAGTATTGTTCACATGTAA